>CAJGYO010000010.1:97020753-97620753 GCA_904845875.1 Miscanthus lutarioriparius | reverse complement strand
TTCAAGCCATACAATGCCTTCTTCAACTTGTACACATGGTTGGGCTTCTTATCATCTTCAAAACTGGGAGGTTGCTCAACATATACTTCTTCATTGATGTAGCCATTGAGAAATGCACTCTTAACATCCATTTGATAGAGCTTGATGTTGTGGGCACAAGCATAGGCTAGCAAGATTCTAATTGCTTCCAATCTAGCAACCGGGGCATATGTTTCTCCAAAGTCAAGACCTTCAACTTGAGTATAGCCTTGTGCTACCAATCTTGCTTTGTTCCTTACTACTATCCCATCTTGATCTTGCTTGTTTCTAAAGACCCATTTGGTTCCAATCACATTGTATCCCTTTGGTCTTTCTACCATCTCCCATACTTGATTTCTTGTGAAGTTATTCAATTCTTCATTGATAGCATTCACAAAATGATGCCAATCTTGATCTTGTTTGTACACCTCTAGAAATATCACCAATGATAGTGTCCAATGGATGATCTCTTGCAATATTGGTTGGCTGGAGGATTGGAACTTGATTGCTTGCACTTGCTTGATCATTTGGTTGAGATGATGTACTAGCCACTTGATCTTGTTCATTGTCATGACAGCCACTTGCACTAACTTGATTTGTATCATCTTGCACATTTGAGTTGGAGAGCACTTGCACTTGATCATCTTCATCATCATTCACTTGCCTAGGCCTCAATTCACCAATATCCATGTTCTTCATGGCATTTGAAAGTTGAATGCCTCTAACATCTTCTAAGTTCTCATTCTCTACTTGTGAACCCTTGGTTTCATCAAATTCAACATCATGAACTTCCTCAAGAGTACCACTATCCAAATTCCAAACTCTATATGCTTTGCTTGTAGTGGAATAGCCAAGTAGGAATCCTTCATCACATTTCTTGTCAAACTTGCCCAATCTAGTGCCTTTCTTCAAGATATAGCATTTGCAACCAAAGACCCGAAAATATGCAATGTTGGGCTTTCTACCATTCAAGAGCTCATATGGTGTCTTTTCTTTCAATCGGTGACAATAGAGGCGGTTGCTACAATAGCAAGCCATGTTGATAGCTTCGGCCCAAAAAGATTGACTCATATTGTACTCACTAAGCATAGACCTTGCCATATCAATGAGTGTTCTATTCTTTCTCTCAACAAGGCCATTTGATTGAGGAGTGTACTTGGCCGAGAATTGATGTCTAATTCCAAATTCATCACACAACTCATCAATTCTAGTGTTCTTGAACTCACTACCATTGTCACTTCTAACTCTCTTGATGGTTGTTTCAAACTCATTGTGAATGCCCTTGACAAATGATTTGAATGTTGCAAACACATCGCTTTTGTCCACTAGAAAGAATACCCATGTGTATCTAGTGTAATCATCCACTATCACAAAGCCATATTTATTTCCACCAATGCTAGTGTATTGTGTTGGCCCAAACAAGTCCATGTGCAATAACTCAAATGCTTTACTAGTGCTCATCATGCTTTTCTTAGGATGGGTGTTTCCAACTTGTTTGCCGGCTTGACAAGAGCTACAAAGTTTATCCTTCTCAAACACAACATCTTTCAAGCCTTTAACCAAGTCATGCTTAACCAATCTATTCAATTGTTTCATTCCAACATGACCAAGCCTTCTATGCCATAACCAACCCATGCTAGACTTAGTGAACAAGCATGTAGATAATCTAGCTTCACTAGCATTGAAATCAACCAAGTATAGATTCTCATATCTAAAGCCTTTGAAGATCCAGTTAGAGCCATCTACACTTATGATTTCTACATCATCTACCCCAAATATGCATTTGAATCCAAGATCACACAATTGTGCCATGGATAGCAAATTGAAGTTCAAGCTCTCTACTAGCAACACATTAGATATGCTCATGTCGTTGGATATTGCAATCTTACCAAGCCCTTTGACCTTGCCTTTGCCATTGTCACCAAATGTGATACTATCATAACCATCATTGTCATTGGTGTTGATTGAGTTGAACATTTTTGCATCATCGGTCATGTGTTGAGTGCACCCACTATCAAGAACCCAATGCCTTCCTTCGGCTTTGTAATTGACCTACAAAAGAAGATCAATTCTTTTTAGGTACCCAAACTTGCTTGGGTCCTTGAAGGTTGTCACTAAGCTCTTTGGTACCCAAATGGCTTTCTTCTTTGTGCCCATCCATGGTTTACCAATGAACTTAGCCTTCACACCATTTCTACCCTTAGTAAGCATATATCATGAATCAAGCTTTATGAAGGATACATTAGCATTTTTGCTCTTATTGTTGCATTCTTGCTCTTTATGACCCACTTGCTTGCAACTATTGCAAAACCGACCATTGTTCTTCACAAAACTAGTCTTGTGAGGAGCAAAGGCCGCCTTGCCTTTCTTAGGGTTATAGCCCAATCCCTCTTTGTAGAGAGAAGCTCTTTGGCTACCCAAGCACATAAGCAAGCGGTCCTCACCACCATAGGCCTTAGCCAAGGTGTGAGTGAGCTTATTGACCTCCTTCTTGAGGTTCTCATTCTCAACCACTAGTGAGGCATCACAAGTGAGACCATCACTACTAGATGAGGTGGAAGTGGAAGTGCTACAAGAAGGGTTAGTGGGAGCAACAATGATAGGCATACATAATGATGCATCAACTAAATCACAAGTTAAACCTATATTGCAAGTTTCAACATGCTTCTTTTATCTTGTTCATTAAGCAAAGTGGAATGAGACTTTTCAAGCTTTTTATGAGCCTTGCCAAGCTTCTCATGGGCTTCCTCTAGCTTCTCATGAGTTGCTTTGAGCTCATCAAGGGCTTGCTTAAGGGCTTTTACCTCCTTATTCAAGCTCTTGCATTCCCTTCTCTTAATGTCAAAGTGTTCTTTAGCATCTTCTAGCATGTCAAACAATTCATCCTTAGTAGGTTCATCATTATCACTATCACTATCATTTTCATTTTCATGTTCATTATCATCATCATATTATTCATCACTTTCATCATCACAAGATTGTACCTTAGTGGCCTTAGCCATGAAGCATGATGAAGATTCGAAGAGAGAAGGCTTCTCATTGATAGCAATGCTTGCAAGAACCTTCTTCTTGGTGGTCTTGTTATCATCACTATCATCATCATCATCACTTGAGGAAGCATCACTATCCCAAGTGACTACATATGAACCACCCTTCTTCTTCTTGAATGCCATCTTGTCCTTCTTATCTTTCTTTTCCTTCTTGTCCTTCTTCTTGTTCTTCTTGTTATCATCATCATTGTCACTATTATATGGGCATTGAGCAACAAGATGATCTTTGCTTCCACACTTGAAGCACCTTCTTGACTCTTCTTTGTTCTTGGATGAAGACTTCTTTCTTCTAGCATGGTAGCCCTTCTTCACCATGAACTTACCAAATCTCTTGACAAATAGAGCCATCTTCTCATCATCATCATCCCATGATTCATCTTCTTCACTTGATATTTCTTGCTTTGCTTTGCCCTTGGATGATGTGGCTTTGAATGCCACGCTCTTCTTCTTCTCATCCTTCTTCTCATCTTTCTTCTCCTTCTTTTCTTCCTTCTCGTCATCATCTCTATAAGTATCATTGGTCATTATATCTCCCAATACTTGGTTTGGTGTCATGGTGTCCAAACCGCTTCTTACTAGAATGGTGACCAATGTACCAAATCTTGAAGGTAAGCATCTCAAGAACTTGTGGGAGAAGTCCTTATCCTTCACTTCTTCTCCAAGTGCTTTGAGATCATTGATAAGCACTTGAAGCCTATGGAACATCTCCGGCACACTCTCATCATCCTTCATCTTGAAGCTTGCAAACTTTTCTTTGAGAATGTAAGCCTTTGCACCCTTCACGGCTTGAGTGCCCTCAAATGACTCTTCCAACTTCTTCCATGCCTCATGAGCCATCTCAATATTTTTGACTTGCTCAAATGTTCTTTCATCAATTGCATCATGAATAGCACTTAGAGCAATGTCATTGTTTTGGAGAAGTACTTCTTTGGCCACAGTGGGATTCTCTGGATCTTCAATCTCAATTTTTGTTTCTACCACCTTCCAAACCTTCCTATTGATTGACTTGATATAAGTTGTCATCTTGGCCTTCCAATAGGGATAGTTGGAGCCATCAAATTGGGGTGGCTTCTTGGTGTTGTTGATTTGAGCCATTTTAACACCGAAGGTTGTTAAGCCTCAAATAACGGTGGCCTCAGCTCTGATACCACTTGAAAGGTCCTAATGGCTAGAGGGGGGGTGAATAGCCTAATAAAATTTCTACAACAACACTTAACAAAAATAGTTAGACAATTATGAGGCGAAGCCAGTGTTACGCTAGCCTACTCAAAATGCAAGCCACCTACCACAATTCTAGTTTAGATAGTGTCGAATCACACAAGAGCTATGACACTACCCTATGTTAGTGTGCTCTCAAAGGCTAACTAAAGAGCCACACCAAGCAAGCAAGCAAGCTCTCACAACTAGCTACACTAAAGAGCTTGTCAACTAGTTTGCGGTAAAGTAAAGAGAGTGATCAAGAGGGTTATACCGCCATGTAGATGAAGGAACCAATCAATCACAAGGATGAATAATAATGAAGACCAATCACCTCAAAATCAATGATGAACACATTGATTTTTACCGAGGTTCACTTGCTTGTCGGCAAGCTAGTCCTCGTTGTGGCGATTCACTCACTTGGAGGTTCACGCGCTAATTGGCTTCACACGCCAAACCCTCAATAGGGTGCCGCACAACCAACACAAGATGAGGATCACACAAGCCATGAGCAATCCACTAGAGTACCTTTTGGCTCTTCACTGGGGAAAGGTCAATAACCCCTCACAATCACCACGATCGGAGCCGGAGACAATCACCACCCTCCGCTCAATGATCCTCGCTGCTCCAAGCCATCTAGGTGGTGGCAACCACCAAGAGTAACAAGCGAATCTTGCAGCGAAACACGAACACCAAGTGCCTCTAGATGCAAACACTCAAGCAATGCACTTGGATTCACTTCCAATCTCACAAAGATGATGAATCAATGATGGAGATGAGTGGGAGGGCTTTGGCTAAGCTCACAAGGTTGCTATGTTAATGAAAATGGCCAAAGGTTATGAGCTACAGCTGGCCATGGGGCTTAAATAGAAGCCCCCATGAAATAGAGCCATTATACCCCTTCACTGGGCATAACACGGGCTGCCCGGACGCTCCGGTCCAACTGACCCGAACGCACCGGTCGTGAATACCGGACGCGTCCGATCGGCATACCGGACGTGTCCGGTAGCCCCCAGACTGCCATGTGTCTAGTTCAAACCAACATAGCCATTGCTACTTAATCTGCCGACGACCGGACGCTCACACCGGACGCTGAATCACAAATGACCGGACGCTAAGCCGCAGCTGTCCGGTGGAGTACAGTAAGCATCCTTGCCCGACCGGACGCGTCCGGTGATACCGGACTAGACGCTGCCAGCATCCGATCGATTGTCCTTCCATAAACTATTTTTTTCGATTCACACCGGACGCATCCGGTGTGGCGACCGGACGCGTCCGGTCGCGGAGTTCGTCGCCAAATACCGAACGTGTCCGATCATCATACCGGACGCGTCCGGTCACTCTGTAACCAGCGCGGCTAACTCCTCTTCGACTCTATCTTCTTCACCCTTGCTCAAATGTGCCAACCACCAAGTGTATCACCTTGTGCACATGTGTTAGCATATTTTCACAAACATTTTCAAGGGTGTTAGCACTCCACTAGATCCTAAATGCATATGCAATGAGTTAGAGCATGTAGTGGCACTTTGATAACCACATTCCGATATGAGTTTCACCCCTCTTAAATAGTACGGCTATCAAACCTAAATGTGATCACACTCTCTAAGTGTCTTTATCACCAAAACAAAATAGCTCCTATGGTTTATACCTTTGCCTTGAGCTTTTTGTTTTTCTCTTTCTTCTTTCCAAGTCCAAGCACTTAATCATCATCATGTTATGATCTTCATTTGCTTCACCACTTGGAATGTGCTACCTATCTCATGATCACTTGATAAACTAGGTTAGCACTTAGGGTTTCATCAATTTACCAAAACCAAACTAGAGCTTTCAAGGGTGCAGCTGTAAAAACGTAGACTGGTGGAATAGTGTGTTAGAGCTCGTAAAGAATACCTAGTAGTTCAGGGGTGTCTGTGCATAATTACCATCGCACGCGGGTCTTCCCTCGTCATGGGCTGTTGGCCGATTGGGCCGCGTGTGCATGGGCCACGCTGTGCTGGCGCGCGCGTCGCGCCGTGGCGGGCCGAGCCGCGCGTGTGGGCCGAGGGTAGGATTCGGTTTTCTCAATTTCCAGAAGAATAGAAATGTTTATTTATTTCTCAATTTCCAGAAGAATAGAAATGTCCAAAAATAGTGAGACTAATTTCGTTAGGTTCGCAAAAATACCATCTACTTGATAGTACGGTTGGATTGCAGTTAGCTATGATGAGTATTAGGTCATAAATTCAAAACTAGAAAGCTAATATTAGGTAGGTTAATACTTGTAGGAATATTTGTGGATAATTGGTGATAGATAAAGCCACAAAAATTTTACAGTAGGTACACTAGGTTGTCATGTACTTGTTGTAAATTTTGTAGCCTTAGAATGGGATGTTAAATAAAATAGCTATTACTCTTGTTTTATCGTATTTAACGTAAGTCGGCATTAGGAGTAAGAATAACCATAGTTGTTATAATAATAATGAATGTCATACCTCAAACTTATCAGTAACAATAGATGACTTATCACCGTGGTCGGTATCATTAGCTTAGGAGTTAAATCGATGTACTTTTACTTTAAGAATTTCTGTTGTCTTATTATTAAACATTGCATCATCATTCATGTAGATCACGAACTGGTAGACTTTGTGCCTATCGGTGAGCTAGAGTACGACGAGGTGATCGAGGAGTACGAGGAGGAGATCCTTGTGCAGGAGGGAGCCCAGGAGCCAATTGGTGCTGACCCTGCTGACCCGGCGCCTGCCCAAGGCAAGCCCCAAAGCATAACCCATATTTTTATGATCACTAAATATATATATGTGATGTGCATTTAAGTTACCGGCATTTTATGGAAACTACCTGCATAAACTTACTTACCCATGAGTCCTACTAGTATAGGCCGAGTAGCTGCTATGCTCAGGATCCAGTAGCGTGAGTAACCTGCCGTTACTCGTAAATAGATAATAAAATATGAACACTCATGATAAAATGGTGGAAAGAAAATGGTGACCGGGCAGGGATATTGATTGGGTACTGGTGGGTGTAAGGAGTTCTGTCCTACGGCCAACAGGGCATGACTTGGTTACACTTTTTCCCTATCCATGTCGATTAAGGACCGGTCGTTGCATATGGCTCTAGGCAAGTCACAGATTATTTGTCCCGAGCGCATACTTGGGTATGGGCGCAGGGAAGACTTGTTGCTCTCTTGTCATGGATCTGGCTCTTTCTGGATCGACTGATTGGAGGCGGGGATGGTGGAGGTCCTTGCACCACAAGGAGTCTAGGACTAGGGGTGGGGGCTTGGAGTCCAAGTTTGGACGGGGACCTGGACACCCGAGACAGGAGAGTGATGGCTTAGTCCTGCTTGTGCCTGATGTACAAGCGGGGCGTGTGTTTCGGGGCACCCAGCTGGGCACATTGATTCGCGAGTCGCCGGGAAATCCGGTATGGCTTGTCTATGGTTTAGCACCGTAGTAAGAACTGAAAGTGGAAAGGAGAAGAAATATAAATGATTGCTCAACTCTTGCTTGAAAGTAGAACATGTGCTTATATAGACTGGCTAGATGATAACTTAATACGGCCGATAATAATAATACATAAATAAGGACTCACTATTAGTATTGCTTTCTGCTAAAGAAAACCAACAAACCATAAAGCCTATCATATTCCTTGGAGTCGGGAAATTATTCCCACTAGTCGGATAAGTCTTGCGAGTACATTGTGTACTCAGGGTTTATTTACCCCTGTTGCAGGTGATGCTTGAAGAGTACCCTTGTGGGGAGGATCCTTCTGGTGGGCTCAGACGGAATCCTCGCCCCTACCGCTAGATGTTATTTTTAAAATTCCGCTATTATCATTCCGCACACTAGTATTTGGTATTGTAATAATGTACTTTTAAGAAACTCAGATGTATGAAATGGACTTGTATTGTAACTCGTTCTCATTATTGGATCCTTGGAAAAAATGTGGATCTTTCGGGTTCTCCCTCGGGGTGTGCCCGACGGACACCGCTCGCTGTAGTTTGCTTTCGGGGTGCTTAGTGTCTGGTGGAAGACGAGCACCTCCGTAAGTATGCTATTTTGGGCGGTTCTGCCACAGTTGGTACCAGAGCCAATAATTGTTACGAGTTCATCACCCTTTTTCAAAAACTTAAAAATTTGACCAATAAAAGTTTTACAAAAAGTAGGATGCAATTATATTAGGTAAATAAGTATAAGCCCTAGCAATATGGTCTATCTAGGATAGCGGCACTGGTTTTATCTAATCAATTTTCTGCAGGTACACTGACTTACATTGTGTAAGAAATCACTTAGTATCGTGGAAAGTGAGTGTGCGATGTGCCGAAAATTTTACGAATGTCGCTATATTCTGGCTTGAGTGAACGTATAGGTCGAAGCATGCATCATGATAATAGCATCTTACTTTGACTGAAATCCCCCTTCACGTATAATTGAATTAGTAAATTGATAGGACTAACTAACGAAATGCTTTAATAATTGTGCTATCATCCCTCTGATTCCTTGCTTCTGATCGGGAAGGGTGTTCTAATGGATGGTTCATCTCTCTTGTAGATGAATCTAAGGTCTGGACATGGGAGCACCAGTTTTGGGGCGGCTCACGAGGGCCAGGGTGACAGTGGCTGAGCCATTGAGCGTGGCAACAAGGGAGGTCAGGAGGTTCCACCTCTGGCTCCTCATCCTTTCCCGCCGCCACCGCCGCCACCGCCACCGCCTCCGTTGATGACTCCCATAGAGATAATGGTGGAGTTGTTGGCTGCTCACCGGGAGTCAGCAGCTGCTCGCCAGGAAATAGCTCGTGCCATGGACATTATGGCACAGGCTATCACGGGCCTCGCCCACGGAGGCCACGGGGGACACGGTGGGAATGTGGGTGGTGCCAATCGTCCTGAGGGACTGTCCTCCTACCAGGACTTCCTCAAGACTCACCCACACACCTTCACCCCATCTAATGAGCCTCTAGAGGCAGAGCACTAGCTTCGCACTATAGAACAGAAGTTTCGGCTCCTCGGAGTGGCCGACGAGCAGAAGGTGCGCTTTGCAGCGCAACAACTTTTGGGGTCTGCAAGTGCATGGTGGGACACCTTCTAGGCCATGGAGCAGCTGGATCATCCAGCAACCTAGTAGGAGTTCTCCACCGTGTTTCGAGAGTTCTTTATCCCTGCTGGCGTCATCAACCAGAAGGTGACTGAGTTCTTGGAGCTGCGCCAGGGGAACAGGACAGTGATGGAATATGTGAACAAGTTTAATCACTTGGCTTAGTATGCTGGCAGTCAGGTGGATACTGATGACAAGAAGAGGGAACACTTCTTTTGTGGTCTAGCTCCCCTCCTTTAGGAAAAGCTCTACACGGCGAACTATCAGACCTTTGGGGCTCCGATGAACACCGCCATTGCTATGGAGGGTTTTCAGTGGGAGTCTCGGGCTGATTTGAAGAGGAAGCGGGTGGCATCTGGATCCTCTAGCCACCCTCACACATAGAAGATTCAGGTTGTCCGGTGGGGGCCCTATCAACCATCCGGCGGGCCTTCATTCCGGCAACCCCAGCAGACTTCGCAGGCTTCCTCTACTCAGTACCGTGCACCTCCGCAGCAGGTGCAGCCATAGCAGTCTTAGGGACAGCAGGTCCCACCTCGTCAATGGTTTGGGAATAAGCCAGGAGCTTGCTTCAAGTGTGGCAAAGATGGCCACTATGCCCGGGCCTATCCCCAAAACCAGCCAGCTCAATCGGCTCAACCGTCCGCAAATTTCAGGCTTGTCAAGAGGGCCATCATCAAGAAGAAAGTGCCCAGCAGATCCGACCAGGTGCACTTCACAAATGTTGTGCAGGTTTTGCAGCAGGAGCCAGTGATGGCTGGTATGTTTACCATCGACTCCCATCCAGCTTTGGTGTTGTTCGATTCTTGTGCATCACATTCCTTTTTGAGCATGGGGTTTGTAGAGCGGCACAACTTATCACTTATGGCTATACCGTATGCCTATAAGATCCGTACTGTGGGTTCATAATTGTTCATCAATACCCGCACGGATATAGTAAGTTTGGTATTAGCCAACCACATTTAGCGCCTATAGTTCATGGTCATGCCCGGGCAAGGCATTGATGCTATTCTTGGAATGAACTAGTTTCAGGTGTATGGGGTAGTATTGGATATGCAGAGGAGAAGTGTGGAGTTACGGCTTTCTTCTTCTGAGGATAGGATGTCTCTTATTGTACCCTCAGAACCAGTCTTACCTGTTGCTGCCCATGCTGAAGCTGCTCCTGATCTTACCTCCATTCCGGTAGTATGTAAGTTCCCGGATGTTTTCCCTGAAGATCTTCCTGGGTTGCCACCGGATCATGAGGTAGAATTCTCCATTGAGCTTGAGCCTAGTACTGCTCCCATCTCTAGATGCCCGTACCACATGGCTCCAAGAGAACTAGCTGAAATGAAGAAGCAGCTAGAAGAGTTAATGGACAAAGGTTTCATCCGTCCGAGCTCTTCACCATGGGGTTGCCCGACTATTTTCATGAAGAAGAAGCATGGTACCTTGTGGATGTGTGTGGATTACCACCCCCTTAATGCGGTAACAGTTAAGAACAAGTATCATTTGCCCCGCATAGATACTCTGTTTGACCAATTAGCTGGTGCCAAGGTGTTCTCAAAGATAGATCTCCGATCAGGCTATCATCAGATCAAGATCAGGCCACATGATATACCAAAGACAGCTTTCTCTACTAGGTATGGGTTGCATGAGTACCTAGTGATGTCGTTTGGTCTCACCAACGCTCCTGCCTTCTTTATGTACCAGATGAATTCAGTTTTCATGCTGGAGCTGGATAAGTTTGTGGTGGTTTCCATTGATGACATCCTGATCTATTCCAAGAATGATGAAGAGCATGCCCGACACCTCTGGATAGTACTAACTCGACTAAGGGAGCACAAGCTATATGCTAAATTCAGCAAGTGTGAGTTTTGGTTGGATCGAGTGCAGTTTTTGGGGCATGTGTTGACACCTGAAGGCATTTCTATAGATCCCAGCAAGGTGCAAGATGTGTTGGATTGGAAATCTCCCAAGTCTGTGCACCAGATCCGTTAGTTCCTTGGTCTAGCTGGATACTATTGGCGTTTCATTCCTGATTTCTCCAAGATAGCCCAGCCCATGACCAAGCTACTCTAGAAAGAAGCTAAGTTTGATTAGAGTCCAGCTTGTGAAAAAGCTTTTCAATCTCTGAAGACTTTTCTGACCACTGCTCCTGTGTTGGCCCAACTAGATATTGATAGGCCCTTTGATGTATACTGTGATGCCTCGAATATGGGGTTGGGGTGTGTGCTTATGCAAGATGGGCGTGTGATAGCTTATGCTTCGCGCCAACTAAAGAAGCACGAGGTGAACTACCCCACTCATGACTTAGAGCTGGCTGCTGTGGTCCACGCTCTAAAGATTTGGATGCATTGTCTGTTGGGCAACAAAGTGCATATCTTCATAGACCACAAGAGCCTCAAGTATATTTTTACTTAGTCTAAGCTGAACATGAGGCAAAGGAGATGGTTAGAGTTGATAAAGGATTATAATTTGGAAGTCCATTATCACCTAGGAAAGGCCAATGTTGTAGCAGATGCTTTGAGCTGAAAGTCACATCAGGTTGAGGAAATACCTTTGTCTCTCAACCACATAGAGGTGTTAGCTCATATTGCATTGATCTCAGAATTGCTGGAGCAGATTATTTAGGAATAGAAGGAAGACCCCGAAGAGATTCCTCACATCAGGAAGTTGATGGCCGAAGGTCGAGGCCCTCACTTTATCATCGATAAGCAGGGGGTCGTGAGATACAAGGATAGACTGGTGGTTCCATCCAATGAAGAGCTGAAAAGAAATTTTTTGAATGAAGCTCACCATTCAAAGTTGTCTATTCATCCTGGCAGTAACAAGATGTATCATGATCTGCGCCACTTGTACTGGTGGTCTAACATGAAGCAGGACATCACCCGACACATCGCGGAGTGCGACACTTGTGGCAGGGTTAAAGCAGATCATATGCGTACTCCTGGATATCTGCAGCCCTTGCCCATTCCTGTTTGGAAATGGGAGGATATTTCCATGGATTTCATTGTGGGTCTACCCCACACATCCACAGGTTACGATTCTATCTGGGTCATTATGGACCGTCTCACCATGTCCGGTCACTTTATCCCAGTGGACACTAGATATACTGCTAAGAAGTATGCTGAGATATATTTCAGTCAGATTGTGACCCTACATGGAGTTCCTCTTACTATCATTTTTGATAGAGGGTCAGTTTTTGTCTCTCGTTTCTAGGAGCAACTGCAGCACTGTCTGGGTACTCATCTTCTTAGAAGCTCAGCATACCACCCACAGACTGATGGTCAAACTAAAAGGGTGAACCAGGTGCTCGAGGATATGTTGAGGGCTTGTACCATTTCTTTTCCTGAGAAGTGGGATTAAGTGTTTGAAGTTAGCTAAATTTTCATATAATAACAGTTATCAGGAAAGCATCCTCATGGCACCATTTGAAGCTCTATATGGAAGGAAGTATAGGACGCCACTCAACTGGGTTGAAGTGGGAGACCGTAGATACTTTGGGCCTGAGCTCATCCAAGTGGCTCGGGATCAAGTGAGCATTATTCGGAGTCACTTGAAGGCAGCTCAAAGCCGACAGAAAGCTTATGGTGATAAGCAGAGAAGGCCCTTGGAGTTTGCAGCTAGAGATTATGTATATCTCAAGGTTTCTCCTATGAGAGGGGTGCATAGGTTTGGCGTTCATGGCAAGCTAGATCCTCAATATGTGGGTCCATATTAGGTGCTGGAGCAATGTAGTCCAGTTGCTTACCGTCTACAACTTCCGGATATTCTATCAGCAACACACAATGTGTTCCATGTATCACAACTAAAGAAGTGTTTGTGGGTTCCTAATGAAGCAGTGGAAATGGAAGGACTTCCCCTCCAGCCAGATTTAACGTATGTGGAGCACCCTATAAAAATCTTAGATGAGAAGGAGAGAGTGACCAGGAACAGAGTGGTAAAGTTCCACAAGGTGCAATGGCAAAATCATTCAGAGGCTGAAGCCACTTGGGAACAAGAGAGTTACCTATTGCAGCATTACCCTCACCTTCTCGCCGGCTCGGATAGTTAGTGCTGCGCCAAAAAACGTATTCCCTGTCTCTTTCTCACACTAGGCACACGAAATCTCAGGTCGAGATTTTGTTTTAGGGAGGTAGATTTGTAACACCCTTGGTGTTACGTTGTACTGTTCTTGCTAAACATCGCATGAGCATCATATTTATGTGCATCTATGTATAACAAGAATTATAAATCAATGTTAGACACTTGTCACATTTATGCAAAACATGAAATAATGTTACGCATCATGTCATTTGATTGAATTTTGTCGAACAAAAATGTATAGAATGTTGTGCGAACGGCGATGAAACATGTGTGGTCGAGGACAAGGCTAACTCACTAGTACATCCCGTAGGTCGGATTTGGGATTCGACGCGAAATCGTTCGAATCAATGTCGTTCCACGTAAGTTTTAAAAAGATCGACGAAGCCATCTTTGGCAATAATTGTAGAGCGATTGGCTTAGGAAGTGGTATGATATCTGGACTCCGATCGATAGCCCAACGTACCCTCTTGTGCATCGAACAGTTGGTTTGGCCTTTGGAGCATCATGTACAAGTTTTCAAGCTGCTTTAAAAAGCATGCACGACACATGACTAAGCACTGGGCGCGGTCACCACTTGGCCTGGCACCGTTGCTGGCTTGTCAGCGCACTGCCGCGCCGGCCATGTCTAGCTGCCATGCCGGCTGCGCCCCACCTCCATGCCTGTGCACGGGCATGGCCTTGCGCTATGTGCCAAGGCCGTCTGCCACCGCGCGCTGACCACGGGCATCACCGTTGTTGGCCGTATCCGCCGCTGCTGGCTCACCCAAACACATGTGTGCCGATGCGCCGACCGCATCCGTCTGCCACTATGAAGGCACACGCGCAAGGTCTTGGCGTGGCTGCTTTGTCCGCCGGTTGGCACTCGTTGGCGCGTGGGTCACAGCACCGCACCAAACGCGCTGCGCCCGGGCCGCCGACCAAGCTCTACCGAGCCATGCCCTGCCCTGTTTTGGCCGGAGGCACGCCGGGTCCCACGCTACACGCCGCTAGCGGCCACGCGTGGCACTCCTCGCTGACTCACCTTGGCTGCTCGCGTGAAGGACGATAGCCTGCTCCACCATCACCTTGTGTCACTCGCACTGTGTTTTCCTTGTCTGGCACTGCCGCTGCGCCGCCGTGCCGAGCCTCATCGGCTTGCAGCCGCGGCCGTGCGGACAGCCACCTGGAGCATGTCCCACTATCCCCCATCATGGCGCGTGCTTGTCTGTTGCATTGACATCCATAGCCGGACCGAGCCAAGCTACCCCAGGACCTCCCCTGCCTCCGCTGTCTCCATGGCCACTGGGACGGTTCTTTCAAATTTGTCGTGGTAGCAGTGCCCTGTTACCAATTGACTACGTCCTCGACTCCGCTAGGTAGCCTATAGTCCTACCGATCCCACATCGCTACCTGTAGCTCGTCCTAGGCTTCAATTTTGAAACTCCGCGCCTTCATGTCCATAAGACCGGGGCGGTCTGCGCCACAGCTAACCTCGCAACCAAGGCACCCCGTGGCAATTTAGTGCACCACCAGCCCCGCTTTACCCTCCTGAGCATCCTGCGCACCTTGGTCGCAGTGTTGCAGCAGTCCAACCTTCCCTGATGCGGCCGTGTCATCGTCGTGCGCCGCTGCGGTGTTCGTCGGTGCGCATGCGGCCAGCTCGGCTCAGGCCATCTCCGGCCATACCATCAACGCGAAGGTATCTGTGGGTAGTCCCTTGAGCTCTCTAGCTTAGTTGCTTGCTCCGTCTTCGCTGTCACTCATGGGAACGCACCCGCCATCGCGAGGGAAGGGACCACCGCCAGGGAGGGGGCTCGGCATGGTGCCCCTGTTCGCCGTGAAGCCTCCAGTCGCTGGGCTTTGCCCCCAAGGTAATCATCGGCCCCTTAGTTAGGTAGTGGAGGCTCGGATGATGCCGGCGTGGCCGCCCGGTGCCCGCACTATCGCGCTAGTGTGTGCACGGGTGTCGGGGGACATCGCCGCGGTAAAGAAGGAGAAAGGGGAGGGTGCAAGCTATAAAAGCGTAGACTGGTGGAATAGTGTCTTAGAGCTCACTATGAATACCTAGTAGTTCGGGGTGTCTGTGCATAATTGCCATCACGCGCGGGTCTTCCCTCGTCACGCGGGCCATTGGCCGACTGGTCCGTGCGCGCGCGTGGGCCACGCTGTGCTGGCGCGCACGTCGCGTCGTGGCGGGCCGAGCCGCGCATGTGGGCTGAGGGTAGGATTCGGTTTTCTCAATTTCCAAAAGAATAGAAATGTTTATTTATTTTAGTTATGAGTCGAACTTCGATAAATCGTAGTAAATTGCGTAGTTGTCCACAAATAGTGAGACTAATTTCGTTAGGTTCGCAAAAATACCATCTACTTGACAGTACAGTTGGATTGCAGTTAGCTATGACGAGTATTAGGTCATAAATTCAAAACTTGAAAGCTAATATTAGGTAGGTTAATACTTGTAGGAATATTTGTGGATAATTGGTGATAGATAAAGCCACAAAAATTTTACAGTAGGTACACTAGGTTGTCATGTACTTGCTGTAAATTTTGTAGCCTTAGAATGGGAAGTTAAATAAAATAACTATTACTCTTGTTTTATCGTAATTAACGTAAGTCGGCATTAGGAGTAAGAATAACCATAGTTGTTATAATAATAATGAATGTCATACCTCAAACTTATCAGTAACAATAGATGACTTATCACCATGGTCGGTATCATTAGCTTAGGAGTTAAATCGATGTACTTTTACTTTAAGAATTTCTATTGCCGTATTATTAAACATTGCATCATCATTCATGTAGATCACGAACTGGTAGACTTCATGCCCGTCGGCGAGCCAGAGTACGACGAGGTGATTGAGGAGTACAAGGAGGAGATCCTCATGCAGGAGGGAGCCCAAGAGCCAATTGGTGCTGACCCTGCTGACCCGGCGCCTGTCCAAGGCAAGCCCTAGAGCATAACCCATATTTTTATGATCACTAAATATATATATGTGATGTGCATTTAAGTTACAGGCATTTTATGGAAACTACCTGCATAAACTTACTTACCCATGAGTCCTACTAGTACATGCCGAGTAGCTGCTATGCTCAGTATACGGTAGCATGAGTAACCTGCCGTTACTCGCAAATAGATAATAAAATATGAACACTCATGATAAAATGGTGGAAAGGAAAATGGTGACTAGGCAGGGATATGGATTGAGTACTGGTGGGTGTAAGGAGTTGTGTCCTACGACTAACAGGGCATGACTTGGTTACACTTTTTCCCTGTCCATGTCGACTAAGGACCAGTCGTTGCATATGGCTCTAGGCAAGTCACATATTATTTGTCCCGAGCGCATACTTAGGTATGGGCGCAGGGAAGACTTGTTGCTCTCTTGTCGCGGATCCGGCTCTTTTCGGACTAATTGATTGAGGCGGGGATGGTGGAGGTCCTTGCACCACACGGAGTCCGGGACTCAGGGGTGGGGGCTTGGAGTCCAAGTTTGGACGGGGACCTGGACACCCGGGATAAGAAAGTGATGGGTTAGTCCTACTTGTGCTTGGAGTACAAGTGGGGCGTGTGTTTTGGGGCACCCAGCTGGGCACATTGATTCGCGAATCGTCAGGAAATCGAGTACGGCTTGTCTGCAGTTTAGCACCGTAGTAAGAACTAAAAGTGGAAAGGAGAAGAAATATAACTGATTGCTCAACTCTTGCTTGAAAGTAGAACATGTGCTTATATAGACTAGCTAGATGATAACTTAATATGGCTGATAATAATAATACATAAATAAGGACTCAATATTAGTATTGCTTTCTGCTAAAGAAAACCAGCAAACCATAAAGCCTATCATATTCCTTGGAGTCGGGAAAATTATTCCCACTAGTCGGATAAGTCTTGCGAGTACATTGTGTACTCAGGGTTTATTTACCCCTATTGCAGGTGATGCTTGAAGAGTACCCTTGTGTGGAGGATCCTTCTGGTGGGCTCAGACGGAATCCTCGCCCCTACCGCTAGATGTTATTTTTAAAATTCCGCTGTTATCATTCCGCACTCTGGTATTTGATATTGTAATAATGTACTTTTAAGAAACTCATATGTATGAAATGGACTTGTATTGTAACTCGTTCTCATTATTGGATCCTTGGGGAAAATGTGAATCTTTCGGGTTCTTCCTTGGGGTGTGCCCGACGGACACCGCTCACTGTAGTTTGCTTTTGGGGTGCTTAGTGTCTGGTGGAAGATGAGCGCCTCCATAAGTATGCTATTTCGGGTGGTTCTACCACATAGATCAATTTAGATTAACAAACAAATGGCTTAAACAAGATATAATGCCGATCTAGATCAATCCCGATCGGGCAGAATGATATTGTTGTAATTAGATAAATAATGAAATCAATAAGCAATATTGGTAACTTAATGAATCTACCAAAGGCTGCCATTCTAAGATAGAGCCGATAACTTGACCTTGATCTAGTTTATGCAATGGGGGTCGATCGGATCGATGTAGCCATACTTGAACAAGGCAAGAGTCGATAACTAATACTAGAGTCGCAGTGGAGGTCGACCGGATCGATGCAGTCGTACGAACAGAGGTATAAGCCATGACGGTACTTACAACAAGCAATGGAGGTCGACCGGATCGATGCAGCCGTACTTGCTGAAGAACTCACTGAGATCTACTCTACTCTCACTCCTAAGGGGCTAAGGGGTGGCCGGAGCTGAAAAAGTAATTGACTTGTATTTGATTGATTGGTTCTTTTTTTACAATAGCCGGAGCTTGATATTTATACCCGGGACCTACGCACGACTCCTATCTAAGAACAACTCATCACAATTTTGACTCTAAAGAAAACATTTCTAATTTAAGATAACTTGGACTCTAATCTTTCCCTTTTTGCTGAGTCCAACATGTTTTGTCCTGGCGCCGAATCGTAGCCTTCGTCGTTATCCGCTAGCGATATCTGGAGAAAGCCGATTCCAGTTCTTGAATCCGAATCAGCTGGTTTTGATCTGCACGCAATTGATTCCTTGACAACATGATCTTGGGAGTTTTTGAGTCCCTGCAACTCTTCTTCCAAATTTTGGTGTAAACACATGCCCCCCAATTTTGGGATAAAAGTAATTTTATTCCAAAATTATCATATTTGTATCCCTGATTGGTCCATAGTCACGGGTAGAGAACCTTGATCTGGGGTCCACTGTTTGTCGCCGCTTGCATCCACTCATGAGAATATGCCTCAAAACTTTTACAAGAGCATCACTGCTTCATAGGCACTTGGATTCACCTTCCCGGGCCGGCCATAAAATGCCTATCCGACCCTAGCGAGAGCAACTCAACAATTCAGCCATGTTTTTCTTCCATCTACTCCCTCGAGTGCTCCCAGCTCCGCTGGACCCTCCATGGTCTATCTTATGAAGATCTCAAGCGGTTAGAAGAATTCTTGTGCATAGGGTGATTGTGTCACTTATCCTAGCGCCTCGTTGAGCAAGAAGACCAGCCATTGCGGTTAGAAGAATTCTTGTGATATCACCTGAGTCTTCTCTCCATGCTCACAAAGTTGTTCGAAGGCTAGAATGTGTGGTCACCTTCCCCTTGTTGCTCCTCCAAACGCCCACCGAGAAAGCCTTAGGCTTCTTTCCCATAGTTCCTCAATTTATCGAGAAATCTGTTGAGCTTATGTTAGGCGGGCGATTTTTCTTCTTTTCTGGTATAATTTTATTAATGGGCCGATGCAACTAGGTTCACAATGAGTTTCGGCCTTGTGGAAATTTGGACCCCCTTCAATCCAAAGAAGTTCTAGTGGGTTAATTTCTGGTCAATGTATCCATCCCACGATATCTTGTAATTTGGGGAAGTAATAAATTCGAGTCCGTTATCTCTTCGTTATCCGTCCCCTGAATTCTCGGAGTGTTGATCCGTTTCTGTTTCCAATTTCAATTTCACACCTCCTTTGAAATCTATCTTCTCGCTTCCCCGGGCTATATATACGGGATATGGCTGTGAATAAAAAAACAACCCTCTTCGTCTCAACCTCTCTTCATCTTCAGTACATCCTTGTCCTTTCCGTAGGTTCGAGGTCATGGAGAACAACAAGAGGTCTACTGAAGAAGTCGTCACATCATCATGTCAACGCCCTCATCGTCAAGAGGATGCATTTTGGGGTGCTCCCATCGCTTCGGATCAAAGGGCCAACTCCACCCAGTCCTCGGGGTCATCTTCGACACCACTCCACCATCAGCTTCCTCGTCACCGAGGCAACAGATCAGTAATGACGATCTGCTGGCCTCCATCGATCGGACCGACCAGCATCTAGCCAACTGCCTTTGCCTAGCGGAATCGGCTTTGGCCATGATTGAAGACCAATCCCCCGAGGTCGGTCTGGTGAGGGAAAGGTTGGCCAGGGCTGAAGCTAGAATCATGGGTGAGATGCCTGCCATTATTTCTCTATTTTTTTTCTTGATTTTACCCTCAAGATTTCTGATCACTCTTTCTTGAATATTTTAGATCAACTGCTCAGTTGGAGAGTCTTCGATCAGCCATGGACTGTAACACCCTAGGTGTTTGTCACTAGTTAAGCAATGGGTTTGGTGATGAAGGTGTCAAGATCAAATCTACAAGAGTGAGCTTCAACTTAAACTTGGGCAACACACCTTTGCTTGCATATTGGCCCTTTTCGGATATATACCTAAGTAATGTTGAAGGTGCTCCTTTCATGTGCCTCACATCAATTTCCACCCACATGGATCACTAGAAAAGTTTTATGAAGTTTGGAATCAAAAAGTCACATGAAATGATAAGTTATATCCTTATTGGAATGACTTTACTAAGTGCTTGAATTGCACTATTAAGTGAATGGAAATGTAGGTCATCAACCAAACCTTGCAACCTTGCCCAAATGACTCTAGATGAACTCTACAGTCAAAAGTCATGAAAGGTTTATGTTGGGCAAATGCCAAGAAAATGCTCCAATGGATCAAAAAGGATAATATAAGCTTTATCATGATCCTACTTTGGTCAAAGTAGAACTGTAGGTTCTATGCAAGCTTTGATGTTGGACCTTAAATAAAAGTTGTAGTTCATATTATGTATAAGAAACTTTGTTTTTACACTAAGACCTAGATCAGCTTGGAAATAAGTCAAACAGAGGTCACAAGATTGAATTTACTGCAGTTTTCAGCGCTTGGAAATATTCTAAGTCTGGAATTTCATTGACATCAGCATTGGCGTCTCGCGTTCCCCAAAATTCGTTAAGCAACTTGAGTTGGTCCAAAAATAAAAGTTGAAGGTTATATTATGGAGAAGAGCATGCAAAAAGTTGCACTGAGTTTGACCGAGTTTTCACCTCCGAAAGTAAATTCCCGTGACCGTTATCAACATTTTGACACTATCATATTAAGGCTTAATTAACCGCTGATTTGTTGCTCAAATGACTTGGCACCCTTAATAAGAAATGTAGAGCAGACCGAGGTGAGCAAACTTCGTTTTGGGCCCATTGCTAAATTCAGCCCGGAAGCGGCCCAAATCGGCTCCCCACTTCGGCCATACCGTCGCCCGCCACCTGCTCGGTAAAAGGCCTCAAAGGACGCCGCACGTCCGTGGATGTGGCCACCATTGCCGAGCTTTCTTGTCGCGTGGTCTGCCCCCTGTCGCGTCCCTGCGCCCTCCTGAAGGAACGCCGTGCTGCCCTCTCTCCCTCACTCGCTCTGCCGCTCCCTCGCCTCGCTCGTTCGGCGCCTAAGCATGCGTCCGCCATGGCCGGCTGGCCAAGCTCATCGTCGCCGTCGTTCCCTGGCCCCCGAGCTTCCTCGTGTCCCTCCACGTGAGCCACGGGATGCTCCGCCCTCTCCCCGTCCTCGTGCGCTCCTCCATCGGGTCGTTGGGCTGCTACCAGCGTGCAGCCGTTGCTGCGCCGCCACTGCCCGGTGTGTGTGCGTGGCTGCGCCACTACGGGCCACATCGGGCCGAGCTGAGCATCCCTACGCGTGTGCGCGAGGCTCCTGGTGCTTCCCCACCATTCTCCCACCGCCGCCGGCCCTTCTCCGGCCGCCACCGGCCGATTCCCCGGTGTCCTCTGTTCAAGTTCGCGTCAGGGACCCCGTGCTAGAATTCGACAAAGGGAAGGGGCTTAACTGCAACCTATAGACTCAGATGAATAGTGCCGATAAGGACCTATTTGCAGGAAATTAGCTGAAATTTGGAAAATCCATAAGAATTCATAGGAAATTCGTAAAATAGCAAATGAGGACTTTTTGGAATCCTTGTGAAATTTTCTATGCAGTACATCTATAATATGGCATTTTTTAGTTTAAAGTTTTAGCTGCAAAAATAGATTTGTGCAGTAAGGTTGTAATGCTAGTTGAATTTGTTATTTTCCATAACTGCAGATCTAGAGCTCCAAATGAAGTGAAATTTTTGTGGCATGCTACTCATGTGATAGTTGATGTGTGGTAAATATTTCATAAGTATTGGATGAAGTATGAGTGAGTTATTGGTTTATCTCGCTCTCACATGATTTCTTGCAATAGCAAATTGTCTTTTTCATAGAGGCATCTATACTTAAGCAAATGGTATGAAATTTGTACAGTAGACTATTGAGAGGATATGTGAGCTACTGTAATTTTTGTAGAATTTATTGTGCATTTTTGGTATATGTTCATAAATACACCTTGATGTCTAAATAAATTAAGAAATGCTTTAAGAAAATTTATTTTGAGGTGAGCACCATGCTTTTTGGTGTTATTTAGTCATGTGTGAAATGTTGGTAAAGTTGGTTTTGCCCAATTATGTATTTGCAACATAAGTTAATAATTATTTTCTTGCCGATGTGGTTTATTGATAGATCTGGGAACCTAGCAAAGTTCTTCATGATAATGTGCTTTGTTGTGAAACTTGTTTATACAGAAGTTGTAGATAATTCATGTATCTAGCTTTTGTTAAAATTTGGGGGTATTTGGCCTTGTGGTTTGTGAGTTATACCTGTTTAAAGTTGGGTTTCAGAAATGGCTGCTCTCTGTCAATTGTGGACCAGTTTCTGTAAATGGGTATATTTGACTTAGTTAACTTGAGAATCATGCTAAGATGATTAAAGATGAATTATAGAAAATTTCATAAGCTTTCCTAAATGTCTTGTTGCATGGCTATTGGAGTTGTATAACTCTAGTTATGATCCAAACATGAAGCTATTGTTTCCAGTTCAGAGATAGACATATGCTAGTTGTGGTTGTTTACTCCATGTGTTGCTAAGTGTGGCTTATGCCCTTGTTGATGGTCAAGTTATGATACTTGTGACCTTGTTAAACTTGTGTCATGCTTGATGTGCTTGCTCTCTATAGTTAGTTGTGTGATGTTAGTTAAATAGCTATTGGTGTCTATGTCTTGCATAATCTTGTGTTTGTCTTGAATGCTTATGTGATGCATCTTGTGTTACCATTCATCACATTCATACACATGCATCTTGCATCTCATTTAGGTACGCTAGATGAACCACGTGAAGGATGTGATGTGGAGCCGAACTCGAAGATTGGGTTTGGTGGATCTATCCCGAAGATGGAAGGACTAAGCAAGTGCTAGGACCGGAGATGTCACCAAGACGGTGCAAGCTAACTGAACTGACTTGTGTCGGATCCCAGGCAAGCCCCGGAGCATTCTAAGTTTCCCATGTTTTTACAAATATCTTGAGTATCTTTTAATGTTGATGATGCATTAAGTATAGGAATTGGTTGGAACCAATTGTTGCATTATATATTCATCCTTGTCCAGATATCGTACTTGAATCTTATTTAAGTTCAGGAACGGGTTAAATGCTTAGCCATGCTTAGTGCGATAGAAGTCAGGTGATTTCCTATCACCTGCGAGCTTTAGGATGAGGTGGATCACGGTTGGCTATATTTGCTATCGTGGAGAAGAACCATGATAATAATGAATTAAGACCGGGCAGAGTCTTGTGTAGGTTTGGACATAGTGACTCCATCTATGTCATTTAAGGACCGATACGTTGTACATTCTTATGTCATGTTGAACGCAGCCTAACACTTAGCTGGCCGGATAAGTCGTTCCGACCGCGAAGCCTAGTAGCTCGACTCAGGCCGGGGACGCGAGCAGTGGAGTGCATTCTGGAGGTAGTAAGGATGTGCGGAGAGCCATTGGCATAAGTCCAAGGTGGGTTAGAGTCCCGAGCAACCTTGGCAGAGTGGTTCTCTGAGAATGTCGATCTGTTCGGACTCGTGACTCCTGAATCGTACCAAAGGTGACTTGTTTGCGACCCTGACGGGGGAAGCAGGGTTTTTGTTTAGAAATACCCCTCCAGCTGGATAGGAATCGATTTGAATCGCCATCTCTCCCGGATAGTAAGAACTTGACTGAGCAGCGGCAACGTAGATTCACTAAATTTAAAGATATGGTTAAATGATGATGATGATGATGATAATGACAATGAGCCATGAAATACCTGATATGGTTATTATTGTTTGCAACTTAATCAAGTGATTGATGAGTACAGGTGCTAATATAGATGGTAGGTAATGGCTAAAAGTCACTGCTAGTACAGGTGAATAATGCTAATGGTTACTCAAACTTTTATGCAAAAAAGTTGTCCAGCCAGATCCACTAAATTAAGCTATGCATGATCCTTGGTGTCATTTATTTTAGTTTCCGACGGGTAAGTCTGGCTGAGTACATTCAAGTACTCAGGTTTTATCCCACCATGTTGCAGGTGAAGTTCTCAGCCTGTTGAAGATGGTGGCTAACCGTCGGTGGGCTCGGTGATTCTATATTTACTTCTCATCTATATGCTTTTGTCTGGGATGTCACTTATGCTAGCAATATATTTGGAACTTATATTAATGTAATCATTTGAAAGCTATGTTGTTTTCACTAAGCGGTTTTGAAACCCAAACTTGTACTATTATTTGTGAACCTATTTGTAATATTATTTCTGCCGCAACCCTGTGTATGTGATGTGTATTTGCTTAATCACGCGATCTTGGTTGTGATGTTGATTTACCGAGGTCTTTCGGGACACTCGGCGGACTACCGGGTTTATATGAGTGAAAGTATGTGTGTGTCAACGTGTTAGCGGCGACAGCCGTACTTGATCTTGTATAAATTGGGCGGTTCTATTACAGCTGGTATCAGAGCAAGATTAAGCATAATACTGTCATGTACGTTGTTTTAAAAACAAAGTTTTGATTTTAAAAAGCCTATTTTGACTAAAACTTTAGCTACAGACAAATTTGTCAAAAATTAATTTGCAAAACTATGCTAGCGACATCCTCCTTTATGCCCAGTTAAGGACTATTAGATGGCTATCTAAGTACTAACATGGGGGTTTTACTTTCGTCGTCCATACGGCGTGCTATTGTATGGATGTCATTCGCTTGAATGGTAATGTATGGATCAATTGCCTCTACGCCTAGGTAAGTGTGAGTTGTGAGAGCATGACCGTCCAACTGTCGGTCTAGGGGAGAGTTAGTTATGGCTACTGGAATATTTACATGTTACACACATGTATATAGGAAGGTACTTAATTGTGGGTATATCTATAGGGTAGCTATGGATACCGAAGTATATATATATCTAGGGATGTATATATGGAGAGTATTTTAGTTTACTACTTTCATTGTGTGCTTATTTATCTCTTGTGGGAATGGGCTACAATGAATTTGCCTGCAGGTACGCTAACCACGAATGCGTAGATTGAATGTAGCTGACGACTAGCTATATATCGAGAGAGTACGTGTTATGCCACCGACATAGAACGTGATTGCCACCTTAGGCTGGCAATTTCGTGAGGACGAATAGGACGAGCATGCATCATGATTGTGCTTGTGCATAAATATGCTTCCCTCCCTTTGTTCTAGTACTAAGTAACTTGTGATCGATGTGTTGCACTATCTTCCTTGTGTGGAGTTAAACAAGAATGCCTTGTTCCATGTTGCTTGAATAGGAAGTGATTGAGAAAAGTGTGTGCTTAGCCTTGCTAGAAATAATTGTGGTTACATGCTTAAACCTATAAATGTCTTCTAGTTTAGCCAAGTGGTGGGTATGTTGCTCTTACAAGCTTTTGCAAATGCTTTAGGCCTCACTTAAGTACTTGTGATTCTTATGACTAAAATTAATTTATTGTTGGTCTAAGGTAACAATGTTTAGAGCTGCTAGAATAACATGTTTGTGTGCTCTCTTGTTAAGTAGAACAAAGGCAAGTTTTGTTTTGCATGTGGGACGTTGGCTGCTAGAACAGTTTCTGTAGTAGTGATATTTTCGTGGTCATAACGGTGTTTTCTATAGTTATAGAGAATACCAAAGTCGTAGCTAACTTTCGTATCTTGCTTGTCCTAAAATTTCATGACCCCAGGCCTTATGGTTTAGGAGTTATGAATTTTAGAAGTTTGTTGTCAGGTTTTGCTTATGTTCTGAACAGATCTGAATATTTGGTTTGTTTTACCTATGTGCATATAGAATTATTTCTTGGAAATAGTAGAAGAAGTATAGTAATTTTTCTAAGCTTTCCAAAATGTCTAATAGCACTGCTTTCGGTGATCTAAATCTCCAGTTATGAGCTTGCAAAATGGAATTACAGAATCTATCCAAATCTGGGCAGAGATGTCTTCTTTGTCTTGTTTGGTCTTGTTAGTTGTAGTATCATCTTAATATGATAATAAGAAAGTTATAGACAACTTAATAAGCTTTACCTAAAGTCTAGGATCACCTTTGTTTGATGCCTACAACTTCAGTTATGCTTGAAACATGTGCCTATTGTACTGTTGTTCAGTTTTCTGTGCATATACTAAGTGGATGCTTTAGCTTGCTTTGGTTTTGGGCCAAGCTTGTAGTTAAATCTTGTATGGTAGATGCTTGTTATGTGTGTGAGCCTTGTGCTTAGTAATTGTGCTTAAGCTAATTTGATTGAATCTCTCAAATGCTTGCTTGAAACTATGATGTGGTATGTATGCTTGTTATCTAATTAGTGCCATAGTTGTCACCTCGTTTGTCCTCGGTAAGCATATGAGTGTCAAATAGCTTTATCCTAGAACAACGTTCAAGTTACGTAATCGCATGGTTGTCGTCTCCAATTAGGTTCTCTCTTGGGAGCCTGAGCCTACGTTGTATGTTTCAATATATATTGAAATCAGACTACATATCATCATTGGACACACATGAACGGACACGTTTCTAACTCGTATGAGCATAGGTTGTGAGTCCGAGCCATAGATGAGACAAGGAAAGATGCGAGGGCATTGTGGGAAATAAAAAAAAGAGAACGGAAGAATCACATCACTCTTTAATATTACTAGCAAAATATGTCGGTGCATTGCAATGGGAGAAAAGCAAAACAATCGGTCGTTCATGCGATATGACTACATTTTATCCTTATAAAATTTTAAATCTAATTTATTTCATGATCATCATGACATCCATAATATAAGTTAATGTTGGTAATAATATGACAATGTCCCATTAAACCGTTATCCAACCAAAAAAATCTTGATAGATCTTTTTTTTCTCCCGTTGCAAAGCACAAGAATATTTAGACGTAAATATATTATAACTTTGATTTCCATACTATTCATATGGTGTTACACTTATATATTGAGCCCTTTTTGTGACATATATTGAGATATGTGACTTTTTTTGAGCACCCATAGAAATATATAACTTATCATATTCGATTAAAGTTGGAAAGAGATAGTTGCGGACATGTCAAGCATCGGTACGTTCTCCCATGATTATAATGGGAGACCTTTTTCAAATTTTCATATATCAGCTCTTATCAGACATTGCAAAGGTACATTTATTTAAACTGAATTAGACAATAAACTGTTTAAGATTTCAATTCACTATTTGATTAGTTGGACCATTAACTAATCTAGATTTTAATAATAATATAAGTTTCGTATCTAATCAAAACTGCATCAATGACTTAATAATGATTTTTTTTGTTTCTTAGAGATAGGAATAGGCAAAGATCAATGGTTCAAAAGTCTATAACATTATATATATTATTTGTTTTTTGATATTTATACGAGAAAAAACATTGTAGCGAAAGAACGAGTAAAAAATCAGACTCAAAAAGCAAGAACAACAAAAAAGATTGAAAACAGGAAAACCAAGATCAGAAAATAGAAACTGAGCCAATCACCGACAGGACAGGAAAAAAACGTAAACAAAAAAAGGAAACGCAAATAGAAGCCGAGCCAATCACCAAGCTGAACAAAAAGGAAATAATGAAACGAAAATGGAAAAAGATTGAGTGTCTTGCGGATTTGCTATTGGAGGTGGATGTGCGTCGTGCCTCTGCCTTGGAGGTGATAGATCCAATATGGATTCACATCGGATTTGGACTCGGGCTAGTAGCTGTGAACGAAAATTATTAGTAGGGTAAAGTTGGATGAAAAATTAGGATGGCCCCGTGCGTTGCAACGGAGAAAATAAGTTATCGAATATTCATAAAAAACGATCATCCGCCTTTGTCGTTGTCAAAGGCGGGTAGTTGACGACGTAGATGGAGCCACATTAGAGCCGCCCGCCTTGCCGGCGCAGAACGACACAGTGTCGTAGTGGATGGAATTGCTCGCCGGCGTCATCCGACCTCGTCACCTCAATGCAGTGGCGTCGTTGGTGTAGCTATGGTGCCATTGTTGATGGCGTCCGGGTTCGCCACCATGCCCGGGCGGCGTTGTTGGTGTAGACGCGAAGCCATCACGGATGGTGTCCGTGCTCGCCTCACACTTGCACGTATATATGTTAAATTAATGAAGAAAGAAAATAAAAGCATGAAAAAAAAGGTGTTATAAACATGAGCTTATGCATACGATCATCTAGTAAATTTGTTTTTAAGATGCAAATTACCTTGTTGCATATTATATATGCGAGCACCAGATGATTTGTTCTTTCAAGACATCCCATAATACAGTAGATTCCTCTTCAATCCATAAGGTTGCTTTCAACCAGCAGTAGATCACTCTTTCGGATGAACTCCTGTGAAAAAAGTCCACGAAAGTTTAGATGTGTGACCGGCCGGATAAAAAGCCCTGTTGTGAAAAAACGAAAGAAACACTACGTACCTGAGGTCCTTATCCTTCTGTCCAGCAAACGTAAGTCTGATGAGAGGGCCGATTGGCCTAGGCGCCACGAGAGTTGCTGCTGATCCTGGCCCGGCAACGTGGAAGCCATGGAACTCGCAGACCATGGTGACCTGGTCTCAGCAAAACTTGGGTACCGGTGCTTAGGGCGGCTTCAGTTGTCCTAGTCGTGGACGTAACATGGACATTTGATATTTGGAAATAAATCACGGAGGCCGGATGTGGACCTAAATTACATCATGAGGGGTAAATTTTTTCCATATAAAGCTGAGGACCCGAAGTCACTTTAGGATTAGGTTGGACGAAAATATAAAGTTTTCTGCAATTTCGTGAAAAGCGTCCTCTCTTTTCTCTCGTCTTCAGTTACCCCCACCAAATCCATATTAGAGACTCGGTAGATTGAAATATATTATAGAGTATAGATATAGATATTGCATGTATCGATGAGTTCAGGTCCAAGTTGAGATATAAGGAGATGGCCGACGAAGAGCAATGTAAGGAATAAAAATGAACGAAAGAATCTCCACGCTCTTTAATATTAGATATAGATAATATATTTTTTTTTACAAGAAAGTCTAAGATAGGTTGCAACCTCACCAAAAATAAAATAGCCCCAACACTGGAGGCACCCAGAGCAACGAGTTGACACCACCTGATTATTGTTTTCTTTCTAATTGTAATTCAAATTAAAGGTAGGGCTTTGCCACCTTAAAAAATGGCTATCTAATCTCCTAAATCTCCGAAGAGTATTACTATAGAAAACGACACGGTTCGGATTTGGAGATATTTCCGCTTCGTTTTCATCCTTAGGTGCGGCCATCCAAGTGAAGCCATTATTTTTTTTTAGCTTCAGCGATGAAAAGCAGTGACCTTTCCATATAAAGTGGATTTTGCCTCTTCACTATTAGAGATAGAAAAAATATTATAGAGTATAGATATAGATAAAATTGCATGTATCGTGAGTTCAGGTCCAGTTGAGATATTTGCAAGAGCAATGTAAGGAATAAAAATGAACGAAAGAATTTCCACGCTCTTTAATATTAGATATAGATAATATATAATTTTTTACAGAAAGCTCCTTGCAACCCAAAAATAAAAATAGCCCCAACACTGGAGGAGCAGAGCAACGAGTTGACACCACCTCATTATTGTTTTCTTTTAATTTTTACCCGGTAGGGCAGAGCCACCTTAAAAACGGCTATCTAATCTCCTGGAGCTTTCTCTGCCAAAGAGTATTACTAAATGACACTCGGGTGTTTGTTCACCTCTCTGACACACGAATTCTTGGCCACACGATCTGACTGTGTCAGCTGCGCCCGTATGGCTCTGGCTCCCATCTCCGCGTCAGGCGACGGCGCCGCGTGCAGCTCCCCCGGCCGGACAGCAACAGGCAGCCAGGCCGGCCCTCCACCGCCGTCCCTAGGCCGGATCTCCGCCTCAGCCCCCGCCGCCCTCGCCGACCTCCGCCGCTGCCCCTGTGTCACCACCAGGCCGGCCCCAGACCGGACCTCCGCCGCTGCCCCTGTGTCGCCCCCAGGCCGGCCCTCCGCCGCCGCCGCAAGGCCGACCGTGGCTCCCCAGGCCGAGCCCGCGCGCCGCTGGCCCTGACCGGCACCAATAGGCCCCCACGGCATGGTGCTTGCTCAGTTGCTCTGCTTGGCAATTTGTCTGAAGAATTTGTATTTTTTTCTGAAATTTGTTTACAATTTGGGAACAATTTGACATATATTTTTTTGATATTTACAATTCATAGAAATAATTTATAATTTTTTTTAAAAAATTTAACATATATTTCTCTGAGATCTGCAGTCTCCTAAATTACATCAATCTATTCAATAAATTACACTAAATAAATCAGTGTAAATAGTTAAAAGACCGTGTAAAAGCATATAAAAAAATCAGGTGCTAGAAGTTTCTAAAACACCCGGCTGTTGTTAGACAGACTTCTCTCCTATCTCCTATCTCCTATATCTAAATAGGAGATCCTTACTAACATATTTTCTTGCAATTTCGTGAAGCCACCTCAGCGTCCCCTCTCTCCCTGTCTCTCGTCTACCGAGACACGAACGGACTCGGTCCCATGCACTCCGAGCAATTGATGCATCTGGAAACGGCCATGCACTCGGAGCAATTGATGCATCTGGAAACGGCCAGGCAAACGAGTGGTCGCCTGAAAACAATTTTTGTATAGAACTTACTTCCTTCAGGCATTTGTAGCTCGCAATTTGCATGTTGTCCTGATCATTCGTCTCCCCTCCGTCCCAATGTTTCTACAGCGATAGGCGCATCAATGGACAAGATGGCCGACGATCGATGCGGCCGGCCGGCATCCAAGTCTGTGGCCATGCAGGCCTCCGTCCCAATGTTTCTACAGCGATAGGCGCATCAATGGACAAGATGGCCGACGATCGATGCGGCCGGCCGGCATCCAAGTCTGTGGCCATGCAGGCCCACGCCGGCGGCACCGGGATCGTGAAAAGCGGTTGTGACCTTTGTACAGGTGGGTATCCCCACCCTCGACCTGAAATTGGTGATTGCATATGCAGCATTGCAGATCATGGTGGAGGTGCATGGTGCGGTGAAGGTGCGGCAGTGCCATGGCGGCTTGGCGTCGGGGTGTGGTCATGCTGTTGCCTGGCCAGACCGTGGTTGCGGCGCGTGCGGAAGCTGCTGTCCTGGACCATACAAGTCGCTGGTGCTGAGCCCGAGATTTGACCGTGAGTATATGTGAACACTGAACACTAGCATGTACTCAAGTGCAGCTCCATCTGCATTAACAGGTTCGTCGTTTGAGCAGCCATGCATGCCGACGTCCAGGGTCTAAGCAAGTTTATGTGCCTCATCAGTTCATGCATGCACTTCTGGAGCAACATCCTTCTTCACAAGTGCAGAAGTGCTGCGCGCCACAGTGCCAGCCGTCGCCAGAGTTGTTCTGTCTCCTTTGATTCTGTTGCAAGATGACGATTTTTTTAATAAAAAAGAGATGACGATTTGGTCACGGGAGGAACGAGAGACAGCGAGCAGGCCGGGCATGCTGGGATATATGAGCCATGGTAGTCCACTCATTTTCCCTGTTTTTCTTTTTTCATTCTTTTTATTTTCATCCTTAATATATATTTAAAAGTTGCTTCATGATCCAGAACAACGCCACAAAGTTACCGCAGCAACGCGCATGGTATTGTCCAGTTTTAATAGAGCAAAAGTTAGAGGTGAAGATTCCTGACGTTGGGAGCCGGACGGTAGTCATCACCTGGGTCGTCACAGTTGGACTCCTTGGTTGCTGCATGAACAGCAGAGCTTATTATTACTGTGATCCATCGAGTTGGTCTTGTACTCCGGCCTGTTTTATTTTGTTTTCAACACCTTTTCTGTTAAACTAAAATAGCAAGAGCTTAGCTTTTCATTTCAGTAGGAATAGAAACTGACAAACACAGTCTAGCCACAACGGCAGAGATCGTTAATCCTTTTTAAGATTTTTTTTTTACTTTTGTATATGCTGGCATGAGCAAATTTATAATTTTTATTCGTTCTCGCAAGAACGAAATGGATGGTGCTTCAGGTTTATGGTTTGGCAGGGTGTGGCTTGTGGATGGTTCCGAAAATCCGATGCGGCATTTCCCTCTGATAAGTTAGAGGTACTTTTGCCAACTCTCAAAGATGGATCCCGAATATGCTACTAGATTCCCTCTTTGCCCTTGATCACTGCGATACGTTTATTGAGATGATTACAATGTCTAGTGAGGACACTTCGGTCATTCTTACACAATTACATCTCCTTTTCGGGAGACACATTCTCGGAAGCTCTAGTTCGGAAGATCGCACTTCCCTCTACGAAGCTCCAACATTGAAGACTGCTTTCTGCGAAGCAAATCGATCATTCGAAGTTATGTTGTCAAGTAAAAGAAGGATCGGGTTCTCCGATGTCGAATCCCCAACACCTATTGTGTTAGAAAATAAACAAAGAGAAAAACATACCATTTGTTGGCACGCAAAATTGATCTGCGCAACAACACGATAACTATCGTATTTTCGCAACGACGAGCGATTGCTTTCCAAGCAAAGCAACAAAGGATCCTCGCTTTCGTGGAGGGGAGCCGACCGTTTTTCAGCGCAAAATGGCAAAGATGAACCAATCCCTAGGGAAGCTAGGGCTCGTCAAGAACTACGAACTACTATGCTGGAAGAAAACGTAGATGAAAAAGTAATGTATATTGTGTATATGTCGATTGATCAGGCAATCGGCCGTGCCCCATACAAAAAATATATATAGGGTGCCTGGTCTACGGAAGAGAGAAGTCCTATACATATACGTACAAGATTCATTATCCCTTGCGCAAGCCTAATATAATATTATTATTCCTAACTGATCTGGTCATACGTATATGGTATGTCTCGGAGTCCGATTGGAACTTTCCGTGTTAGCCCAGCCAAGGTTAACTAATAGATGCAAAATCCTTTTCCGTTCCCTTCCTCTGATATTGCTCTTGCTTGCTTTCTCCAACATACGTATGCTCCAGTATATCCATCAAAATGACGCCTGATTGCACATGCATATTTCTGGTCGTACTCCTTCACCAGCGCCTACAACGTGTTGTCAAATTGCCACCAGCCAGCACTTGCCAATCCAGAAGAACGTCTTTTTGCTCCTCTTGCATGCTGCTGCTAGACTAGCTAACAAATTCATTAAAATACTTGTCAACGACCGATTTATTATCTCAAATATTAAATCGGCCAATGGAAATATTGCAGTAACCTATGAACAGAACATTGCCAAAAACCAAATTTCAAGACAAACCCGGGGCATCCAAATTATGCCATCAACACATGCCCCCCTGTTTTCGGTATAATTGCATTTACCGAAAATACAAAGAATCAATCTCTTACCTCAGGACGATGTCTGTAACTCCACCAGTCATAATATTGCTCAGGGCGATGTCCAGATAACACATCGGCCAAATATATATTTTGCTTAGGGCGATGTCCAGAAAATACTTCGGCCAAATATTTCCCTCAGAGCGATATTTGTACCAATATATCGGCCATAGCACTATCAAGCTTCCTGCACACTAGGATAGTACTTCTTCAAATATTTACCATTGAACGCTTTAAGCAATCTCTCTCCCTGCAAAGATTGTACAAAATATGAATTTCCAGGAACAATCTCTACCACTTTATAAGGTCCTTCCTAACTCGGCGACCATTTACCAAATTTATTATCTTTAGTTTCCAGAGGTAAAATCGTTTTCCATACTAAATCTCCTATCTGAAACGATTTTTCCCTAACTCTTTTATTATAAGCCTTAGCTACCCTCAATTTCTCCTTTTCAATTTCACGTAAGGCCTTGAATCTCTCCTCTGGAACCTCATCTATTCTGTCCATCATCAGATTACTATAGTCTGCAGCCGACAAATCATTTTGTCTGGCTACTCTAAGAGCTTGTAAATTAATCTCCACAGGTAGCACAGCTTCCTGTCCATACACTAACTCATACGGTGTCACTTGAGTTGCTCCATGCTTGGATATCCGATGAGCCCACAAAGCTTCCGAAAGCACCTCATGCCACCTTCTCGGATCTCTTCAATCTTTTTCTTTATAAGCTTAATCAAAGTTTTGTTGCTAGATTCGGCTTGTCCATTAGCTTGAGCATAATAAGGCGACGAATTCAACAACTTAATTCTAAAAGATTCGGCAAATTCACGAAATTGGTGAGACATAAAAGAAGCACCTTGACCAGAAGTCAAAGTTTGAGGAATACCGAATCTATGAATAATATGCTCCAATACAAAATTAATCACTTCTTTATGAGTTATATTTTTATGAGTCCATTTAGTAAAATTTTTAGGAAAGATGACCTCTAGAATTGCATCCTCTAAATGGCCACGGCTTAACAATAGGGTCCATTTAGTAAAACTTTTAATCTTATAATATCGTAGTCTTCTACTAGCCAATAGAAACCCGCTCTTTTCAATAACCACCGCGATGACCTCTAGATAAATTCCTTCATGATGCTATTCTAGACTGATCAGAATCCAAGCACTTCAAAAGTAACCAATCAATTTTCGGCGATATAATTCATCATTTAACAAAGTATATTTTAAAATTTTCCTATCCCTTGTTTGACTTGGATCCTTTAAATAATTAATCATAGGGCTTCTCTAATCACTAGGTTCTAATTCATTCGCAGATTCGGTTATTTGTGAACCCTGTACCGAATCTTCTTTGCCCTGTGCTGCTTCCTGCTGGACTAAACTAGCACCTGATGCACCCTGTACCCCAAAACTACTAATCTGTTCAGCCCCAAAACTCTCAATTTTGCCCAGAACCGAACTAGCGACCTGCAGATCGGTCTTACTTTTGATAATAGTTAGCATCGGCTTTTCCATTATTAAAAACTTTCCACTAGTAACCTGGTAACCAGATGCTTGTTGGGCCAAATGATTAGCTCTAAAATTCTTCTCTCTACATATATGGCTGATAGTAAAAGTATTTAGAGACTTAATTATATCTAAACATCGGTCCATATAGCTATTCAGCAACCCATCAAAACATTGAAATTCTCCATTAATCTGCTCAACTACCAAAAGAGAATCCCCAAAAGCATCTATGTCCCTCACACCTATATCAACTAAACTTTGCAAGCCGAACAATAAAGCTTCATATTCGGCCTGGTTATTTGTGCAAGGATATTCTAAGCGAACCGATGTTTCATAAGCTACATTATTTGGTGAAATTAAAACATTACCGATGCCTTGTCCATCTCTACAAACCGATCCATCGAAATAAAGTTTCCATGGGCACACACTAATATAGCTAACATCTTCATCTTTATTTCTATGATCAACAATAAAATCGGCAACAACTTGACCTCTCATAGCACGCAACGATTCATATGTTAAATCATATTCTACTAGTACATAAGCCCACTTTCCAATTCTACCACTAAGAATCGGCTGTTGTAACATATATTTAATTATGTCGGTTTGACATGCAACTATACAAGTACTAGAGAGCAAATAATGCCTAAATTTGGTACATGCATAATATAAAGACAAGCATAGCCTTTCAATGAACACATACCTACTCTCTGTGTCCAAAAGGCGGCGACTCACATAAGCAATGATATATTCCTTCCCGCTGTCTTCTTGTGCCAAAACTACGCCGATCACCTTTTCTTGTGCGGCAATATATAATATGAACGGCACACCAGACTTTGGAGCCCGCAGCACTAGAGAATTCGACAGATATCGCTTTATATTATTATAAGCATCACGTTGCTCTGCCCCCCATGTGAATTCGGCTTCATGCTTTAGCCGAAGTAAAGGGATAAACAATTCAATTTTTCCTGCAAGGTTAGATATGAATCGTCTCAAGTAATTAATTTTTCCTACCAACTTTTGCACATCCCTTTTACATGTAGGTTCCTCTAATTTTCTGATTGACTCTACACTCTTAGGATCAATCTCTATGCCATGCTCATGAATTATGAAACCTAAGAACCTACCAGCCGACACACCAAAAGCACATTTGAGTGGATTCATCTTTAACCCATATCGGCGCATTCTCTCAAAGGCTAATCGCAAATCGGCTAAATGATGATCAAACCCATCCGATTTAACGACAACATCATCTATATATATTTCCAATATAATGCCCAACAGATCATGAAAAATTAAATTCATAGCACGTTGATATGTAGCGCCGGCATTTTTCAACCCAAATGTCATAACGACCCACTCAAATAAACCAATAAAGCCGGGGCAACGAAAAGCAGTCTTAGACATGTCTTCTTTGGCCATAAAGATCTGGTTATAACCGGCATTGCCATCTAAGAAACTAATCACTTTATGTCCGGAAGCATCATTAATTAACATATCGGCTATAGGCATAGGGTATTCATCTTTAGGAGTAGCCTTATTCAAGTCTCTAAAATCGGAGTAGCCTTATTCAAGTCTCTAAAATCAATGCATACTCTAATCTTTCCTGTGTTTTTCTTTTCAACGGGTACAATGTTAGAAACCCAATCAGCATACCTACATGGCCGAATAAACCCAGCTTTCAACAACCGATCAGTTTCTTCTTTGATCCGGTCATACAAATTAGAATTAAAACGTCTAGGAGGTTGTTTATGCGGCCTAAAACCATATTTAATAGGTAGCTTATGCTCAACTAAATCTCTACTCAAACCATGCATCTCAGAATAATTCCAAGCAAAGTAGTCAACAAATTCTCTAAGTAATGCACGTCCCTTGCTTTTCTGATCGGCCTCTAGATTTGCATTGATGAAAGTAGGCCTGGGAACACTTCCATCACCAATATCAATTTCCTGAAGCGGATCAGCCGATGAGAACCCCCGTCCAAGCTTGTCCATGTCACCAAAATCTTCAACAGCTTCATGCATATCATTCTTACCAGAACGATATTCCTCAGTACGCCTCTGCAGCCACTTTATACTATCTTCTTTATTCATTGTTCACAGAGACAAATCATTAAGCCGAGCTACACAAGCCGGCTGTACCTTTATAGGAACAAAACTATCCTTACCAATAGCAACATAGTCATAATATGATAAATCTCTTCCTGTCAAGCACTGCATCTCGCCATGTTGCCAATCAATAGGAGCATCAGTTAAAGCAATGCAAGCTGAATCATCTGCTTCAATTATCTCCACATCATCCCACTGAATCACACACTGATGTAGAGTGGAAGGGATGCAACAGTTTGCATGTATCCAATCGCGTCCCAAAAGAATGTTATATCGGCCTTTTACATCAACAACAAAAAACGCAGCCGGCACTGTTTTGCTTCCGACTGTGAGCTCCATAACAATAACACCTTTGGCTTCAGACAACTCTCCTGAGAATCCACTATGCCCCATGTTGGTCTTCATCAACTCGCTCTCTTTTCGGCCCAATTTAGTAAAAACCGAAAAAGGCATAACATTAACCCCAGCACCACCATCAACAAGCATGCCGCCAATAGGCTTACCATCAATATGTCCCTTGATGTACAAAGGCTTTAAGTGCTTCTCGGGCTTTTCTGGCTTCTCAAATATAGCCCTTTTAGGGCCAAGAACAAGTTCTGCAACTTCAATTTCAGGTGCACAAAATTTAGCGGGTAAAGCAAAAACCATGTTAACATCCATAGTAGCAGGCGTGTCATCTTTGCTCCCTGAGTTCTCATCAATAATCATTTTATCATCCTCAAATTTCTCCTCCTCCATCGTGATACGCTGTTCCTTCCAAGTCATCTTGGCAAGCACCATTGGTCTAGCTTGATTAAACCATTCATCACGCTGCTTCTCAGCTTGCTCTTCTTTAATTTCTAGTGCTCGCAGCCGCTGCACTCTCCGTTTCTGTGTATGCGTGAGTCCTCTCGGGCACCACTGAGACTTCGGTTTAGTTCCAGGTGCAACAGATCCAATCCTGATGCCCCCCATATTCCTAGCTCTATTCTGAAACACTGCTCTTGGCCTAAACACAGCACCTCTGTGCTGAATAATTTTCTGCAGCTGAGGCATGCCTTTGGAAATTCCTGTGCTGCTAGGTGGCGTGCCCAATTTAATAGATGCTTCAGCTGATTCAACATGTAGACCAGTACTAGTAGGCACAGCAGGTGCTTTCTTTGAATGACTCTGCTGTCCAAGCTCTACACTAACGTCCTTTTGAGGAAAACCAGTGCCATGCTGCTGCTGCCGTGCTTCAGAATCCTGAGAACCTGACACCTCCTTCTGATCTGAACTAGAGCTTGACCCAATAACTATTTTCCCATGATGAACATCACATGCATCCAATTCAGATTTATTAATCACAACAGAGCCTATTTTCAGTTCATGAACAGTGCCAGGCTCATCCAAACCAGCTGCCGGTTGATTAACTCCAGCCACATCTCGTGAATTAAAATTATTTGCATGACCTCCAGATTTGATCGGTACCCACACGGATTTGCGCCCACCAACAAAATTCTTGTTGCCTGCATTGTACCTCGGCAAACTACTTTGTGCAGGTCCTCGCCCTTTGGATGATCCAGCTTCGGCCTCCCTGCATGGATTAACAGTTCCAGAAGCCAAATTTCTGCGACCACCATGAACTACAATGGCATGACTTGGCCTAGCCTCCTGATTGAACCGAGGTCTTTTGCCATAGACATGCTGTCCAAACACAGATCCTGATGCCGCCCTTCCAGGTTGAATAAAACATTCTGGCCCAGTAGGATGTGGTACCCAAGGATTAAAACCATAAGGAGGAATTTGTGGATACATTGGAGGTGCACAACCCCAGAATGTTGGCCCCATTGGAAATTGCGGTTGATGAGCATATGAATTTCCTTGTCTGTAAGCTTGACCACCAAAATCATGTCCAAAAGGAGATCTAGGACGCTTAGAACCTCCTAGCCGATTAAACACACTGCTGGCCTTCTGTGATACATATTTGTCCAACATGTGTTTAACTGTCGGCCTTGACTTTGGAACATGTTTCTTGTCTTCATTGACTTTCCACACTCCCTCTTCTAGATTTTTTGGTTTGATCATCCTTGGAGCAGCCCTGTCATCAACAATGACATTTTTTCCGTTCAAGGATTCGGCCTGATCTGACCGAATGAGCACCTTCTTGTTCTCAAAGTCAATCATATTGATAGGAAATGGGTCACTATCGAGCTTCATCTTAGTACCTTCTGTAAATATCAATCGTCCGTCATTAATGGCCGATTGCACCTGTCGACGAAACACGTTACAATCATTAGTAGCATGAGAAAATGAATTGTGCCATTTACAATATGCTCTTTTAGCCAATTCCTCTGGAGGCGGAATTACATGACCTCCCTTTATTCTAATCTGGTTTGCTTGCAGCAAGATATCAAAAATTTTGTCACACTTGCTAACATCAAAAGTATACTTAATTTCCTCTCTTCTAGCAGGTGTAGGTTTCAAAGCAGCACATACAAAAGGTTTTGACTTAGGCGCTTGTACCCATTCGACTATGCAAACATCAACATCATCATCACTAGCCGAATCGCTATCATAGCCTACCATATTAACTGTAGGCTTTTCCTTGTCTTCGCTTTTATTATTATCCCTAAACTGGCCATATTGCTTAACATCTTTAGCACGGTTATCCTGAGCCAAAGCCTTTTGTAAAACCTGATTAATATCTGAAAATTCTTGCCCTTCTAATCTATCCTTGATATGAGCAAGTAAACCCGAAAAAGCAATATCGGCTAAATCGTTTTCGGCAATAATCAAGCTAAAGCACCGGTTTTTGACATCTCTAAATCGGCGAATATATTCAGAAACCGATTCATTGTACTTTTGTTTAAGCAATATCAAATCTGTAAGCCTAAGTTCAGTTTCACCACTATAAAAATATTCATGAAACTTTTGTTCCAATTGTGCCCAAGTTACAATAGATTTAGGAGCAAGTGATGAAAACCAAGTAAATGCAGTACCATATAATGATAAATGAAATAATTTCAATTTATAAACATCCAATGTACCAACTTCACTGATTTGTGCTAAAAATTGTCCTATATGCTCAAAAGTGGACCTACCATCTTCCCCCGTAAATTTAACAAAATCTGGAATTTTAAAACCACGTGGGTATGGCGTTGAATCAACATACTCAAGATAAGGTTTTTGATATGCACGAGCTCTACCTTTGGGTTCTAAACCAAGTTCTCTAAGCACATTAGCAATTTGGTCTTTAAAATTCTGAGATGGCTCTAAAGAACTAGCTTGCGGCATAGATGCAGCATGGTTGTGCGACTGTAACTCCGTCAAAACAGGTTGAGCATGCGACATATGTTGCGGAGATACATTAGGATATACATTTGATACCAGCCTATAAGGAACCCCGGTACCCATAGATGGCAAAGATGGAGCAGTATATGACGCCGTCTGATAATAAGGTTGTTGCAAATTAAAATTCACAACTCGGTTGCCTGCAGTCAATGATTGCGGAACCGAAGTTATAATGGCAGAATTAGAAGCACTAGGCGCAAAATTAGGTGCAAAATTATTGGCCGAATTGCTAACATAATTTCGGCCACTTTGATTATCACCTAAGGTTGCATTAGGCTGCTGCACAGTACTAGCCGATGCATTAACTGTAAAAGTAGCATTCGGCAGCTCTGCCGAATTAGTATTTTCAAAAAGCACATGCTGTTTTTCAAGATGTTCATCCCTAGCTTGAAACACCGCTGAACGAACTTGTCGAGGTAAACTATTTGTGATATCTTGATTAAATTGTAATTTAAACTCATCAAATTTACCAAACAAAGAATCATTCATTGTGCGTGTCAGATTTTCCATCTGTGTGCCATATTTACTAGCTACTGATGCATCAATTAGATGAGCAATTTCTTCACCAGAAATTAGTTTAATTACCTCGGCGCTAGGTGAAGCAGAAGAGACTGGTGCAGCTGCCTTGTTGACGACGCCGTTCCTCGTCTTTTGAAAGCCTGCTAATTTTCTCTGTAAACTTGCCAGCCTCTCTTCCTCGAGCTCCCGTTCAATTTCCTGCCGTCCCTCTTCAGATAGATCCTCGAGCGTGATGGCGATCACATTGTCGGCGTCGTTCTGGCTACCGTCCTTGGCGCTGGTGTCCATTGCTTGTTTCTTCTTATTCTTCTTCCCCAGCGGAGTCGCCAATTGTGTTGGCACGCAAAATTGATCCGCGCAACAACACGATAACTATCGTATTTTCGCAACGACGAGCGATTGCTTTCCGAGCAAAGCAACAAAGGATCCTCGCTTTCGTGGAGGGGAGCCGACCGTTTTTCAGCGCAAAACGGCAAAGATGAACCAATCCCTAGGAAAGCTAGGGCTCGTCAAGAACTACGAACTACTATGCTGGAAGAAAACGTAGATGAAAAAGTAATGTATATTGTGTATATGTCGATTGATCAGGCAATCGGCCGTGCCCCATACAAAATATATATAGGGTGCCTGGTCTACGGAATAGAGAAGTCCTATACATATACGTACAAGATTCATTATCCCTTGCGCAAGCCTAATATAATATTATTATTCCTAACTGATCTGGTCATACGTATATGGTATGTCTCGGAGTCCGATTGGAACTTTCCGTGTTAGCCCAGCCAAGGTTAACTAATAGATGCAAAATCCTTTTCCGTTCCCTTCCTCTGATATTGCTCTTGCTTGCTTTCTCCAACATACGTATGCTCCAGTATATCCATCAAAATGACGTACGCCTGATTGCACATGCATATTTCTGGTCGTACTCCTTCACCAGCGCCTACAACGTGTTGTCAAATTGCCACCAGCCAGCACTTGCCAATCCAGAAGAACGTCTTTTTGCTCCTCTTGCATGCTGCTGCTAGACTAGCTAACAAATTCATTAAAATACTTGTCAACGACCGATTTATTATCTCAAATATTAAATCGGCCAATGGAAATATTGCAGTAACCTATGAACAGAACATTGCCAAAAACCAAATTTCAAGACAAACCCGGGGCATCCAAATTATGCCATCAACACCATTTAACAAAAATAATTTTATTAGTCAAGATATTAGCAATAAATAATGTTTTTGTCTTCTAAGATTGTGTAGCCCATGCGACAGTGTGAGTTGATGGACTATAGTTAAGCTAATCGGTGTGAACGGCTAAACCAATAATATTGCAGACTTGGAACGATGAAATATTACCAAGGATTACCTGAATAGGAGAACAAAACAAGCAGCGTTGCGTACGAAAGTTAGAGGATAGCCGGGTACCTGTTTTATTCTTGGGATACAACAAATTAATTAGTTCTGTACAAAATAGAGAAGTGTTCAAAATCTTTCGTAGGAAGTGTGATTTGGTTTGACTTTTGGTAGGCCAAGGTATGGTTTTCAGATTACGTTGTCTCGATGAATGGCCACAAAGATGATGAGCACAGAAGATGTATGCACATGCAGAAGTTGAATAATTATCTATACTATAAAGGAGCGAAGGAATTAGAAAATACTCCTGCCTATTACCTGAAAACTTCCTACCTATCTTAGATCTCCTCCGTTGGATGTGTTTCAATTTTGCATTCAACCCATGATATAGATCTTACAGTCGGACCCTAAGACGGAAAGGACGATATTTATGTGACAAAACACAAAACACGCTTCCCTGTTGCCGATCTCCTCCTCCGATCGGTTTTTTCTTACGAGCGGCAAAGCCTACCCGCCGCTGTACCGGCACGTCATGACTACTCCGCGCTTCCTCGCGCAACGCATACCCACACGTCCTCATCGTGACCCTTCCTCCACTACTACAGGGGACGGCTCTAGAGCTTCTATAGAGGCGGTTGGTGTAGACGTCCTTCCCAGAGTGTTCCTACAGAGGGTGGCTCTGTAGGGGCGGTTTCCTAACCGCCCCTATAGTGCCCTCTGTAGGGGCGGCTAGTATTTTAGTCGCCCCTACAGTGCCCTCTGTAGGGGTGGCTGGTAATATCAGCCGCCCCTGTAGTGAACATCTGTAAGGGCGGCTGTATCACCAGCCGCCCCTGCTGTATGTATTTTTAAGGGCGGTTAAATCAAGAACCGCCGCTACAGTGGATTTTTTTCAACAAAAAAAATAAATAATTTAAATTCAAATCTGACCACATATATATATATATATAATTCAAATTCGAATCTGACCGCCACAAATATACAGTTACACGGACCATGCGGCGGGATTTGTCACTGCTAGGGGCGCCGTTTCGGTGGTTCGCTTGCATGACATCCTGAATCGTGTGAGGGAGATCGCCCTTCATGGTGTTCGTCATGGTGCTGCCATGGCGTTGGCTGCTGCACAAGCTCATTCGGGCCATAATCTTCGGCTTCTTCCCCATGGTTTTTCAGACGCAGTGCACCCTGAGGAGCATGAGCACTTGGTTGAAGATTTTATGAATGCCGCCAACTCTGTAGCTTTCAATACCCTGGCCGACGATATAGTAGGCAAAGTATTTTCTGGCATGTAGCTTGTAATAGGTGATTTTTAGCAAATAACTTCTTCGCCTTGAGTGGTTTCCCATTATTTCGTGCTTCATACCCATCATTTTGTTTGTGTTTGCTTTGCTTCTATATGCAATACACACCGTATCGGCTTTTACTTCTTTGTGTTCATCTTTTGCATTGGAGACGATATCTTTTCAATATCGGCTATTAAAGCTATCGACCGAACAAATCGTTTATTAAGTATTGATCCAAACGCTAGGATAATATTTCTTTAAATATTTCCCATTGATTGCTCGACCAAATTCTTCCTCTCTTTTTAATGTTTCCAAAATATAAGCATTGTCAGGCGCATAACGTTTGATTCGATAGGGTCCTTCCTAGTTAGGTGACCACTTGCCGAATTTACTGTCCTTTGATCCGATCGGCAATTTCACTTTCTGGACCAAGTCTCCTTTGGAGAATTGCTTAATCTTGACCTTTTTATTATAATATTTCGTAACCCTCGGTTTATTGGCTTCGATATTATAATATTTCGTAACCCTCGGTTTATTGGCTTCGAAGGCAACTCAAGTCTTCTAAATTGTCTATCATAAGATTCTTGTAGACCTCAGCTGATAAATCATTCTGCAGCGTAACACGCCTCAATCTAGTCCAAACTTTCCAAGGAAGAACTGCATTATGGCCATACACAAGTTCGTAAGGTGATGTCTTAATTGATCCATGGCATGCCATCCTATATGCCCATAGTGCCTCATTTAGCGTCGAATGTCACTTCCTTGGTTGTTCCTTAATCTTTTTCTTGATCAGCTTTGTCGATGAAATATGGTCGGCGGTCTACCTAGGGGTATGCCCAAGGTAGTAGATTGTCGGCAGACAGATGCGCAAGCCACAAACAAGATGGTGACGCAAGACAGACACGAGGTTTTATCCAGGTTCGGCCGCCAAGAAGACATAATACCTACGTCCTGTGTCTGATTTGTATTGATGTATGTCAATGAGAGATGTTTTTTAGAGGGATCCCCTGCCCGCCTTATATAATCCGGGGGGCAGGGTTATAGATCTGGAAACTAATCCTAGTCAGTTACAATTGCCATATATGGCCGGATAAGGATTCCTATTCTAACCGACCAGGATCCTGCTTGATCGCCAAATCCGCCTTGACTCCTTGTGCGAGACTCCGATCAGGTTGGCTGGGCCGCACGTCATCTTTCGGGTGGACCGGACCCATCGATCCGGGCCGGCCCAAGCTTAGCCGTAAGGGTATAGGGGTTAATACCCCCACAGCTAGTCCCCAAGCACCATGTATTATGCTGAGACACGCCATTTTAACCTTCTCCGACAAGTAAGGCTTGAGTTCTTGACATTTCTGACCACCGTCATCGCCAAAGAAGTAAGTTGTCCGAAGAATGTATGGTGCTCTTAAGAAAAAAGGAAAAGATTTCCGTCATGTGAAGTGTGCCCACTTGTATTTCTGGAAAGAAATATAAGTGGTCTTGAAGCATAGCGTCCTTGAACGTCAGAAGCGTAGGGGTCGAAAAACCCAACACATTCACCGCAAGGTGAAGTGTACCCACTTAGTCCCCGAACCTGGTAGTAGGTGACGTAGGCATGTGGTGCCAGGGTCTAAAAAAGAATTCCAGTTAAGTTTAGAACCCAATTGTCGTACAAACAAAAACGAGATGCACCGGCAGGTGCATCGTATCGACGTAGTCCCCGAGCTTGCTGGAAGGCGAAGTATGAGCCTTGTAGCAAGGTCTAAATAAATGTCTCTCAACTGTATGTGAGCACAACTCACATGTAGCCGAGGAGAACCATTCTCCGAGCAGTGGTCGGGACAGTCCCCGAGCACATTGATAATCCTTACAATCATTCAAAGCACAGGGGTCGATTAAAACACATTCACCGTAAGGTGAAGTGTGCCCACTTAGTCCCCGAGCCTGGTAGTAGGTGACGTAGGCACGTGGTTCCAGGGTCTAAAAAAGAATTTCCACCGAAGTTAAGAATCCAATCGTTGTCCAGGCGATATGAGATGCACCGGTAGGTGCATCGTACTGACGTAGTCCCCGAGCTTGCTGGAAGGCAAAGTATGAGCCTTGTAGCAAGGTCTAAATAAATGTCTCTCAACTGTATGTGAGTACAAATCACATGTAGCCGAGGAGAACCATTCTCCAAGCAATGGTCGGGACATTCTCCGAGCACATCAGTTGTCGGAGCAGTCCCCAAGCACAGCAGTGGTCGGAGCAGTCCCCGAGCACGGCAGTGGTCGGAGCAATCCCCGAGCACGGTAGTAGTCTTGGCAGTCCACGAGCACGGCAGTGGTCTGGACAGTCCCCGAGCACGGCAGTGGTCTGGGCAGTCCTCGAGCATTGTAGTAGTCTGATCCATCCTTGAGCACAAGACAAGCATCGAAAATACGAACGCCATTGGTGTATTTATTTGGTGTATTTATGTATCTCCCTTCTCTGCCAAGTCCGATCTAACACGTCTGGTCAAAAAAGCAGACGGGCATAGTACGTCACTCTGTCTTCTTGCTCTTTTCTGGTAAACAGTCGCTTGGCACCTGTATATGGGTGCGTCAGTGTGGCCCCTCTTACACTGTCAACGAAGAGGCGCGTACACTGGTTACGATGGGGCGCGTTTATTGGCGTAGATCTCGAGGTTGTGTGAACAACCATCTGCAGCGCGTGCGCACGTCTCCCAAGAATCTCGGGCGGACAAAACGACGGAGCTCCTTGTTATTTATAATATAGATCTGGTAGGGTATTTTTACCAATCCCCATTGTCCTTCGCCGCCACAAACTTCCTCTTCCTCTTCCTCTTGCCGAACCCTATTCATCCGAAAATCATCACCAATCCCCTTGCCACCGCATCCACCCCCTCAGTAAGGACAGACTAATGGCGAAGAGAGACGCCCAGAAGAAAGGCGGAGTCATGGCAAAGGAGTGGTGGAAACGCGGAGCAATGACCAGACCATCGAAGACCTCGTCGCCATGGGAGTGCTCCACAACAAGGCACTCGCAGGATGGCGTGTGCCGGAAGGAGAAAGCTTCTCCGATCCACAACCAGGTGAGATTGTGGTGTTCGAGGATTTCTTCAAACGGGGTTTTGGGGTTCCAGTGCACCCTTTCCTTCAGGGTCTCTGCTTGTATTACGAGATTGGGATCTACAATCTGCATCCCAACTCGATTCTTCTTATCTCCACCTTCATCCATCTCTGCGAGGCTTATGGTGGCTTCTAGCCCCATTTCGACCTCTTTCGCCACCTATTCTGTCTTCGGAAGAAAGGGAGCGGTGGCTCGAAGATAGCCGGAGGCATCTACCTGAATCTGCGTGACGGTATGAAAGCCCAATACTTGCACTGCCCCTGGAACAACTCACTAGACGAGTGGTACAAGAAGTGGTTCTACATCCGTGAAGAGCCGAACACCATCACCCTGTGCGACGTGGGGCTGATCCCGGAGAAGAAGAATAGCTGGTCGGAGAAGCCCGAGAACTTGGAGCAGATCGCCGAACTGCTCGGGATGATCCCGTGGGGAAGGCTAGATGGCCCAAGTGTGGTCGGGAACTTCATCAGCCGAAGGATCCAGCCCTGCCAGAAGAGGGTACATCCTGGCTTTGAGTACTAGGGGAGCGCAGATCCAACAAGGACCAGGAAAGAGGCGCTCGACAAGATAGAAATCAAGGCCAGGATTGGGGAGCTATTCAACCTGGCCGATCCCAATTATGTCAGGTTGAACGACATCGAGCACGCCTTCAAGCTGGCCCAACCTCCCCCAAAGGTAAATGATGCTTCCTTTTAACTGTAGAATCATGTTGTAACAAGAAATTGACTATTGTTTCCGTTATGTGTCTCAGAGTAATGGTCGTGACCGGGCAGCAGTGTTCGTGTCTCTACCCCCCGGTGTGGATTGGCCACAAGTTGCCGGCCCAGCTGCCCAGACCAGCGCCAGGACCAACGACGTCCACTGGGCGGCACTCGAGGCTATGGAGGATGCATCGACCAGAGCCGCTAGCAAGCGTCCGGCTGCCAACAAACGACGCCAAGCCATCTTCCCCCTTTCGGATGACGAAGCAGAGGATGCGGGCATCTTCCGGCTCATCCCTCGAAAGAGGAGGAGACAAATGGGGTCGACGGAGCAGGGTGGCTCCTCTGTGCCAGCAGTGATCGCATCACCGACCACTGCAACATAGAGGACAAGCGAGGGAAATGTCGAGCATCAAACCCCGACGCCTGTACCGGTGGTGGAAAGAGTTCCGGTGGAGCCTGTCGAGCACGCGGAGCAGGGGCGGTCGAGGAGACGCTCCTTCGCCACATCATTCCACGCTTCAAAGCTATAAGTATCTATAACTTTGATGTAAGCTTGTAATTTGTATTGAATACTATTATCTTCTAAACTTTTCTCTGATATATTAGGTCGGCGTCCACCAAGAACCCCGACCAGCTAGCCGGGTGCGGCACAACTTCGCCAGCAATGGTGGGAAAAATTGCCCAGTAGCCAGCCGTGGAGGAGCCTGTAGAAGGAACTCCGTCGGGACCTCAGCAGGCGGACGACCAGACATCAGTTCCCGAGCGGCTGGTCGAGAAGACAGCCGAGTAGAGTACAAGTGCTCCGAGCACAAACCCTGCTGAGGCGGATACCTTGGTGCCAAGGGAACCGGATCAAGCCGAGGAGCAGCAGCCGGAAGTGGCACAGAGCACTCTTGCCGATGCAATGGCTCGTGGGAAAGCCATGGTGGTCGTGGAGATTGCAGACTCTAGACCAGCGCCGCCCCCTGAACAGGAGGCTGAAGAGGATGAAGTTGAAGAGGTCCTAGGCCGTCCCCAAGATAAGCGACAACATGTATATGTGTCGCGCTGGCGGAATGACGAGTGGGTGATGCACGAAGAAATCCCAGATGTCGAAGAGACCCTCAAAAGTTGAACGAGCGGCAAAGCGTCTGGTGACAGAAGTCCAGGTATGACCGGTTTGACCACTTGACCCTATTATGTAGTCGAACTGTCTTATTTATCTTGTCTATATGCAGGACTTGATGAAGACCGCAAAGTATCGAAAGAGGTGCTTCAACCAGATTGAGGGGATTACGGCGAACAATAAAGAACTGACGGTCGAGGTGGAACGCTTGCACCACCAACTTGAAGCCGCCGAGCAGGAGAGGACAGAGCGAGAGGCACAGAACCAAAACCTGGTCGGCTAGCTCAATAACAGAGAGTGGGAGAAAGCAAGTAAGTTTTCATCTTATCATAACAAGTGCAGGACTTGTGTTGTTGCATTGTTGGCAGTAACAGCTGTAATGCAGGTTTAGAAGCTGAAGTGACCCGCCTCTAAGGGGAGAATAGCCGTGTGACCACAGAGTGTGGTCACCTGAAGGAGGACAATGAGAAACTGGCGCGCGACCAGTCTGAACTCTGGGACCGCACAACCAAGATGAAGGAGGAACTGAAAAGTAAGTATTCCAGACCACCTTTCTCATTCTGTTGCCCGCCTTGTGTTGTCGTGTCATTACATTTGATGTCTTGTACGGTGTTTAGTTTTAAAGGTCAATGCCAAGAGGCACCTAGAGGCCGTGATCAAAGAGCATGACGGCTGGAAGACACGATGCCTCGAGGCCACCGAGGAGCGGGACACATGGAAGAACCGGTGCCAAGAAGTGGCAACTGGCATTGTGCCCGTACTCAACCTTATCGACCTGGCGCTCACAGAGGAAGAGCCAAGGACGCCCCAGCTCGGACTGGTCGAGAGATGTAGACAAGCGTGTGGATGGTTCCAAGAGTTCGTGAAGGAGGCGGGTGAGTACACGGGTGCCCATGTACTAAGCATGGTGCGTGCCCACTACCCCCTGATCGATCTCAAGCGCCTGGAGGATGGGTACCCAAAAGAGGTAGACCTAGACAAGGCGGAGGAGCTTCGGATGGCCCAGCTGGAATTGTCATCAAAGATAATTGGTGACATTAACCTGTGTGGAGGTGGGATAGCACCTGTATAGGGTACGTCATCGACAAGCCAGCTGGAAACGCCATCAATTGCAAGCCAACCAACGAAGCCTGCGGTCTCGACCAGCCAGGCCTCGGCGGGGCCATCCCCTTCAACTCGACCAGCACAAGAGTCCCCAAAACTCAAGTAGGATATCGGAAGCGGTGAGCAGTAAGTGCCACACGCCCCGACCAGCCAATGTAATAGGCTTAGAGCTGTAGAAGGAGAACATAGTTGTGTTATTGTAAACTTGAGCCTCTTCAGGCAAGCTTGTAATAACGTAACTGTATATCATTATAAGCTTGTTTGCTTTGTACAAAACGTATTTAAGCTTGAAACTTTATGTTGGTGTAACTAAGTGAGAATGTGTTAACGTTCTGTTTAGTTGTACCATTTTGCTCGACACATCATCCCGAAGAGTTTGTGTGGCCCTAGTTTGGCATGTGGTCGGAGTGTGAGGTACGGTGACTTGTGCACACGTAGACGCGGACAAGTCAAACCAAGGGGGATCTGCCGATCACCCGTAACATAGAGAGCGGATCCCATGCATGTGTTGGGAGGAACCGGAGATAGGGCCTGCTCCAAAAACCATAGGAGTGGTGGTCGGCTTTTACTGGCTAAGTTAGAATAACCATAAAATTCAAAGTGACACATTAGAGTGGTCGGAGAAATCATAATTGCTTTATTGAAGTAAATCGAAAGTACAAGAGGAGTACATATCTCAGTAGTTAAGCATAGAAACGTCTAAACTTGTCGATGTGCCACGAGTTTGGTACGTCCGTGCTGCCAGGTGAGCTAACCTGTAAGACGTTGGACGTGTGACTTCCTTGATCATGAAGGGTCCCTCCCATGGGGTTGCGAGTTTGTGGACACCAGCCTAGTTCATCTTCCACTTCAGGACTAAGTCCCCGACCATGAAGAACCGCTCTTTAACATTCTTGTTGTAGTACCTACGCAAAACAGCAAGATATTTGGCCGTGCGTACACAAGAATCGAGCCTTTTCTCTTCTGCGCTGTTCACTTCTAGCTCCCGTACTTCATTGACCTTGCCTTCGTCGAAGTTCTCTACTCGTGCTGATCGGAAAGCTATATCTGGTGGGAGGACTGCCTCAGCGCCGTAAACCATAAAGTATGGTGAGACGCCGGTGTTACGACTGGGCTACGTTCTGAGGCCCCAGACCACAGCTAGTAACTCTTTGAGCCATCTTTCGGGAGCTTTGTCATTTTCTCTGTACATCCTCTTCTTCAATGCGTCCAAGATCATGCCATTTTCCCGCTCGACTTGTCCATTAGCTCTAGGGTGCGCCATCGAGACGTATTTTACTACTATGCTCCTTTCATCGCAGAAGTCCCAAAAAGCGTTCCCGGTGAACTGAGTACCCAGATCGGTGATGATGCTGTTGGGTACGCCAAAATGGTGGATGACCTGGTCGAGGAACGTGACAGCCTTCTCTGAGGATGCCTGTACCAGAGGCATGTATTCTATCCACTTAGAAAATTTGTCAATTAGCACGAAGACGCATGTAAATTTCCCAGGAGCCGGTTTGAAAGGCCCGATCATATCCAGTCCCCAGCATGCGAAGGGCCAAGAGGCTGGAATTGTCTGGATCTCATGTGCTGGTACGTGGATTCTCTTGGCGAAGAATTGACAACCCTCACAGTGGCGGACTAGCTTCTCTGCGTCGGCTACTGCTGACGGCCAATAGAACCCTGCTCGGAAAGCCTTACCGACCAGTGTTCTTGAGGCCACGTGGTTGACGCAGGAGCCAGAGTGGATTTGGTCCAGGAGATGTTCGCCTTCCTCCTGGGTTATACACTTCATCAAGATTTCCTCCTTTGTGTTTTTGCGCCATAACTTGCCATCGACGAGCAGATACTGCTTACTGCGACGCATCAGGCGCTCGTTTTCTGTCCGATCAGTATAACCGCTGCCATCTGTTAAGTACTTGATGAAAGGTGTTCTCCAGTTTGGCTCATGAGTGGTCGGAGGCGGCTCGGTTGTGCTCGGCGCCGGAACCGTAGCCACCAATTGCTGGTCTAGAGCTTTGTCGACCGTGGGATCTTCCTCTTCGATGGAAGGCGTGAGCAGGTCTTGGACGAATACGCCATGTGGGATTTTGGCTCAGGATGATCCTAACTTTGACAGTGCATCCGCTGCTTGGTTCTTGTCCTAGACCACGTGTATGTACTCGATGCCATAGAACCTGTCTTCCAGCTTTCTTATCGATTTGCAGTATGCGTCCATCTTTTTGTTGGTCGTGTCCCAGTCCTTGTTGAGTTGGTTGATGACCAGAGCCGAGTCTCTGTAGACATAGAGACGTTTAACACCAAGCTCAACCGCAATGCGTAAACCATGCAAGCATGCTTCATATTCGGCGGCGTTATTAGATGCCGGGAAATAAATCCTGAGGACGTACCGGAGCTGCTCCTTGGATGGTGACACGAAAAGAACTCCTGCTCCCGCACCGTCAATGTTGAGAGAGCCATCGAAGTACATCGTCCAATACTCGTCGGATCCCGGGGAGGCAGGCGTGCTTAAGTCTGTCCACTCGACGATGAAATCGACGAGTGCCTGAGACTTGATTGTAGTACGGCTTGCAAATTCCAAGGAGAAGGGGCATAGCTCCATTGCCCATTTGACGATGCGCCCGTTCGCATCCTTATTGCGAATGATGTCCCCCAAAGGGTACTCGGTCATGACCACCACACGATATCCGTCGAAGTAATGTCTCAACTTTTGAGATGTTATCAGTATGGCGTAGAGCAGTTTCTGAATCTGTGGGTACCTAGTCTTGGATTCGTTGAGTACCTCACTGATGAAATAAACTGGCCGCTGTACCTTATAGGCGTGGCCCGGCTCGTCGCGCTCGACCACCATGGTAGTGGAGACCACCCGATTGGTTGCCGCAATGTAAAGTAGGAGAGTTTCGTCTTCTCTAGGAGCAGTGAGGACCGAAGGTGATGTAAGGTATTGTTTTAGCTGCGTGAAGGCAGCGTCTGCTTCCTCCGACCACTCAAACTTCTCGGATGCTTTGAGCAGTTTGAAAAACGGAAGTCCTTTTTCTCCTAATCTTGATATGAAACGGCTGAGAGCGGCCATGCATCCAGTAAGCTTCTGGACATCCTTCACCTTTTTGGGGGGCTTCATGTCTAAGACAGCTTTGACTTTCTCCGGATTAGGGCGTATGCCGTCGTAACTGATGACGTTGCCTAGCAGTATACCAGAAGGAACACCAAAGATGCACTTCTTTGGGTTTAACTTCCATTGGAATGTATTGAGGGCTGTGAAGGTGCATTTTAGGTTGTCAACAAGGGTATGTGCTTCCTTGGTTTTGACAACTACATCATCCACATAGGCCTCTACAAGGTCGTCTTTTATCTCATCTGTGAGGTAGGCCTGAATGGCGTGTTGGTATGTAGCCCCGACGTTCTTGAGCCCGAACGACATAGTCGTGTAGCAGTAGGCGCCGAAAGGCGTGATGAAAGACGTCTTGATCTGATCATCCTTTTTGAGAGCGATCTGGTGATAACCAGAGTAGCAATCGAGAAAGGAAAGGAGCTCACAACCGGCGGTTGAATCTACGACCTCGTCTATGCGAGGTAAGACGAAGGGGTCCTTAGGGCAGTGTTTGTTGAGATCAGTGTAATCAACGCACATTCTCCATTCATTATTCTTTTTGCGTACAAGAACCGGGTTGGCTAACCACTCCGGATGATACACTTCTTTGATAAATTCGGCTGCCAAAAGCCGTGTAACTTCTACCCTAATCGCCTCCTTTTTGTCACGAGCGAACCGTCGTAGCTTCTGCTTGATAGGTTTGGCCTTGCTATTGACATTCAAGGAGTGCTCGATCAAGTTTCGAGGTACACCGGGCATGTCGGCAGGTTTCCATGCGAACACATCCACGTTGTTTCTCAAGAACCCGATGAGCGCATCTTCCTATTTGGGATCCAGGTTGGCCCTGATAAGGGCCGTTTTGCTAGAATCACCGTCGACCAGCTGGATCACATTGTGCTCCTTTGACTTGATGTTCTTGCGTGGAGCCTCGAGCTTTGGGATCTCCAGGTGGTCGGCAGAGGTCTTCTTAGCGTCAAGCATGGTCTCGGCGATGCGAATAGAGAGGTCGTGGGCCTCTGCTATTTTGAAGCTGTCGTCCTCGTAGGTATAAGCTGCGTATACATTGCCCCTGAGGGTTAGAACTCCTTTCTCGGTAGGCATCTTGAGCACCAGATACCTATAATGAGGTATGGCCATGAACTTTGTGAGCGACGGTCGACCAAGAATAGCGTGGTAGGTGCCGTCGAAGTCAGCGACCACGAAGTTGACGTAGTCGGTGCGGAAGTGGTCCGGAGTCCCAAATTGCACAGGTAACGTGATCTGCCCGAGAGGTGTAGAGCTCTGTCCGGGGAGAACGCCCCAGAACTATGCCTCGTACGGCTTGAGGTCCGCCTGGGCTATTTTCAGGGCAGGCAGACTGTTCTTGAATAGTATATCGATGGAGCTGCCGCCGTTGATCAGTACTCTGTCGAACTGAACCTTGTTGATACAAGGATCGAGGACCAGGGGAAAACGTCCTGGTTCAGGTATGGCGGCCCATTGGTCCTTCCTGCTGAAGTAGATTTCACGGTGAGACCACGGGGGGAGCCGCGGATCGGTGAGAAGGTTGTCGGTGTTTGCCACGTTCAAGCAAGCGCGGGCGAGCAGCTTGCGTTCTCGTTTGGTCTCAATGGACACCTTGCCGCCGATGATGGTGTGCACGCGATCAGTTGGCTTGACGTATTTATGACGAGGGTCTGCATCGTCGTCGTCGTTATCCTCGTTGCGCTGTTCCCCTGCGTCGTTAGGCTTGGCGGACGTATCCGGAGCCTGTTGACGCGTGTAAATAGTCTTGAGGATGCGGCAATTCTCCATGGTATGGTTTGACTTAGGATGGAGCTGGCAGGGCCCCTTCAATGCTTTGGCGTAGTCGTCTTCGTAGTTACGACGTTCGCCCCCCTTTTTAACGGTATTGACCTCGCCGTCGTCTTCCCGAGCACGCTTGCTCCTGTAATCGTCACGGTGGTTACGCCGCTGATTACGTTGATCACGGTGGTCACGGGAGTCATTTGCGTTGGTTGCGGTGGTCAAAATTGTCGTTCCGACCACGATTGCCGCGGTAATCATCGCGGTGTGGGGGTGGTCGGAACGTGGAACCCTTGCTGCTTCTTCAACAATTATCTTTTTAGCGTCGTCGGCATCCGTGTATTTCTTAACGGTGGCCAAGAGCGCTGTGACTGATTCAGGTCTCTTGCGGAGGAGCTTGTCCCTTAGGGCGTCATGGAAGCGGAGGCCAGTGATGAAAGCCTCGATTGCCTCGTTGTCGGAGATTGATGGGACCTTGATGCGCATCTCCAAGAAGCGCCGGACGTACTCGCGTAGTGGCTCATCCTTTCGATCTCGAATCCGTTGCAGATCGTATTTGTTGCCTGGCTATTCACAAGTAGCAATGAAGTTGTCGATGAAGGCTTGCTTGAGCTCCTGCCAAGAGTCAAAGTAGTTCGCAGGCAAGCTGACCAGCCATTGGTGACCTACATGGCCAACAACGATTGGGAAATAGTTAGACATGACGTGTTCGTCCGCCATGGCTGATCTGCACGCGGTCTCATAGAGCATGACCCATAATTCGGGGTTTTCCTTGCCGTCGTACTTTTGAAGTTTTTCGAGTTTGAAATTTTTGGGCCATATGACTTGGCGAAGGTGTGGAGTAAACTGCCTCAAACCCGGTGGGCCGTGGGCAGTGTCATCTTCCATACGGCGATAGCTTTCATGGGATGCACGATCGTTGGCTCTCTGGTTGATGCGAGCGCGCAGATCACGTCCACCGAGGTAATGGCGAAGATCATTATTGCCATCGCGGCGATCTCGATTGCCATCTGGATTAGCCCTGCGACCGTGGTTATCACGGCGATTGTCGCGGTTATCTCGGCGGTTGTCATCTCGAACGTCATGGCGGTTATCCTCCCGGCGGCGGTTGTCGTCCCGACCACCATCATGACCACCGTTTCCGCCTTGACGGTTGTCCGATGGGTCGTTGTTGCGCGAGCCACATTGGTTGAGTGGCTATGAGCGACTTGAGTATTGGCGGCTGTGGCTTGATTCGACTGAAATGGATGGAGCCCGGACCTGATTCACCATCTCTGCGGTCTGAGCCATAGCAGCCGTCAGATAAGCTTGTATGTCATCACGAACTGCTTGGGTCTCGGGAGTGTTGGGTAGCCGCTGCATTGTCGCCATGGCGATGGCTATGTTGGCGCTTGGAGTCTTGAAGACTTGTTTGTCCCCCACCCTGTCGAAAGCATTGTTGAGGTCACGTGGCTGGACCCTTATGCGTCGTGCCTCCTGGTCTGCTTCAGCTTCGATTTGTCAGCGATTAAACCGGTCAATATTGCGTGCTTCGCGTGTAGTCCTTTCTTGTTCTGTTTCGCCAACTGCTGGCGGCTCGTCATTGCTGACAACATGGATCAAATCCCCTCGTCTTGGTGGGAAAGACAAAAATTGGGGGAAACCCGGGGCGTGGTCTGGGAGATCTAGATCGTATTTGACGCCTTCATCTTCGTGATGCTGAAGCTCGGTGTGGACAGATGCATTAGATGCGATGCTAGACGAGGAGCTGGAGTCGCCCTCTCGGACTGTGTGGATGGATCCTTCTTGATAATCTTCAATCCGGACCATGTTGACGAAGTTGCGTGGCTTCGACCGAGGTCGGTGTATAGGACATAGATCCAAGCGGCGTTGTAAGTTATACGCGTAGCCGGAGGCGCGATTTCGTCAGGCCGTAGGGCTGGGCCTGGAGGTTCTCCATCGAGGCTTCGTACTGAGAGTCGAAGACCCGTCGTGAAGACTGGCCAGCGACGAGCGGAGCGCCCCTCAGGAGTAGATATGACCACGAGATCTGTACCAAGTCATGCAGGACGACTGGCCCGAGCTGGTCGGGTAGATCCGTTGTGGGAAGCGGTTACCTACTCATTAGGTTGACTTTGAATCGTACTTACCAGAGCTAGGGTTTCAGCGAGTTTGATGCCGACCCGATCGATGGAATCGAGCAGGTCGGTGTTGTCGATCTGCTTCCCTTTGTAGCGGGGAAGTGGATAACGGGTTGTCGGTGTGGTTGAAGACGATGTAGGCGTGGTCAGAGCCAGATCCATCGTGGTCGGAGCCAAATCCATCGTGGTCGGAGCTGTATCCGTCGTGGTTGGAGCCGTAGCCGATGCAGGGGAAGTAGTGGTCGGCGCAGACTGAATCCACGCCTTCTCCGTGGTCATGGCGACGAAGTCGTCGGAGCCGGTGGTCCATGTGATCTGGCCGACGGTGAACGTGAGGCCGCTCGGTGTAGCCATGGAGCTGGAGGAGATGACCATCTTGTTTGCTTGGAGAGCAGTACGCACACCCCTACGGCGGCGCGCCTTTGTCGGCCGATTTAAATATGGTCGGCGGTCTACCTAGGGGTATGCCCAAGGTAGTAGATTGTCGGCAGACAGATGCGCAAGCGACAAACAAGATGGTGACGCAAGACAGACACGAGGTTTTATCCAGGTTCGGCCGCCAAGAAGGCGTAATACCTACGTCCTGCGTCTGATTTGTATTGCTGTATGTCAATGAGAGATATTTTTTAGAGGAATCCTCTGCCCGCCTTATATAATCCGGGGGGGCAGGGTTACAGATCTGGAAACTAATTTGCCATATGTGGCCGGATAAGGATTCCTATTCTAACCGACCAGGATCCTGCTTGATCGCCAAATTCGCCTTGACTCCTTGTGCGGGACTCCGATCAAAGTTGGCTGGGCCGCACGTCATCTTTCGGGTGGACCGGACCCATCGATCCAGGCTGACCCAAGCTTAGCCGTAAGGTATAGGGGTTAATACCCCCACAAGCTTAATCATAATCTGATTGGACGCCGTACTCTTACATCAGCATCTGCTTGCCCTCATAAAATATTGGTTCCCGTGCTCAAATTTTTAGTTATACTAATTTTACGTGAAACTTACACCAAAACAATCATCATAACTCACAAGTTAAGTGTAAATCCAATATAAGTTGACAATAACGAAAACTGAGGAATGGGAGAGAAGATTTTCACCGAATCTTGTAAAATTTCTCAAAAAAAGAAAGGAAAGCAAAAAAAAAAGGGAAATTTAATTCGGCTGCGGAGAGAAGGTAGGTACAGAGTAGATAATCTTGTCACCTTAAACGTGGGTCCCAAGCGACTTTAAATGGCCCCCTTCTTATTATCCGACCAATCCCCTTTCGCTTTCGGTGGTGGGACTATCCAAACACAGGTAGCAGCAGCCCTTCTCTTTTTCTCGCTCCAGGGCCTTGGGCCTGAGGGGCCACATCAACCGGCCTCCTGATTCCGCATGGGCCCTTCCCGTCGCAGATACAAATTTGTAAACTGTAACGGGCCAAGCCGTACGCACATTCTTTGGGACATCTGGACATGCTTAAAACGACGGACCTACAAATTCCAGGCCTGCCTCTCTTCAGCTCAAGCTTGATACGATGAAAGCCTAGGACCCTGTGGAATGGGAATATTTGGAAGCTATCATGGCTAAGTTGGGTTTTGCCCAACAATGGATCTCGGTAGTAATGGGAATGGTCAGATGTATCTTTCTCGGTTCTTTTTAATGGAAACAAACTGGAGAGTTTCAAACCTACAAGAGGTATAAGACAAGGTGATTCTATCTCACCATATCTTTTCTTGTTAGCAGCGGAGGGCCTTTCATGCCTTTTAAAGGATAATGACGAGTCATCGCACCTCGGAGGAATCAAAGTGGTGCCATTGGCTCCGCCGGTAAACCACTTGTTATTCGCAGATGATAGCCTGCTGTTCTTCAAGGGGAGTAGAGAGGGAGCAGAAGAATTGTCTATTCTTTTGGAGGTCTACTGCCAGGCATCTGGGTAGCGGATCAATAGGGAGAAATCTTCTATATTTTTTACCAAGGGTTGTCCTCAAGCTACACGTGACACTGTTAAAGGTATCCTTCATGTTGACAATGAGTCCTTGAATTAGCGCTATTTGGGCATGCCCACGGATGTTGGCAACTCGTTTAATGGAACATTTAAATTCTTGAGAGACCACGTGTGGAGCAAGATCAAAGGATGGCTTGAGAAGATCCTTTCAGCTGGTGGTAAAGAGGTACTAATAAAATCAATTGCACAAGCTATACCGGTCTACTCAATGGCATGCTTCAAACTTCCGCGGGGTTTATGCAACCACATCAACTCTCTAAGCAGACAATTCTGGTGGGGTAGCAAACAAAGGCAGCGCAAAGTGAGCTGGGTATCTTGGGAAGTGATGACCAGACCGAAACACCTTGGTGGTCTTGGTTTTCGGGACATTGAGATTTTCAACTTGTGTTTGTTGGCAAGACAGTCGTGGAGGATCTTGCAAAACCCTGCCTCTTTAAGTGCCCGCCTACTCAAGGCCATATACTTTTCCAACACTTCAATCTTGGAAGCCGAACTAGGGACCCATCCATCTCAAATTTGGCGTTTAGTTCTGGCTGGTAGGGATGTCTTGACCTAGGGTCTTATACGCCACATCGGTGATGGCAGAACAACCAAAATTTGGGATGATAACTGGCTACCACGTGATTGTAATATGAAGCCCATAATTTCTCTGAAGGTTAATCCTCCACGGCTTGTTAGTGAGCTTATTGATGAAACTATAGCGACATGGAAAGAGGAGCTGATTCGAGAGTTCTTTCTCCCGATGGATGTTTCGACTATTTTGAGCATACCTTTGTGCACTCGCAGACAGCTTGATTTCTGGTCTTAGCATTCTGATCGCAAGGGGCTCTTCATAGTTAAATCAGCCTATAGGATGATTGTCGGGTTCATAAACCCGGGGTCTCTCACGGACCAGCTTCCCAACAAAGACTCGACCCGGCAGGCAGCGTTGCAAACAAACACGCAACTCATGAGCCGGCCCAATTACCTAAATGACAGGCCAGAAGGGTGATCCAAATCTTCGACCGGAAGGCTTGGCCAAGGAGCCGGCGCCCGCTTCAGACTCTGGCCCACCTCTCCGATCGGAGCGCTTGCTTCGGTCTCTAGCCCGCCTCTGGACGGTCTCTCCGATCGGAAGGCCTAGCCGAGGAGGAATGGCGCCCGCTTTAGACTCTAGCCCACCTCTCCGACCAGAGTGCTCACTTCGGTTTCAGCCCGCCTCCGGATGGCCTCTCCGACCGAAAGGCCTGGCCAAACACCGCTTCCAACTCCGACCCGCGTCTCCGACCGGGGATGCGCCAAACCCCTGCTCACTGCTCTTCTCCGACTGGCGCGATCAGAGCCGACTGGGACCAACCGACCTGGGATGCCCGCTCGGTAAGGATCAGGAAATAGACGAAGAAAGTAAGGCAGGGCGCACAAGTCAAACCACAATACCGAGGACCGTACCCTATACACCTGCAGAAATAGTACTCTGCGACCTCCCTGGCATGATAGAACCCAAGCAGTATTGTAGGCGCCGACATTTTCCGCTACAGTATTGTGGACGTCATTAACTCCCATACGGTAAGGCTCCCCCACATGCCTCTGGGCATTGATAGTGTTGTGGGCACCGGCATTTATCATACCAGGCAAACATGGTAAAACCCCTTGCATATCTCTAGGTAACAACAGTGTGGCTAGCGCTGACGTCTCCCATACCCGAAGAAGACAACACAACCTTGCACGTGCATCTGACATTCAACAGTGTTGTGGGCGCTTACAATCATCGTATACCTACCAACGTGGGAAGCAAGACTTAGTAGCAAACGTACTCTCTCCCTCTCACTTGTAAGGCCATCCCCTTCATCTATAAAAGGAGATGCGCTCTCTTCCAACAGATAAGTTGATTCAAGTTGATTCAGATTCATTAGATCGATCAAGTTCACTAGTACACAACAGCAGAACTACCAGGTTCAAACCATGAGGACACGCTCCAACACTTAGCACATAGCGGGGCTCCCGTCGCTCTTAGCCCTTCTGACCGAAGTCTGACCGGATCTCTTGTATCCCCATCTTTCTCCTTCTTGTTTGTAACCCCACTGCAAACGTCGAGCACCTAGACTCAGGAATAAAGTCACCGACCGACTCAAACTAGACGTAGGGCACGTTGCCTGAACCAGTATAAACCCTGTGTCATTGAGTGCTAGGCCACCTCTAATCACAACGTACGATAAAACTACAAATATTTACGTGTTGGTCACTTTCTGCACCGACAATGATGGTGACAACAAAAATTAACCGAGAGAATTATTTTGAAGGAAATGTGGGATCATCAAACACTGAGTTTGGTAGTAAAGGGTGGTGTTCATTGTGGAAAACGGCTGTACCTTCCAAGGTCAGGGTCTTCCTGTGGTGACTTGCTCAGTAGTCGTTGCCCACTGCAGATGTTCTAGAGCACCGAAATATGGCAAGCTCCTGTGTTTGCTCATTACGTGGAGTTGCGGATTCATGGAAACACTCTCTTGTTGAATGCAACATGGCAGCTAGTGTCTGGGCACTCTTGGATGAGGTAATGGTGGAGCATATGATGTCTATCGGAGAACCAAACGCCAAGAACTGGTTGTTTAGCCTCATTGAATCTCTACCTCATGGGCAGTTCACCCCGCTGATGATAACCTTATGGGCCATATGGATAGCTCATCGCAAGGCTATCCATGAGGAAATCTTTCAAAGTCCTTTATCCACCCATGGTTTCATTAACTCATATTTGGAGGACCTGAAATCTATTGCTAAGCCACCTAGTGGGACACCAGTTCATGCGGTTCCAGTACCAAGGCAAGCTCGTTGGATCCCTCCCCCAAGAGCTATACCTAAAATTAATGTTGATGCAGCTGTGTCGAAAACTAAGAATCGAGGGGCAGCAGCAGCCTTCTGCCAAGACAATGATGGTACTTATCTTGGAGCTTCTATAGTGGTCTTTATTAGCATCACAGATCCTGCAACTTTGGAAGCCTTGTCCTGCCATGAAGCTCTTGCTCTTACTGAAGATCTTGCTTTGAAGAGATTATTTGTTGTTTCAGACTACAAGACAGTTGTCTCGGAGATTGGTGAAGGAACTCTAGGTAGCTTTGGCTCAATCATTACTGAGATAAATTTCCGAACTGCACTCTTCAATGAGTGTAGTTTTGCCCATGAAGGAAGAGCTTCAAATTTTGAAGCACATAGTCTAGCTAGGCATACAATTTTATATGGGACGGGCTGCCATCTGTGGCTTGGTGTACCCTAATATTATTCCTGTAAACATTGTTATTGAGTAATAAAGCCTAGCTAATTGTCCTAAAAAAAGCAATTTGACATGAGAAAAGTCCACATTACATTCCTCAAGTTTTGCGAAAGTCTGTTTTTCCTCCCTGAACTCTAAAACCGGATAAACCACTTCCCTAAACTTTTAAAACAGTTTGTTTTACATCCCTGACAGGTTATAAGCGGTTTTCAAATGCAGTTTTGTCTTTTTCTTTTTATTTATTTCGGCTGAATATTTGAAAAATCATAGTAAATCACAAAAAAATCATAAAATGGAAAATCCAATTTTGTTGGACTCCACATGAGTAGATCTACATAGTGAACATATAATATATGATGCTTTAGTACATTTTTTTGTTGTAGCTTTATATCTATGCTTTTCTATAATTAATTCATAGCTGCATTTTGTATGATTCAATTATGGTGAAATTTTTATGATGTGCTAATTATTGTATGCTTGAACTGTGGTAAAAATTTCGTACTCATTGGATCATGTATAACTTAGTTATAGATTTATAAATATTTTTAAACAAACATACACCTAAATAAATCTATAACTAAATTATATATGATCCAATGAGTATGAGTTTTTTACTACAGTTCAAGCATATAATAATAAGTAGACCATAAAAATTTCACTACAATTGGACCATAGAAAAACTATGAATTAATTATAGAAAAGCATAGATCTAAAGCTATATCAAAAAAATTGTACTAATACATACCATATTATATATTTATTGTGTAGATCTACTCATGTGGAGTCTAACAAAATTGAATTTTTTATTTTATGATTTTTTGTGATTTACTATGATTTTTAAAAGTTTCGGCTGAAATAAATGAAAAAGAAAAGGACAAAACTGACTTTAAAAACCGCTTATAACTGACCAGTGAGGTAAAACGAATGGTTTTAAAAGTTTAGGGAGGTGATTTACCCGGTTTTAAAGTTTAAGGAGGAAAATCTGACTTTCGTAAAAATTGAGGGATGTAACGTGGACTTTTTCCTTTGATCATTGAGTTGATCTATGTGTCAACATGCACTTGCATCTGAAGCAACAAGATGTGTCTCATGTACTTTATACACAAGATGACTTGGGTTAAATACTTAAATTTGTGATGTATCCGCAAATGCTTGGAATCACATGCCCGTAATCATATACGTACAAGCAGAAGCATGGCTTAATATAATTTTGTTTTTTCCCCGGTTATATCCAAATTTAAATATTTGTCGTTTGCCAGAAATTTCCGTACGTGGAGTTTGTTAAATAACCGTGTGTGCACATGTAGTTTGTCAACACGTCATCATGTACAAACATTCAAGGACAGAACACTCTCAGAAAGTACAGAAAAATGTATGCCAAATTCTATTCTATTAATAATGCTGAATTGAACCTGTACAGATTCAATCATATTTCTCTAATCTCTGTGTACTGGAAACTCAAATCTGCAGATAGTAACCGTGAAAAGATTCACGGACCACCAAGCATATTACTGCCGTTTCGCGCAGCGTGCTCTCTTTTCTGTGGGCTCGTCGGATTTGAGAATTGTTGTCGACACTGGTGGCCCATAACAGCCCATGTATGAGTGGGATGCAGATTTTTTTTGGCTTGATTTTTTTATTTAATTCACTCTTTAAAAACAATATAGCCCTAGTAAAAATATGCAAAAATATAATCCTATCACTAATTGGAACAGCCAAATTTATATTTTTCTACTCCATTTGGCGGAATTTTCCTTATCGCCGAGTCAACTGCATCGCGAAGATGGAAAATGGGCACAAAGAAGAAATGTTAATCCAAAAATAACTCGATACATCCACTGTTAGGGCTAGAAATAACCAAATATATATATATATATATATATATATATATATATATATATATATATATATATATATATATATATATATGCAGATTGGTAGTTTTACCCCCTACTTTAAAGTCCATAGTCCATTATAATTTTATCCTCTTTTTTTTTTTACTTTGTAATTTTACTGTTTTTTTACGTTGTAATTTTACTTTTTTTTTTCAAAGCCACCGTTCATTCTGTTATGGACTCTTCCATACCTCAAGGCCGAATAAATGAATTAAAGAACAAGAAAAATTAAAAATAAATAGAAGACCATACTAACTGTTGACCTTATCTTAACCCTCCCGGCTTTCACCAATGGTGGATTAAGCATGTACAACTTGTTAGAGTTTGCTTAAATTTGAAATATTCAAACATTTGCTATAAAAATCCTTTAATATGAAGTCAAAATAGAGGTTAAAAACAAATATAGTACTAAAAAAATCAAGAGGAAAATTCTCATGGAAAAATAATTCTTTTTAGCTGAATTGAACCGCTGTAAAAGGATCAGGAACTTTGCTTTCATTTTGGAAAAGTATAGGCAAAATGAAAAAAATTCAATAAATAGGCAAAGTCACAATTAGACCATACTAACTGTTGACCTTATATGTGATTGATTTACAGACACGGACGATGTTATCGTAACATGTGGTGCTACTGCAATGCCAGCGCAGCAAGCTATGCAGCTCCTTATGTGCAAGGTTCTTTGATGTTACACACTGTACATGTTGGCAGAAAAGTAAAACTATATCTCTGTGTAAATCTACATATGTACAGCAATAATAAAAAAAAATTCTAGTGTCTATAGTGCCTTCTGGTCCAATCTCTCGTTCCAGTTGAGGCACCTGATCAGGCTGCGGAACCAATCACACGTTTGGTCAGATTTATTAACAGTTGGGAGCGGGTGCTGACTCATGGATATACGAACTGAATCTCCTCTTGACAGTTGCTGCCTCCTTTTGCCATCAAATGAAACCCATGCATTGCTTCTTGCCTCATCTGGTATCTGGTAAAGTTGCAAGTGCAATGGCAATCCAATAACGGTGCAAAGTTCATCAGTCAGCAAACCAAGGTATGTTGTGGGGTAAAACTTGGCGAGCTAAAATGTTCGTACAGTACGTTAATTGAGGTTGCACAGAAACAATAGACATCTCATTAGTTGTTCAGTACCTTTAATTCAAGCCGGGCAGAATCCGGAAGGATGACAGGTCTAAATGACAGTGAGTGAGGGCAGATTGGAGTAAACAGCATGCATGGGACATTTGGATGAACCTAGACAAGAAAAAACAAAATGACCATAGTGAATCACTGTTCATTCAATTGATATGTAGGTATGCACAGGAGGAAACAGTTCAGAGCTTAACACACATGAATGCAACAATACACTGTAAAAGCAAACAAACAAGGCATAGCACTGTTTCTAATTATTGAGCCTTGACATCTGCAAAGTGTTTTTTCTCCATAGAAACATGACATGGTAGACATTATATCTGTGTAACCAAAATATTGTCATTCCATGTAAAAGCAACAGCCCTATGCTTCATAAATTTGAAATATCCTTTTGTTACATGGAGCGAAAAGCATTTGAAGAGACAGGTCACAGGTGTCATCATGGCACAGGAAAATGTACTTTCCCATGTCATGATATGGTTTAAGAATGGTTATAACTTGTAAGAATTAACCTACCATTGATCCCCCTGCTGCAGTAGAATATGCTGTGCTGCCAGTTGGTGTTGCAACTATCACCCCATCAGCTTGCACCTAGATATATTTTTGAGTTAGGAAAGTTATGGAATGTTTAAACAACAATACTGAATTTATCCATAAATACTTGTACTGAACGGAATAATATAATCTTCAGGGGTAGGAGGGTTAACTGTAGCAGGCTGGCTCAAAGTGTATCTACATTAGTATTCCAACAATTAGCTGGCAGCCAACAGTTCATGCAATCGATATATTATGCAAGAAAGTAAGCAGTAACTAATGACAGTTAACTTGGAGAAAACTTGAAAGTTGGAACATAAAGTCAATACAGATACCCTTTATCATCGGACAATATTTTGAGAAAACAATCATATGAACAGTAGTTAAAAAAAGGTAATTATGGCTTCTATAGTTCAATGCAGCTGTTGACTTGGTCAAGCATAATACAGCTGAGAAAAAAAAAGCCTAACTTCATGACTCCATCTATTGAATTACAAAGCAGAAATATATAAAATAAACTATTAGATACACAGTGGCATGCAGTCACCAAGTGACAAGATGTAAAGAGAAAGAGATACATCTTTTTTCTAGGACTTTCTGAATCATACCTTAGTGATAAGGTGGTTATGCTCATAACACTCAATTTTTGATAGGTATGGATTGGAACCTCGATCAACAACAACTTCATTCAGCACATCAAACACTTTACCAGGCATTGCTTTTCCTTTACGAAAGATCTCACATCTTAGACGCATTCTAAGGGTTATATAAACTCCAAGTGTGTTGTTCCCATGGATTAAATCTCTCAAGTCTTGTCTGAAACCTTCGAACTGAGGTGAATAAAATGATAATATGCTTAGTTTCGACACAAAAGCAGCTTAGTCTGATAAAATTATCTCTGAGAGAATATTAAAACGTACATTATGTGAAGTTAAGAACCCAAGAGATCCAAGATTGAAGGAGACAACAGGTGGTACAGAAGTTCTAAATAGGTTTGACGCATGCAAAATGAGTCCATCACCACCCAAGCATGTAACAAAATCAACTCGCTCATGAAGGTCACTGATTTAAACACAAAGCACTGTTAGTAAATAGTAATATGAAAATATATGCACCTTCGCACTTATCACAAACATAAATGCTGACTTTGTACCTGGTATCTTGAGTATAGAAGGTTTGCACAAAACCATAACCTGGAATTCTAGCAAATGTATCATGAACATCAGGTTCCACAAGAACATTCATCTTTTCTTGATGATGCAGAAATGAAGCAACCTGAAAAGGAAGTGATTTGAAGTTTAGAATGCCAAATGCTATGTATTTTGCTGAACAAAGAAGAGAACTACTGCATATAAGACCATGAATTGTGTAGACAAAGTGACTATTAGAACAGCTCTGAAGAGAATTAAACTAAGACCATCTTTGCCTTTTTTTAAGATATGTTGCCAAAATTGATGCACTGAAATCTTTATCGGTTGCTTAGCCACAGTTCCAGAATCACACCAAAGATTAACCCTACATGAAATGAGATCCTCCAGTACCTCACTAGAACAGGTTATGGTATCCAATCAATGCAATAACCAGCCAAAGTCCCTGTTTGTGTATCCCAGTTCTTCATACAGTTCTTTTAGCTTTAAAGTGAAGCCCTTAATTGGCAATTGTTAATCGACTAACATGCTTCAACAAACTAAAACTAAAGAAAAACTTTAAACTATGCAAGAAACGACACATATATGTTCACTAACTAATTGTCTGTCAGGTACAGTCCTTAGATCTCTATTAATCTATTTTCCTACACCTTACCACAAAATAGTCATGTACTCGGTGAAAACAACAAAGTACCTCCAGAACATGAAACCATTTTCATGCACAAATTTCTCAAGTAGCAAATTCATTATATATGTCAAGAACCCTAAGCTTCCTTGAGATGAGTAATCCATTGATACCAGATACAAGAAATTAATACAACCTGTGTTGGTATCTGAAGGATCAAGGAAAAAACAATATATATGCTCTAAATGGAAATTTGACATTCACCTCTTTAGCTTCTTCCATGAGCTCATTGCCTAATTTCTTCAAAAGTAAGACAGTCTTTGGAGGTGATTTCCACATAAGCATCTGTTGCTGGGTACTAGGATGCGTAAAAGCCAGAGATGATTCTGTTACTTTTTCTCTAGTACAAGAAAATCCATCTGTACGCACTAGAAACAATCTCTGCTTTTCTTCTTGACTGGAGTCTAACGACACCAGTTGAAGAAGCACACATATTTCCATCAACATTATCTGATTTGTTTCTCTCAAGATAAGGGGCACCATTCTTTTCAGAAGATTTTTGTGATCCAACCTGAACCTTTCCATTAGAACTGCTCACAGATGCTCTAGTATCAACAGTAGCGACTGAAACTTCTGTTTCCTTTTCCTCAATTAATGAGGAGGCTCCATTGTTGGAAGGTTTTCCATTAGTGATACCTGAAGCAACTGATAGAATATAATCATTGTCAAATGATTTCCCATTTGAACTTTCCAGAACTGTAAACTCTGCTGCTTCATAGTCAATGGTTCCATTACGCTCTCGCGCTGAGATTTTGTTTTCTCCTTGAGACCAGCAAGCTACTTGATCGTCTCCTAGAGTTCAGAACAGATTTTGGATAAACCTTTTTGCTTCTAAAAAACTTGGTCATCTCTTTTCTAGAGAAAACATCACAGGTAGGAAATTGTGCTTTAAGGGGGTTACTCTCCAGTTTAAAGTTTGACAAGAGTTCTGCCCCGGTGCCAGGCATTTCGCCTTGTTGAGTGCTTTGATCATTGGAAAGGGCATTAGTGACCTCCAGATTATGACGAGCTGTCTCTATGTCTATCTCACATGATTCCCCATTGTTCATGGTCCTATCAGATTCCGTTATCGTACCATTTTCAGTTCCATTCGTAGAGGAACTTGGGCTGCCCGTGCGCTGCATGGTCTTGTAACTTGTCAGGACCTTACCATTCCCATTTAGAGAGTGATTTTGGACAGCCCATCTCTCTGAACGAGTAACATACTGTTTCCATCTTGAGACCATTGCAGACGTCCTAGAAACACCTTCTTTGCTATGGAGATAAATGGGCTTCTTTGCACCATCTGACACAAGAGCTGCAAATTGCTGAACCTGTTCAGCTGATGGTGCAGTTCCAATCTCAACTGGCATATTCACCACCTCTATTGTCCCAGATGAGACAGCTTCCTGAACTGCTGAAAGGTACAAATCATCTTTAACATCTTCTTCCCAGAGATCAACAATAGTTTTGAATCCCTTTTCTAGTAGCCATGCCAGTCCCTCCGCACTGACTTGCCCTCCCCTCCAAAATGCAACCTCTAGCTCATCTGTTCCTGAATCATCTGACACAATCGAAAGGTACACCGGAAACCAATTTGCAAATAATGTCGGACATGGATAACCATCAGGCCTTGGGAAACCTGCATCGTAACAAGCATTCTTCAACCTCTGCATCTTCCTCCACACGTCCAATCCCCTGGGCTCACTCGGTGCAAGGTAGCTGGCAAGCGCCACCTGCATACTCTCACAGCAGCGCTTCATGTCTCCACGGAACAAGGCGAGCGGTGGGATCCTATCAGAGGTGCTGTCCTCAGATCCCTGGAAGGCACTTGCAACACCCGACCTCCCTGAGAGCACCTCATTCCTTCCCCAGTTCAGCAATGCCAGCATGCAGCCAAGGACAGCAGCGACCTTGTCTTCCAGCACTGGCAGATCCTCTGATTCCACATCATAGCGTACAGGACACTCTCCTGTCTCTGGATCACAGAGTGCTGACATGACCGCGGTGTGGAGCTGCTCAGCAGCACGGAATATGCGGCAGTAGGCCTCAATCTCTGCGATGTCTCCGGGCACTGGACCGATCCACAACAACTGGGACAGGTCCCTTGTGTGAAAATTCTACAAGAAACCATTCGATCCATCAAATACAGCATCATCGTCTCATCCATGAGAAATGGAAGTAGGAATACTGAATACAAAATTGGCATGGAGCTATAATGCAAGCAAACAAGAAAGGAAAGCCAACTCATGTCTAGCATCATATTGTACTGCAGGACAAAATTCCCCCCAAGAATCAGGATAAACTACTTGATGAGCAAGTACAGGCCAACAGCTATATTTCGTACAGAACTAGGAAAGCTACTAATGAATGTTGTAGAACTAGACGCTGTCAAGACTCCAGAAGAGCGTTCGACGAGATGCTCTCTGCTCCCTAACTGTTCGACGAGATGTTCTCTGCTCCCCAACTGTTCGACGAGATGCTCTCTGCTCCCCAACTGTTCGACGAAATGCTCAAGAACGGTGAAGGAGGACCAACCAACCTGGGAATCGAGCCCGATCCGGGAACCGAAGGACGACGCCCGCGCGGCGACGCCATGGCGCGCCGCCCCCGCCGCCGCCGATCGCCACCACCACCTGCCGGCTACCCAGGCGACTCGCACCCCGCCGACAGACGCAGCCGGGAGCTTGACGGGCCCGTGCGGCGCGCAGACGTCGAGCATCAAGCCAAGCGCGGCGCCGGCGGCGGGAAGGAGGGGTCGGGGCCAAGAAAGGCCGGAGCTTTGCGCGGGGGCAGCTACGAGCTCTCGTCGAGGGAGCGCGGCAGCGTCGATGTCGTGGTGGATGTTGTCCCGGCGAGCGCCCCGATGGCATCCACAGGAACGGGAAGCGAGGGCCTAGAGATCAGAATTGACTGGATTGTCGCGGCTGGTTCGTGAAAAAAGCCGTGGCCTTTGAGGGAGGGGCAGTGGAATCGTCGAAAACAAGGGGTGAAGATGAAGGCAGCTGCGGCAGGTGCGCCATTGCGATTGTGTGCACACTTGTTCCTCCTGCAACTGCCAAATGGAGCACAGTAGAACATACAGTACACAAAAAATGTTTGGAAACAAAATGTGGCTGGAAAAAGGGGAGACGGAGGAAAGAGAGAGAAATGGAACCATGAGTTGAGATGAAAAGTGGAGACGGAGGAAAGAGGGGGAAATTGAACCATGAGTTGAGAATTTGAGATGTGCGAGGTCTTTTTTGTGATATTGACGTTCTTGGCGGGTTGCTAAACGGATGAGATTTGAGTTTGTGGGGGATCCCGATCGTGGACCACAATGTGTGGTTGAGTTTCTAGATTGGTCTGGGTTCTGGTAAAATGAATGCCGTAGGGAAATGGTAGATTAGTTTTGGTTTTAGGGATTTTTCTTCAAACCTATCTTTGATTTCAGATTTGTCAATACAAATAAGTCTATTTCGCAACCTAACTTTTATAAGCAAGTTTAGATGCTCGTTAATTCGTGAAACCGTCTCTTTTTTTTAACACCTTTCAAACAACTCAAATAGCAACCTTGGTTCAACATTGTTGGTATAAATTAATATACATAGACTAATCCGCAAGCGCACGGATATTATGATATAGACTTCACCGAGAGTACCCAATTTTATATCGAACTCGAGGAAACGTATGTGAGAATAACCAAATCTAACTTATCCCAACTCACAATCAAGGCTAGATAATAGGAGCGTAGAGGAGTCTACTCAGGTATTTTAGTTCTAACTTCGGTAAACTTTGTCTTCTATTGTTCGATTCTGGGAATAATACTAGAGAAAACACAGACAGAGTATGTTTTTTAGAGCAATACTGTTCTGCTAGTCCTATTAACGTGAGGTGGACTACAAAGGATTCAACGAGGCTATAAGAGTCACTTTCGCGAGCTACCACCGATCCGAAAAATAGGGTATATCTATGAGTAACCGAGTCTAAGCACCACGCTTATACTACGAATACTACTTTAATCAGGAGTTACAAGGATTAAAGTACTCAAAAGAGAGTCACAAACCTGAAGAATAATATGAATAAGATGCTTACTTGAATTAGAAGTCGATTACCAGAGAAATCTCAAAAGCAAGCTCAAGAAGAACTTGATTCCGCCAGGTACAGGCCGTAGAGGGAGCATCGACAGGCCATGACTCCTCCATAACTCTTCCCTCACACTCTATCTTTCTATTTCTAGAACAAGACTAGATCCTATGTAAGACTAATCTTCTCCTGATTGCTATGCTCTAATTCTGGTGGACATATGGAATTAGGGTTTCGCTCTTCAGCTCTCAGGATCAAATGAGCAATGCCTCCTAGGGGGTGCAGGCCTGCTTATATAGCCCTGGGGGTGCAACGTGAGCCCTTGGATCAAATCAACTTAAGCAACGTCCTAGATGTGTCCTCAATGGCGGTGGGAAACCATCCTTAGAAGATGACTGATAGGTGGGTCCCACAGGGGCTGACTGACCTATAGGTGGGGCCGGCCGGCCCCACCTAGCGGTGTCTTGCCCTCCGCTTCGGTGACGTGGCTTCTGGATCCTTCTAAAGTCTTCCCACGTAGGTGCCGCGGTGGAATTCCATATTTTCCTTTTGACGATTAGGTCCTCCCTGGCGGTTTTCTGATTAAATTATGCTAGAAACACAGATCCACCAAAACTCGTGGAAATTTGTTAGTTTAAACCCCTAAGACTACTTTGGTGATTCATTTATACCCTTTTGCATGTTTAATTGATGGTTAAATGTGTATGATAACTACCGTCAACAAACATCACCTTCTAACCTTATTTGGATACATAACCAACTCATACTAGACTTAGAAACAAGCATGCTGACAATTGAGCTTCACTAACATTGAAATCAACCAAGTATAGATTCTCATATCTAATGCCTTTGAAGATCAAATTAGAGCCATCTACACTTATGATCTCTATATCATCTACTCCAAATATGCACTTGAATCCAATATCACATAATTGAGCCACTGATAGTAAATTGAAGTTCAAGCTCTCTACTAGCAACACATTAGAAATGTTCAAGTCATTGGATATTGTAATCTTACCGAGCCCCTCGACCTTGCCTTTGCCATTGTCACCAAATGTGATACTATCAAACCCATTGCTATCATTTGTGTTGATTGAGTTGAACATTCTTGAATTACCGGTCATCTGTTGAGTACACCCACAATCAAGAACCCAATGCTTTTCTCCGGCTTTTTAATTGACCTACAAAAGAAGATCAATTCTTTTTAGGTACCCAAACTTGCTTGGGTCCTTGAAGGTTAGTCACTAAGCCTTTTGGTACCCAAATGGCCTTCTTCTTCGGGCCCAACATGGATGTATCAACAAACTTAGTCTTCACATCATTGGCACCCTTAGTAAGCAAATAACAAGAATCAAACTTAACTAAGGATACAATAGCACTTTTGTTCTTGTTCTTGCAATCATGCTCTTTATGACCAACTTGCTTGCAACTAGTGCAAAACCGACTATTGTTCTTCACAAAACTAGTCTTATGAGGAGCAAAGACTGCCTTGCCTTTCTTAGGGTATAGCCCAATCTCTCTTTGTAGAGAGATGCTCTTTGGCTACCCAAGCACATAAGCAAGCGGTCCTCACCACCATTGGCTTTGCCTAAGGCGAGAGTGAGCTCATTGACCTCCTTCTTTAAGGTCTCATTCTCAACCATAACTGAGGCATCACAAGTGAAACCATCACTCATAAGTGAAGTAGTGGTGGTGCTAGATGAGCTATAAGAAGGGTTAGCGGGAGCAACAACAATAGGCTTATAGAAAGATTCATCAATAATATCATATGTTAAGCCTACGTCACATGTTACAATTACTCTCGTATTTTGCTCAACAAGAGTGGAATGAGCCTTTTCAAGCTTAGTGTGAGCCTTGCCAAGCTTCTCATGGGCATCATGTAGCCTCTTATGAGTAGCATTGAGCTCATCAAAGGCTTGCTTAAGGGCTTTTAGTTCCTTACGCAAGTCCTTGCATTCCCTTCTCTTGATGTCAAAGTGAGTCTTAGCATCTTCAAGCATGTCAATTAGTTCATCTTTAGTTGGTTCATCATCATCATCACTATCACTTTTATTTTTATCATTGTTCTCATCACAATCATCAATGGATTGTACCTTAGTGGCCTTAGCCATGAAGCATGTTGATGGAGTGTCAAAGAGAGAAGGCTTCTCATTTATGGCAATGCTTGCAAGAGCCTTCTTCTTGATGGTCTTGTCATCATTACTATCATCAACATCATTGGAGGAAGCATCACTAGCCCAAGTGACCACATATGAACCACCCTTCTTGTTCTTCTTGAAGGTCATCTTGTCTTTCTTCTCCTTCTTCTCCTTCTTGTCCTTCTTGCTCTTCTTGTTGTCATCATCATTGTCACTATTGTATGGACATTCTGTAATGAGATGATCCTTGCTATTGCACTTGAAGCACCTTCTTGCTTCATCCTTGCTCTTGGATGATGACTTCTTCCTTCTTGCATGATAGCCTTTCTTCACCATGAATTTACCAAACTTCTTCACAAAGAGAGCCATCTTCTCATCATCTTCATCATCAAAGCTAAAACATTCATCTTCACTTGATGTGTCTTGCTTGGCCTTGCCCTTGGATGATGATGTGGCCTTGAATGCCACACTCTTCTTCTTCTTATCCTTCTTGTCATCTTTCTTCTCCTTGTTCTTTTCTTCCTTCTCATCATCATCTCTATATGTGTCATCGGTCATCACATCTCCCAACACTTGGTTGATGTCATGGTGTCCAAACCACTCCTCACAAGAATAGTGACCAATCCGCCAAATCTTGATGGCAAGCATCTCAAGAACTTATGGGAGATGTCCTTGTCCTTCACCTCCTTACCAAGTGCTTTGATATCATTGACAAGTACTTGTAGCCTATGGAACATCTTTGGTACACTCTCATCATCGTTCATCTTGAAGCTAGCAAACTTCTTCTTGAGAATATAGGCCTTGGCGCCCTTCACCGCTTGAGTGCCCTCAAATGATTCGTCCAACTTCTTCCATGCCTCATGAGCCATCTCAATGTTCTTAATTTACTCAAATGTCCTCTCATCCAAAGCATCATTAATTGTACTAAGAGCAATGTCATTGTTTTGGAGCAACACTTCTTCGGCTACGGTGGGAGTCTCCGGATCAGCTATCTCAATCTTGGTCTCCACCACCTTCCATACCTTTCTATTGATTGACTTGATATAGGTGGTCATCTTTGCCTTCCAATATGAGGGCCATCAAATTGGGGTGGCTTCTTGGTGTTGTTGATTTGAGCCATTTTGACACTGAAGGTTCTTAAGCCTCAAATCACGGTGACCACGGTTTCGATACCAATTGAAAGGTCCTAATGGCTAGAGAAGGTGAATAGCCTATTAAAAAATTCTATAACAACACTAAGCCAAGTGGTTAGACAATTATGAGGCAAAGCAAGTGTTGCGCTAGCCTACTAAAAATACAATCCTCCTATCCACAATTCTAGTTGCTATGATCTCTATTTCACACAAGGGGCTATGTCACTACTCTCTAAGTTAGTGAGCTTTCAAAGACTAACTAAAGAGCCTCACTAACCAAACTAATAAGACATAAGTTAGCTCTAAAAACTAAATACACTAAAGAGCTTAGCTACACTAGAAAAGTAAATACAAGAAAGGTAGTGATGTTTATACTGTCGTGGCAAGAGATAACCAATCAACCACTAGAGAATCCCATGACAAAGATGACACAATGATTTATCCCTGAGGTTCACTTGCTTACCAGCAAGCTACGTCCTCGTTGTAACGATCCACCCACTTGGAGGTTCATGCGCTAATAGGCATCACACGCCTAACCCGCAATCGGGTGCCACACAACCAGCACAAGATGGGGATCCATAAGCTATGAGCAATCTACTAGAGTACCTTTTAGCTCTCTGCAGGGGAAAGGTCAAGAACCCCTCACAATTGCCACTATCGGAGCTGGAGACAAGCACCTTCCTCCACTCGACGATCCTCGTTGTACCAAGCCATCTAGGTGGTGGCAACCACCAAGAGTAACAAGAGAAACCCACGGTGAAACACAATCACCAAGTGCCTCTAGATACAATCACTCAAAGCAATGCACTTGGATGCTCTCCAATCTCACCAAATGATGAATCAATCAAGTAGGATGAGTGAGAGAGGATTGGCTAGGCTCACTAGGGTGTATTCTTAATAGAAATTACCAAGAGAGTGAGCCATGGCTAGGTACCATATTTATATAGGGAGCCCCAACGAATAGAGCCATTGGCCCCCTCACTGTGCTGATTTCGGGGCGACCGGACACACATATCAGACCGACCGGACATAGCCAGGCCAGCGTCCAGTCATGGGATCCTCACCACGTGTCATCACTTTGAATGTGCGCCACCTAATCCCAATGGCTAACTTAGTCATGCTCAAGGGTTAAGTGACGACCTTATGCAGCACACAGAGACCGGACATGCCAATGCGGCGTCCGTTCGCGCGCTCGCCGAAGCCATTCGCGCAGTCGACCTGACGCATGGAGGACCGACCGGATGCACCACCAACGTGGCATCTGGTCACTTCAAGTAAGCACCTCGAGAGGGTTTTTGAGACCGGACGCGTCAGGTCAATGATGATTGAACACGCCCCAGTGTCCATTCCTTTCCTCCTCGCGTCACCACGCTATGTCAGCATACGTCACCAATGATCGGACTTAGCTCTAGTGCATCTGATCTTGATTGCCACCAGCGTCCGGTCATAGATCGATGCCAGCACCTTCTCTACACCATTGACCGGACGTGCAGGTCCAGCGTTCGTTCCTTCATCCGGTCATTGGAAATAGCGCCTCCTCAACTCCAAACTTCACCACCCTTGCTCAAGTCTGCCAACCACCAAGTGTATCACCTTGTGCACGTGTGTTAGCAACTTTTCACAAACATTTTCAAGGGTGTTTGCACTAACTAGAATCTAAATGCATATGCAATGAGTTAGAGCATCTAGTGGCACTTTGATAACCGCATTTCATGACAAGTTTCACCCCTCTTAATAGTTTGGCTATCTATCCTAAATGTGATCATACTCACTAAGTGTCTTGATCACCAAAACAAAGAGCTCCTATCAATTATACCTTTGCCTTGAGCTTTTTTTTTTCTCTTTCTTCTTTTCCAAGCTTTGAGCACTTGATCATCACCATGGACTTCACCACCATCATCATCATCATTCATTTGCTCCTTCACTTGGATTAGTACTAACCTATCTCATACACACTTAGAGTCAAAGATTAGAACTTAGGGTTTTATCAATTCACCAAAACCAAACTAGAGCTTTCACCATGACTTCCGCCATCTGGAGCCTGGCTTCTCGAACCACGCCAGGCAGGAGAGCTGGTCGACAATTTCACCACCACCACGAAGGCTATCATGGTGGTCGTGAATGTGGAGGACATCCTCCGCGATGCTGGCCAAGGTCCTTAGGTTGTACCTAGGGCCTATTGAATAAAGAAATTTTATTTTGGATGTTTGCTTTTTCATCTTCACTATTAATCTGTCATGACTATTGATCATTTGGTCGCTTAGGACACCGCTAATGCGCGACCTTGTTTGGGATCGACCCGCGAGGCTTAGTCTTAGTGTGACTCATTGGCATGACCAAGATGTCGAGAGGCAGATTTAGTAGCATTGTGTTTTTCCTTGACCTTTTTCGCTTAGGTCATGGCGGCATTCGCCCCTCCTTCACCCAGAATAGGCCCATCGCAAATGCACAGTGCCATAGTTCTCGCACCACGAGGCCTCCCGCATGAAGATGAGAGATCAAGAAAACTTCATGAAGTTGTCAAGCCCCATTGGCATCACCCGTCTTTGGCCCCACCCTAGCGAGGGTGGTCAGGCTCGTGCTCCATCGTTAGTGGTGTCTGACAAACTTGTTCCCAGCCCCTCCAAAGTCACTCGTTCAAAGGCTCACCTCATAGGGCTCCGAATCCACGATAGGAACAAGTTCCTAGAGCACCCCACTAGCCCCTTCGCCACCTTGGAGTGTCTGCTTAACGTAGTCACCTCTAGAGGGGGCCGATTGTGGTCCCCGAAGATGAAGATCCTTATGGTGTGAGGGAGCAGTTGGGAGCCAGGAGTCAAAGGTTCACTGTACCCTCAGATGTCCTAGGAATTTCCCTTGTAATGCCCACCTACTTGTAATTCCATTACGCCTGCTGACATGAGCTGTAAATATGGGCATGTGCGACTATAGGGATGATGATTTAATGGCCACTTACTCCTGCATTTATTTTCTCCTCACTCCTCGCTTTGCCCTCATCTTGCCTTTGCTCTCTATCTCCCTCCTATGAGGCACCCTCGACTTGCACCTTTGCTGGCCTCATGTCGAGGGTTTAGAGGTAGAGCGAAACCCCCACATAAGGAGATTCAAGGGCTCAATAGTCTAGGTTTTAGACAAGTTTGGTAGCCCTCAGTTTTAGGTTAAAACTTTAGGTTTCTTTGAATCCATCATAGTTTGAGTATTTATATCAATGGTCAAACTGATTTGGCCATGGCATGGATGATCTGGCATGTCACCTATACTCGTAGCTCTACCAATCTGACACTCAATTAGGTTGGTCGATAAAATTGAAAGATATTAGTTCAGTCATTTGTGAAATTATAACTCAATCACTAACTTAGAGTTTTCTCTGACGTGAAAGTATTGCACTAGGTAGGAACTTCGCTTCACTTGGAACAGATTTGGAGCTCAAATTCAGTGAGCGCTTGCATCAAGTTGAAATTAACATTTAGTTGGATGACTTTTGTTACTTGCTTAGATTTACTCGGACAATTGCATCAAGTTTAAGGTGACACTTAGTAGGATGACTTTTATTACTAGACCTTATTTGGTGCCTAAGAGGTATAACTAACTCATTATATAAAAATGACATCTTTCCAATCAACCAATATGGTGTGATATATATTAGGTCCTTAAGTAATTTTAGATACTAGCTATTCACTCGAGTTGTTCAGAAATTTGTTTCGGTTGGTTGGTGACTTGTACAATGTGTGAGGTTCCAAAGATGTCGATTTGTTTTGAAGATTGTTTTGGTTGGCTAGTGACTTGTTTGTCTTTATTTGTTTCCAACCTTACCAACGGTCTATAAAATATAGTTGTTGACGCTAAAAATGATGATGTGCATAAAATACATGCACTTAACAATGATGGTGTTAGATAGACTTAGCATAGTTAGCAATGGTGGTTTAGGGACTCTTTAATGTTTTCAATAGCACAATGGACAATGATGATTAAAAAGCTTTACAATATTGAAAGTGCAATCAAGCCCTACTTGTGGGTTTTGGTGATAATGACCACAATTAGAGGACTACTAAGATTTATCGAGATGATAAGTAGGGAATCAATACTTGAGGATGTTATACTAAATGGAGGAGCCCCCAATTACAAACGTTGATGGCTTCAAACTAAAAGGAAGTTTAAATTGTTTTATATTTTGAATTTGAGTGTAGGAAAAGCCATACTATAAAGGGGAACATATTGCTTAAGCTTAAGTGTGCTTACCAAGGGCTCAATCTATCACTTACATCCTCAGTTACTTAGCCAAGACAGCCAGCACTTCATTCTTTACCCTTGCTATCTTGCCCGATGTGGCAGTGCCGCACCTAAAGAGTGGCACCGCGGCACTTGAGCCGCGACTTAAGTGACCGTTGGAGGCAAGGGGGTATTTATATTTTTCTCTTTCCCCTCTAACATCTCTCTTCTTCCTCCAACCATTCAGTTTGTGCAGAAGCTAAAAAGTGCTTTTCTCTCTCTCCTCCATTGGTGACCTTGAGCTCCCAAGCTTCTCCATTGATTTCCCTATCAATCCTTGAGAGAAAAAGGTGCTAAACTCGATTAGAGAGCAGATCCACTGATTCCCAAACTATAAAGAGCACTTGGTTCACATTTTGGCCGGCGGTTGTGTTTGTTACTCTTGGAGCTTGGCTCCTAGCTGGCTAAAGCATCGCTCATGGAGCTTGCCAACTTGTGTGGCTACCTCAAGAGGTTTGTAACCAACTCTTGCAGCTAGTAAACTCACCCCTCATCTCAAGAATTTAGTCTCGTGACTTGAGAACGAGGAAAGGCTAGAAAGCCCTAAGCCTTAGTGGCTAACCTCAACAACATGTACTTAGGCAAGCCTTAGTGGCGAGCTGAACCACGGGATAAATCATTGTGTCACCGTGTGCTTACTTTACATTCTTGTGTTTTATATCGTTGTTGAGGTGATTTCTAGGGTTTGTGGTAGATCTACTTGTGTGTGATGTTCCTACCACTTCTCGTTGTCGATCTGTATTCTACACACCTATAGGGACCTCAGTAAATTCTTCGATTCCAGTTTCCATTCACTGATTTTGAATTATATCTCGAAGCTGTCTATAGGTGCGGTAGTGCCACTGTTCTAGCTCGGTAGTGCCGCAGAGTGGCAGTGCCACGGGCAGTTGAATTTAACAAAAGTTCAAGTTTTGTTTTAACAGGCCTATTCACCCCCCTCTAGGCTAACCAGAGATCCTACAAGTGGTATCAGAATAGGTTACCTTATGTGTGCTTCACTGCGTGAGGTATGGAGCCTGGAGGAGGATCTAGTGGCGTGAAGCCGGTAGACGTCGATCCGAGAGCATGTTGAGCTACATGACACTGACAGCAGCGAGCTCAATGTGTCCACAACAAGCAACACCACGCTTCCACATTTTGAGGCTACCAATGCCGTAAGAGCTCTTAATGATGAAGAGAGAAGAAAAAGGAAGGAAGCTAGAAAAGCAAAAAGAGAAGCCAGAGAGAAGAAGGGGCAGCAAAGGCTGGAAGATAAGAAGCAAAGAAAAGAAGAAAGAAAACTCAAGAGAGAAGCAAGAAGAAAGAGAAGAGAAGAAAGGAAGAAGAAGCAAAGACAACCAATGCATCGTCAAGTGGTGGTAGCCGCGTCGTCGGGGTAGGCGCGCGGGGCAGCGCTCTAAGCTCCGGTGATCGATGTCTCCGAGCTCCCTGCTCGCCTCCCTCTTCCGAATTTCCCTCTCGGCCCTCTTCTCTCGGAGTGATGCGGGAAGTTGGGCCACCGAACGGCGGTGGTGGGCTAAGGAATCCTAGGGCGCTCTGGGCGTCGCTTTATAGCCCCAAGGTCCAAGCTTCACCCATGGCAGATGGGGCGGACGGCAGGCGATGCGCCGAACGCATCGGATGGTTCACGGGCGCGGGGTAGTTGGCGTAGGGGTTGCATGGGTGCGGCGCCAAGGGAACATGGCCAGGCGATTCGCGTGACCCCAGGCCCGCGCCTGCTGCTTCGGTCGAGACTCGGTCAGGAGGAGAAGCCGGCGTGGGGAGGAAGAAGGTACTGTTGCTGGGAGTGGCTGACGCGTGGGGTCCTGTTGGCAGCGGCAGCAGGTGGGGCAGAAGGGCGCGCGGGCGGGAGCGACGTGTTGGGCCGGCTTGCTAGGCCAGGTGCTACCGCGCGCAGGCTGGGCTGGCTAGCGGGCCGAGCAGGCCGAGCCGGCTACGAGGCTTTCTTCTTTTCTTTTCTTTTTCTATTTTATTTTTCTTCTTCTTTATTTGAATTCAAATTTGATTTGGAGTTTGAATTCAAATCTGGTGTACCTCCTCTATTGGATTTTTAGATGTGAGGCCCACAACACTCTTATATATATATTAGGGACTTTATTTAGCTATTTTGTGTAACAAAAATAGTTGTAGTTTTGTTATACAAAGATAGAAATAGTTCTCCCTTTAAGCATTTATTTTTTGGTTTGATTAATAATTACTTTATGGTTTATTACTTTAAAGGAGTTGTTAAGCATTACATAAAGCAAATGGAAATCCAAATCACAATTTTGTGTTATCAAAGTATGCAACATTTTATTTGTTAGGATTTTAAATAGACATAATTAACAAATGACATGCTATGCTCATGAAATTGTCTAGTTGGGTTACAACTAATGCAACACCTAGGGTTGGCTCCTACAGTTGTCACTCGACATTGCATGGGTTAACAACAAAAAATTTTGTAGTTGTGATTTTTGGTGTGTGGATTTTTAGGTTGTTACAGTACCGGTCACTTCATTGCCAAGTGTCCATATGAGATCAAAGATAACAAGTATAAGAAGGACAAGAAAGAGGACAAGGCCGACCATAGAAAGAGCAAAAAGAACATGGGAGAGGCTCACATTGGGCATGAATGGAACTCAACTAGAGAGAGCTCAAGTGAAGAGAATGAGAAGATTGCAACCATAGCTATCCACAAGCCATCCTCCACACCAAGGCTCTTCAACAACATATCCGATGATGACTACTACTCCCCTCACACTTTTCTTATGGCAAAGGGTGAGAAGGTAAAATTCAAATCCAAGGCCAAACCTCCTCCACCTCCTAGTGATATCTCTAGTTGTGATATTAGTGATAGCTCTAGTGATGATGAATCTAGTGATGAATAAATTGATCAAATAACTAAAAACTTGGATGGAAAGACCAAATTATTTATCGCTAAGCTAATGGAGGATTTAGAGAGTGTCCAAACCGAGCTAGAATCTAGAGAGGAAACTCTTATTCTACAAGAGGATCTCTACATTGCTAGCAAGGAGGCTCTTGCATTAGAAAGAAGTGAGGTGGAATCCTTGCGTAAGGCTTTGGTCAAAGAGCAAGATGACCATGCTATCACAAAGAAAGCACATAATGCACTCAAGAAAAAGTATTGTGACTTGGATGAAAAGCACAAAGAACTTGAACTGCAATATGGCATTCTTTGGGATAGCAACTCACATCCCTCTAAGACAAAGAAAACCTCTACTCCCTCCACTAGTCAAGGTTGTGGAAAATGCTATAATCTTGATTTGAATGCTTATTCCACTAACCTTGCAAACATGGAGGCTATGAGAAAGGAGATTGTAGGCTCAATGAGATCATTGGTAAGGGTGTATGATTAACAAGGCTCAAACTAATGACAAGAAGAAGGATGAACAAAAAAGGCCACAATCCGCCACACAAAAGGAGACAAGACAAATGAAAGAAAGATAGTGAATGGCTATGAGTGTGTGTAGTTTGATAGGAAGGATAGAATTGGTACAGATCAGCCTGCACAGCCCACGACAGTGCAGTAGCCCTGAGCAGCAGTGCCACGCAGTGGTAGTACCACGGTGAAGGGCGGCAATGCCGCGCCCTACAAAAATGGGAAGGCTAACAATTATGTTCCTGATCAGACTAAGCCTATCAAGAAGGTGTTCTAGCAGATACAGGTTTTCCAGAAGCCTATAGAATCAATATGGGGCACCAAGAACAAGTATGCCTACCAACCGAAGACCCATACACCATGACAAAGCTTAACATCATGCTTCGTTTTGAAGAACAACAACAGTGGAAAAGTGGTTGCAAAATATGTTGGAAAGGAAACCAACATATATAGGAATACTTCTATTTGGGTTCCTAAGTTTCTTGTGACTAACATGCAAGGCCCCAAGTCAAGTTGGGAACCTAAATCTGGCAACTAAACTTGTTTTGCAGGCATACTCCTCCGGTGGATCAAGTTTGGTGCTTGATAGCGGATGTACAAATCATATGACCGGAGAAAGGAGTATGTTCTCATCATATTCCCCGATGACACATTCAAATGAAAATATTGTCTTTGGAGACAATTCAAAGGGGGATGTGATAGGTCTTAGTAAAGTTGCTATAACCCTTGAGCATTCAATCACAAATGTATTACATGTTGATTCGTTAAGTTATAATTTGTTGTCCATTTCTCAATTATGTAAGATGGGCTACAATTGTCTCTTTACGGATAAGGGTGTGGAAGTCTTTAGAAGGGATGATTCCTCTATTGTCTTTATGGGTCGATTAAAGAATAAGCTTTACTTAGTTGATTTCAACAAAAGTAAAGCTAAGCTTGAGACTTGTTTAGTGGCAAAATCTAGCATGGATTGGCTTTGGCATCACTGACTAGCTCATGTTGGGATAAGGAACTTGGCCAAACTTCTAAATGATAAACATATCCTTGTACTAACAAATGTTCACTTTGAGAAAGATAGGATTTGTAGCACTTGTCAAGCTAGAAAGCAAGTTGGTGTACCTCACCCACCGAAGAGCATCATGACCACCGAGCAACCATTGGAGCTAATTCATATGGATCTCTTTGGACCGGTCGCCTACCTAAGTCTCGGGGGTAACAAATATGGTCTTGTTATTGTTGATGATTTTTCTAGTTTCACTTGGGCATTCTTTTTGTATGACAAGTGCCAAGTTTAAGAGAAAGTGAAGACATTTGTTAGAAGAGCACAAAAGGAGTTCGGTCTCCCAATTAAGAAAATGAGAAGTGACAATGGGACCGAATTCAAGAATACTCTAGTTGAGGAGTTTCTTGATGAAGAGGGCATCAAGCATGCATTTTCAACTTCGTACACCCCTCAACAAAATGGTGTAGTAGAGAGGAAGAACAAACACTCATTGACATGGCAAGGACAATGCTAGATGAGTACAAGATGCTGGACCTCTTTTGGTGCGACACCGTCAACACCGCTTGCCATGCCATCAACCATCTCTACTTACACAAGAAGTTGAAGAAGACTTCATATGAGCTTCTAACCGGTAACAAACCTAAGGTGTCTTACTTTAGAGTGTTTGGATGCAAGTGTTTCATACTTAATAAGAAACCCAAAACCTCTAAGTTTTCTCCTAATGTTAATAAAGGTTTTCTTCTTGGTTATGGATCAAATGAGCATGCCTACCATGTTTTCAACAAAACCTCCAGGAGAGTTGAGATTGCGGTAGATGTGACATTTGGTGAATCTAATGGCTCTCAAGTAGAGCAAGTTGATTCAAGTGTTGTAGGAAAGGAGGATCCACCATGTGAAGCAATCAAGCAATTGGCTATTGGTGATATTAGACCACAAGAAAATCAAGCCATTGAAGTGGAGGTTCCTCAAGTTGCTGTTGCACCAATTTTTGCTGACGTACCTAATGCTAAACAACAGCAGACACCTACTGCAACCCCAGCACGCAGTAGTGCCACACCTAAGAGTGACAGTGCCACTCATATCCAGTCAGCAGTAGCTGATTTGACTCCAGATCATGGATAGAACCTACAACCAATCTTCGAGCAAGAAGAAGATGAAGGTCTAGAAGATGAACAAGAGGCCATTGAGCATCCAAGGCTAAGGCAAACAATCCAACGAGATTATCCCATTGATAATATCCTTGGGAGTCTTTGAAAGGGGGTAACAACTCGCTCTCACTTAGCAAATTTTTATCAATATTACTCGTTTGTTTCCTCTTTGGAGAATCTTAAGGTAGAACAAGCACTTGGTGATCCGGATTAGGTGATGGCCATGCAAGATGAGCTCAATAATTTCGAAAGAAATCAAGTGTGGACCTTTGATGGAACGACCCAATACCAATGTCATTGGCACCAATTGGGTCTTCCGCAACAAGCAAGATGAGAATGGCGTGGTGACAAGGAACAAGACAAGATTGGTTGCTCAAGGTTTCACTTAGGTAGAGGGCTTGGACTTTGAAGAAACATATGCACCGGTGGCAAGGCTTGAAGCAATCTGAATGCTTCTTTCCTATGCCGCTCATCACAACTTCATGCTATATAAAATGGATGTGAAGAGTGCATTCCTCAACGGCCCTATTCAAGAACTTGTCTATGTTGAGCAACCACTGGGGTTTGAAGATCCCAAGTTTCCCAACCATGTCTACAAACTCCAAAAGGCGCTCTATGGGCTTAAGCAAGCACCAAGAGCATGGTATGAATGCCTTAAGGAATTCTTGCTCTAACAAGACTTTGAAATAGGCAAAGCCGATCCTACCCTTTTTACTCACAAAGTTGATAAAGATATCTTTGTGTGCCAAATATATGTTGATGACATAATATTTGGTAGTACTAATCATTCTTTTTGTGAGGAATTTAGTAGGATCATGACCAAGAGATTTGAGATGTCTATGATGGGTGGATTGAAGTTCTTCCTTGGATTTCAAATCAAGCAAGTGAAGGATGAAACTTTTATTAGTCAAACAGAGTACACCCATGATATGCTCAAGAAGATTGACATGGTGAATGTCAAACCTATCAAAATTCTCGTGCCAACCAATGGACATCTAGATCTCAATGATGAAGGGAAAGTCATGGATACCAAGGTATATCGCTCCATGATCGGCTCTCTACTTTATTTGTGCGCATCTAGGCCCGATATTATGCTTAGTGTGTGCATGTGTGCTAGATTTCAAGCTAATTTGAAAGAGTGTCACTTAGTGGATGATAAGAGAATCTTGAGATATTTAGTACACACTCCTAACCTTGGCTTGTGGTATCCCAAGGGCTCTAAGTTCGATTTACTTGGGTATTCGGATCCAGATTACACCGGTTGCAAGGTAGATCACAAAAGCACTTCGGGGTCATGTCAATTCCTTGGATGATCCCTAGTGTCTTGGTTTTCTAAGAAGCAAAATTGTGTAGTCCTTTCCACCGCCGAGGCCGAGTATGTTGCAGCTGGTGCATGTTGTGCTCAACTACTTTGGATGAGGCAAACCCTTCTTGATTTCGGATGTCATTTTACCAAAATCCCATTATTGTGTGACAATGAAAGTGCCATAAAGCTTGCAAATAATCCCGTAAGCCACTCAAGAGCTAAGTACATAGACATCTGACATCATTTCTTGAGAGATTATGAAGCCAAAGGAGATATCAAAATTCGCCATGTGAGCACCGAAAAGCAACTAGCCGATATCTTCACTAAGCTTCTCGATGAGTCAAGGTTTTGTGCTTTGTGTAGTGAGCTAAATATACTTGATTCTCATAACGTGGTTTGAGATATAGCACACCTTTGATTGATAAACTAGCATGCATAGGACAAAAGAATTGCCAAAAAGTTTAAATATTGTGCTTCAAAATGATTTATCAAAAGAAACAAGTGCATTATGATCATTGTTTGAATTGATTATCTACTGCTGATCATGGTGTCCTTGAGATATATGTCCATATCCTATATATAGAGCTATTTAGTTAGTAGCTAAATCTTGCTGTTCTAGGGACTGCAGCTCTCCTGCGCCTACCTTGCGGTAGTGCCACGCTGCAGTAGTGCCATGTGTGGCAAGCGATAGTGCCGCACTTTGAATTCCAATTGAAATTCAGCCCACGATGGCCAGTTACCATGGGGCCATCTTTCCTCCTATCCTTTCTGACCCTAAGGCAACTCTCACTCTCTCCCATTTCACCCAAGCATCGATGCCGTGCGCTCGCTCTCTTCCTTTCGTCGCCGCGCCATCGCCCAGTCGCGCTGCCACCTTTCGGTAGTGCCGTGCTGACCACCGACCTTCTCGCTCATCGCCGGTGGCCACTGAAGCTCTTAGGCGGAGCCTGTTGACGGTAGTGAACAACCAATATAAACCATCAATTAAATATGTATAAGGGCATAAATGTAATCACCAATGAAGGTTTAGGGGTTTAAACTAATAAATTCCATGAGTTTTGGTGAATCTGTGTTTTCAGCAGGGCTTATCCAGAAAATTGCCAATGAGGACCTAATCGTCAAACCAAATTATGGGATTCCACCGTGGCAATGACGTAGGAAGACTTTAGAAGGTCCAAAAGGCAAATCACCGAAGCAGGGCTCGACCCACTGCCGTGTGGGGCTGGCCGGCCTGTAGATGGGGCCACCCAGCCCTTGTGGGCCCCACCTGTTAGCTTGCTTCGTATGTCGGTTCCCCATCGCCTTTGAGGATGCATCTAAGCCATTGCTTAAGTTAGTTTGATCCAAGGTCTTACATTAGATCCTTAGGGCTATATATACCAGCCCCCCCCCCTCCCTCAGGGAGATCCAGAGATTCTAAAACCCTAATTCATATTTTCCTCATGAGGATCAGAGCTAGCTATCAAGAGAAGATTAGTCCTCCATCGGATCTAGTCTTTAGAAATAGAGAGATGGAGAGTGAGGGAAGAGTTTGGAGGAGATGCCGGCCTATCAGTGCTCTCTCTACGTCTTGTACCTTGGCAGAAGTCAACCTTGCATCTGAGATTTCTCTGGTAATCAACTTCTGATTTAAGTAAGTAACATGTTTATATTGTTCTTCTGGTTTGCGAGTCTCTTTTGAGTTCTTTAATCTATTGGCCTTAGGTTAAAGTATTATTCATAGTGTAAGCATGGTGCTTAGACTCGGGTAACTCATGGATGTACCGTACATTCCGGATCTGTTGTAGCTTGCGAGGGTGACTCTTATAGCTTTGTTGAATCCTCTGTAGTCCACCACCCATTTGTAGGACTAGCAGGATTTAGTTATTATAGGAAACATACTCTGTCTATATTTCCCTTAGTAATATCCCTAGTTGAACAATAGAAGACATAGCTTATCGAGATTAGAACTAGAAGACCTTAGCGATCTCCTCTACACTCCTGACTTTCTTAAGTATTGTTGCTAATCCGGGTTAAGTTCGACCGTAGTTAACCTCACATGTTTTCCTATGGATACAATACTTGGAATACCTCCGGGTGAAAGCTACAATGGTATCCGTGCGCTTACAGATTTATCTGTGTGTGTTAAATATACCAACAAAGACGTTTCATCTCTTTCCTCCCTAATCCGCGAGAACCAAAGGTGAAACCCTATTCATTCCCGATCTATGTAATGTATCGATTCTAGTTGTCTTGAATGGTTGATTGGAAGGCAAATAGTAGTTTGGATGGTGCCTTGGGGATTGATTGCATTAGAAATCATGATTCAATCATGGAGCCAAATTAACTGCAGCGGCAGTGCCGCACCTTCAGCACAACATTGCCGCACCTTTGTGGCAAAATTGGCAGTGCTCAACACTTGGCTCGATGGTTGTCTCACTTTATCTATTTCACTCAGCTCCCAAAGTCAAGATTCATGATTAGTAGGGTTCCTTTCAATCATATCTTGATGAATCGAGGACATAGACATATTTATACTTGCTGAGATTGTATAATGGGCTAGGAGTTAAATTATGAAGTGAGTTAAGTAGACAAGAAGAAGCAAAATGCAGTCTTGGTAAAATAGCTGGTACGATAGTACTGCTCCCAGGCATGGCAGTGCCGCATGTCTAGGGGCAGTACCATATCAGCTGCTTCCATCACTTGCACTTTGACTCTTCTTGATTACTTAACTTGCTTTATAGGGTAACTTCTACTCTCCATTTGTACATTTTCTCATTTTGGTCTATGTTTTTGCATAGATGGCTTCCGGAGGTGAAGATGACCGGAGGGGGAAAAGGAAGATGATGGAGCCGCAAGATAAGCCTACTCCTCGGTGTGGCCGTGGGAGGATAGCTGGTGGCAGCAGCAGTGCAGCGGCTAGAGGTGACCCAAGAGACAGGGGGAGGAGGGATCAGATGATCTAGGAGCAAGAGAACTTGGAGAGGGCTGGTCACACCATTCCTCCTAGTGCTTGCCCAGCCACTCCTCCTCATCTTGAGGAATTTGATAGAGATTACATCATAGAATATTCCAAGGAGGTGATTATGAGCGTCCCAATGATACCCATGCTCATTCCGTGTTCAATTATGTGGGAAAGCAGAAGATGGTACATGAAGCACATGAGAATAATCCTTATGAGTAGCCAAAGGATTTAGGGGTTGACTATAGATTCTAGAATGAGTTTCATTCCAACTTCTACGCCTCAGTGATCTTCAACTCAAGGAAGTCCAAGATTATCAAGATGCAATATGTTGACTGGGAGGAGATCAAGGAAAGGATGACCCTAAATTCAACAAGGTGATCAAGGCTTATGAGCTCTTTGGCCCCACTGACATCATGAGCTTCAAGTACAATTTGAATGAGGAAGTGTTAGCCTAGTTCCATGCTACTTCCTTCTATGACATCTATACCAATGAGATACACTGGATGACTGAGGGACGGCATTATCGTGTTGACTTTGTGACTTTAAGTCGGATCCTTGGTTTTGGTGAGAAGGAGTGGGGCTTCACTTATATCCATGACGAGGCTAAAGCAGAGATCCATGATGAGGCTAAAGCAGAGATCCATGACATTGCATACATGTGGATTGACAGGAGAGGAGCAAATGGTCAAGTTAGTGGCTTGCAAAGCTACTATTACATCTTGAACAACCTAATCAGGCACACCATCAATTCCAAGGATGGAGCAGCTTCAGATCTTAATGGCTATGTAAGGAATGTGCTTATTAGGTTTGCTCTTGGAGGTGACAGGTTCAATGTCCCTCGCTTCATGTGGCGTGAGCTGAGGATTGCCATGGATAATGGGAGAAAGGGGCTGCCCTATGCCCCCTATCTCATGTTCATGATTGAGAGGGTCATGGGCTATAAGTTTGACAAAGATGGCCTCCACATCATCTACAAGATTGAGAAGACCCAAGCCTCAGGTGCTAGCAAGGCAGTGAGATGCTCTCCTTTAGTTGAGGACATGCCCGAGTCCTCCCGCTCTAGGTCTCACAAAGGAAAGAAGATGGAGAAGTTTGGGAAATGGATCAAGGCCATTTTCACTATCTATACCTATGCAGCGAGGACCGCATATGAGGACCGGTTGGAGAACCGTGAAGCCAACCGAGTGGCTAGAGAGCATGCAGGGCTGCCACCCCTTCCTCCAGCTGAGTCACCGCCAAGGTTTGACAACCTCCCTAGCCTTTCTGACATGGAGTCTGAGGATGAGGAGGAGGAGGAGCAACAGGTGCAGCCGGACCTTGAGCCTCAAGCGACCTTAGCCTCGACCTTGCAGTCCTTGAGGAGGAGCACTAGACACACTCGCCACACTTCGACCACACATCGCTAAGGGAGGGCGATGGTGTCCTCCTCCCGACGATGATGATGGTGGTGATGGTCTTGCTGCAGGTGGTAGTAGGGCTGCTGGTGGCGATGATGTCGACTGGGAGGGCATCCAAGAAGATGAGGAGTGAGTTTGTTGTTTTTTCTTCTTTTCTTCTCTTTTTGGTGCTTTATGCCATAGGGGGAGAAAATTAGAGGGGTCAACAACTTTTTGACGCCATGGAGGTTGCTGCAGCAGAAGCTTCTTGTTCTAATCCATTAAGAGTAGTCTTCACTAGGTTAAGAGTTTGAGAGTTGCTCAAAACTCTATTTGTGTAATAATGCTTCCTATGTACTCTATATGTGTGAAATATGGACATGTATTGATCTGTGCTGTAGCTTGTCATATAACTGTGCTAGAATGTTCTTTTATATGAGTATTACATACTATGTGGTGCATGTTTTTACTTGTGCTGTTATAGCAAGTGCGGCAGTGCCGCACCTAGGCCCGATAGTGCCGTTCTGCGGCAGTGCCGTGGCTATGGAGCAGCAGTGTCGTGGCTATGGAGCAGCAGTGCCGCATCCAGTTGTCATAGCGATCTTTGTTGTGCATGAACTGTCATTTGCATCACAATTATTTGTCTGACATAGTGTGCAGCACCCCACATGAGCATAAATGTAGGGGAGCCCCTTCACTTTCACTAAAAATGTGAATTTTTGCCTCTTATGCCAACTTGAGAATTCAATTCTCCATTCATACATTTAGGGGGAGACTCTACATCCATGGCTCAAAAATCTCAGTAAGTTATTTCATATCTTTTGTAAGCTCTAATTGGGTTGTCATCAATCACAAAAAGGGGGAGATTGAAAGTGCAATCAAGCCCTACTTGTGGGTTTTAGTGATAATGACCACGCAATTAGATGACTAATGAGATTTATCGAGATGATAAGCAGGGAATTAATACTTGAGGTTGTTATACGAAATGGAGGAGCCCCCGATTACAAACGTTGACGGCTTCAAACTAAAAGGAAGTTTAAATTATTTTATATTTCAAATTTTAGTATAGGAAAAGCCGTACTACAAAGAGGGACACATTGCTTAAGCTTAAGTGTGCTACCAAGTGCTCAATCTATCACTTATATCCTCAGTTACTCAGCCAAGATAGCCAACACTTCATTCTTTACCCTTGCTGTCTTGCTTGGTGCGGCAGTGCCGCACCTAAAGAGAGGCACTACCGCTATGCGCTGCACTTGAGCCACGGCACTGCCGCAACTTAAGTGACCGTTGGGGGCAGGGGGTATTTATACTTTCCCCTTTCCCCTTTCTCCTCCAACTTCTCTCTTCTTCCTCCAGCCGTTTAGTTCGTGCAGAAGCTGAAAAGTGCTTTTCTCTCTCTCCTCCATTGGTGACCTTGAGCTCCCAAGCTTCTCCATTGATTTTCCCATCAATCCTTGAGAGAAAAAGGAGCTAAACTCGATTAGAGAGCAGATCCACTGATTTCCAAACTCTAAAGAGCACTTGATTCATATTTTGGCCGGTGGTTGTGTTTGTTACTCTTGGAACTTGGCTCCTAGCCGGCTAGAGCATCGTCCGTGGAGCTTGCCAACTTGTGTGGCAGCCCCGAGAGGTTTATAAACTCACCCCTCATCTCAAGAGTTAAGTCTCTTGACTTGAGAACGAGAAAGGGTTGAAAAGATCTAAGCCTTAGTGGCTAACCTCAACAACGTGGACTTAGGCAAACCTTAGTGGCGAGCTGAACCACGAGATAAATCATTTTGTCACCGTGTGCTTGCTTTATATTCTTGTGATTCATATTGTTGTTGAGGTGATTTTTAGGGTTTATGGCCGATCTACTTGTGTGTGGTGTTTCTACCACTTCTCGCTGTCGATCTGTATTCTACACACCTGCAGGGACCTCAGTAAATTCTTGGATTCAAGTTTCCATTCACTTATTTTAAATTATATCTCAAAGTTGTCTGCAGGTGTGGCAGTGCCGCTGTTGTAGCTCGGTAGTGCCGTCAGAGCGGCAGTGCCGTGGGTTGAATTTAACAAAAGTTCAAGTTTTGTTTTAACAGGCCTATTCACCCCCTCTAGACTAACCAGAGATCCTACAAATATTTTAATAATCTTATCACATAATCATGACATAGATTATAGAAACATTACGCTAGGGTGCAAGAAAAAAAATACTATGGTCTATAGTGTTTATCTAATAAGTTAATATTTAATTTGTCGAGACGTGTATTGTGAAGAAGAAGGCTATTTCCAACCAAAGGATGTAGAAGTACAAATTATTTATTTTGTTGTTTATTGTTGCGATAATAATAGACAGATAATGTTGTTATTCTTAAATAATCTTTACATAGAGTAACATCATTACACAAATCTGCACTATATACTTCACTATCGCTATGGTTTCTACACAAATCTGCACTATATACTTCACTATCGCACAAATCTGCAATATATATTTTACAATCGCTCTGGTTTCTACACAAATCTGCACTATCTACTTCACTATAGCTCTGGTTTGTAGACTCCGCCCTCTATATATATCCTAGTTGTGTCCTCTCATGCTCCTGAATATATTTCACCTGTGCATTATGGTCACATCCATACTTTGTATCTCTACGAGATCCCATAATTGGTTCCTTACATATATGCTAAAGTTTGGCATTTTATTGAGTATTTTGATTTTAATTTCTAGTAAGTTAAACTTTTATCTTTCATGATTTGTTACATTTGGTGAAGTGAAAGTTGCACACCATGAGTAGGTTGCTCTAGTGAGTCCATTTTTTATTCAAATGATAATGGTTAATCAACAAATATTATCCAAAGAGAAGCTAACTCTCATTGTATCAAAAGTCATAAGAGTTTATTAATGTAACATTCAAGTGTAACCGTACCTTTGCTCAACCAATTGTGATCCTCTTTGCTTTATAGTTGTAAAAGCCAAGGATAGCCACTACTTTATTTGTAATGATGTTAGCATTGGATTTATGACAACTAGCAGTACGTAACTTCAACAAATAATATCTTAAAACAAATGATTCTAGGAAGCTTTGGAACTTTAAGGAATACGCTCTATTTTTATTAGGTGCAATTAATTGCATGTATTTTAGTAATATTATAAATGCAAATATTGGCATAAGTAGAACATTACTTCAGGCGCCCTGCCTTGACCATTTGGCTAACGCTATAACAAAAATTTCTTGCTTCATAGAAAGACGAAACTGAATAAAATTTTTATGTGTGCACAATAAGATTCTTGCGCAATTGAGAATAAATCAAAACACGAATGCCATCAGGCATTTTTGAAGATTTCTGTTCCGCCTGAGACAACACTTTGTTTGGATGTGGCATAGATTGCCGATTGAAGGTAGAAACAACAAAAAAGAAGCTATATATGAAGGTAGCACTATATAATCAACAAAATAAGTTGCTTAATAGCAGAGGAAAGAACTCTAAACTTAAGTTGACAATACTAGCTAATAATGTGAGAACTTTGTTTTAGTACTCGCACTGCTGAAGTTTTAAGCAAAAACTCTATAACAGTATGTATCAAGCTACCTGCCTTGTTTTAGATTTCAAAACTCAAGCCCAAGCAAGTATAAAAAAAAAAAAAAATCCAAACTAATACCTCACACTACTACAGGAAAGTAGCTTACCTTTCACAAGTAGTCCTTAGCTTTGGTTGGCATAGCCTGAAGCTATATATGAACTAAATACGTGCAATAAGTTCTATTACTATATAATTTAGTTATCGTATAAAAAAAACTAGCTTAAAGGGTCCTTACTGTCTAATTTATAGAGACGGCCCTGGCATTGTCTTAGGACTAATTATATAACATTGGTCGCAATTAAGACTCGTAACTCCATCAGGAGTAATAAATTAGATTAGATAAATACAAGTTCGATTCCTTAATTCACTGGAGTTCAACAGGTTAGACAGCATACAGGATATAGCAAGCCAAATTAATATACCAACCAACAATGTGAAACAAAATTTTTCCTGCATCAGATTCATGGAAATGTTGGTCATTCGACAAGTCTACTGCCATTACTTACAATCAAGACTTTACTTTACAATCAAGACTTGGCACCGCAGATCGATAACCTTCTAGTATAGAGGTATAAACTTTCTTAGTGAAGAGAAATGAGGCTCCTTCTCCTTGTCTCTATGCTATAGAAGGACAAGGGACAAAGATTTGCTCCAAATGCAACAAAAAAGAAAAATGAAACTATTAGGGACTTGGTAAAATTCAGGTGCCTGAGTTTATTTTCCTTTCAGTCAACGGTTATTTATATATTTTATACTCTGCAATTTTTGGTTCCAAAAATAAAAAGACCATTAGACAAAACCACAAATCTGACAAAATCTGATCTTTATTGGCACAAAGACAATTAACAATTCATAATTATTTCTACATTGTGAGAAAGACAAAAAGTTTGATATGTTATGCTACAAAGACGAATAACAATTCATAAAAGTAACAATTTACTTGTATACTCATCCAAACTAGTTGATCGTACAAGAGTGTTGCCTGAGATCATCTGAAATATAGATGCGGAAAACCAAACTAGGTACGTTACTCTGTGTAACTATTTGTGGAATGTTCGGGTTCATCCATGCATTCATCCAGGCAACCCATCAATAAGCAAAAGAACACAGACACAACTATAACGAGAGTACCCAAAGGACATATAGTGAACATTAATTCTTCGGTGCTGTGGGTGGTCATGTATCTTCTCATCCAATCGACCAGATAGACCCATAGTAAGACGATCAGTCCCTGCAAATTAAACCAAAAATCAAAAGTTTTGGTAAGAAATTATCTTTTATTATGACAACCAATATGAGTTACAGAGGAATCAAGCAAAACATGAGATATATGAATGATGGACTATATATATTGGACCACAATACCACATGTAAATTGAATGATATATATAGGATCGGAGTATATATAGGAAGGACCACCCATGCATGTATATATATAGGAGAAAAGCAAAGAGAAGACGATGAGTAAGCAGCATGCATGCATTTTGATTTCCAAAAGCAGAAATTTTTTTTAGGGGCAAAAAGCAAAATATATAAAGAATCATATAATAATATATTAAAAAACACAAAAATCTGAAAGCGCAGAAGACATATATACAATCTATCTTGCCAATGAATTGTAATGCCCATATATAAAGTTGTTTCAAGCCGGTTGTATGGGAGATGTGCCATCGCTAAAATAAGGGGAACTAATAAATTTCGTGATCATATTACTCGATCTCTCCCCTCCAAATTAATTTTCCCTTTGCCTTTTGTTTCTTTAAAGATAAAGATTAGATTAAAAAAAGAGTATTCTCCGTTAGTTGAATGAAACACTATATACCTATATCGATCAGCATCGATCTCGTGTGCTAGCTCTTGAGAACGATGGATATATCAGATCCGGCCAGTAAACAAATAAACCCCACGCATATGCACGAGTACATGAATATACTTACCCGTAAGATGCACTTGATAGCTTTATCGGCGGTAGTCCCCATCTCCTCGTCCCTGGCGAGCAGCGCGTCGGCCACCGTCGCCGGCGGTGGATCCTCCTCCCGATGTCGGTGTCGGTGTCCCAGCTGTCCCTTTTCGAGGTCCACCACTAACTCCTCCGTGCCGCCCCTCGGGACGACCTCACCTCCTCTTGCTCCGCCGCCGCAGCCGCAAGCGCAGACGCACAAGCCGCGCTGTATTAGCTGCTTGGTTGATTCTTCCATATCGATCTAGGGCGTCGGCGATCACGATTATATTGGAAATATATATATATAATGCGGTAAACGCACGCTCGCACGTAATTTATCCGGGCCTCGTGCGACTCGGGTTCCCGTTGTAAAATTTGAGACCTATCTATACACGTTATTTATATTATACATTATTACGTTGAAAACAATTTATAAAGGGCCAGCCAGGACTAGTTTTGTTCGACTCAGGAACGAATCAGAAAAGCGTGTGCTTAATTCGATCGATCTATTCCCTTGTCAATCGCAGCGGCCGCCGCACTCCGTCGTCGGCGTATCGCCGGGTCATCTATCCATGCCTTGCGAAGCATGCTGCTGCTGCGACCGCAACACACCGACCCCGAGGAAGGAGCAGGAGGAGGAGGAGGAGGAGGAGACGAGCTGGGCGCGTTAATTGACCACGCCAAAGGACGGTACATGGAGCTTGCCGCGGAGAGGGACCCTGTACGGGACATATTGATAGCCACCATCCTTAGACTCGCCAAGTTCATCCTCCGGGTACGTACTGCACCGTACCACGCTGTTTTTCCCTCTGCGAATTATGCATCATGAGTCTCTCTCTAAATCATGCACAGCCGCCTTTAGCTAGCTAGCTTAGCTTCCGGCCGGGGTCGTTTATGGTCATGGCAGGGCAGACGGCAGACATCGAGGTTAACTTTTAGGTATCAGGTTTTCTGATTGCATGCGCAGTGGCGCGGGGTTCTGAAATATTTAAAATTTATGCATGCATGGTTTGATCCAATCCTTTTCTATCTACAATTTAATGCACTGGGACGAATAGCCATAAGCAGGCTAGGCTCCATCATCACTAGTTTCATCACAATATAATGATCCTGCCACAAGAATTTAATTTCTACAGATTTGTCATTCAATTATTAAGGAGACGGAGAGGGGGAGGGAGAGGGAGGAAAGTTGTATCATGGTGGTGATAACTGATAAGCATGGCTACAAAATCAAACCCTTATTAGAAACCGTGCCCTAACATTGGGTAGAAAGTTGTCATCTCTTTTGCTACTAGTTCCAAGCACGTTGTATTCTACTGGCTATTGCAATTAGCTATATTTTCTTTCTCGATTTTAGATATTTATATGTTAATATTTATCTTGAATTGTGTGGGCAAGCTCTGCCATTTTAATTGTTTATTATGTGTTGAGGACTTCATGTTTATGTAGTAGATTTATTGCTATTTTTTGAGTACCTAATTGTTACTCCATCCATCGTGAATTATAAGTCGTTTTGGCTCTAATTTTTTTCACTATATATACACCTAAATATGCGCTATGTCTACGTATATATAGAAAAGTTAAAACTACTTACAATTTAGAACGGAGGAAGTACCTAGGACATAAGTGATTCGGTCAGGATTCAATTTTTTTTCTTCATATTTCTCAGCTTCCTATTATAAGCTATGTGTTTGATTCCTACTTATGAGTTATCATTATTGTCTACTGGCAATCCCACTCCTCCATTGATTACTACAATTATCTATTGCTTACGATTTCTACAAGAAAAAGAAAAGTCAGATGTATTTTTAAGTTTGAACCGTTTGTCTCTTTATACCACGTAAATTAAGGTTCCTGCATTAAGTCCCCAAGAGCAGGAAAGAAAGCAATCATGTTTACCACACCGTATGTGCATGGCAGTCCTACAAATTAGTTTTTTTAACGAACCATTCAAATAACAGTTTGCAGGGCATATTCTAATATTCAATTGCTTCCCCTCAGCCTTTTTTTTATACGTTACTATTAGCCGTCTTCTAATCTTTTTCTTGCTTGCAGGGACTAATGATCTTACTATGGGTGCATCTGTATAACTCCATGCGAAGATATGCTATCAGCTACATTGGCAGAGATACAGGATTTAGTACATTTGTTGTGATAGTTGTCTCCGTACCTATGACGGAATTCTTTTGCGTTTTTGGCCAGATCACGAGTATACAACGGCGCAGATCGTTCCCGCTGAGGAAATAGTTTTATTTTTGGGTCTAGCAACTGGGACGAATAGCCATAAGCAGGCTAGGCTCCATCGTCACTAGTTTCATACACAATATAATGATCCTGCCACAAGAATTTAATTTCTACAGATTTGTCATTCAATTATTAAGGAGAGGGAGAGGGAGGAAAGTTGTATCATGGTGGTGGTAACTGATAAGCTTGGCTACAAAATCAAACCCTTATTAGGAACCGTGCCCTAACATTGGGTAGAAAGTTGTCATCTCTTTTGGTTCCAATCCTATCAACTAGGCTATCAACTAAGTAAGGAAAGTAAAGCACACAACCAAGGTAGCAATATAAATACGGAATGTAAAGATGCAAACTCTCGTCTACCGAGGTATCGAGAAGCACGCAACATTTTCTCTTGTCCTTGTTGGAGCCCCTCGCAAGGAATCCCTCACAGGGGCCAAGCTCCCGGTCGGATAACTCTATGGATAGCCCCGGGCCTTCCCCACGCGTAAGTGGGTCTCCGGTGTGCCTTCCGGCAAGCCTCTTCCAGACCGCTCCCCGCCGTCTTCACTATCAAGCTTTCGACTGAAATGCCGTGGGCCTTGTTACCTCCGGTACACGGTGGCGGCCACACCACAAACACGGTTGTTGTGGTCTCGCAAGACTACAAGTCCCGCCGAGTACAACAATAGTGCGCGCAAGCCCTGATAGTAAGAGGTATGCAAACTTCACTAAACACTAGGCCTAAACCTAAAGCAAGCGCATGTGAGCATGGTCTAACAAACCTAAGCATTTCACAAAGCACTTACGCTAAACACCAAATGTATCACTAAGCACTATGCATGTGGAGAGCACAAAGATGGTGTAGCAACACTCTTGGTATGTTTTCTCACTCCTCCACACCTTATTTGCCTGGTTTGAGGTCCTATTTATAGCCCCAAATATGGCCGTTGAGGACAAGATCACCCTTTCTGCAGACCATTTGACCGTACTTTGATGGACCCGTGTGAATGCGTGGTTCGCTTTCCACCTTTGTTGGGGGGAGAGGCGGAAGCGCCTCCCTTCCTCCATGCAAAAAGGCCCAACGCCTAATAAATCTGAGGACTTCCTTGTAAATTCATGAACCATAAAGGGTAGGGATGGAGATGCCTCCTCCCACCTCCCTTATAAATAGAAACCAAGGGAATGGGAGAAGGCGATCCCGGGATTCTTTAGGGCTTTGCCTGTCTTTCTTGCCACTTCAGCCACAATCTCGTCCCAGCGAGGGCAGTAGCGCAGGGCTGCAGGGCAAGATTCCAACAGCGTCCGTGGGAAGATCGAAAGCCAGAGAGAGAAAAAAAACATCTGAACACCGAATCTCCGTGCGAAGGTTCACGTACACTTGACAAAACAACTAGCGCCACTTCGTGGTCCGTGGCCCAAACAGAGCGAGGCTACAGCCACGGCTCGGGGACCTTCGCACACTGTGGCCAACACAAAGCTATACTCCGGCTCTGCACAAGCCTACGTGGCCCGACTTCCGTGCCGTCTCGTCAGCACGTGCTCGCAAGGCAAGTGAAGGTCCAGCAGCAGCGACACGTGAAGACCCTGCGTCAGCGACCTGCGAAGGTCCTGCACTCCGGCAGCAGTGGCACGCGAGGGATTCGTGGAACTCCTGTGCAACTCACGCCAAGCTCGGGTCGACCTCGCAGTGATTCTTGAGGGTTATCTAGACCGAGATAAGCATTCCCATGGCCGTTCTATTTCTGTGCTAAAAAAACATGCATATCTTTTTCGCTGCAACATTGACTAATGTCCAGTACGCACGTGGCCAGGCAAAGCAACCCTCGTCGTGGCCGGGCGGAGCAACCCTCGTCGCGGCCGGACTAAGCTACCCTTGTCGCAGTCGGACAAAGCTACCCTCGTCGCGGCCAGGCGGAGCAACTAATGGAGACGGGGATCCCGATCTTCCGTCAGGTGATGGTAATTATCGTTGTGGCGGAGAATGACACACCGATCCAGCTTCAGATCGAAAAATCGAAGCCTGCAATCTTAGCACCACAGCTCCTCTGGTTATCAACCAAGTCACGGACCAGGTTGACCTAAACAAGAAGGCTAATCCTTGCCTGCGCAACGAAGAACACAAACAAGAAAAAGAAAGAACACAACCAAATTGCAGATGAATGATTATCTCACGAAGTTGGGGTCTCACAAACCGTTGAACGGCGAAACAGTTCTTGACAGAATAATCTAAACAAAATCCGAACCCTAATGGAGGGGCGGCGGCTGTTTATAAAGACTCTAGGGTCGTGCAAGACCCCTGGACGCGCCTCTAATGGGCCCAAACTCGATACATGGTCCAACGGATCAAAAGACGGTGTCGCAGCACCCTGGCAGATTCTGGACGCTAACATGTTTCGACGATTTCCGTTGATTCCGAACAGATTTTGATGTGAAACCACTTGAATTGGCTTCCTTATCAAATTAGCTTTCCATCCATATGTGGATCATCGAAAACGGAGTCTAGATGTGTCCTGGGTGACCAGTTTAAGGCAGACTGGTCCTGGATTCCGAGGCAGACTCGAACTTGAGTTGCTTTGGGCCTCCACCTCGAGGACTCGAATCGAATTAGTCTCGGCCTCCTTCTTGACTTTGACACCCTTGCTGGCCTCCTTCTCCTCCACCCATGCACCAAACATGGTCATATGCATGGGTGTCATGTCCTCATCATCCTCCCCTTCTTGATGAAAAGTCATCCTCGACGTTGATTGTGCTTGAAACTGATCCTGCACAACATAAAGGAGAACGGGGTTGCGAGGACAAAGGAAACCGAAATAATTGTGAGAAGGAACGTGATCATGTTTCCAAGTTTCTAGCATGTCATCTCGCATATAAATTTCAGCAAGCATGTAGACTCCATGATCCGAATGCACATGATGTATGTCAACACTATCCTGCAAAAGATTAAAACTAACCAAAGACAATGCAGGAATAGATGGTCGAGCAGACATAGGTAGCAACCAACAATGCTCCCCTTCTTTGAAGTGAACTTGTTTTTTAAGGAACATGAGAAAATGTTTGTATTATTATGGCTGCCCTCTAAACGATCATAGTCTTGTACAACAAAAGGAGAATTCATATTATTATGAATGTATACTCGATGTATCATATATTGTGATGCATATTGTCCCTTGTTGTTATATCTGCCAATAGCATGATATGTGTGTTTAGAAAACCAAGGCAAATCAGCATATTTAAAAAGGCTCTCCTCCAAACAATTTAAGGTTACACAAAACATCAAATTTAATGTAACCCAAAGTATGTAAAGAAGACAACTGTTTGAACTCATCAGTTTTAGTATCAATATGAATAACATGTTTATTTTTAGCACAAGTGACTGGTTCCAAAACATGTGAAACTGAAGCATCATCAACCAATTCATCTTTATTACTAGAAACATCAAGCAAATTATCATGGGACAGAGATAAATTAAGAGAGGGTTCCACTAACAATTGCTCTATGATAGCATGATTTGTGGAAAAATTTAGTATATTAAAACAATTCTCACCTTCCGTGAGTGTAGCACCATGGACATTACATGTGTTCTCAGCAAGAGTAATAGGTGCATTGTGAAGTGATGGTTCTGAATTTGCATATGAGGTTGTGAGCTCCTCATTTTCTTCCATGTCATCCTCTCGCATATGAACTTTATCATGTAGAAGGTTAGTCATATCAAAAGGAATAACAACAGACTGTTCCTCTAAATGGTGCACCTCAGCATATGAAGTAAAAATAGGAGGTGGATTAACAAAGGTTTGTCGCATAAGAAGTTTCATATCATTCCAAGTTTGAGGTTTATCAGAAGGATCTAAAGACTCCCACCAAGATAAAGCAGAATGTCGCAAAACACTAGCTGCATTTTTTACCTTCCTCCTTGGACACATAAAGTGAGTAGCAAATATGTTATCTATGGCAATTTCCCACTCCATGTACTCATCAGCACCTATACCATCATAAGTCGGTGGATACGAACAACATGTCATTGTTAGAAGACAGCAAAAGACAACACAAAAGTATTATCCCTATCAAATGACTATGTGGTTGCAGTGGTGTCACTTTTCACAGCAAGTGGAAGCGTCTTACCAAGCTTTTACAAAGTTCTTACCAACATAAACAGTGGACGGTACAACCGGCGGCTGATTCATGATACCTGTGAGGCAGTGGTACCGAGATTGAATGAACCTTTTTCTGTACTGATCTGAAGTATATATGTGGAGCTTGGGAGGCTTAAAATATGGTAGCAAGGAATAGCAATAATTTAATTCAGAAATTGTAAGATTGAAAAGTAGTCCCAAGCTAGTCTATGTCGCCAACCTAGACTCGTCCTAGACCTAGTTCAACAAGCAACAATATCTCATCACAAGGACTAAATAGGATGCAAGCACTTCTGAATTTTTTTTCACCTTCCTTTTCCTCTTCTTTTTTTTATTAGGTGCGGCTCTTTTTTTCACCTCTTTGCCTTTTTTTGTGTGGCTTTTTTTTTCTTACATGTATTGCCTTTTGCTTTTTTATTTCTTTCTTTATTCTCTTTTACCAGGAGTGCCGCAAGGTACAAGCTTCAAATATATCTTGCAGTATACAAACTAATGAGACGCAAGACTCAAATCCTAAGGATCAAAGGTAGCACGATGTCCAATCTTCCAAAAGTAGCTATCCAAAACCCAAACGTGTATGCCAAGGAAGAATCCAAATTGAATGCAAGCTTCCTATTCTTTCTCTTCTCCTTCACGTGCTACTACCTATTTCCTATTTCTTTTCCTTCTAATGATCACATGTTCTCACATATATGGATGGTAAACCTGACAACCTCTTTTTTTTTCTCACCGAAAACAACAGCAACACATTTTCTTTTTCTTCAACACAAAAAACAGGACTGAGTAGTAAAGAACTAAAGATCTAGAACAAAACCTAAAATGACGAACACAATGACATAACAAGGGACGACCGTTCAATAAAGCAAACTGAAATTAAAAATATTGCAACGGCACAACGGGTGATAGGATAGGGAGAAAACAAAGATTAACACAAATATTTTTGTGGGGCAATTTTCTGGATTTATAGGACAAAGACCAAACAAAACTAGGGTAATGATAAACCTGACGGTAATACCTGAAGCTTTGATTACCACTTAATGGAGACGGGGATCCCGAACTTCCGTCAGGTGATTGTAACTATCGTTGTGGTGGAGAATGACACATCGATCCGGCTTCAAATCGAAAGATCGAACCCTGCAATCTTAGCACCACAGCTCCTCTAGTTATCAACCAAGTCACGGGCTAGGTTGACCTCACCAAGAAGGCTAATCCTTGCCTGCGCAACAAAGAACACAAGCAAGGACAAGAAAGAACGTAACCAAATTGCAGATGAATGATTATCTCATGAAGTTGGGGTCTCACAAACCATTGAACGGTGAAACTGTTCTTGACAGAATAATCTAAGCAAAACCCGAACCCTAATGGAGGGGTGGCGGCTGTTTATGAAGACTCTAGAGTCGTGAAGACCCCTGAGCGCGCCCCTAATGGGCCCAAACTCGATACATGGTCCAACGGACCAAAAGACGGTGTCGCAACACCCTTGCAGATTCTGGATGCTGAATTGTTTCAACGATTTCTGTTGATTCCGAACAACATTTGACGTGAAACCACTTGGATTGGCTTCCTTATCAAATTAGCTTTCCATCCATATGTGGATCATCAAAAACGGAGTCCGGATGAGCCCTGGATGACCAGTTTAAGGCAGACTGGTCCTGGATTCCAAGGCAGACTCCAACTTGAGTTGCTTTGGGCCTCCACCTCGGGGACTCGAACCGAATTAGCCTCGGGCCTCCTTCTTGAGTTGGACACCCTTGCTGGCCTCCTTCTCCTCCATCGCATGCACCAAACATGGTCATATGCATGGGTGTCATGTCCTCATCAGCAACCCTCGTCGTCGCGGCCCTTGTCACGGCCGGACAAAGCTACCCTCGTCACGGCCACGCTGAGCTACCCTTGTCGCAACCCTCATCGCGGACGTACAGAGCTACCCTCGTCGTGACCCTTGTCGCAGCCGGACAAACCAACCCTCGTCGCGGCGAGACAAGAACCAGCCTCATTTTGGCCGGACAGTGCCACACTCATCTGCAGCTAAACAAGTACCCTCATCCGGTCCCGGACCACCCTCACCGACCTTCAGATGGGAGGTGACCTCGTCGGCCTCCCGGCCAGGCGGCAGCCTCGTCGACCTCTGACCCACACCAAGTCCAAGCCGTCCAGCAGGATCGAGCACGCCCTCTACACCATTGGCCGGCACGCCAGCAGTACAAAGCATCGATGGTCTTCCACGCGACCATGCCCCCATGGCAATAAAAGTTAAGAACAATCCGCCTATCCCGAATGTTGGGGAGAGGTACCCCCGGCACCGCTCCTCCCTTAACCCTCGACCTAAAGCTACATTGACCAACTTGGCCCTTGTCGCGGACGTCACCCCCGCGACGAGGGCACCCTCGACCTGTCCTTCTATTCTGAATGGTCAAGTGGTGCGCGCGAAGGTCGGCACGCTGCGAAGGGGTGCAACAAAGGGGCCACGATGCAGTGACAGTGTGTCTGCCCTTGCTAGGGGACACGAAGGTCGCCGCCCACCTCGGAGTGGAATGGGCCTTTCAGCAGCTGGGCTCGGGAGTGGTTGGCTGTGGAAGGAAGATTACCGCCATACCCCTAGTCTCTGAGTTGGATGTGCCAGCTAGGGCCTGGCCCCAATGTAATTTCACCGTGTCTCCGGGCATGGCTTATAAATGCCCGGAGTGCTTGTGTAAGAGGATATCGATCTTTTTTGGACAAATTAATGGGCATTTAATTTGCATTTTCCATCACGTGTTGTTACCCTCGTCCATCTCCTCGTGATGTTTCTAGTCCTTCACTCTGGGAAACCCTCGGCCTCTCCCCTCGTGTCCTACGGTGAGGATGAGAGGTTAGGAGTGACCCCACAGTTGGCGCTGTCCGTGGGGACCCCTACTCCTCAGAAACAATGGCGACAACGAGAAGAAACACCCAAAGGGATATGCCCCCACCACGAGGGTCGGACTTGGTGGTGGGAACCTCCGCAAGCGGAGCCGGCAGGACTCGGATGCTTCAACCCACCGTCCAACCGACGAGGACACAGCTTGGGTTGGATGGGACTGAAGCGGAGCCGTCCAGAACGAAAGAAACCGGCTACGTACCGGAAGACGATGACGAAGGTGCAGAGGCGAAAGGCCTCGAGGCCCTGAATTAGATGCATGAAGAACTCCAAGAGAAAAGATGATGGGTCGAAGCCCATGAGAGGCAAACATGCCTACAGGTGATAAGGCAAAAAGCAGACGAAGCCAGGGAACAACTCAGGCAAATGGATGAGTCCCTAGCTATGATCAAAGCTGATCCGAACTATTTACCTAAACAACACGACTTGACACCCCCGCTCCACCCAAACCCACCTAAAAAATCCACACAAACCTGCCTCCGCTCCACCCAAACCCACCACCCCCGCCGCTACCACCTCGATTCAACCAACTCTACCCAGAATACATTCCCCCAGCCATGCAACAGCACCACAGAAACCATCCCCGCCAATGCCATACGATCCAAAATCCCCATTGACCGAGGTACTCCAAACCATAAACTGGCCGCTCGAGTACAAACCACAAAACCTACCAAGGTACAATGGAAGCATAGACCCCCACCAATTCGTAATGAGCTACGAAGCGGCAGTGGTAGCAGTAGGCGGAGATGAGTACACCATGGCAAAATCCTTCATGAATATAGCATGGGACATTACCCAAACCTGGTATAGCAATCTCCCGCCAGGCTCGATTGATTCCTGGGGAAACCTTCGTGAGGAATTGTGCAACAATTTCAAAGATATCAGCCCCTCAGCAACTAACCCCATGGAATTGTTCACCTGCACCTGAGCTGAAAGAGAACCCCTCCGAGACTTTTGGAGAAGATTTGTACAACTCAGAGCGAGGACACTAGACATAACAGATGATGTAGTGATTCTAGCAGTAGTCAACGGGGTAAGACCAAGGCCGTGCTCCTCGAGGCTAGCACGGAAGCTACCAAAAACCATCACAGAGCTACACGAGGTCATGGATAAGTACATCAGATCAGACACTATCTTACGTTCAAAGACCGAGGCTTTGAAACCACAAACACGCCCGCCTCCAAGACCACCGCAGCGAAACCAGTACCCCCACAATGAACCGGTCAACGTGAACACCATAGAGACCACACCTCCGCAACACCAAAGACTACAACGAAATCCAGAAACACAGCAGACCCCAACCAACAGCCAGTCCGACAATAGAGACAATACCCAAAGCAGACCCAACCCAAGGGACCCAAAGGAGCTATACTACCATTTCTACAGACCAGGCAAAGGCCACTCAACAAAGCAATGTGCATGTTTCGCAAAGGGAAAAGATTTTCAAGAAGCACAGCAAGCCGCCGCTTCAGGCCCACCAAAACTTGTCAACTACACAAGGAGATAGCCCACCCCCGCAACCACCCCATACCATTACACCCCAATAAACTATGGCATTCCCTCGCAACAATATCCACAGCAATACCCAACCTTCGCCTGCTTCAATCCCTCCTATCACCACTATAACACCTACGACAACCACCAGCCATCCTACGGCTGCAACAACCGCTCACATAACCAACCATACACAGTTACTCACCCACCCACCCCAACATAGATACAAAATCAGCACCCAGCCTTACCACCACCACCCCCACCAACTCAGCCACAACAACAGCAAGTAAAACTAGAGCCCATAAGCCAACTGTCGGGGACCTAATACCGGGGTACCCAATAAGGTGGAACTAATAGCCATCGAGCGTTGACACTTCTGGTCAGACAAGAGCACTACTGCGCTTCTTACCCGAACGGTGGAAGATTGGTTCCGCCTTGTTCGACCACCGAGGGCTAGACTCTATCTCGCCCGATGGCCAAGGGCGGGCTCTGCCTCGCCCGATGGCTAAGGGCGGGCTCCGCCTCGCCTGACGTCCGAGGGCTAGGCTCTGCCTTGCCCGATGGCTAAAGGCGGGCTCCGACTCGCCCAACGTCCGGAGGTGGGCTCCACCTTGCCCGACAACTACACCCTAATTCTTCATGAAGACGAGCACAGGGTACGACGGGACATTTGAGTCAACTGCAGTATCGGAGACCATGACCGTGCGCTGTCAGAAAGGTACCATTAGGATATAATGGGATGGGTGCTTGTAAGCCCTTTCCAACATAACAGTGACCAAATAGTGTTGTAGGCACCGACCTTTGTCCCACAGTGTAGTAGGCGCCGCCTTCGGCCCTCAGGCATGGATGCTAGCACGGGCATACAACAACCACTACAATCCAAGGAAGAACTCACATCATCTATAGTAACAGGCATATAGTCATTTCCTCGTCTACCCACCGCAGAGTCATGGCTCGATGCCCTGACACCCCGCACTGTCTATCGGGGAGGACGGGACGTAACCACTCACCAAAGCAAGGCCAGGGCATGGCCTTGTCAGGGTCAGCGGACGCGCTATCCCGCCATGATCTGCCATGACAGTGGAACAGGCTCAAGAAAAAAGGAAAGCTTGGTACCTCCAAAGGGCGATGACTATCATAGGTTTTTTCCTCTTTCTCCCTAGTTGTAAACTCCCGGCTCCCCCTTGGTCAATAAAGGGGGGGGGCAGGGCACCCCATGAGAGAGAGACTAGTTCAACACAACACATCACGCATACGGCCGGGTAGCGACCAAGCTCTTGGTGTCCTTTCGACCATTCCATCAGAGACCTAGGACCCTTCCCTCTCTCGACCGTTTGTACCCCCTACTATGAACCTTTTTCGGCACTAATAACACGAGTAGCGGTAGACTGGACGTAGGGACATTCAGCCCAAACCAGTATAAACCTTGTGTCCTTTAGTGCACCATCCGGGCCTAACGCGCAACAATTATAAATTCACTAGACGGTGTTTGTTCGAAACATCGACAGTTGGCGCGCCAGGTAGGGGCCTTTGCACATTCCAAATCAGGCCTCGGATGGCTAACCACGCAATCAGCTGGGTCCCAGGCGCACACGTGCATTTTGGTGACCTGGACTTCATCGTCATGGTGGGAGGGGAGTTGGCGCTGGCCCATCTCGCCATCCAGTCCCTCCCCTCCATCGGCTCCGATTACGGGAGGCTTGAGTGCCTAGCCGGTGTCTCCCTCGGACCCCAGCCATTCGGGGAGGACAAGCGCCGCCTCACCCTCTCTCCGGAACACTCTGCATGGAGCGCCCCGATGGTGTTTCTATTCGGTCTCCGCAATGCCACGGCTACCGCTAGCCACCTGGTGGCACAGCGCGTGACCCCGTTCCCCGCGAACAATGAGTTCGTGGGGATGATCAAAAGCATCACATAATCCCTCCATGGCATCCTTGTGGAGGGCCTAGGGTTAGACTCTGGCTCTGACTCTGGCAGGGGGAGTCATCATCCCTCCCGGGAATGTTTCATAGTGGAAACCTCTGAGGGACACGTCGAAAGCTTCTTTGCGGAGGATACTACCCCGGCAGGCAACCTCGGTGACACAACCGAAAGGGGGATAGTGGCCCCACCTCACATAGGGTTGGAGCAGCTGAGCGCCCGAAAGCGGGAAATGGACGAAGCCGGACAATAGCTTGTTCGAAAGTACGTGAAGGTCGATGAGGAGACCAGACGCCGTGGAGATGGTGGGCACGCACGTGCCGTGCCCATGAACCGAGGGATCATCACCGATGGTGAAACCCTTCCTCACTTTGCTCGGGCAAGCCAGAACATCGCCGCCACAAATGGCCTTGCTTCATGGCCTTCCAGAGGCCGCAACGCCCGAGGATCGACGGGCCCACCATGAAATACGCACGCTGCTCGAGCATGCGGGGGCATAGCAGGTGGAAAGCTCGTTGTCTCGGCGACGCGAGATCGACGCCAGCCAACGTATGCCCTCAGTGCGTCCCACCAGAGATGCATCAGTCCACCAAGCACCACAAGGCGGCAGGCAGCGCGCTGTGCCCAGATACATCAGCATCTCAACCACAACCGCGATGCATGCAACACCATCAATGCCCGTAGGTGCACCTATGGCGACCCGAGGGAAGGAGCCCACCATGGCTATCATCCTCGACGCGGCAGACGCTACGATAGCGGTGAGGACCGAGCCCAAGCCCCGGCCTGCCCGGCCCTCAGGCCTTTGGCCAGCATATCCTCAACGCTGCATTCCCACCAAGGTATCAACCACCTACCAATATCCCTAAATACTCTAGGGAGACAAACCCCAGGCTTTGGCTTGAAGACTATCGGCTTGCCTGTCAAGCCGGTGGTGCGGATAATGACGACTTCATTATCCGCAACCTTCCACTCTTCTTGGCCGATTCGGCCCGGGCATGGTTGGAACACCTGCCGTCCAACGCAGTCTAGAGTTGAGTGGATCTAAAGGAGATCTTTGTGGGAAACTTCTAGGGCATGTACAAACGCCCTAGGAACCCATGGGACCTCAAGAACTGCCGTTAAAAGGCCGGTGAGACCCTCCACGGGTACATCCGATGCTTCTCTCGGCAGTGCAATGAGCTCCCTAACATCGCCGACGCCGACGTGATAGGAGCCTTCCTATCCAGGATGACCTGTGAGTCCTTGGTTCATAAGCTGGGACGCAAGGGCCTACGAACCACCAAAGAACTCTTGGACATCGCCACTAGCCATGCCTCAAGAGAAGAGGCGGTCGGAGCAATGTTCGATCGCCTCGAGGGCAAGGCAAAGCGGGACGAGGGTACCGATGAAGGCACCTCCAGTCGTAAGACCAAAAGAAAGAATAAGAAGCAATGGTGCGAGGACTCGCTCGTGGCTGCTGCCGACCACAAGGGTGGTCGAAAGCCCATGGAGGGCACTCTGAACCACTTTGAAAAAATGCTCGAGGGGCCGTGCCCGAACCACGCCTTTCCCGTAAAGCATCTGGTCAAGGATGTGGCCTCATGTGGAATTTCTTGTCCGGAAACTCCAACAAAGGAGAACAGGGAAGGAACCTGCCCCCACTATGGACGACGCCAAGGAAAAGGACGATGGCTTTCCAACGCCGGACGGCTGTCTTATGATCTTCAGAGGATCGGTGGCCTATGACTCCAAACGCCGTTAGAAGGTCGCACGCCATGAGGTCTACATGGCCCAACCGGCCACACCTCCCTTCCTCCTGTGGTCGGAGTCCGCCATAACTTTCGATAGGACCGACCATCCGGATACCATCCCGCACCCAGGGAGGTATCCACTTGTCGTTGATCCGATCGTCGAGCCAAAGTGGCTCACCAAAGTACTGATGGATGGAGGCGTCCTCAACATCATGTATGCAAAGACGCTTGATGAAATGGGCATCGACAAGACTAACCTCCGCCCAACCCGAGCACCTTTTCATGGCATCATGCCCAGCAAACAAGCCATGCCACTGGGATAGATCGATCTACCCATCACCTTTGGGGATCAGTTCAATTATAGGACTGAGACCCTCACCTTCGAGGTGGTTGGGTTCCCCAGAACCTTCCACGCCATCTTAGGACGACCATGCTATGTGAAGTTCATGGCTGTCCCCAACTACACATACCTCAAGCTGAAGATGCCGGGCCCCATGGGGTCATCACCATCGACACCTCCTTCCAGCGGGCCTACGAGTGCGAGGTCGAGTGCTGTGGCCATGCCACAGTAATCATCGCCTCAACCAACTCACCACCCTCAAAGAGGAGGTCGCCGAAGAAGCGCCCGACGCAAAGAAATCGACTGGGTCATTCAAATCGGTAGAGGGCTCCAAGGGGGTCCTCATAGAACCCTAGTAGCTCCGAGGGTAAAACGGTACGCATTGGTACCACACTTTCCTCCAAATAGGAAAGCGTGCTCGTCGACTTCCTCCGCGGCAACAGAGACATCTTTGCATGGAAACCCTTGGATATGCCAGGCATTCCGAGGGAGGTCGCCGAGCATACCTTGAAAATCCGTCCAAGCTCCAAACCAGTGAAACAACGCCTGTGTCGCTTCGACGAGGAAAAGCGTAGGGCCATCGGTGAAGAGATAGTAAAATTGTCGGCCGCCAAATTCATCAGGGAAGTACACCACCTAGAGTGGTTAGCCAATCCCGTCCTTGTATGAAAGAAGAGCGGGAAATGGAGAATGTGTGTTGACTATACGGGCCTCAACAAGGCAGGCCCAAAGGATCCGTTTCCTTTGCCGTGCATAGACCAAATAGTCGACTCTACCTCAGGGTGCGAAACCCTCTGCTTCCTTGATGCGTACTCCGGCTACCATCAAATCATAATGAAAGAGTCTGACCAACTCACGACGTCTTTCATCACCCCCTTTGGATCGTTCTGCTATGTTTCGATGCCGTTTGGTCTGAAGAACGCTGGGGCAATGTACCAACGATGTATGCTCAGATGCTTCAGAGACCTCATTGGGTGGACCGTTGAGGCCTACGTTGACGACATCGTAGTTAAGTCCAAACGGGCTGACCACCTCGTTGCCGATCTTGAGCAAACCTTTGTGAAACTCCAGGCGAATGGCATCAAACTCAATCCCGAAAAATGTGTTTTCATGGTCTCAAAGGGTATGCTGCTCGGCTTCATCGTCTCCGAGCGTGGCATCGAAGCCAACCCGGAGAAAATCTTAGCCATCGCAAGGATGGGCTCGATTCAGAACATAAAGGGGTTCAGCGAATCACAAGGTGCCTCGCCGCCCTCAGCCGATTCATCTCGCGCCTCGGCTAACGAGGACTCCCCCTTAATCGGCTCCTAAAGAAAGCCGACCGCTTTGAGTGGACATCCGAGGCCCAGGAGGCGCTTGACATGGTCGAACTACTTCTAACAAGGCCCCCGATCCTAGTTCCTCCAAGCAACGAAGAATCCCTCCTGCTATATATAGCGGCCACCATGCAAGTGGTCAGCGCCGCCTTGGTAGTAGAGTGGGAGGAAGAGGGACACGCCCTCAAGGTGCAGCGCCCTATGTACTTCATTAGTGAGGTACTATCCGACTCCAAAACCCGCTAGTCCCAATTCCAGAAGCTCCTTTACGCCATCCTCATCACCAAGAGGAAGCTGCGCCACTACTTCGAGTCACATCCCATGATAGTTGTGATGTCGTTCCCCCTCGGTGAGGTCGTCCAGAGCCAGGACACCATGGGAAGAACTACAAAGTGGGCACTCGAGCTGATGGATCAAGGCATCACATATGCCTCCTGAGCGGTGATCAAATCCCAGGTATTAGCTGACTTCATCGCCGAATGGACCGAGGTCCAGACACCACCGGTGGTCGTCGATCAAGAGTACTAGACCATGTACTTCGACGGATCCCTGATGAAAAAAGGCGCCGGTGCGGGGCTGGTCTTCGTATCGCCCCTCGGGGTCCGCATGAGGTACATGGTTCGGCTCCACTTCCCCTCATCAAATAATGTGGCCGAATACGAAGCACTCGTCAACGGCCTTCGCATCACCATCGAGTTGGGCATCCAACACCTCGACATTCGAGGTGACTCTCAGCTAGTCGTTAACCAAGTCATGAAGGAGTCAAGCTGCCCAATGCCAAGATGGCTGCGTACTATCAAGAAGTCCGACAGCTGGAGGACAAGTTCTACGGCCTCGAACTCAATCACATCCCAAGGTGCCTCAACGAGGCGGCCGACGCACTTGCGAAGGCGGCGTCGGTCGAGAACCGGTGCCGATGGGCGTCTTCGCCAGTGACCAACATAAACCCTCGGTGCGCTATGAAGGGTCAGAGCGGGCTAGACGATGGCCCATCTGATCTAGCCCCAGGGGCTGACCAACCAACGGCTTCGCCCGGTCTCGATGTCATGGAGCTTGAAGAGGATTCAGCGATAGAGCCTGACCCTCTAGACGATTGGAGAACACTCTACCTCGACTACCTCCTCTATGACATGAAGCCAACGGACAAGATAGAGGCTCGATGGCTCACACGTCGTGCCAAATCCTTCATTCTTATAGAGGGTGAACTCTACAAACGGAGCCACAACGGGATTGATGTAGACTAGGCCGATCTTCCGAAAGGTATGATAGCGTCGATTGGTGGAGACTCGATGTTCACGATCTAGGCTTGAACCAAGATTGATTTCAGACCCCCGCAACCATTACACCACTACTCCGTTGGTTATCAACCACGTGAACGCGATTGACCTCGCCGAGAAGGCTTTCCTGTAAGCGAATCGAAAACACAAGCAAGAACAAGATAAACGCAATCTGAAATTGCAAATAAATATGAGGCTTATGATAATGAGAAAGAGTTCAAGTCTTTATTCGAAAGGACTAATCGCCACAGGCGAACAAGATCAAGAACTGGGGCCCTGGTTCACAGCAAGCGGCCTTGGCGGCGATAGTTGCAGCAAAACGACGTCTGTTTCATGAGGAAATCAAGAACTAAACAAAACCCAAACCCTAAAGAGAGTGACGGCTGGTATTTATAGAGTCTTGGGCCTCACCCCCTAATGGGCCCAAACACGATACACGGTCCAACGGACCAAAAGACGGTGTCACAGCACCCTAACAGATTCTGGATGCTGACTTGTTTCGACGATTCCCGTTGATTCTGAAAATCTTTTGTTGTGAAACTAATTGGGTTGGCTTCCTTATCCAATTAGCTTTCCATCCATATGTGGATCATCAAAAACGGAGTCCGGATGCGTCCTGGGTGACCAGTTTAACGCAGACTGGTCCTGGAGGCCGAGGCAGACTCAAACTTGAGTTGCTTTGGGCCTCCACCTCGGGGACTCGAACCGAATTAACCTCGGACCTCCTTCTTGACTTGGACACCCTTACTGGCCTCCTTCCCCTCCGTACCATGTGTCAAACATGGTCATATGCATGGGTGTCATGTCCTCATCAGGGATCCTGCAGCTCTGTATCCTCATCGAACAGGGAAGACTTCTGCTGAGTGACATCCACGGTGGGGTCTGCAATCACCATGCCTGGCCAAGAACCTTGGTTGGGAACGCATTCTGACAGGGCTTCTACTGGGCCACTGCAGTAGCCGACGCCGAGCAAGTCATACGCACCTACGAAGGGTGTCAGTACTACGCTCGATAGACTCACTTCCTAGCCTAGGCACTCCAGATGATCCCCATCACGTGGCCCTTCGTGGTCTGAGGGCTCGACCTGGTTGGGCCTCTCAAAAAGGCACCCGGGGGCTTCACCCACTTACTTGTCACCATAGACAAGTTTACGAAATGGATTGAAGCTCGACCGATCTCCGTAATCAAGTCCGAGCAGGCTGTGCTGTTCTTCCTCGACATCATCCATCGCTTTGGAGTAGCAAACTCCATCATCACAGACAACAGCACGCAGTTCACCAGCAAGTTCATTCGATTCTATGATGAACAACACATCCGAGTCGATTGGGCTGCCGTCATGCACCCCCAAACGAATGGACAGGTCGAGCGCGCAAACAACATGCTCCTACAGGGCCTCAAGCCTAGGATCTTCAACCGGTTGAACAAATTTGGCGCACGCTAGGTCGCCGAGCTCCCTGTGGTGCTCTGGAGTCTGAGGACAACTCCCAGCCGAGCCACTGGCTACACACCTTTCTTCATGGTCTACGGTTCCGAGGCCATCCTCCCGACGAACCTCAACTATGGAGCACCAAGAATCAGAGCATACGACGAACAGGGAGCCGAGGCATCCCACGAAGACGCCATGGACCAACTAGATGAAGCCCGTGACATCGCCCTCCTCCGTTTGCCCAAGTACCAGCAGGCGTTGCGATGGTACCACAGCCGACGGGTGCGGGACCGAGCCTTCAACGTCGGGGATCTTGTTCTCCGCCTCATGCAGAGCAACAAGGACCGCCACAAGCTCTCCCCACCCTGGGAGGGGCCATACGTCATCGCGGAAGTACTTTGGCCAGGCGCCTACAAGTTGAAAATCATCGACGGTGAGGTCTTCACCAACGCCTAGAACATTGAGCAGCTACGTCATTTTTACCCCTAAATAAATGCATACATTTTCTTATCAGTTTTTCTTTAGAAATCCCCGATCTTTAGCGACCTTCGACCCCTACGAATTGCGAGGGGTCGGACCTCACTCGGGGGCTAATATAAGTACATTTATCTAACAAAACACTATCTGTGTTATCTTTGCAAACATTCTCCAAGTCTTCCCTCTTTTGTCACGGCAAGTCCTAAAAGCTAGGATTGTGGGAAACAAAATCTGAGCGTAACTGGTAGGACTGCGGGAAGGCCACGCCCCGGTAGCTACGGCCTCCTTGCTCATCTGCATAAATCACAATTGGCTCGCCTGCACTCCCAGTTTTTTGCGACTTCAGCTATGAGAAGGGTCGGAAGGCACCCAAATCTCTTTTACAAAAAGAGGGAGAAAAACCAAAAGGCTGTTTGCCATTGCGAAAGTTGAAAACTTATTCATTTCGCACAAAATTCATTGCTTACAAAGTGATTTCATCACGAAAAGGACTAATGTACTCATAAATACAAAAGCCTATTCACTCGGGGGCTCCCCCACAAACTTATTCCACTACAGTCTCTGACCAGCTCTACTACGAGTACTGCTATGGTCGTTGCGCCATGCTCTCCATCGACGATGTCGTACCGCTCTGTGGGATCCTCGAAGGCGCCGTCATTTGCAACATCGAGCACCACGTTGGCGATAGTGGTGCCCTCCCTGGGGCATCCAGGGACTACGCTATCATGATCAGCCGCAACCCCAACAACGGCGCCACCACCAGGGCATCCAGGGGCTGTGCCATCGTCATCAACCGCAACCCCGACAACAGCGCCTCCACCGGGGCATCCTGGGACTGCACCATCGTCATCAGTCGCAACCCTGACAATGGTGCCTCTACCGGGGCATCTAGGGACTATGCCATCGTCATCAGCCACAACCCTGACAACGGCGCCTCCACCGGGGCATCCAGGGACTACGCCATCGTCATCAGCCGCAACCCTAACAACGGCGTCTAGGTGGGGGGTGTCTCCCACCGAAGAAAGGCCGCAACGAATGACGGCAAAGCCGATGACGCTCGACACCCTCCAGTGCGCCTCCTCCTTCGGCAGTAATGGCCACCTCCTCCTTCGGCAGCCCGCACCATCTCATCTACGTTGGATGACCTCTAGCTCGACATCATGCTCCGGATTCATGAGCAGATCTATGAGTTTTTCTCTCCCTGGCATTACCCTCTCTCACTTAGGAACCGCTGCGACGTACGAACGCATTCGGTGGAAAGGAAGGGGAAGAGGTAGCGGCTCAGAGGCTGGTGAAGGAGTGGGATGAGCACTCCCCTCTCCCTCCCTATTTAAGGAAGAGGCGCAACAGCTGAGGAAAGGCGAAAGGTTGGGACAAAAAACTCTCTGCCTTCCCCTTATTCAATGCAGATGGGAAATCAATGCTGATAGGAATCCGAGGGGACACGTGATGTGGACAAGGCCTGATCTTCCAAAAGGTATGATAGCATTGATTGGTGGAGACTCTACGTTCATGATCTAGGCTTCGAACCAAGACTAATTTGGACCCCCACAACCGTTACACCACTGCTCCGTTGGTTATCAACCACGCGAACATGATTGACCTCACCGAGAAGGCTTCCCTGCAAGCGAATCGAGAACACAAGAAAGAACAGGATATACGCAATCTGAAATTGCAAATAAATATGAGGCTTATGATAACAAGAAGGAGTTCAAGTCTTTATTCAAAAGGACTAATCGCCACAGGTGAACAAGATCAAGAACTGGGGCCCTGGTTCACAGCAAGTAGCCTTGGCGTCACAGTTGCAGCAAAACGACGTCTGTTTCACGAGGAAATCAAGAACTAAACAAAACCCAAACCCTAAGGAGAGCTACGGCTGCTATTTATAGAGTGTTGGGCGTCACCCCCTTGGATGCGCCCCCTAATGGGCCCAAACACGATACACGGTCCAACGGACCAAAAGACGGTGTCACAGCACCCTGACAGATTCTGTACGCTGACTTGTTTCGACGATTCCCGTCGATTTCGAAGGGATTTTGACATGAGACCACTTGCATTGGCTTCCTTATCAAATTAGCTTTCCAATCATATGTGGATTGTCAAAAATGGAGTTCGGATGCATTCAGGGTGACCAGTTTAAGGCAGACTGGTCCTAGAGGTCGAGGCAGACTCGAACTTGAGTTGCTTTGGGCCTCCACCTCGGGGACTCGAACCAAATTAGCCTCAGACCTCCTTCTTGACTTACACCCTTTCTGGCCTCCTACCCCTCCATACCATGCACCAAACATGGTCATATGCATGGGTGTCATGTCCTCATCATCCTCCCCTTCTTGACGAAAAGCCGTCCTCGACGTCGATTGCGCTTGAAACTGATCCTACACAATATAAAGGAGAACGGGGTTGCGAAGACAAAGGAAACTGAAATAATTGTGAGAAGGAATGTGGCCATGTTTCCAAGTTTCTAGCATGTCATCTCGCATAAAAATTTCAGCAAGCATGTAGACTCCATGATCTGAATGCACACGATGTATATCAACACTATCCTGCAAAAGATTAGAACTAACCAAAGACAATGCAAGAATAGATGGTCTAGCAGACATAGGTAGCAACCAATAATGCTCCCCTTCTTGGAAGTGAACTTGTTTCCTTGAGGAACATGAGAAAATGTTTGTATTATTATGGCTGCCCACTAAACGATCATAATCTTGTACAACAAAAGGAGAATTCATATTACTACGAATATATACTCGATGTATCATATATTGTCCTTTGTTGTTATATTTGCCAATAACATGATATGTGTGTTTAGAAAACCAAGGCAAATCAGCATATTTAAAAAGGCTCTCCTCCAAACAATCTAGGTTACAAAAAACATCAAATTCAATGTAACCCAAAGTATGTAAAGAAGACAAAAGTTTGAGCTCATCAGTTTTAGTAGCAATATGAATGACATATTTATTTTCAGCACAAGTGGTTGGTTCCAAAACATGTAAAACTGAAGCATCATCAACCAATTCATCTTTATCACAAGGAACATCAAGCAAATTATCATGGGACAAAGATAAATCAAGAGAGGGTTCCACTAACAATTGCTCTATGATAGCATGGTTTGTGGAAGAATTTAGTACATTAAAACAATTCTGACCTTTCGTGAGTGTAGCACCATGGGCATTACCTGTGTTCTCAGCAGGAGTAATAGGTGCATTGTGAAGTGATGGTTCTGAATTTGCATATGAGGTTGTGAGCTCCTCTTTTTCTTCCATGTCATCCTCTCGCTTATGTACATTATCCTATAGAAGGTTAGTCATAGTAAGAGGAATAACAACAGACTCTTCCTCTAAATGGTGCACCTCATCATATAAAGTTAAAACAGGAGGTGGATTAACAAAGGTTTCTCGCATAAGAAGTTTCATATCATTCCAAGTTTGAGGTTTATCAGAAGGATCTAAAGACTCCCACCAAGATAAAGTAGAATGTCACAAAACACTAGCTGCATTTTTACCTTCCTCCTTGGAAACATAAAGCGAGTAGCAAATATGTTATCGATGGTAATTTCCCACTCCATGTACTCATTAGCACCTATACCATCATAAGTCAGTGGATACGAACAACCTGTCATTGTTAGAAGACAACAAAAGACAACACAAAAGTATTATCCCTATCAACTACTTAGGTTGTGGACAAGAAAAAATAAGGCACTCAACTCTCAAGAGTCTTACCACGATCTTACAAGTGTTCTTACCAAAGCAACAGGCGGTGCAATTGGTCGGTGACTATGATACCATTGTAGCTTGAGTGTAACAGTTGTAAGGCGAACCTGTACTTGATTAGAAGAAAGTGGAGCTTGGATAGGCACAATATAGTAGCAAGGAATGGCAAAATTCACAACTGAATAGCAAAGCTGAATAAGTATCCCAAGTACTTGTCTTAGTTGCTGGCCTACTCACGTTCCAAGTACCAGATGTATCAAGTGATGTGAACAGCAGGAATATGATTAGAAACAAGGCAGAAATCAGCACACGCAAACACAGCTCAAATGACATTCTCTATGTGCTCTTCTAGATATTGTTCCACTTTTGTCCCTCTCTTTTTTTCTTTTTGTGGGCTATCGTTGTTTTTTGGGATTCTTTAACTTTTTCTTTTTATTTTTTTGATATTTTTTCTTCACTTAGGAGCAAAAAAGAAGTAACCATATAAAATATGAGCTTAAACAAGTGAAAGGCATGGCCTATGGAAATTTCAGAAGATGTGCTCAAAATCGACAAAAAGCTTGTGACCACAAAAAAGAGGATCTTATGACCAGTTTTTGGCCAAAATAATAATTTTAGAACCCAACAAGGCAAGGACGGACGGATCCGAAACTTTTTTCTGATAGATTTTGATATATGGAACGTCAAAATCGGAGTTCGTATGCGAAAACTAGACCAGTTTTACGAACTGACTCCGAATTAGAGGACAAAATGGGAACAATGGGCGCAAAATTGGTCACAATAGCAAGGATTTGATGGAAACAGTGAAGACAAGTGTAACAAATTAGATGGCATGGACTAGGGTTTGATGGATATAAAGGAAACACAGCAAGACTTGAAGGTGTTCATGGATTATGATGAAACACAAACATGGTCATATGCATGGGAGTCATGTCCTCATCAACGCGCCTGGACCGACGGAAGCACCCTGGTCGATAAGACGATGCCCGGTCAAACAGAACGCATTGCCTGGGCATGGCCCACCACCACCATGCGCCGGGTGCGAGGATCGGGGCGCACCCGCATGTAGGCGACTCTCCGCTTCCCTCAGGCAGGACCATAAAATGATGGAACCCCCGCCCAGGGGGGCCCAACAGGCCACCTAGGTTGATCGGACAGCCCAGGTAAAACAACGAACAAACGACCGCTGAAAGATAGGCACCTCTGTTTACTTACTTTGCGTGTTAATTTCATTACCGAAGCTTCGACCCCAGCAATGGCCGAGGCACGGACATTGCTTGGGGGCTACCGAGGGTGTCTATTTGTTTAGACATCCTCACCGCTTGACCCCTCCTTACATTTAAAAACCAGAGACGCGGGGTGCTAGTGTAAAACTTTGAGTAAAACTAGATGAACCACTAGACCCTACGCCCTGGCGGCTACGATGTTTTTGTTCACTAGCATAATTGAATTCACAGTTCCCCGTACCCCAAGTTTTTGCATCCGCCTTCTTGAGAAGGGTTTAGAGGGTCCGCCTGCAGAATCTCCTTCAAGGAGAGGCTGTTAGGTCACTTAAAAGTCAATCAAATGGCTCGAATCACCACCGAGAGACGGGAACAAAAAATCACGATGCTCGTATAGGTCACGCTGGCCCCATCATGAACGTCGGACTCGAACCCCGCCCGGACATGTCTGGTAAGAGCTTCTCATCGCTCATGCCACCAAGGTAACGTTACCGACCCCTGCTTTCGTTTCAATTAAATCACACATTAATCCCATCATCGAAATGTTGCATATGCAAATCACTGCATCTCAACACCTCATGTCGTGTCATGAAGCGACAGCCACCTAATTCAATATGAGCGGTCGACTGACCGAGGTTCGAAGGCCGGCCCGCAAAGGGCTTGAGGCCACCTTGCGTCAAACGGAGCCAGGGGAGAAAAATTGAGATGAGCCCTCAGCGGCCTTACCGGACCCCGCTCAGAAGTGGACAGGGACATCTCGACCTTTCTCATTCGATTCTAACCCTGAGCCAAACCCACAGAATCTCCATCGAGGAGAGACCAACGGACCACTTGAGCCTATCGAACGGCTCGGGCATCTGTTGGGAGGCGGGTTAAGAAGTAGTGAAATGCCACAAGAGGGCTCTGCCAACCCCATCAGCGAATGATGGACCCGGATTTCACACAAACATACCCATTAGCGAGCTCATTGAGCGCAACACTCGAGCCATCGAGGCAAGTGTCGCCAACTCAGCCCCTCCGGTTGCGGAAACCGAGGACGAGGTGACGCGCGAAACATGGCCGACCCCTATCAGACCCTAAGGGGTTCGGGGGCTCGAGCCACTTGATCCAAGATCGAGAGGCCGAGGTTCGAAGGCTGACCTGCGAAGGGTCCGGGGCCGCCTCTCTTCGAACAAGAGTCAGGGGAGAAAACGCAGATGAGCCTCAGCAGCCTTTGCCCAACCCGCATTGAGGCGGATAGGGTCATCTCAACCTTCTAGTTCAATCCAGCCTCTAGCCGAACCCATAGAATCCCCATTGAGGGTGAATCTATTGGAAGGCAGGTCAAGGAGCAACGGAACGCCAACCGAGGACTTTGTAGACCTCTGTTGCAAAGCAAACGGGATCGGATTCCGTCCAAATATCCCCGTTAGCGAGCTCATAAAGCGCATCACTTGAGCCGACGAGGCAAGTGACGTCGCCTTAACCCCTCTAGTTATGGAAACCATAGACGGGGCGATAGTCACAAAACGAGCCAACCCTTGACTAAATCCCCACCATGCACGGGGGCTTGGGGAAGGCCGGGCCAGCGATAAGACCAAACGCACGGTCACGTAGCGATCGCCAAGATCCTAAGCAAGGGGTACGTGAGAATACAAGAGTAAGTTCGCTACCCTCGCTCCGATCTCCAGTAACATCTGGCCCCAGCGACCGTCAAGGGGTCGGATCTCACTCGGGGGCTGATAAAGGTATGAACACCTCCTTTTTTCAAAACAATCGATGTGTAAGACCTCTTCCTCGCGTGCCCGGTAAGATAGCAAAAAACCCACACCCAGATGGCTACGGTAATTTTGCTCACCAGCATAATCAAAATTTCCCCTAAACACCTCGGGCCCTATAGTCTTAACGAATAGAAAGGTCGGATCACATAAACCTTTTTCCGAATGCAAAAAGGGAAAAGAGTAAGCTCAAATGAACAAAACAAAATTACAAAGCGAAATCATGAATCTATTTTCGGACATGAAAGTACCAACACTTGTCCATATATTACAGATAAATGTTTATCAAACTTATTCAACTAACTACTTCCTCAAAGGAGAACCATTTCTTTTAGCCTATTCACTAGGTTCCACACAAGGGGAGTCACCGCCTTCTCAATCTCATCCAGCTCGAGAGTCTTCATAGCCGAGCGCGAAGCCAAGGCTCATTACCTCCAAGTTAATCTCCCGATCATAATGAGAGTAGGCAACAGTGAAGGCTTGGGTGATCCTAGCGTGAAAGGTGTCCTCCTCAAGCTGGCCCACCCGCACCGTGATACCCATGGCACGAGCCGTAAGTGAGTTGGTTTCCTCCGACTGCGCCACCCCTAGGTCATTGAAGACCACCCCGATGGAGGCGCCAGAAGATCGTGCTTGTCACTCTCATCCTGAAGGATCCCCGCACTTCGGTGAGCTCCTTGCCTAGCCCAGCAAAAATGCTCTCGGTGTCCAACCTTCGGGTCATCGTGACTCCAAGATCCGCCCGGAGGGAGTTGACCACCTGATACGCCTCATCGTGCTCTCGAACGGCCTAGTCGCGCTCCTCATGGACCATGCTGTGCTTCGAGCAGAGCCTTTCTGTAGTCTAGAGTAGCTCATCTCACTCCCTGTGCAGCCGGGAATCACCTCGGCATCCTGATCCATCCTCCGCTATAGCGCCATGGACCTATCCTCGGCCTTCAGCTTGAGATCCCGCTCTATCTCTAGCTCCGCCAGGAGCTCAACGACCTATTGGCTAGGATCGGCATCCTTCTAGAGTAGCTCATCCTGCTCCTTTTGGACCCTGGTGGCCACCTCCTCGTCCTGCTTCACCCTCGCCGACAGGTCCTCAAACATCCCATGGATCTCCTCCGCATCCCGACGCGTCTTGGCCTCCTGCTGCTAGGGCGGCAGCAAGCTGCGCACCCACATCTCCTCGTAGCCAGGCCTCCTCGTTGAGGTGGTCCCATTCCACCTTCTGCTCATGCAGAGGAATCTGTAACAGAACCGACCAAATCATAAGAATGTAAGTACAAAAACAATCACCGAAGCGATCAAATTCCTGTACTTATGCTCCCATAATCCCGGTAGTCCAGAAATCACGAAGGATTTCAACCAACTCTCGACATACAAACCAAGACCATAGTGATTCAACACAACATATCATCCGTTACAACATTTCACAAGTAGCATTCGGATTACATCCATCAGAGTTCAAATAAAATATTACAAACCAAGTTCGAATGTGCGGAAGCACCATAGTTTAGTACATAACTTCATAGTTTTCAAATACATTACCAAGTCTAAGTCATGTCCCACAAAAGCATCATCAGGTACAAGAACTAGTAGAGACCGCGCCCAATGGTCTAGTCTTCATCCCCAGCTGGGAGAAGGCAGTACTTGCAGCAACCAAAGTAGAACTGGTCATCTGCAACAGGTGGGAGATAAACCCTAAGTACGAGAAGGTACTCAGCTAGACTTACCCGTCTAAACTAGAAATGAAAGACACCAAGGATCATGCAAGGCTTATGAGGTGGGCTAGCTTGACACAGTTGCATAAAAGAGCTTATGATTATAGTAGTCAATTTAAACTTAGCATCAAGCTTATCATCATTTACCTGTCCACTAGATTAGCACCTGTACTATAGCACTCACTTATTAGGAGCAAACAATATTAACCATAGCAGGTATAATAAGGCTGTCATCATCATATCATCAGTTCCAAACCATTAGGTTATTTAGTGTATCTACTTTGGAGATAAGCCCGTCAAGTTCTCACTAACCGGGAGAGACGGTGACTCGAATCGAATTACAACTCAGCTGAGGGGGTATTCCTAACTCTCACCCTGGCATACTTAGCAAGGGTAGCCGTGGGTCACCTTTGGGACATCTCAGGAACCAAATTCGCGGGTTCGATCAGCGCCAACACTCTCAGGGATTACCCTTCTGCTAGGACGGTCAGGACTTTTAAATCACCTACCCTTGGACTCACGCCTATGGCTCCCTTCCGAGGCATACTTTATACTTATCGACTCCCGGCCTGAGGTGAGCTACTCGGCTTCATGGTCGGTCTCCAGACCTGGCCAACTAAGAGAGAGGCATGCGTTCAACATGAACAGGAAAGGCTCCAAGATTCAGTCCTTAATCGACACAGACGGAGTCACTGCAAACCGGCAAGCCTCCGTCCGGTCATCATTTCAAATTAAGACTGGTTCTTTTCCACGATAGCAAATATAGCCAACCGTGCCATATGTATCTTCCTATATCTCGTAGGTGACAGGAAATCACCTGACTTCTACCATGTTTAAGCAGGGCTAAGCACTACATGAGCCTGAGCTACATAGGATTCAGGGTAACAATATCTGGACAAGGATTGGGTAACCAATGCAGCAAGTGTTTGCATCCAACACCTAAACTTAATGCAACAATATATATATGTAACAATAATACTGTAACTGCATTTCAGAAATTAGGAGGCTTAATATGCTCCGGGGCTTGCCTTTCACAAAGTTGCACCGACGGTGATCCGGGCACTCAACGGCGACCTCGTCTGGCACTTCTCTTGAAGGCTGCACCTCCTGTACCTCCGGTGTCGGCTGCTGCTGCTCGCTCGGTTCCTCGAATTCCAACAGTGTTACTCCCTCCGGTACACCTATTGCATGCCGATGCACAAGATAAATATCATGGATGCATAAGGAATGACATGATGCTCATGATGAATGAATCACAGTAAGTGTTTACGAAAGCATCACTGGACACTCGTTTACCGAGTAAAATAGCTCTATTCAAATTACTTTAACACAGGTATCTAACTTAACTTGAAGAACAAGATCAACTTACCTAACTTGCATAACCTAAGATAAAGATGCTCATCTTCAGTTAAAGGCCTAACACCTAGGAACATTACCACAAACTTAGAAATAGTAAAGGCATACACAAATTAACATTTAAAGTTTCATATGCACACAAGTAGTCCCTTAATTCAATCACAACAAGAGTTCTACAATTCCAAATGACTTGCATGAGGACATTCTAGAAAGCTTATGAAATTCTCTATAAATCAATTGTAAACATCAAAGCATGATTCTTACGTTAACCAAATTGAATTCCAGTAAACCTAGAATCAGTCCAGAAATGACAGGGTTACTAACTTAATTATTTAATGATGATGCAAAAGCATAATTGGACCAAACCAAGTTTACCAACATGTTTTGCATACCAGAGAAACATCAGAAAGCATAGTGCCAACTTCTAAACAATTTATTTAATGCCCTTTTCTAATTTCTTTAGTTAATTAGGTGATTAAAGCAATATATAGTAAAACCATTCAGAAAAATCTACAAAAATTACAGTAGCTATCTCATGCTTCACATAGACTACCATAAAAATTTCAAAGCCATTGGGTAAGCAGAACTTGCTGTATCCAAAATAACAGGTAGCATGTCTATTTTTAGCATAATTAGGAAACCCTATTGAAAAGTGTCAAGCAACAGATTTCACATTTTTCCTAGCATCATTCTAGCATAATAATAGCATTCACCAATTTTTACCCTAACTGGATCTATAGAAAAATTATGAAAATTCACTCAAGATCCACTCATGCAAACAAGATAATTTTCTATCTCCTACATACAATGTCCAAAATATATGAAATTTTAACTACAATCTATTCATGATATTAGCAGTACACCATAAAAATTTCATGCCATTTGGAGCTACATAGAAAAAGATATAATTATCCCTAATTCCTCCATGATTAAAAGTGATAAATAGAAACTCCCATTTTCATAACAGAACATGACATGTATTATATTTTTAATAGAAACTAGACATTATCATGCACTCAATAAAATTGGAACCACATCATTTGGATCTACCATCTAAGAGCTACATATTTTTGAATATATACCCAAATCAGTGAAAAGAATAAAACAAAACACAAAAAAGAAAATCAACTCCACTGCTGGTGGGCTGGCCCAAAAAACGGCGGCCTCTGCCTTGGTGAGAAATAGCATGGCCCAGCTAGGCTCCTGCCTCTGCCGCGACGACTGACGCGCGAGTCCCGCCCGACAGAGAGACCGATAGGGGAGGAGAACAGGGTGGCGGCGAAGCTCATCGCCGGTGACCCCTCCGGCGAACCCAACGGCTCAGGCATGCTCCCCACACCAAGGCACACCTATCTAAGCCCTCATTTCAAACTCTACTAACCCCTAGCAAGGACGACAACGTGAATGGTGGACGGTGGCGTGGTCCGACGATGCTCCGGTGAGGTGACGACGCTACGGCTCTAGGGGGTGACTCTACGAGCATCAGCATCGCACCTAGGACCTAGCGCAAGAGAGAAAGAGAATGGGAAGGCCATGGTGGCAGGTGTCCGCGTGGAGCGCCATCACCGGCGAGGTCAGCCGTGGCGGCGGTGGAAGAAAACGGCGATTTCGCCCTTACCAAGGCCGAATTGGCACGACGGTGGGGTGGAGGAGGTAGAGGAGATCACTGCGAAGCTACTGACGAGCTGGGCAACGCGTTTTCACGGTGGCGAGTGCGCACGACGATGGCGACACTCGGTCGGAAACAGGGAAGTTGCTACGGCTCGGCGCTGCACGCGGTGAAGGTGAGAGAGAGGCAATGGAGCAGGCGAGTGCGTTCGGGCAGGCGCTGGCCTTCTTCTGGAGGGCGAACGCGCGACATGGAGGCTTCGGCCGAGCATGAACACCACACGGCGAGCGGCTCCTGCGCCGGTCGGCCATGACGTTCACTGAACGTTTTCTGAAAATTGCGATTCAGTGCTCGAGGATGATGACTGACAGCGAGTATTCGACGTGTCAACACGTCTAATCCAATGCTCCTTTGCAAAAACTGTGTACATGAAAAATGTAGGCCTACCAGCCATCTAAAACTTCTTTTCAAGGACCATCATCTAATTCACCAAGGATCAGCAGTTACATCAAGCCAAAGTTGGCTTGATCCACTAAAAATGTAGTTATGACTTGGAATATTTTCTAAGTGTGAAATCAGCATGGAATTCTGACTTCTGGGTCATGTTTGAGCTTGTTCTAGCCATTTTCATGAGATGATCATAAAACAAAATTTGTTCCTTGATAAAATAGCTACAACTTTGGTAAGGGGTGCACAGCCATGCAAGATCCCTAAGTTGGACTTTTGAATCAGTCAAACAGTGGCACTCTAGGGATCATCTCAAGTCAAACCTCCCCTTAAGGGCAATTTTGTCATTTTGATCTACATGAACAATGTTCAAACAATTACCCTAAGTGTAGTTAAGGTGTATTAGACCATGATCAACCACTTTACACAAATGCAAATGCCAATTTCTAATGATCACATGTGATGAAGCACAAAACAAGCAATTCACCCAAATGTTGCAATTCAATGTTTCACATGTTTCATGACTTTGTTGTTATTCTATACTTGTCATATTACTACCATGTTGTCATGTTCCAAGGTATGAGAAATTTATGTTGCATTCCCAGGTTACACCATTACTATTCACAACAATCAAGTATGAAACACACACAGTTGAAAATGTTGCATATGCATGTTTTAGTAACAATGGCATGATGAGATAGATGATGCACATGTTTATGAAATGAAATGCAAGTATGTGGAAGCCAAACACCTAGGGTGTTACAGCCCTCCCCCCTTAGAAAAATCTCGTCTCGAGATTTGGAAAGCGTACCATTTAGTATAGAAAGTTGGATGATTTTCCTTTAAATAATCTTCCCGCTCCCAGGTTGCATCCCGTTCACTATGATTACTCCAAACTACTTTGTATAACTTAACTACCCATCTACGAGTCACTCTTTCTTGAGTATCCAAAACTTGCACGGGCTTCTCCTCATAAGAAAGATCAGATTTCAAGTTGACTTTCCTTGTTGCTATTCTTTCCTCGGGAATACGAAGACACTTCTTCAGCTGGGACACATGGAATACCGAGAATATAGCTCCCATTTCATGTGGTAGATCGAGCTTATATGCTACTCTTTCACTTTTCTCGATAATGCGGTAAGGTCCAACATATCGAGGCTCAAGCTTCCTTTTGATTCCAAAACATTTTACTCCTTTCATAGGGGATACCTTCAAATAAACATGGTCACCTACTTCAAACTCAATAGGTTTTCTTCTCTTGTCAGCATAGCTCTTTTGTCTAGCTTGAGCGGCAGTCATATTCTTCTGTATAGTTCGGACTTGCTCTTTGGCTTCTTTTACAAAATCAATACCATAGAATCTTCTTTCTCCGGGTTCCACCCAGTTCAAAGGAGTTCTACACTTGCGGCCATAAAGAGCTTCAAAAGGAGCCATTTTGATACTCTCTTGATAACTATTGTTATAAGAAAATTCAGCGAGAGGCAACTAGTCCTCCCAAGAGCCTTTGCAAGATATAAGACAAGCTCTAAGCATGTCTTCAAGAATTTGATTGACACGTTTAGTCTGTCCTGATGTTTGCGGATGATAGGCAGAACTACAGATTAGATGAGTGCCAAGGTTCTGATGTAAACACTCCCAAAAGTGAGCCGTGAATTGCGGTCCTCTATCTGAAACAATGGATTTGGGTACACCATGGAGACGTACCACTTGTTGAAAGTAAATCTCAGCATAATTGTGAGGGTGATAGGTAGACTTGACCGAAATAAAGTGAGCGGATTTAGTTAGACGATCTACGATAACCCAGATGGAATCACAACCCTTTTTGGTAGTGGGTAATCCAACAATGAAATCCATGCTAATTTCTTCCCACTTCTAGCCAGGAATAGAGAGTGGCTGCAATAATCCGGGCCTCATGTGAATAGCCTTGACTCTGCAACAGTTATCACACCTTGCCACGTAAGCTACGATTTCTTTCTTCATCTTGGTCCACCAATAATACAGCTTGAGATCTTGATACATAACTACTACCAGGATGGATGGACAATTTAGAAGAATGGGCTTCTGCCATAATTTGATTTCTAAGTTCTTTGTCTTTGGGTACCACAAGCCTATCATTAAACCAGAGAATTCCTTTGTCATCGACCCTAAAGTGCTTGGTCTCTTGATCTTTCATCTTCCGCTTGATGTGAAACACACCCACATCAATCTTCTGGAGTTTGATAATTTGACTTCTAAGAGAGCAATCCACAGTGATATTGTGGAGTACTACAGGATGAAGGAGGTGTGCCAGATGAAAGTCTTCACTAACTAAGGAATTGCAATGGGCCTTTCTGCTTAAGGCATCAGCAACCACATTCGCCTTGCCAGGATGGTAGTGAACTTGAAGGTTGTAGTCTTTGATTAATTCTAACCATCGTCGTTGATGCATGTTCAACTCGGGTTGAGTAAAGATATACTTGAGGCTTTTATGGTCAGTATAGATGTTGCACACATTACCCAGTAAGTAATGTCTCCAAATTTTTAGGGCATGAACAATCGTGGCTAGCTCTAAGTCATGGGTAGGATAGTTGACTTCATGTTTTCGAAGTTGGCGCAAAGCATAAGCAATTACTCGGCCCTCCTGCATAAGAACACACCCCAAACCGGTGCCACATGCATCACAGTAGACATCAAAAGGCTTCTCGATGTCAGGTTGTGCCAATACAGGAGCAGAGGTTAGTAAGGTCCGCAAAGCGTGGAAAGCCTCTTCACACTTCGGAGTCCACACAAACTTCTCATCCTTTTGAAGTAGTCGAGTCATGGGCTTGGCAATTTTAGAGAAATCCGGGATAAAGCGACGATAATAGCCAGCCAATCCCAGGAAACTTCGGACTTCTGTGACCGTAGTAGGTGCCTTCCACTCAAGGACTTCTTGCACCTTAGTAGGGTCAACTGAAATTCCATCTCCAGATAACACATGACCTAGAAAAGGTATCTTGTTCAACCAAAATTCGCACTTGCTGAACTTAGCATACAGCTGGTTGTCACGTAACCGAGTTAAAACAATTCTCAGATGTTCAGCATGCTCTTCTTCATTCTGAGAATATACAAGGATATCATCAATAAACACGACGACGAATTTGTCCAGTTCCGGCATGAATACTGAATTCATCAGGTACATAAAGTGTGCCGGAGCATTGGTCAACCCAAAGGACATGACGAGGTATTCGAACAAGCCATAACAAGTAGAGAAAGTTGTCTTAGGTATATCTTCAGGATGAATTTTGATCTGATGGTAGCCAGACCTCAAATCGATCTTGGAGAATACCTTAGCTTTGGAGAGCTGATCAAACAGAATATCGATGCGAGGAAGAGGGTATTTGTTCTTGATAGTAACAGCATTTAGGGGGCGATAATCCACGCACATGCGCAAAGATTCGTCCTTCTTCTTCACAAAGATGGTCGGACAATCCCAAGGAGAAGAACTAGGCTGAATCAAACCTTTCTTTAATAGCTCATTTAACTGACTCTTCAGCTCAGCCAACTCATTGGGCGGCATTCTATAGGGCCTTTGAGAAATAGGAGCCGTACCCGGAATGAGTTCTATCTTGAATTCTACATCATGGTCCGGAGGTAATCCAGGCAAGTCATCAGGGAAGACATCTGGAAACTCACAGACAACCGGTAGATCCTCAATGGCTTTGGCTAGGGTAGCATTGGCTGTATTGTGGATAGAGATATCACGAGGTAACTGCACTAGAAACCCTTCTTATCCACAGGATCTCTCAACATTACCACACATGTTGATGTATCGATCAACACTCCGTTCCCGCTCATCCACTTCATTCCTAGGATTACATCAATTCCTACCCCCGGTAGAACTACAAGATCCATAAGGAACTCTCGATCCCCAATCTCAATCTTTACATCTTTAACTACTTGGTTAGTCAGGATATTATTTCTAGCAGCACTAATACAATAACCACCCTTGACAATTGTAATCACATTCATCTTATGCTTAGATGCAAAAGTAGAACTCACAAAGGAATGCGAAGCACCCGAATCAAAGAGCACAACTGCAGGGTGATCATTAACAAGGAACTTACCAGCGGTGACCACTTCACCAGCAGGAATTTCCTCCATAGTAGTGTAGTGCACACGCCCCTGATGAACGTTTCCTTGAGCATTCTTGGGAGGATAGGGACACTTATTAGCCCCGTGACCAGGCTGGTTATAGTTCCAGCACAGCCTGTTTGCGGGTGGGACATTGGAGCTGCCCTGCCCAGAGGTATTCTTTAGCAAGGAAATTATGTACCCCTTGCGGAAACTGGTTTTAGCTTGGTTCTTCTTCTGAGGTGGGCGGTACCGGACATTAGCATTGGGTGGCCAATACTAGGTCTTGGATACCACGGGTGCCTTAGACTGAGAAGCACCAGCCTCAAAGTTTCTTTTACAGGTCTTGGAAGTAGCATATATCTTATCATTGTTCTCCTGAGTCAGGGTGTCACTGATAAACTCATTGAAGGTGACACACTTGCAGTTGCCCATAGACTTCATCAGTTTAGGGGAAAGCCCCCTTTTGAAGCTAGCTATTTTCTTAGCATCAGTATCCACGAACTCGGGAGCATACCTCAACAGGTTGTTGAATGCCTGGAGGTATTCATTAAGACTCTTGTTGCCTTGGGTTAGCTTCATAAACTCAGTATGCTTAATGGCCATGAGACCAGGAGGGATAAAGTGTCCCCAGAAAGCTGCCTAGAACTGATCCCAAACTATCTCGATGTTTGTAGGGAAGGTGGTCCTGTGATGGGTCCACTAGATGCCTACAGGGCCTTGGAGCTGGTGTCCTGCATACGTGGCCTTCATACCTTCTGTTAGACGGAGCAATCCAAACCTTTGCTCTATCGTGCTCAACCATTCATCAGCTTGTAATGGTTCTTCTGCCTCACGAAAGATAGGAGGCTTGGTGTCCATGAAGTCCTTAAAGCTGTTGTACTGGTTTGGCTTGGGTCCTTGGTGGACATGTCGATCATCGTGGTTAGCCATATGGCGCATAGCCTCAGCTAGCATGCGCTGACTTTCAACGACTGTCTGCATTAGCTCAGCTGGTGTGGGCGGTGGAGGAGGTGGTTGTTCCTCATCTCCAATGTTACGACCGCGACGAAGGTTATAAGCCATCTGCAAAAGGTATAGCCAATGAGCACTGACGATGTGGAAACTTTTGTTGATGAATTGTATAATTATGCCAAACTGATTCCATTGGAGAGAATGCATTTATATAATCAATAGAGGCACAATCATTCATCACAATCACACAACTCATCAAGCGCATCAATTGACACATAAATGCGATGAACTTAACCAACAATGAGATCCATAGACCGCAAAGATGAAATTCAGCAAAAGCTCCCATACGTGGAGCATAATACGTTCGATAGGTTACATCCAAGCCATAGTGGTTCCAAACTTACATCAAGGGTAACATAGGGTTCAATATTACATCCCAACAATTAACTTGATACAAAGCTACTCGTTCATGCATGAGGATCAACAAAAGACTAGCTCTAGCACATTAGCTAAGTAGTAAGCTAAACTACGCATTGTTCTCAGAGTCAGTGTCGAAGATCTCTCCTCCATCTTCATCACTAGTAGGCTCTAACTCCTCATCTTCCTCCTCTGCAGGTGGAACGTCCTCAGGTCCATTGACCTCCATGCCATCATCACCTTCAGCCATGATGACACCAGAGCCCATCTCATCCTCCTCATTAGGTGGCAGGAGAGGGTGCAGCTGATTATGTAACAGGTGAACCTCCTCATGGAGATGGTCAATGTACTCTTCGGCAACTGCCACTTGCTGCTCTAGCTCCACCTGTCGCGCTCTCAACACATTCTCTTCGTGCCAGGCTTCATTCCATTGGTCCATCATGTGAATCAACATACGTTCACAGTTGCGGTGAGCAACTGTCAACCTCTGTACCTCCAGGGTCTCTTGGTCCTGTTCCTGTGTTACTTGCTCCAAACGGTGCTGAGCTGCATTCCTCTCAGCAGTCACCTAGGCCGGCTCTGTCCTCAGCCTTTCTACCTCAGTACGCTCAGGACGGGGCTCACGAGGAGCTAAACGGTGATGAGGTGCCCTGCCTCCAGCGGACTTACAAGCAGTGAGTTTTGTGCGCGCCATCTGTAGCAAAAAGTTACAACGTAAGGGGAGAATCATTTAAGGGATACGGAATTTAATTAGTCGGGACCATCAATTTTAAAGGAGGGAGTAATGCAAGAAATGCCATGTATGCTTGAACATGATGCATGCACGATCCGTACGTCCTCACAAACCTAGAAAAATTTAAAGGCTAGCGAAATATACGGTGGTATACATACGTTCTCTCGTATACGATAGCTAGTCGATCTACAACGATACGTTGTTAGTGTACCTACAGAAAATTTCATTTCAGCCCAAAAATTTCCCAAAAAGGCATGTCAACTAAATACTTTCATACATACATCCCGCGATGCATATACTCTAGTATCACAGCTACCCGTCAGAGATACCCACATTTAAGTACTCTCATAGATACATGATCGAACATGTAAGTATGCGAGCAACCACAACTACTTTCCCCTAGACCGACGGTTGGACGGTCATGCTCTCATAACTCCCACTTACTAGAGCGTAGAGGTATTTTGATCCATACATTACCACCCAAGCGGATGGCATCCATACAATAGCATGCCGTATGGACGACGAAACAGAAACAAGTAGGAACCCCCAAGTTAGTACTTTAATAAGCCACCTAAGAGTCCTTATTTGGGCATAAGGGATATGACCACTGGCAATACTTAGTATTTAATTTTGGATTTTCACGAATACTTTTGTTTTAAATACACAAATGACATGTTTAGGGTCGAATCTTGCTCTGATGCCAGCTGTAACAGAACCGACCAAATCATAAGAACGTAAGTACAAAAACAATCACCGAAGCGATCAAATTCCTGTACTTAAGCTCCCATAATCCCGGTAGTCTGGAAATCACGAAGGATTTCAACCAACTCTCGACATACAAACCAAGACCGTAGTGATTCAACACAACATATCATCCGTTACAACATTTCACAAGTAGCATTCGGATTACATCCATCAGAGTTCAAATAAAATATTACAAACCAAGTTTGAATGTACGGAAGCAACATAGTTTAGTATATAACTTCATAGTTTTCAAATACATTGCCAAGTCTGAGTCATGTCCCACAAAAGCATCATCAGGTACGAGAACTAGTAGAGACCGCACCCAACGGTCTAGTCTTCATCCCCAGCTGGGAGAAGGCAGTACTTGCAGCAACCAAAGTAGAACTGGTCATCTGCAACAGGTGGGAGATAAACCCTGAGTACGAGAAGGTACTCAGCTAGACTTACCCATCAAAACCAGAAATGAAAGACACCAAGGATCATGCAAGGCTTATGAGGTGGGCTAGCTTGACACAGTTGCATAAAAGAGGTTATGATTATAGTAATCAATTTAAACTTAGCATCAAGCTTATCATCATTTACCTGTCCACTAGATTAGCACCTGTACTAGAGCACTCACTTGTTAGGAGCAAATAATATTAACCATAGCAGGTATAATAAGGCTGTCATCATCATATCATCAGTTCCGAACCATTAGGTTATTTAGTGTATCTACTTTGGAGATAAGCCCGTCAAGTTCTCACTAACCGGGAGAGACGGCGACTCGAATTGAATTACAACTCAGCTGAGGGGGTATTCCTAACTCTCACCCTGGCATACTTAGTAAGGGTAGCCGTGGGTCACCTTTGGGACATCTTAGGAACCAAATTCGCGGGTTCGATCAGCGCCAGCACTCTCAGGGATTACCCTTCTGCTAGGACGATCAGGACTTTTAAATCACCTACCCTTGGACTCACGCCTACGGCTTCCTTCCGAGGCGTACTTTATACTTATCGACTCCCGGCCTGAGGTGAGCTACTCGGCTTCGTGGTCGGTCTCCAGACCCGGCCAACTAAGAGAGAGGCATGCGTCCAACATGAATAGGAAAGGCTCCAAGATTCAGTCCTTAATCAACACAGACGGAGTCACTGCAAACCGGCAAGCCTCCGTCCGGTCTTCATTTCAAATTAAGACTGGTTCTTTTCCACGATAGCAAATATAGCCAACCGTGCCATATGTATCTTCCTATATCTTGCAGGTGACAGGAAATCACCTGACTTCTACCGTGTTTAAGCAGGGCTAAGCACTACACGAGCCTGAGCTACATAGGATTCAAGGTAACAATATCTGGACAAGGATTGGGTAACCAATGCAGCAAGTGTTTAAATCCAACACCTAAACTTAATGCAACAATATATATATGTAACAATAATATTGTAACTGCATTTTAGAAATTAGAAGGCTTAATATGCTCCGGGGCTTGCCTTTCACAAAGTTGCACGGACGGTGATCCGGACACTCAATGGCGACCTCGTCTGGCACTTCTCCTGAAGGCTGCACCTCCTGAACCTCCGGTGTCGGCTGCTGCTGCTCGCTCGGTTCCTCGAATTCCAGCAGTGTTACTCCCTCCGATACACCTATTGCATGCCGATGAACAAGATAAATATCATGGATGCATAAGGAATGACATGATGCTCATGATGAATGAATCACAGTAAGTGTTTACAAAAGCATCACTAGACACTCGTTTACCGAGTAAAATAGCTCTATTCAAATCACTTTAACACAGGTATCTAACTTAACTTGAAGAACAAGATCAACTTACCTAACTTGCATAACCTAAGATAAAGATGCTCATCTTCAGTTAAAGGCCTAACACCTAGGAACATTACCACAAACTTAGAAATAGTAAAGGCATACATAAATTAACATTTAAAGTTTCATATGCACACAAGTAGTCCCTTAATTCAATCACAACAAGAGTTCTACAATTCCAAATGACTTGCATGAGGACATTCTGGAAAGCATATGAAATTCTCTATAAATCAATTGTAAACATCAAAGCATGATTCTTATGTTAACCAAATCGAATTCCAGTAAACCTAGAATCTGTCTAGAAACGACAGGGTTACTAACTTAATTATTTAATGATGAAGCAAAAGCATAATTGGACCAAACCAAGTTTACCAACATGTTTTGCATACTAGAGAAACATCAGAAAGCATAGTGCCAACTTCTAAACAATTTATTTAATGCCCTTTTCTAATTTCTTTAGTTAATTAGGTGATTAAAGCAATATATAGTAAAACCATTCAGAAAAATCTACAAAAATTACAGTAGCTATCTCATGCTTCACATAGACTACCATAAAAATTTCAAAGCCATTGGGTAAGCAGAACTTGTTGTATCCAAAATAACTGGTAGCATGTCTATTTTTAGCATAATTAAGAAACCCTATTGAAAAGTGTCAAGCAATAGATTTCACATTTTTCCTAGCATCATTCTAGCATAAGAATAGCACTCACCAATTTTTACCCTCACTGGATCTATAGAAAAATTATGAAAATTCACTCAAGATCCACTCATGCAAACAAGATAATTTTCTATCTCCTACATACAATGTCCCAAATATATGAAATTTTAACTACAAGCTATACATGGTATTAGCAATACACCATAAAAATTTCATGCCATTTGGAGCTACATAGAAAAAGATATAATTATCCCTAATTCCTCCATGATTAAAAGAGATAAATAGAAACTCCCATTTTCATAACAGAACATGACATGTATTATATTTTTAATAGAAACTAGACATTATCATGCACTCAACAAAATTGGAACCACATGATTTGGATCTACCATCTAAGAGCTACATATTTTTGAATATATACCCAAATCAGTGAAAAGAATAAAACAAAACACAAATAAGAAAATCAACTCCACTGCTGGTGGGCCGGCCCGAAGAACGGCGGCCCGCGAAGCAAGCGCTGGCGCGGCCCAGAAATGGCGCGGCCCAGCCAGGCTCCCGCCTCTGCCGCGGCGACTGACGCACGGGTCCCGCCCGACAGAGAGACAGACAGGGGAGGAGAACAGGGCGGCGACGAAGCTCATCGCCGGTGACCCCTCCGGCGAACCCGACGGCTCAGGCGCGCCCCCCACACCAAGGCGCACCTATCTAAGCCCTCATTTCAAACTCTACTGACCCCTAGCAAGGACGACAGTGTGAATGGTGGACGGCGGCACGGTCCGACGATGCTCCGGCGAGGTGACGTCACTACGGCTAATGGGAAGGCCACGGTGGCGGGTGTCCGTGTGGAGCGCCATCACCGGCGAGGTCAGCCGTGGCGGCGGTGGAAGAAAACGGTGATTTTGCCCTTACCAAGGCCGAATTGGCACGACGGTGGGGTGGAGGAGGTAGAGGAGATCACTGCGAAGCTACTGACGAGCTGGGCAACGCGTTTTCACGGTGGCGAGCGCGCACGACGACGGTGACACTCGATCGGAAATGGGGAAGCTGCTACGGCTCAGCGCTGCGCGCGGTGAAGGCGAGAGAGAGGTAATGGAGCAGTCGAGTGCGTTCGGGCAGGTGCTGGCCTTCTTATGGAGGGCAAACGTGCGATGTGGAGGCTTTGGTCGAGCATGAACGCCACGCGGTGAGTGGCTCCTACGCCGGTTGGCCATGATGTTCACCGAACGTTTTCTGAAAATTGTGATTCAGTGCTCGAGGATGATGACCGACAGCGAGTATTCGACGTGTCAACACGGCTAATCCAATGCTCCTTTGCAAAAACTATGTACATGAAAAATGTAGGCCTACCATCCATCTACAACTTCTTTTCAAGGACCATCATCTAATTCACCAAGGATCAGCAGTTACATCAAGCCAAAGTTGGCTTGATCCACTGAAAATGTAGTTATGACTTAGAATATTTTCTTAGTGTGAAATCAGCATGGAATTCTGACTTGTGGGTCATGTTTGAGCTTGTTCTAGCCATTTTCATGAGATGATCATAAAACAACTTTTATTCCTTGATAAAATAGCTACAACTTTGGTAAAGGGTGCACAGCCATGCAAGATCCCTAAGTTGGACTTTTGAATCAGTCAAACAGTGGCACTCTAGGGATCATCTCAAGTCAAACCTCCCCTTAAGGGCAATTTTGTCATTTTGATCTACATGAACAATGTCCAAACAATTACCCTAAGTGTAGTTAAGGTGTATTAGACCATGATCAACCACTTTACACAAATGCAAATGCCAATTTCTAATGATCACATGTGATGAAGCACAAAATAAGCAATTCACCCAAATGTTGCAATTCAATGTTTCACATGTTTCATGACTTTGTTGTTATTCTATACTTGTCATATTACTACCATGTTGTCATGTTCCAAGGTATGAGAAATTTATGTTGCATTCCCAGGTTACACCATTACTCTTCACAACAATCAAGTATGAAACACACACAGTTGAAAATGTTGTATATGCATGTTTCAATAACAATGGCATGATGAGATAGATGATGCACATGTTTATGAAATGAAATGCAAGTATGTGGAAGCCAAACACCTAGGGTGTTATAGAACTAGGATTTCTACCGGCTAGGAGCAATGAGGGACTGAAAAGAAGACCAGTGTCAAAAATACATGAAGACAAGAAGAGAGCGAGACGAAAGATCAAACGGATACCCGGCCATTGGGAATGATGATGTCGCGCAGGATGACCTGGGCCTGATCCAGGACACCCATCATCACCGAGATCCCTTCGTCAAGACTCCCCCGCTCTATGCTCTCGGTAGCATCGTCGAGCGAGAAGAGAGTCGACATTGGGTCTCGGGGATCCATCTAGTGGAGCGGCGACTCACCCCACGCAGGCGAGCGGCTGCCCCCCACCACCAGGGCCAAGGGCAACCCCCGCTGGTCATCTCCACCACCACCATGGCACCCAAAGACCCTCCAGCCATGTCCTCCTCCGTCTGGCCTACCTCGAGTGCCGCTGCCAGGGCCGCCGATGGCACAGATTGCGCCGCCCCCTCGGACACCACCGTGGCTACATCTAGCGGCGCCGGGCTTGTCGTGGTCGCGGTCATGTCCGCCTAGGCCACCGAAAGCGCGGATTCCACCACCCCCTCAGACACCACCATGGCTACACCGGGTGCTCCTGGCTTGGTGCGGTCATGGTCACCTCCACTGGCGATGCCAAACCTCGGCTTGCGGTGCCACACCCACCATGGAGGACGCCACCAGCACAGGCGGTGGCTCCATTCACTCCAACGAAGATGGCGGAGTCACCTCCACCGCCGCTTGCTCGGCAACCACCGCCTTGTCGGAGAGCGCCATCCCTTCAGGCGATGCCCCGGGTGCCATCAGGTACAGGGGGAGCGCGCGGCTCATCAGCGGCACCACCCTCCGCGCGTGGTAGGTGCCGATGATCCCCAATCCCTTCACACCCCTATCCTTCAGAATTTGGAGGGCGGTGAGATGGTCCTTTATCCTCTTCTTGTCCTTGCGGGACACCCCACTTCCACGACCCTAGGACCTCTTCGATAAGGTGCCCGGAGTACACCGACAAGGGGGCGGCCACGTCGTCCTTGACGTAAAACCACTATGAATGCCACCCTTTGTTAGAGGACGACAGACGCATCAACGGGTAGTCATTCACCCGGTTGTTGTGCAGATGAATGCCGGCACATCCCATCGGCATGCTCAACTCCTGCTTCCCAACCTGCCTCTTCGACAGGTTGACGGCAAAGAAGTGCCACCATAGATCAAAGTGGGGACTAATCCCCAGGAACTCCTCACATAGGGTGACAAACGCCACAATGTGCTGGACCCCATTAGGATTGAGGTGCTACAGCTCCACCTGGTAATACTCCAACAGCCCCCCAAAGGAACCTATGAGCGGGCACGGTGAATCCCCACTCATGGAAGAGAGCAAAGAACACGACATACCCTTTCAGCGGCGATGGCTTGTCCTCATCACTAGGCAGCCGCCACTCCTCGATGGCGTAGACAATGGGTGGAGGAGGCCACAGTGGATGAGGCCCTCCAAGCGCTGAGGGGTAATGCTAGATCTACACCATGGCTCCATTAGAACGGCGGGATAGAAGGTGGCTGCGAGCTCAACCGCGGCGGTGATGCGGAGGCAAGCTTGATGGCGGCAGCAATACGGGTGTGGAAGGCTCAGGCGATCGGCGATGGAGGATATAGATGCGAGGGCGAGGGGGCGAAGTATGGAACCCTGGGGGCAAATCCCATGGTTTTATAGGGGTGACGGATGCAAGAAGGGCAACCGTCCACCTCGATCTCCAAGCCTACCACGACACACCGCCGTGTCACGTCACGGGATATGTGCCTGCGATCCCTATCCTTTCCTAGCAAAATCGCGCTGGACAACTCACCTTCCCCAAGCAGACTATGACTCTTTTCCCACCGAGGGAATATGGGTCAAAAGGCCTTTTCTCGGCCCACCTAGGCCTAGAAGTCCAAGGGCCGGCCAACGGTCTCGACGGCCATCCCAACGAGGGATGGGCCCACCTAGGCGTAGAAGTCCAAGGGTCAGCCCAACAGTCTCGACGGCCATCCCAAAAAGGGATGGGCCCGCAAGCGGCCAGGACTCAAGAACACGAGCATCAGTGGGGCCTCAACCCGCAGTCGAGTCCTAGCAAGGCTGACCCTGGATGAAATCCCTATGAACGGGATACTAGGGTTCCCTTAAAACTATCCAGTTGACAAAAACCGAATCTCACAGCCTTACCCGCGAATGGTCCAAAATTACCCCCTAGGCGATCCTACCCGGATCACCCGGGGGCTCGGGGGCTACACACGTTGGGTGCGCTCGCGCGCACCCTCTGGCGAATTAACTCTGGCAGGTCAAAAACACCCCCCGGGTGATTCTGTCCGAATCACCCGAGGCTTGGGGCTACTGTCGGGGACCTAATAAAGGGGTACCCAATGAGGTGGAACTAATAGCCATCGAGCGTTGACACTTTCGGTTAGACAAGAGCACTACTGTGCTTCTTGCCCGAACGGCGGAAGATTGGTTCTGCCTTGCCCGACTACCGAGGGCTAGACTCCATCTCGCCTGATGGCCAAGGGCAGGCTCCACCCTGCCCGATGTTTGGGGTGGGCTCCGCCTGCCCGATGGCTAAGGGCGGGCTCCGCCTCTCCCGACGTCCGAGGGCTAGGCTCCACCTCGCCCGATGGCTAAAGGCGGGCTTCGCCTCGCCCGACGTCTGGAGGTGGGCTCCGCCTCACCCGACGACTACACCCTGATCCTTCGTGAAGATGAGCACAGGGTACGATAGGACATTCGAGTCAACCGAGTATCGGAGACCATGCCCTATGCGCCTGCAGAAAGGTACCGTCAAGATACGACGGGCGGGGCTTTTAAGCCCTTTCCGACATAACAGTGACTAAATAGTGTTGTAGGCGCCGACTTTTGTCCCACAGTGTAGTAGGTGCCGCCTTCGGCCCTCGGGCGCGGATGCTAACACGGGCATACGACAACTGATACAATCCAAGGAAGAACTCACATCATCTACAATAACAGACGTATAATCATTTCCCCGTCTATCCCCCGCAGAGTCACGGCTCGGTGCCCTGACACCCTACACCGTCTACCGAGGGATGATGGGACGTAACCACTCACCAAAGCAAGGCTAGGGCATGGCCCTATCAGGGTCAGTGAACGCGCTATCCCCACCATGATATGCCATGATAGTGGAACAGGCTCAAGAAAAAAGGAAAGCTTGGCACCTCCAAAGGGCGACGACTACCGTAGGTTTTTTCCTCTTTCTCCCAACTATAAACTCCCGGCTCCCCCTTGGTCTATAAAGGGGGGCAGGCCACCCCATGAGAGAGATCAGTTCGACACACAACACATCACGCATACAACCAGGTAGCGACCAAGCTCTTAGCATCCTTTCGACCATTCCATTAGAGACCTAGGACCCTTCCCTCTCTCGATCGTTTGTACCCCCTACTACGAACCTTTTTCGGCACTGATAACATGAGCAGCGGCAGACTAGACGTAGGGACATTCAGCCCGAACCAGTATAAACCTTGTGTCCTTTAGTGCACCATCTAGGCCTAACGCGCAACAATTATAAATTCACTAGCCGATGTTTGTTCGAAACACCGACACCAACCTATCCAAACAACAATCAACAACCCAGTCACAACCTTCAGCATAATACTCGCAATCACCGGCGGATCCAACGATGATCATGGCAACAAAAGACAGCGCAAAAACACATGAGGCGGGTGCACCACCTAGCCACCGAAGGACCACACAAGAATTAGCAATGGTCTCACGTCCCAATAACCTTTGAGAGCACAGATCTCAAGCTAAAAGACTACCCTCACACCGACGCAATGGTCATCGAAACAAACCTAGCTGGTTGGGCAGTAACAAGGATCCTAGTCAACACAAGCAGCTCCGCCGACATCCTATTCTCTTCAACCTTCGACAACACGAAATTAGACAAAGATACCCTCCAGCCGACCGGATGTCCGCTATATGGATTTGGGGGCATACAAGTGAAAGCCATAGGCAAAATCACACTACTAGTAACTTTCAACGACCTAACCAACAGCAGGACAGAGCACATAAGATTAGATGTGGTTGACATGTTATACAACTACAACACAATATTTGGCCGAGGGGTCACAAACATTTTCAGCGCAGTCCTACACCCTAGCTATCTCTGCATGAAGCTGCCCTCATCCAGAGGTGTGATTGCCATGTATGGCAACCAAGACCTCGCTAGAATAGCAGAAGAAACAGTCACCCCAGGACAGAAAAATGTACACAACCTGGGCAATGAAAAGGCAAAAGCCAATATACCCTCGCCAAAAGAACCAGCACAACAAGTTAGATCAAAGCCAGCAGAAGAAACCAAAAAAGTACCATTGTATGAAGGTAACACCAGCAATCAGGTTATCATCTCTGCTATGCTAGATGGCAAAACCGAGGATGAACTCATTCTCTTCCTACGCGACAACAACGACATCTTCGCATGGTCCGCATAGGACCTCCGAGGGGTAGACATGTCTATCATTGAGCACACACTGGACAACGACAAAAAACACCACCAATCAAGTAGAAGCTTCGCAAAATGTCAGAAGAAAGAAAGCAGATAGACAAGATAGAGGTCCAAAGATTGCTCGATGCGGTGGTCATTAGACCAGTAAAATACCCAACTTGGCTATCAAATGTCATGCTAGTCAAGAAGAAAAATGGAAAGTGGATAATGTGCGTTGACTTCACAAGCCTGAACAAAGCATGCCCAAAGGATGATTTCCCATTACCAAGAATAAGCACCCTCGTCGATTCAGCAGCTGGTTGCGAGCTCTTGTCACTCCTAGACTGTTTTCAGGCTACCATCAAATCTAGATGAACCAAGAAGACGAGTTAAAAACAAGCTTCATCACCCCTTTCGAAATGTACTACTTCAAAAGAATGGCAGAGGGGCTACGCAATGCAGGATCAACCTTCGCTAGGATGACAACAAAAGTATTCAAAGAAGACACAACAATCTCAGCTTACGTAGACGACATCATCATACAAAGCAAGCACAAACAAGAGCACATTGATGACCTCCGTAGAGCCTTCAATAACCTCCGCAATAGGGGGCTCAAACTAAACCTAGAGAAATGCATATTTGGCGTAAGCATGGGAAAGATGCTCGGTTGCCTCGTCTCAGCAAGAGGAATCGAAGCCAATCTAGAGAAAATCGACGCAATCATCAACATGGAACCCCCGACCTCAAGAAAGCTAGCATAGAGGCTCGTGGGAAGACTGGCCACATTAAACTGATTCATTTCAAGGTTCGTAGAGCGAGGGATCCCATTCTTTGAAGTACTAAAAAACACAGACCCGTACAGCTCACAATAGCAAAAAGCCTTTGATGACTTGAAAGTGTATCCACAGAATTTAACAACCCTCGCAAGGTAGTTGCAGCCTCGCCACATGCTCCTATATGTTGTAGCCTTGCCACATGCCCCAACCCGGTGAACCACTAGTCCTATATGTTGCAGCCTCACCACATGCAGTCAGTGCAGTGCTAGTAAAAGAGAACCATGAAGAGCACCAGAAGAAATAGCTACCAGTATACAACGTATCTGAAACCCTTGATAGGGCAAAAAAGTTCTACATAGAAATGGAGAAGGTAGCATATGCAGTCGTCATGGCCTCTAGAAAACTGAAGCACTACTTCCAAGTGCACAAGATCACCATACCCCCGAGTTTCCCGCTTGAAAACATCTTCAAAAACCCAGAGGCCATAGGCAGAATAGGAAAATGGGCCACTGAAATCAACGACTTCACAATAGAGTTCATCGAGAGAAACACAATCAAATCTCAGGCCCTCACAGACTTCTTGGCAGATTGGACCCCTGACACTCACAATATAGCGGAGGTTACAGAACCAATATAGACAGTGCACATAGACGAAGCATGGGGATCTGTGGGAGCTAGAATAGCGGCAATCTTAACCTCGTCGTCCGACATCAAACTTAGATATGCAGCGAGGCTAGAGTTCCAATGCACAAACAACAGCGTAGAATATGAAGCAATTATACTAGCCCTATCAAATCTCCACGCACTTTCAATAAGGTGAGCAATCATCAAAACCGATTCATAGGTCACCTCCGGCCACATTGAGAAAATTTTCAAATCCAAAGACCCAGAATTACAAATATACCTGCACACAGTCTGCAAGATCGAGGGTTTCTTTTTGGAGATCACGACCAAACCAATCCTGAGATCAGAGAATAGTGAAGCGGATGAACTAGTGAAAGCTGTAGATCAAGGCATCACCATACCCTCGGATGTCTTGTACGAGGTCATCTATCAACCTTTGATAGAGCCAAACACAAAAGGACCAAAGCTTGTCAACGCTATACACAGCGAAGACTGAAGAGCGCCCATAATGGCGTATCTCAAAGGATATCATGAACCAGAAACCAAAGAGGAAGAAAAAAGGATGCAATAAAGGGCACAAGGGTACCAAATCATCAATGATGAACTATACAAGGCCAGTGTAACAACACCGTTGCTCAAGTGCATCGCATCCAGCGAGGGAAAACAACTGCTAAAAGAGATACACGAGGGTTCATGTGTTTCTCACAATGGACCAAGGGCTCTAGTGGGCAAAACATTTAGACACAGATTTTACTGGCCAACAGCAATCAACGATGCATCCTCACTATTACAACACTATGATGGTTGCCAACTCTCAGCCACACACTCAAACAGACCCGGGGGTTAAACTACACTAATTTGCCCAACATGGCGCCTCCAGTGATGGGCAATGGACCTAGTTGGACCATTACCAACAACTCCAGGAAACCTCCGCTATGCAGTGGTCGTCGTCGAGTATTTCACCAAGTGGATAGAAGCAAAGCCACTAGCCACAATAACCTCGCACACTGTCAAAAGATTCTTCTGGCAACAAATCATATGCCACTTCAGAGTACCAAGAGAGCTCATAGTAGATAACGGAACCCAGTTTGATAGCGAAGTATTCAAGGAGTTATGTATGCAGATAGGAACAAAGCTATGCTTTGCCTCAATAAAACACCCTCAATCCAATGGCTTCATTGAAAGAGCGGATGGTATAATCCTCCAAGGCATCTCAAGAAGATTACACGGCAGACCCAAGGGCAAATGGGCAGAGGAACTCACCTTAGTCATATGGTCACACAACACCTCAGAATCGAGGGCAACAAAATTCACCCCCTTCAAACTCCTTTTCGAAGAAGAAGCCATCCTCCTAAAGGAGCTCACTCACAAATCACCAAGAGTAACCTTCACTAAAGAAGAAATAGGCACCCCCGATGAAGAACAGTTAACAAAAGTCCTCATAGAAAAACTTAGATACTAGGCCATAAATAACCTTTGCCCGTACCAAGCTAAAACTGTCCGGTGGTGAGATAAGAAAGCAAACACCCACCAAATCAACACAGGAGACATGGTGCTCATCAGAAAACAAAATGCAAAGATGGCAGGCAAGCTCCAACCAAAATGGGTAGGCCCATACTTGGCTACTCAGACACATAGACCGGGTGCATACAATCTCCAGGATAGCGAAGGCAATCAACTACCTCACACCTGGAACATAGACGACCTTCAAAAATATTATCCCTAGCGGCACCTTAGCGTTAGCTTGCATAATGTAATTTTCTTTCTTTCTTATTTAAACAATGTAAAACTCAGCACTGCACTCTTTTTCCTTGCGAAGGGGCGCAAGGTTTTTTAATGAGGCAGTTGCTTTACCCTTTAATGTAATACCTATTCCCCAAAACTCCAACCACCACCGAAATGGGTGGATCACGACAAACCCACCCTCATCGATGAAAAAGATCAAACAAAGATTTGTACCAAGCAGGGCTACAAACCCATCAACCCCCGCTCGGCACAAAACATTCCCACAAAACACAAAAAGCAAACCCCACCCATCCTTAAGATAAGGACGAACATGGAGGTCAAAACAAATGTGCACCCTCGCAAAGCGCTAGGGGCTCATGGAAAGCAAACCCCAACCGTCCTTAAGATAAGGATGGATGCGGGGTCAAAACAAGTGAGCACCCTCGCAAAGCGCCAAGGGCTCACGCAAAGCAAACCCCACTAGTCCTTAAGATAAGGATGGACACGGAGGTCAAAACAAGTGAGCATCCTCGCAAAGCGCCAGGGGCTCACGCAAAGCAAACCCCACCCATCCTTAAGATATGGACAAACACGAAGGTCAAAACAAATGAGCACCCTGGCAAAGCGCTAGGGGCTCACGAAAAGTAAACCCCACCAGTCCTTAAGATAAGGACGGACATGGAGGTCAAAACAAATGAACACCCTCACAAAGCGTCAGGGGCTCACAGAAAGCAAACCCCACCTGTCCTTAAGATAAGGACGGATGCGGAGGTCAAAACAAGTGAGCACCCTCACAAAGCACCAGGGGCTCACGGAAAGCAAACCCTACCTATCCTTAAGATAAGGACGGACATGGAGGTCAAAACAAATGAGCACCCTCACAAAGCACTAGGGGCTCACAAAAACCAAACCCCACCCATCCTTAAGATAAGGACGGACAGGGAGGTCAAAACAAGTGAGCACCCTTGCAAATGCGCTAGGGGCTCACGGAAAGCAAACCCCACCCATCCTTAAGATAAGGACGGACAGGGAGGTCAAAACAAGTGAGCACCCTTGCAAATGCGCTAGGGGCTCACGGAAGCAAACCCCACCTATCCTTAAGATAAGGACGGACACGGAGGTCAAAACAAGTGAGCACCCTCGCAAAGGGCCAGGGGTTCATGGAAAGCAAACCCCACCCGTCCTTAAGATAATGATAGACGTGGAGGTCAAAAGAAATGAGCACCCTCAAAAGCACTAGGGGCTCACAGAAAGCAAGCCCCACCCATCCTAAAGATAAGGACGAACATGGAGGTCAAAACAAGTGAGCATCCTCGCAAAGTGCTAGGGGCTCACGGAAAGAAAACCCCGCCCGTCCTTAAGATAAGGACGAATGTGGAGGTCAAAACAAGTGAGCACCCTCGTAAAGCGCTAGGAGCTCAAGGAAAGCAAACCCCACCCATCCTTAAGATAAGGATAGATGTGGAGGTCAAAACAAATGAGCACCCTCGCAAAGCGCTAGGGGCTCACGGAAAGCAAACCCCACATGTCCTTAAGATAAGGACAGACATAGAGGTCAAAGGAAGTGAGCACCCTCGCAAAGCGCCAGGGGCTCACAAAAAGCAAACCCCACCTGTCCTTAAGGACGGACGCGGAGGTCAAAACAAGTGAGCACCCATGCAAGGCTCCAGGGGCTCATGAAAAGCAAACCCCACTCACCCTAAAGATAACGACGGTCGTGAAGGTTAAAATAAACGAGTAACCCTCGCAAAGAAAACAACCAGACGACATCGATGCGAAGCCCAACAACAAAAAGGGGGCCCACAAGATTTTGAAAACAATCACTCCAAACAACGCATTCATTCCACACACCAACCCCACCAGCAAGACATTAAACCCTCATAAACCAACCGAACTCACCACTACTCCGAGAAACGAAATGATTGAGTTTAAATGCCCCACCCACCAAGTCAACATTTAAAGACAAATCGCCACTCCAAAGTCCAATAGCCGGTTCACCCTATAAATACCACCCCAATCCACCCGACGGATCAATTAGCAAACAAAGCAGCAGCCACAATCACCAACACCCCCACGACCAAAAATGCCCCCAAACCACCAAACCTTCGCAAGAGAAAAGCCCTGCCAAAAAATCCACCAGACCCCACCCACGACAATCCAAGCAAGGGTACCACAAGAACAAACGTAATGCTAGGGATAGCTGGAACAATTTCATCCATGAGCCTAACCAACGTAGTCCCAAAGCCTAGAGCACTCGAGGGATACCGCAAGAAAACACATAACATCCCCCCGAGTGCTCCCTCGCCACCAATCTTGAGCCCCAGAGCGAAGCGAGTGCCAACATATCCTACTGGAGGCTGGTGCACGCCAACCAACACCTCCGCTCAACCATGCCAGCCCTGATGATCGCATATATCTAGCAACCCTCGAGCGAAGGTTGAGCGAAGGCAAAAGCGACAAGATCCACGGCACCGCCCACCAAAAAATTAAGAGGATGGGTTTAATCGCACCATCCTACAAGTGGGCAATCAGCCGCACGCCAAAGAAGCCTCGCTAAGAACTAAACACGAAGGCGCACTAAAAGAAACTCACGCTCGAAGTGGCACGAAGCCTTGTGGGGTCCAAGCTCCACAAGAAGGAAACCTATGAACCCCGTGACCAACAAAGATAGCATCAACCGGTACCTCCATCACCAAGGCAAAAACAAATCACCGAGGGCTCACCAAGATTCATCATCAATCGGCGAGTAACGGCGAAGCTGACGAAAAAATCCTACACGCAAAAACCTCGATGTATTTAGAACTAGCACCATTATGTAACCCTCGACAAAGAAAATAAAGTGAAAACACAACATTCTTCTATCATTCTATGTTCCATGCCAAGCTTTAGAAAATGAAAAACAGCGAGCCTCGCCTAAAAAGAAAAGGGGGTGTCGCTGCGCGCCAAGTTTTAGAAAACAAAAAACAGCAAGCCTCGCCTGAAAAGAAAAAGGGGCGTCGCTGCGCGCCAAGTTCTAGAAAATGAAAAACAGTGAGCCTTGCCTGAAAAGAAAAGGGGGTGTCGCTATGCACCAAGCTTTAGAAAATGAAAAACAGCGAGCCTCGCCTGAAAAGAAAAGGGGGCATCGCTGCGTGCCTAGCTTTAGAAAACAAAAAACAGCGAGCCTCGTCTGAAAAGAAAAGGGGGCATCGCTGCGTGCCAAGTTTTAAAAAATGAAAAACAGCAAGCTTTGCCTGAAAAGAAAAGGGGGCATCGCTGCGCGCTAAGTTTTAGAAAACAAAAAATAGCGAGCCTCGCCTGAAAAGAAAACGGGGTGCCGCTGCGCTCGAAGTTTCAGAAAACAAAAAATAGCAAGCCTCGTTTGAAAAGAAAAGGGGGCGTCGCTGCGCTCCAAGTTTTAGAAAATGAGAAATAGCAAGCCTCGCCTGAAAATAAAAGGGGAGCATCACTGCATACCAAGTCCTACAAAACATAAAGTAAGCGAGCCTCACACGAATCAAAGAAGGAAACAGCGTTGCGAACCAAGTGTTGACGGTAGTTAACAACCATTATAAATCATCCTATAAACATGTATAATGGCATAAATATAATCACCAATGAAGATCTAGGGGTCTAAGCTAACAAATTCCATGACTTTTGGTGAATCTATGTTTCCAGCAAGGTTTAATCAGAAAACCACCAAGGAGGACCTAAACGTCATAGGAAAATACGGAATTCCACCGCGGCACCTACGTGGGAAGACTCTAGAAGGATCCAGAAGCCACGTCACCAAAGAGGAGGGTGAGACACCGCCCGGTGGGGCTAGCCGTCCCCACCTATAGGTCGGTCAGCCCGCCATGGGCCCACCTATCAGCCAACTTCGAGAGGCGGTCTCCCACCACCTTTGAGGATGCATCTAGGCCGTTGCTTAAGTTGGTTTGATCCAAGGGCTCATGTTGCTTCCCTAGGGCTATATAACTAGACCCTAGTCCCCCATGAGGGAGAGATCATTGAGATTAGAAGTCATCAAGTCATCTGTAGACAGAAACCCTAATCTCCTCAGAGCTCCTCCATCTCCATAGCATAGCTAGTTAGGTTAGATCTAGAGATAGGCAAACATGACTTCGCTTGGATTCCTAATCTTGTTTAGAGCGTGGTTCGGTATAAACTCTTGTACCCCTCTTTCTATTGTTTCTCCATAGTTTTTATATGTTAGATACAATTGCTATGACAATATCAATATTCATCTTGTTCATATTCTTCATTATGATGTTCATCATCTACTTTGATTATATATCTAGTATAGTTAGTTTATTATCATGTTATGCATAAGTTCGTATAGCGCTCACTCTAAAGATCTAAGGGTGACTGGTCGACATTGTGTAAGCATGGTGCTTATATGTTATTTACCTACGAATACACCCTATATTCTGGGTCATGTGGTAGATCGCGGATGTGACACTCCCGTTGAGTCCTTTGTAGTCCACTCCCCGAATATAGGTGCACGTAGGGTCCGATTACGAAGATAGAACGAGCTCTGCCCTCAATCTACCTCCGTAATATCCCTTCTGTGTAGATATGATAATGATCTTAGCAATGATTACTAGGTGTAATTGCACTAATCAAATGTATGCTTTGACTTGTAATTAAGAATGACTTAGGAATTATTCCTCTAATATTCTACCGGACCATGCTAATGTTATAGGAAGGAGTGCTCTGTGTGATTTATCCCTGTCAATACTTATTATTTATATTTATCATATTTATGACTTGTTCCTGTTATGAGTAGAGGATTGGGTATGGTTATTTTCTCCTTCAATAGTATGAGTTAACAATACATATCCATGCTAGACCTTCCCAGTGGTAAAAATATAAATAATGATACCTAGAATACTCTAGGGTAAAATGCTACAATGGTATAATTATCTGTGCGCTTGCGGATACTTTCATAGATTTATATATATATTCTGTCTCTAGTCATTTGCATTAATAATAATTGTTAGTATTATTCTAGTAGTAGTGCTAGGTAGTATACAAACATATCTCTTGCATCATCGCTAGGGATGACAACCTAGTTAAGCTAGGAGATATAGGTTTATAATAGGTGGCTAAGAACTTCAACCAAGTGACATGTTAATAACTACCATTAGCATTTCTAGGGTTGCTATGGATTAGGATTCGAACTTCATATTAGTAGTAACCCTTAGAAATGCCAACAAGCATTTTTGGCGCCATTGCCGGGGAAGGTAACTAACAAAGGAAGTATTGATAAACTTATACTTATTGATGGGATCGAGATAACCATTGACCTTATTCTGTCTATAGTCATTTGCATTAATAATAACTGCTTAGTATTATTCTAGTAGCAGTGCTAGGTAGTATCCAAACATATCTCTTGCATCATCGCTAGGGATGACTACCTAGTTAAGCTAGGAGATATAGGTTTATAATAGGTGGCTAAGAACTTCAACTAAGTGACACGTCAATAACTACCATTAGCATTTCTAGGGTTGCTAAGGATTAGGATTCGAACTTCATATTAGTAGTAACCCTTAGAAATGCCAACACACATTTTTGGCGCCGTTGCTAGGGAAGGTAACTAACAAAGGAAGTATTGATAAACTTATAATTATTGATGGGATCGAGATAACCATTGACCTATGCTCAAATAGGCTTACCCTTGTTTTGTCTACTTGAGTATCTTATGCAGGGTATTGTATGACCGGTTTTGATCTTCCGACAAACTACATTGAAGATCCATAAGCTTTAATTAGGAGAACTAGAGCCAAGCTCAAAAAGACTCCAGCTTTGAAATAGGAAGACAACCATATAAGAAGAAGTTTAACACCAGAGTTTGAAGCCATGACCAATAGGACTCTCCGTGAATTCTTTGCTCCAACTATGGCCAACATCCATACTGGACCGATAGTCAATGTCGAAGACAAAGGATTCGAGCTCAAGCTAGCGCTCATCAACATGGTGCAAGCCAACCAATTCTATGGAATGGCACATGAAGATGCAAGTGCACATCTCCAACACTTCCTAGAGATCTGCAGCACCTTCACTATCAAGGGAGTAACCCAGGATGCCATACTACTTCACCTTTTCCCATTCTCACTCTTGGGGAAGGCAAAGCAATGGTTCTATGCCAACAAAGATAGAAACACTACATGGGATAACTGCTCCACCGCCTTTCTTGCAAAGTTCTTCCCCACGGGCAAGACCAATGCTCTACGTGGGAAAATCTCAAGTTTCTAGCAACATCATGATGAGTCTGTCCCTGAGGCATGGGAATGTTTCCAAGACTACATTGCAAAATGCCCTCATCATGGGATGGAGAATTGGATACTCATGCAGAGTTTCTATCACGGGCTAACCAACAATTCCGGTGAGACAATGGACGCTGCTGCTGGAGGTGCATTCTTGTCACTCACCATACTAGATACAATAGCTCTTGTGGAGAAGATGGCCTCCAACCAAGGTTGGAATGAAGAGCGTGCTCAACACCGTAAGAGAGGTGGAGGTATAAATCAACTCAAGGAAGTGGACATGTTGTCTGCCAAGATGGACCTACTGATGAAGAAGCTTAAAGACCAGGCCAATGAGAAGCAAGAGGTCATGCACATTTATGATTCCCGCATGACATGTTAAGTATGTGGAAGCACTAGGCATTCAGGGAACAGCTGCCCTGAGACCCATGAGGATGTGAATTTTGTCAGTAACAACTACTACTTCCGTCCTCAGTAGAATCAAAAATGGAACCAGCAACAAAGGCCCAACTATCAAGGTAACTACCAAGGTAATAATTTCAATAATTTTCAAACACCCTTGAGAGATTTAATTGCTGGTCAATCTAAAGTTATGGAAGGATTATCTAGAAAGGTAGCTTCCAATTATAAAATTCTAGAAAACATAAACAATAGAATGGATAGCTTCGCCTCTGCCATTAAGAACTAGCATAGCTTTAATAAAATGTTAGAATCACAAATAGCTCAGCTGACGGCTTTTGTTCCTCTGTCCAATAAAGGTAAGATTCTAGGGCAACCGGAAGATCTAGAAACTCCAAATCTTGTCGATATTCATAATGTAGCTTACTACTACACGGAGCCATTGATGGGAAGGTGGATAGATTATACCTTGCTGGAAAAGAAGAGCGATCCAGGGAGACCTGTCATCCCCATCGCCATTGGATCTCACATCTTCTAGGAAGCTGTTTGTGACTTTGGGGCAAGTGTCAACATTATGCCTAAGGTAATCTATGATCAAATTAATGGATATACTCTATTGTACACAAACATGCATTTGCAGCTTGTAGATCAGTCACTTTGTTACCCCGAGGGGATTCTTGAAGATGCACTCATTAGAGTGGGGCAATCATATGTTCCCGTAGACTTCGTGGTTTTGGAAACAGGTGGAGATTTGAGAGCACCCATTATTTTGTGCCTTCCTTTCTTATGCACTACCAAGGCCATCAACTATGCAGACAGTGCCAAGATCTGTTTCACAATTAATGATAAAAGGGAGAAGTTCTCGTTCAAGAATTAGATACACCACTCTCCTAGACATCCATAGACGCCATACCCATCCGAACTCACACCAGCAACCAAGAAGAAGAAGAACAGGCGGAGAAGGAAGAACAGGGCTAAGCAGCCACAAGGAGAGACAATCAACATGATTAACACACTCGGATCCAAGTACGACCACCTCCTTGCTTCACCATTCCTTGAGAAGAAGGATGACCTAGGCGTACCAATGATCGAGTGTACCATGGGCAAAGAATTTTCCACAAGACCTTCTGCGACATTGGATCAGGGGTCAACATAATGTCCAAGGTAACATATGAATATCAGTTTGGTGATGAACCTTTGTTCCCTACATACATGCAATTGCAGATGGCGGACCAATCAATCCGATTCCTGGAGGCGATAGCAAGGGATGTCATGGTAAGAATACATGACCACTTTGCCCCTGCCGACTTCATGGTTCTGGATATGGGTGAAGAAGATGACAATACACCCATCATTCTTGGAAGACTGTTCCTCAACACCACTAATGCGATCATCTATGTTGGATCTGGACAAGTCCACTTCTAATTCCAGGGAGAAAAGGTACGCTGTTATTTCAATAGTTATACTACTTATGAACAGCCGAAGAAGTCCCGCTCCAGGAGAAGACATTGATCCCGCAAACAGAAGAATCAATCTCCAAGCAATGAGTGGGAGGAATATAAGGAACCTGAACAAGTGGGAGAGGATGAACCCGCTCCACCGGAATCAAGTCCACAGAACAAGCAGGTTTGGAAGGAGAAGGTAACAACATCACCAGAGTCACTAGAGGTGCAACCATCAGGGTATCCATCTCTGGGACCAATAGATGCGCCCAAGGAATAAACAAGATAGGAGAAAAGTCATGTCCGGATGACTTAAAAATTCAAACCCTGGCCGTGAGGTAATATCGATAATTATCCATATTTACTTTCTAGCATTACATGAATTATTTTTCACTTTAGCATATTTTTTTTGCATTAGTATTGCATAGAGAAAAGAAAAATAAAAAGTTTCATTATTACATTACATCATTGCATTATAAAACCTAAAGCCCCATGTGAATAAATCTGCGGTGTGTAAAATCATGTAGAAATATTCACCGTGGTGGAATAAAAATAAAAATATATCATGCATGCATATTTACTTTTTGCATTATATAAATCCAAAAATATTAATAGACATTCTGCTAGAACTTTATAAAATCTATCTAAACCTCCAAGGATAACAAATCTCTAATGGCTGACCACTAACCCTTTATCCTAATCTTTGCCTCGAGTTTTGGTGTTCTTGTTGAAATGTTTTGCAGGATGATCAATAGTGAAGCCATCCATCTGAAGTACGTATTCCCAAACCGCTACCTCATCCGCTGCACAAGGAAACCAACTTCTAGAAGGATGAAAGAGAGACCACGACAACATCCAGCTTGGGGGATGAGCATCCCCCATGTATCTAGCTAAGTATTTCTTTCCCTTTTAGATTTTACTATTTTTGAATCCTCTATAAATTTATTAGAGTCATAAAAAATGAATAACAAACTAAAAACAAAATAAAAATTGGAGTTAGCTATATATAAGATATGATCTTAAAAATGGAGAAACAAAATAAAAAGTATTTGTCTAGAGTTTAGGAGTTAAATAAAAGGACTCTAAGGATAATCACTTACTATGGAAATGATGACTAGATGCTCTATCATAATTCCTTTCAAGTACCTAGTTTTTAGCCTTAAATTTTCCTAAGTTTTGGATATGACTGCTATGACATAAGAATTTATTCTAAACTTGAAACTCATGGGTAGCATATGCCTGATCTAAGTCTAGGTAATTGACGAATATGATATGAAAAAGTCTGAGCTGCTATTTATCTTGTTCCTAGTGATACTAAGTTCTGGAGATTTATCTTTTGAAAAATATGAAAATCTTACATGATGAGCTCCTGTATGACAAAGCTTAAATTCCTACCAGAGCCATATATGAAATTTAGATTACGAAAAACTTCTACTCATATATGTTGCTTGTTATGCATTGAGTTTAGTCAAGCTTTGTTGATGCCTTATGAGAGGTTTGTCATGCTCTTAAAATAAAGATCATGTACACACAACTCACATATGCACTACTCCTACACTGGGGGTAGGTGCAACAACATGCTTTCCATCTAGATCCACCCAAAAATGTTTTACTCCTATACTGGGAGTAAACACCAAAAATATGCCATATAGGATATCCACCAAATAAATGCTCCAAGTTCTTGTTACTATCTCTCAAAAGTTTTGTTGTAGAAAAGGGGCATGGGGCTATGCAAAAGTTATTCATAAAGAAAAGAAAAGAGTTGAAAAATGGACAAGTGTCCGAAATCATTAAAACAATAGATACTTAGATGCCCGCCTGAAAAAAAGAAGATAAAGAGAAAGATGAATAAGATAGCCCATGTTCTCTAGTCAATATTTCCAAGTGTCAAAGGAGAGATATGTTTTCAAGGAGCATAGTAGAATTAGGATTAGCCACCATATATCCACCACATAACGATACACATGCACATCTTGATTTGATTGTATGACTCAACTTTTTTTTGGATCCATTGTTTGGCTTTACAATATATGTATTGCAAGTATGCTCTTGTATGTCTTTTCCCTACCTATGAACTCCACATAAGCTTTAGCTGCAGAGAAGGAAAGGCATAAAACTGCTATTGCCTTGGTAAGGATCCACAAATACCACATATATTGAGAGACTTAAGAGTGTCATACAAGAAAGAGCTCTGAGTTTTATTTTGAAAACCTATAAAAACTCTGGAATAATGGTTGAACAAAGAACTTGAGACATAGTGCTTGATTTCATTGTTTTGTCTTTCAATTGCTTGAGACCCAAGTGAAGGTTACAAGCCCCATGGTTGAAGGTAATATGAGTAAGTTTTAAAGTCAGATTAGTTTATTCTACTCAGGAGGAGAATTCTTGTTTGAACACATAAGTACTTTTGAGGAGTTGCTACGATGTTTTAAAAATCTATATTCTTAGTTAAGTTTAGTTTTTGCTAAGGGACTAGCAAAACGTAAGCTTGGGGGGGTTGTTGATGGTAGTTAACAACCATTATAAATCATCATATAAACATGTATAAGGGCATAAATATAATCACCAATGAAGATCTAGGGGGTCTAAACTAACAAATTCCATGAGTTTTGGTCAATCTATGTTTTCAGCGGGGTTTAATCAGAAAACTACCAAGGAGGACCTAAACATCAAAGGAAAATATGGAATTCCACCATGGCACCTACGTGGGAAGACTCTAGAAGGATCCATAAGCCACATCACCAAAGAGGAGGGTGAGACACCGCCAGGTGGGGCCGGCCAGCCCCACCTGTAGGTTGGTTGGCCCCCATTGGCCCACCTATCAGCCAGCTTCAAGAGGCGGTCTCCCACCACCTTTGAGGATGAATCTAGGCCATTGCTTAAGTCGGTTTGATCCAAGGGCTCATGTTGCTTCCCTAGGGCTATATAACTAGACCCTAGCCCCCCTAAGGGAGAGATCATTCAGATCAGAAGTCATCAAGTCATCTATAGATAGAAACCCTAATCTCCTCAGAGCTCCTCCATCTCCATAGCATAGCTAGTTAGGTTAGATCTAGAGGGAGGCAAGTAAGACTTCGCTTGGATTCCCGATCTTGTCTAGAGCGTGGTTCGGTATAAACTCTTGTACCCCTCTCTCCATTGTTTTTCCATAGTTTTTATATGTTAGATACAATTTCTATGACAATATCAATATTCATCTTGTTCATATTCTTCATTATGATGTTCATCGTCTACTTTGATTATATATCTAGTATAGTTAGTTTATTATCATGTTTATGCATAAGTTCGTATAGCGCTCACTCTAAAGATCTATGGGTGGGTGGTTGACATTGTATAAGCATGGTTCTTATACGTTATTTACGTGCGAATACACCCTATATTCTGGGTCATGTGGTAGATCATGGATCTGACACTCCCGTTGAGTCCTTTGTAGTCCACTCCCGAATATAGGTGCACGTAGGGTCCGATTACAAAGATAGAATGAGCTCTACCCTCAATCTACCTCTATAATATCCCTTCTATGTAGATATGATAATGATCTTAGCAATGATTACTAGGTGTAATTGCACTAATCAAATGTATGCTTTGACTTGTAATTAAGAATGACTTAGGAATTATTCCTCTAATATTCTACCTAACCATGCTAATGTTATAGGAAGGAGTGCTCTGAGTGATTTATCCCTGTCAATACTTATTATTTATATTTATCTTATTTATGACTTGTTCCTGTGATGAGTAGAGGACTGGCTATGGCTATTTTCTCCTTCAATAGTATGAGTTAACAATACATATCCATGTTAGACCTTCCCAGTTGTAAAAATATAAATAACGATACCTAGAATACTCTGGGGTAAAATGCTATAATGGTATAATTATCTATGCGCCTGTGGATACTTTCATCGATTTATATATATATTCTCTCTCTAGTCACTTGCATTAATAATAACTGCTTAGTATTATTCTAGTAGTAGTGCTAGGTAGTATCCAAACATATCTCTTGCATCATCACTAGGGATGATAACCTAGTTAATCTAGGAGATATAGGTTTATAATAGGTGGCTAAGAACTTCAACCAAGTGACACGTTAATAACTACCATTAGCATTTCTAGGGTTGCTAAGGATTAGGATTCGAACTTCATATTAGTAGTAACCCTTAGAAATGCCAACACCAAGGTAACAACAAAATCACACCACATCCAGATTTGCCAATAAAACGTTTACAACAAATGGAACCCATGAAGGGGTTCTCAATAGCACGCATGAATTACAACTGATACAACAACAACCATCACATCGATAAAAGATCGAAGTCAAGTCGACCCTTGGCGACGAAACTCCCAAACATCGAGAGCATCCTCTTCAAAGCAAACCTTGCGTGCCACCTCCCTCGCCATCTCCATAACTACATTTCCCAATACACTATCAACCAATTCACTTGCCACACCCTCCATGAACTCAGCTACGTCGTCCACGACACCTACAAACCCTCACCCTTGCCTGGCTCCTCAGACCTTACAATCGCCCCCCAAAGGACGGGCACCGTAGGAACTAGAGGCAAGTCACCTTCCAAAATCCTCGCTCGATACATGCGTCGATGGTCACGCTCACCAAGCTCCAAGGGCTCAGGCTTTGGCACCTTCAGCACCCCCTCGGCGTCCAGGCTCAGGCGCCCTTGCCCAAAAATAAAGTCTATAGCGTCTTCATCATCAACATCATCCAACACCCCCGATGTAGACACCAAACCAAAGAGTAAGCGCTCAGACTGACAGCTCGTAAGATCCGCGTTCTACCAAAATCTACTCGCTTCCTGATTCTTCTTATCATACAAGCTGACCTTTGCCCACCAAAAATGATCAAACGACAGCGAGGGAAATTTAGACTTAGCACGCGCCCATGACACGCTAGAAATAAATGTATCTTGATGATTCAACATCAGGGGTAAAACATCCAACACCTCACGCGTAGGCCCCACAGGAACCTACGCATTGAAGGCAATAGTCAATCACCGACCAAAATTGGACCCCCACAGGGGGACAAAATGTTTTCCAAAAGACACAACCACCCTAACTACGACGCGCGCGTGTGTCAATCCTGCCCCATCGTATTGACATCCATGGACTCCGATGTTGGTGCTCCCCCAACTTGTTCATCTTCAGTCCCAAGACCCGCCTCAGCACCGTCGTGACCGACTCTAGCAGCGACATCGCTGGCAGATGCCTCGCTGACAGCAGATGCTGCGACACTTGTGCTTTCAAAGAAGTCCCCGCCTAACCAACTCTACCAGCGGAGGTCAGAGCGTCCCAAGGTTGCGTCAACTAGCAAAACAAACAAAAGTGTAAGCAAACAAAAAAGAAATGGAAGGGAACAAAAAACAATGACAAAACTAAGGTCTCAGAGCCCAACCCTCGCCCTCCATCCAAAACTTCATCAAGAAACGTGCCACAACATTCTTGCAAAGTCGGTCTCTAGCTACACCTCGCACGTCTTCCAAACTAGGAAAGCTATGGTTAACACGCCCAAGCCTCTTCAAATGGTCACACCACCCGGCCCGAAAAGACCGCGCAACGGTGAGGGCTGACCCATAAGCACTAAATTGGCAACGTTATCCAATAGCTGAGAATACTGGCCCAGCTTCGGCTGAAGCGACGAAGAAAACAAAGCAGGATCAGCCTCAGGCAACGCCCCGCAAGGCTCCACGCCACCCTTATCAAAGGCACTATCAATGGCGACCTTTGCTTCTGCATACATGCAAGCAAAGTGGCATGCGAGCTATCCAACTTCTTAGCGCTCTCCTCCACCAGCTCCTCAGCCCTCTTGTGGGAATCCTCAGCCCTCTTCAGGTCCTTGTCTTTTCTTTTTACCTCCACGTTAAGGTCAACGTTGTGACTCAAACAAGCCTCTGCATCATCAACCAAAGCTTTGTTCCTCGCAATTGAGTCCTCAAGCGAACCAACTTGCCCAGACAACTCCCTATTTTTGGCCTTCAAATCAACCTTCTCCTTCTCCAACGAGGCAATCTGCTCCTTTAGCTCAGTCTCAATATGACCATGGCACCGGTGCATAGCTCGAGCAAGCATGATAGCTCAAACCCCCGCTACCTCAACGTCCTCAGTCAGATGATCCACCGACTCGTGAGACATCAAAAATTCCACCTCTAGCATGCAAATCCGACGATAGGTCCCCGCCAAGAATCGACGCTCTTCTTCAGTCCCAATAAGATGACAATCGCGAAGATCAGGACTGGTGAAGAGGTCAATCTCAGGTTTGTCAGCACCACACAAGAAGGCAAAATGCCTCAATCCACTGCATCTAGCCTCGCTAAGTGCATGCTTACCCGTATCAGTACCAGGCTCATCTTCATCTGTGCCAACTTCACGTCCCTCGTGCATAATGTGCACACGACGATGGCAAGGCATCAAACCAGATCGGACCGGGCTAGATTCAACCTCCCTCTCCTCTTTAGCCTCGCCACTCTTAAATCCAAGCTCCTCAGATCCAATAAGACGAGGAATACCCAAGTCATTGGGGCCTTCGTCGTCATCATCATCACCATCACCGCTAGCACCAGGCTCGCTGCTACTACTAGAAGAACTAGATCCATCAATTCTCACCTACTCAGAACCCTCGCTGCCCTCTTTCTCCTTACCATCATCATCTTCATCATCTGAAATCACTTGCAAAATAGGCAGACGAGAGATGCTTGGCATTTTGCAGCCAGACAGAGCCCCTCCAGCCACGCTCGAACGTGGCGTCAAAGAGACCATATCCGCTAACTACCGAGGCCAAAATTGGACTGCGATGGGGGTTACAATGTGGCTATGAAAGGTGCGAGTGTAGTAGTGATCCAAGCAAGAATCTTTCATCACATTTCTTGTCAAACTTGCTTAATCTAGTGCCTTTCTTTAAGATATAGCATTTGCAACCAAAGACCTGAAAGTATGCAATATTGGGCTTTCTACCATTCAAGAGCTCATAAGGTGTCTTCTCTTTCAGTGAGTGACAATATAGTCGGTTTCTACAATAGCAAGCCGTGTTGATAGCTTCGGCCCAAAAGGATTGACTCACATTGTACTCACTAAGCATAGATCTTTCCATATCAATGAGGGTTCTATTCTTTATCTCAACAAGGCCATTTGATTGTGGAGTGTACTTGGCCGAGAATTGATGTCTAATTCCAAAGTCATCACACAACTCATCAATTCTAGTGTTCTTGAACTCACTACCATTGTCACTTTTAACTCTCTCGATGGTTGTTTCAAACTCATTGTGAATGCCCTTGACAAATGATTTGAATATTGCAAATACATCACTCTTGTCCACTAGAAAGAATGCCCATGTATATCTAGTGTAGTCATCCACTATCACAAAGCCATATTTGTTTCCACCGATGCTAGTGTATTGTGTTGGCCCAAATAAATCCATGTGCAACAATTCAAATGTTTTACTTGTGCTCATCATGCTTTTCTTATGATGGGTGTTTCCAACTTGTTTGCCGGCTTGACAAGAGCTACAAAGCTTATCCTTCTCAAACACATCTTTCAAGCCTCTAACCAAGTCATGCTTAACCAATCTATTCAATTGTTTCATTCCAACATGACCAAGCCTTCTATGCCATAACCAACCCATACTAGACTTAGTGAACAAGCATGTTGACAATTGAGCTTCACTAGCATTGAAATCAACCAAGTATAGATTCTTATATCTAAAGCCTTTGAAGATTAAATTAGAGCCATCTACACTTATGATCTTTACATCATCTACCCCAAATATGAATTTGAATCCAAGATCACACAATTGAGCCATGAATAGCAAATTGAAGTTCAAGCTCTCTACTAGCAACACATTGGATATGCTCAAGTCATTGGATATTGCAATCTTACCAAGCCCTTTGACCTTGCCTTTGCCATTATCACCAAATGTAATACTATCATAACCATTGCTATCATTGGTATTGATTGAGTTGAACATTCTTGCATCACTGGTTATGTGTTGAGTGCACCCACTATCAAGAACCCAATGCATTCCTTTGGCTTTGTAATTGACCTACAAAAGAAGATCAATTCTTTTTAGGTACCCAAATTTGCTTGGGTCCTTCGAGGTTAATTACTAAGCTCTTTGATACCCAAATGGCTTTCTTCTTTGAGCCCATCTATGGTGCACCAATGAACTTAGCATGAACACCATTAGTACCCTTAGTAAGCACATAGAAAGAATCAAGCTTAATTGAGGATACATTAGCTTATGATTTTTTGTTCATGCATTTTTGCTCTATGTGACTAACTAGCTTGCAACTAGTGCAAAACCGACCATTGTTCTTCACAAAACTAGTCTTGTGAGGAGCAAAAGCCACCTTGCCTTTCTTGGGGGTATAGCCCGATCCCTTTTTGTAGAGAGAATCTCTTTGGTTACCCAAGCACATAAGCAAGCGGTCCTCACCACCATAGGCTTTGTCTAAGGCGTCAATGAGCTCATTGACCTCCTTCTTCAAGGTCTCATTCTCAACCATAAGTGAGGCATCACAAGTGAAACCATCACTCATAGGTGAGGTAGAAGTGGATGATGAGCTATATGAAGGGTTAGCGGGAGCAACAACAATAGGCTTATAGAATGATTCATCAATTATTTCACATGTTAAACCTTTGTCACATGTTACAACATGCTCCTTCTCATTTTGCCCATTAAGTAGAGAGGAATGAGCATTTTCAAGCTTCTTGTAAGCCTTGCCAAGCTCCTCATGGTCTTCCTTTAGACTCTCATAAGTAGCATTAAGCTCATCAAAGGCTTGCTTAAGGGCTTTTAGTTCCTTACGCAAGTCTTTGCATTCCCTTCTCTTAATGTCAAAATGTTCTTTAGCATCTTCCAACATGTCAATTAGTTCAGCTTTAGTGGGTTCATCATCGTTATCACTTTCACTTTCATTATCATGTTCCTCATCACATCCATCATCACAAGTTTGTAACTTAGTGGCCTTAGCTATGAAGCAAGTCGATGGAGTGTCGAAGAGAGAAGGCTTCTCATTAATGGCAATGCTTGCAAGAGCCTTCTTCTTGGTGGTCTTGTCATCATCACTATCATCAGCAGCATTTGAGGAAGCATCACTATCCCAAGTGATCACATATGAACCACCTTCTTCTTCTTCTTGAAGGTCATCTTGTCCTTTTTCTCTTTCTTTTCCTTCTTGTCTTCTTCTTGCTCTTCTTATCATCATCATTATTGTCACTATTGCATGGACATTGGGCAACAAGATGATCCTTGCTTCCACACTTGAAGCACCTTCTTGTCTCTTCCTTGTTCTAGGATGAAGAGTTCTTCCTTCTAGCACAATAGCCCTTTTTCACCATGAACTTGCCAAATCTCTTTACAAAGAGAGCCATCTTCTCATCATCCATATCATCAAAGCTTGAATCATCATCTTCACTTGATGTATCTTGCTTGGCCTTGCCCTTTGATGATGATGTGGCTTTGAATGCCACACTCTTTGTTAGAGATATGGGCTAGGGGTACCTGCACTGCCCGTATATATGACCACCACGGAGCTATCGGCCCAGTAGCCGTCAAGGGGAGGACCACAAGGGCTGACACGGTCGACTAATGTGGAGATCAATGCAAACTAAGGTGGGTGTATCTAGATGATAGCTAGGATCAATCTGTTGTAACAAACTAGAAAACCAATCTGTTAGCTCGATCACCCTCTCTATAACCTGACCTCTCCTGCCTATATAAAGGAGGGTAGGGACCTTGGGCTCAAGATCCAATCTTCCACCTATTCCATCTACCTCGTAGAGAGGAGCAATAGCCCCTATAATTGAGCATATGAATGCAAGAGCAACCACACCACTGGAGTAGGGATTAGCGTGCAGCGCGCCCCAAACCAGTATAAATCCTTGTATCTCATGTGCTACCATGTGATTCTGTCTACGCGATCATGTTGCTGGATATTGCCTGGAATGATCCATGACTTCCTCGAAGGGAAATCCACAGGATGACCAAGCTATCACATTATCATTATTCAGTTGATACCATAGTTCATACATCATGGAATTACAAGTTTACAAGATATCACAACACTTGGTAACACACCTAAGTACAACGTACACTAGCAGAAACACACACGGATCAGCATCAGAGTAGACGTAGCATGTCAGTGAGTGAAGGCTCCTCCTTCATGGGCAATCATCAAAGTAGGCATAGAGTATCAGCGGGCGTAGACTTCATCTCCTCAACCAAACTTGAGCGTAGGAAGGAGACCACCTAATCCTTCCAATCTTTGTTGTCATCATCATAGATGACATCCAAACCTACCAAATATCTTTCAGTATGATTTGTACTAGCCACTGGGTCCCACCCTATGCTTTGTGTTGCTTTGTGGTATGTGGAATGCAAGGGTAGAGCAAAAGGCCTATTTATGGCTATAGTTTTCCTATGCAAGTTAATCAATATTTTATAATAGTTCATCAAGGTTTAACCCATCTCATCCACATGTTCACCCATCCCATCACACACATCTCACCACACTCTCACTCTCTAGGCGGCAAAGATGACTCCCTCTCATGCCTTGCCTCAATGGCCAACACCGGAACCAACAACAACCCAGGGGGAAGAAGAAGAAGGGACTCCTCTCACTAATCAAGGGAAGCGTAGGTCATAGGAATGTCCATATCCGTGGACATGGCTATACGTATAGATCGATCAACTCTACAAAGTGTGTACACCTAGAACCACAAGATCACCATCATCGACAGTGGCCACTGTCTAGGCTGATACCGGGCTGCCTTCCAAACTAGTGCGATACCACCTTGCCACTCAGTCCTGAGTCACCCCAGAGTCCACCAGCACGCTGAGACTATGAGACATAGTACCAGGCCCTCAAGGTCACTACGTTGTCTTATGAGGGTGTGAGCCATATGCCCATACCTCCCTACACTATCCCCTACATCCTAGGCAGTACTAGCACCACCCTAGCTGGTCAACATCCGTCTCCCGCCCGACCAGGGATGAGTGGTGTGTACATAGGGTCCTATGATCCGGTTCTCTCGACATACCAATCCTTAGGGGGACCAGACAGGACATCTTCTCAAGTGGGGTTAACCGACACCCCATGCCTCAACGACACCTCCTCCCTAGGGGTTCACCCCTATGAGGCATCTCGGGGTCTACTCCAATCATATGTACCTGCCACACACTAGTAGAGAACAGAGCTTTACTCCTGGTGGGGAACCCCCTCTAGTCCTGGTTCCCCACCTAGGAGCAAGCATCCGGGACTAAAGGGGGGTCCTTTAGTCCCGGGTCAGGAACCAGGACTAAAGGGGGACCTTTAGTCCCGGTGGGTAACACCAACCAGGACTAAAGGTGCCTCCTGACATGCCACGATGGCCGGCACCCTTTAGTCCCGGTTGGTAATACGAACCGGGACTAAAGGGTTTTTTTTCTTTTCTTTTCTTTTTTTTTGTTTTCTTTTCAAAATAGGTTTTCAAAGTCGTATTGTACGCTGCTAATTATACATTTATACGCACGTATAGTATGTTTCGGTTCAAGCACAATGAACGTATTAAATTACACAATTCAAGCATATAAAATATATATATATATATGCATGCATGCATCATATATATATTTACATGCATGCATGCATATGTGTATTTTACATTATATTATTTCATGTGCATATATTACAAAAGATTGCATTATAGTTGTTGTGATATAACAAGTTTCCTCTCATCCTCTAGCTTGGCTTCAATGGCAGTGTTGGGTCGAAGTAGAACTCGCCCTTGGAATCGATGACCTGCTCATTAAAAAATCTAGCTATAGACTCTTGAATTGCTTTGATTTGGTCTTGCCGTATGACCTTTTCCTCCAACCATCAAGCCTACAGGTTTGAATTAAAGGAAAATAAATTAATATATGTACAAAAAAGATATATATATATATAAAGACATAGTAACACAATCAATAATAATAATTAAATGAATATATAGTTTATTTTTAACGTACTTTGAGTCTCTCTATAGGAGTTCTTTGGGAGACCACCTTGATAAACTTGCAAACATAGTAACCACAGTAGTTGTTCCCCTGTTCCTGCCTCAGACACCACTTTACGAGAAAAAGATTTGTCATCCAATCTGGTGATCCGGTGAAAGCTATATGTTTAATTAATAAAGATGATGCGATTTAGGGGACTTACTTTCAAAGGGATTACATTCAGTGGCGCTTTGCATTTTCCCATGTGTTGCTTCTCAATAAAGGTTTTCCAAACACTGCCCAATAAAAAATTTGCCACGTCATCAGATATAGTTAATCATCATGTTTGTGTGTATATATAGTTGCTAGAGATACCGAAATTACCTCTAGATAATATCTATCATATCTTAGTCTCTTGTTGTGGTTTTCTCATCGAGTCATAGATTATCAAGTGACTTTTCACCAGATCGATGTCCATCAATATCCAGTGATTGCTGCATGTGTTTATAGGATATAACGCATAACACTCATTAATTAACTAGAATCAACATATGAGCCATTAAGGATGATCGACATTATTAACACTCACTTGAAGTTGTAGGGAAAGAGTATATCCTTCTTGTGGTGTTGGTTCACTAAGAAGTTCATGAGGTTACTCTCTCATTTCGGACTTTCAATTAGGCTTTGGAGTGGCGGGTCTTTGAATACTATATGGGGATCAACAAAACCAATTTCATTGCAACCTTCCTTTTCGAGCTATGTCATTGTAAATCTGATATATATATATAGTACTTGTTAGGATAATTTATATGCATATACACACATATGATGAGTTTAATAATAGATCAAAAAAATTATTACATACAAGCAATAGCAGCTAATGATAACTTTGTCCAGAGAGGTCAGGTGGCATAGTTGATGAAATTCTGCAAAGTCAATATACATAACATCATCGCCACGGAACCAATGTTCATCTCTAATTCTGACACCAACGCAGAAGTCTCCACCGGTAGACGCCTGCATGTACCACTTGTTTAGTAGGTACATTTGCGTCCCTAGATCATATAAGGCTTGAGGATTGTATAGACTCTGGCCTAGTACAAATTTTTTCTTCCAAATATCAACCTTCGCCGCACTCTCAATGTTTCCATCACCAAACATCTGGTAAAGGTTGAGACCAGTCTCTTCAATAAATTCACCAAGGTGATCCAAATCGACATCCGGAGGTACGTTTGCCTGATGCATTAATCCTAAATTCGAACCATATTCATTACCAACAACTAGCGGGGGGGACTGATTGGTGCGATTGTTGTCCGAGTTGTGCAACTCCTTTCCCTGCCCGCGTCTTTTTCTGTGCCGCCTCAATTGACTTGGTGAGAGTGCGGTCATAGTCCGTTAACGTTGATTTGGATGGCTTACGAGATTCCCGATGTTGTTGCTGGTAAGAAGCTACCTTTTTTCTTAGAATATCTAGAGCTATGAAGAAGTACAGTTTCTCTGGGTTTCTCCTTGCTTCTTGATCCTTTTAAATTTTGTCATAGAATCTGGACATATCTTTTTTATATGCATCAGTTACTTCTTCCTTCTCTTCAGATATTATTTTAGGAATAGCCCTTGATTTCACGGTGGCTTTTTTTTGCTTGGGGGGGTTCTTGGTTCTTCTTGTTTGCATGGGCTGGCCTCTTGCTAGTACTTGGCTTCTTGGTAGGCGGGGGGGGGAGGCATTGGAGACCTCCTTGGAGGTGGTGGTGGTGGCGTTGGAGACCTCCTTGGAGGTGGTGGCGGCTGCTGGCGTTGGAGACCTCCTTGGAGATGGTGTGGATGCAGCCTCGCCTTCCAACACATTGTCATCATATAGAGCACTATGATGATCTGGCGATTGAACAATTGGATTTAGGTTGGGGGAGGATCTGCTACAAAAAAAGGAATGACATATTATTATGAGCAGATTATTAATTATTTAAGCCAATATAAATTAATGATGTAGTGTTTTCATCCGCACCTATGTTGAGGTAGTTCAGGAGGAGGTGGAGGTGACATCCCGGGAATGATGATGTAGCGCTTGCGCCATAGAATGAATGTCTTCTCTGCTTCTCCTAGAGTCTTCTCGCCGTCACCTCTAGGAATGTAAAGAGGAAAATCACTAAAACCTTTTTTAGCTTTATCTACCGAGATGGTAGCATATCCTTCTTGGATTATATTCCCATGAATCCTTGGTGTCTTGGTTTGGTCGATAGGATTAACAAGACCGATAGCCACCTTGATTGTGGAATTCCCCTTCGGAATGTGTAGCTCACACGATGTAAAAGGTTCAGTGACGTCATCCACAGGGAAGCATAGTCCTATGTCCCCTTGATTTGGTATCTCTGTGGAAGCGTAGCTGCTTTTCAATTGAACAGATTGGCTAATGTTGATTCCTGACTCTGATGCCTGCTTGCTTGCACTCACTGCTATTTGCACTTGCCTTCTGATTTCCTCCTGCATTCTCGCTTCAAGGTTTTTTTCCCGCTCCTGTGCTTCACGCACCGCTTCCTCCAACCTCTTGAGCCATTGTGCCTCTTCTTCTTCTTTCTCTCGATTGCTTCTATAGGAAGGTCTATCCGAGGGAATCCATGCTTCCACGAGACACTTCCTTTGCCTCTAGTTTCGCCACCGTGTTCAATAGTCCCGATGGCGTATGTCGATTCATCATCCTTCTCTCTGTTGGCCCTGAAACGCACCACTAGAGTAGCTCTCGAGCATAAAACAATCTTTCTGCTTTGCTTCTTGCGGTCTTGTGCCATAAACACACTTCCCTATCTCCTAGTCCAAAGTGTTCCCCATGAGCGAAAAACCAATTCTTTGCACGCCTCTCCCCACTCGAAAGTGATTCTCGTGTGATACCCTTGGCAAGAAGGTGCGCTTCCATTTTGTTCCACTTCTTCATGGCGGTCGGGTAGCCACCGATCCCAAGTTATGGTGGTATGTCTTACATTGGGCATTACATTGGTTCTTTATCACCCGACTCACACCCTCTTCCGACGTCTTGTCTTTGTACAAACTCATCCCAATAGAGCCTCTGCTTTGAGATCGGGCCTGGGACAGTAAAATCTGGTGCTATGTTCTTCTTGACATACGTCGTGTATAGGTGTTTCTTCCAAGTCTGAAACTGGGTGGCCATCTTCTTCATTGCCCAATCCCTAACTCGCTCCTTCAATTCATCACCATCTATTATATCACCATAACCATCTATTTGGAGCATGAAATGTTCCAAGACATCATAACAAATTAACGTCTTGTCAAGATCGGAGACAAAACTGATATGAGGAGCATTGGTCTTCTTCTTCCATTCACGGGTACTGATCGGGAGCTGGTCCCGTACAAGGTAACCACAGTGGTGCACGAATTTTGTTTTATTTGGCCCCCCGGTTCGCCTGTATCCACATTGAACTCCGAGATGATGAAGCGGCCCTCCAATGGCTTTTTGGGACCTCGAACATTTTTACTCTTCGTTGTAGTTGTTGATGTCGATCCAGAGGGCTACAAAACATAAACATTATTTTTAATGTCATGAGCACACATAAGACATATGATAATATATATAGCTAATAATAAAAAATATATACTTGGCCAATATGTTGTTGCTCATTTTGTTCAAGAGCTAAGTACTGACTCCCGTCATCTACATCCTCTTGCACGTTATTGTTAGCACCATCATCGCCGGCAACTTGAGTGCCAATGTTGATCAAATTCATCATCAACTCCTCCTCGTCCATGTTTCTCGGGTCGGCCATCTAGCTTCAAAAAACAAAACCAATATATAGTACGTTAAATCTTTGCTTACATGCGTAAAATCTACGAACAATATGCATTATTAAATCTTGCCCCTCGGTCACGGACACAATTCGCCACACTAGGGCGAACTACGTTGGTACTAGGGCGAATTAGGGCTATGCATAAATGACCGAGGGCGAATTGCGTCGGTGACTAGGGCGAACCACGTCGGTGACATCAACAACGTGGTTCGCCCTGGTGTGATTGTTTAGCGTTAACGATAACGATAATACGAATGTTGATCGACTAGGCCGCGAGAGAGGGCGGTGTGACAAGAGTGGCGGTGCTCCACTCCGCCGTATATATGTTTGTACACATGGGTGAACGAGGGCGGCGGTGCTCCGCCGTATACATAGAAACGCATGGGCGAACGAGGGCGGCGGTGCTCCACGACGTATATATACATGCATATGAATACAAATGATGTATATATACATGTTGGTGCGGTGGCCGGTGTGCTGACGACGACGACGTGAGGCAGGCCGGCGTGCTGACGACAACGACGTGAGGCAGGCGGGGGCGGTGTCGGTGCGTGATGTTGTGATCCTATGTACCATGTGAACCATGTAGTCATTCATCATATGAGAAAATTCTATGCTGATAATGTAAGTATAAGTCATTATGAAATGTAAGTATATGTGTCTTATTGCTAATATAACCATTACTATTTCCAAAATGATAAGAATTTATTTTCTTCTTCTACAGGCATAGTACTTCTCTGATGCTATGATATAAAGTTTGAAGATAGTCTTCCCGAAAAAATATGTAATGCTCATATTACTTTAGCAACATTAATATATTATATCTGTATTCAAAGTTCACAAGTGAAGAAACGTTGAAGTTTTCCTTCATTTTTATATGATTTTTGCGTATATAAAATCTAGGACATTTGTAATTTACTTTAGAACATCTATATTCGGTATCACAGCAAAATATAACATTTTTTGTTTGTGCAGATTTTATTTGCTATAACGTTTTAACTACTTCGCGCATGCCAAAACTATCTGGTTTGCTGTCAGGAAAATACTTTGACAGTTTTTCTTATTTCATTCATTCCTTGACAGTTTCGAACCGCTAGGAAAATTCCAGTCCCAATAGTGTTCATTTGAAACAACTACGAATAATTGAACCAGAACAAATAAGATTGTTGCCCATATCAACATACGATCATTAGCTAGTGATGTTTCCAAACATAATACTCGATCCACCGTCTGAGAATGTACGTAGCTATAGAGAGACGAACTCACCTCGGCGGGCGTGGTGGAGGGCCATGGGCGCACGCGGAGGAGGGCCACGGGCGCGCGTGGTGGAGGCCGCACGAGGAAGAAGAGGGCGGCGGTGTCACAGAAGACGAATCGGCGGCGGCGCGAGGAAGAAGAGGGCGGCGGTGTTCGACGAGGAAGAAGAGGAGCAGATCGATCGGCGCTAGGCACTGGCGGTTATATACCAGGGAGATTTACTCCCGGTGCCAGGCACCAGCCGGGAGTAAAGGTCCTTTACTCCCGGTGCGTATTACCAACCGGGAGTAAAGGTCTCTTTGCTCCCGGTGCGTGTTACCAACCGGGAGTAAAGGTATACCTTTACTCCCGGTTGGTAACACGCACCGGGAGTAAAGGGTTTTTTTGGCGGGCCACGAAACTGTAGCCCACCTTTACTCCCGGGAGTAAAGGTGGCCTGCAGTTTCGTTTCCCGCCTGTTTTGAGCAAATTTTTTTAATAAAAATATGGATTTTCTTGTTAAATACATAGTCAATTAAATAAAAGGCATAAAATTATTTTGTTAAAAATATGGATTTTCTTTTTCTTTATTGCACATAGGAAAAATCTATAACCTAACTTTTTTTATTTTTTGTTATAATTATAAAACATAATGTAACTAATATTTATTATTTCGTTAATGCAAAAATGTAGTGTTTAATTAAAATTATTAAAACTATTGGTTTTGGACAGGAAATTTGTTTTCACATCATTTTAACGTTAATATTTTAATTTTTCATCACTCAATATCCTAATTTTACTTTTCGAGAGAGAAATCCCACCAAATCAAACATTGATTTAATTTGAAACACGACATAATAAACATCTGAATTCACAATTATTACATAATATCTCAAACACATACTACATTAAATCACTATATCATCAAGTGGGCATAGCAGTGAACTTCTTCTTTATGTATGTCCCTTGGTTATGATCGTGTCGTAACCATGGAGTGTCCTCATCATTTACCAAGATGCTAGGGTCTTTGTTCACTTTGAAGGGCAGAATTCGGTCATACTTTTCATAATCTTCTGACATGTCTGACTTGTCCTCAATTCCCACGATGACTCTTTTCCCTAAAAGAACTATGTGGCGCTTTGGCTCTTTGGTTGAGTCATTATCGTTTTTCCCTCTTTTTGGTTTGGTAGACATATCATTGACATAGAACACCTGATTCACATCCTTGGCAAGGACGAATGGTTCATCTTTGTACCCAATATTACTAAGGTCTACTATTGTCATTCCATACTCATTGTCTACTGTTACCCCGCCTCCAGTCACCTTGACCTATTGGCACTTGAACAATGGGATCTTCAAAGTAGGTGCATATTCTAGTTCCCATATTTCATCTATGCGGCCATAATATGTCTGCTTATTCCCATTCGGGTCTGTGGCATCTATGCGGACACCACTGTTTTGGTTGGTACTCCTTTTATCTTGGGCTACTATGTAGAATATGTTCCCATTTATCTCGTACCCTTTGTATGTTACGATATGCCATGATGGTTGCATAGCCAATAAATACAGTTGCTCATGGATGCTCTCATCACCTTGACATTTTTTCGCAACCAACCCCGAAAGTTTCCATGTGCTTACGCGTAATCCAAGCTTCAGTCTTCCCTGGAAATTCGGATCGTAAGAGATCCTTGTGTGTTTCAATATACGGATCTACCAAAGAGGAGTTCTGTAGAACTATGTAGTGCGCTTTATTGAAATAATCATCCTCCGTACCAATATATGTTTTCCTCCCTAGTGTCCCCTTTTTGCTTAGTCTCCCCTCATGTCTCGATTCAGGAACACCAATCGAGTCAAGGTTGGGAATAAAGTCAACACAGAACTCAATGACCTCTTCTGTTCCATAGCCCTTGGCGATGCTTCCTTCTGGGCGAGCACAGTTGTGAACATATTTCTTTAGGACTCCCATGAATCTCTCTAAGGGGAACATGTGTAGGAACACAGGACCGAGAATGAAAATCTCCTTGACTAGGTGAACTAGGAGGTATGTCATGATATCAAAGAAGGAAGGAGGGAACACCAACTCAAAGCTGACGAGACATTGAACCACATCATTTTGTAGTTTAGCTAGATCAGTTGGATCAATTGCCTTGTGAGAAATTGCATTGAGGAATGCACATAGCTTCACGGTGGCTAGACGTACATTTGGAGGTAGAATTCCTCTTAATGCAACTGGAAGTAATTGCGTCATGAGATAGTCATGGGACTTTAAGTTACATAATTTCTTCTCTGGCACATTTATAATACCTTTTATATTCGAGGAGAATCCAGATGGTACCTTGATGTTGTTTAAGCATTCAAACATGATTTCCTTCTCCTCTTTTTTTAGAGTGTAGCTGGCAGGACATAAGTAATGGCGTCCATCATCTGTCTTCTCTGGATGCAGGTTGTCTCTTTCTCTCAAACAACGCAGGTCCTGTCGTGCTTCAAATGTGTCCTTAGGCTTTCCATACACACCCATGAAGCCTAGCAGGTTCACACAAAGATTCTTCGTTAGGTGCATCACGTCGATCGAGCTGTGGACCTCTAGGACTTGCCAATAGGGTAGGTCCCAAAATATGGACTTCTTCTTCCACATGGGTGCGTGACCGTTAGCGTCGTTCGGAATAGGTTGGCTGCCATGTCCTTTTCCAAAGATGACTTTCACATCATTGACCATATCGAGTACATCCTCACCGGTTCGGTTGTGAGACTTGGTCAGGTGGTCTGCCTTCCCTTTAAAATGCTTGCCTTTCTTTCTTACGGGGTGATTTGTAGGAAGAAATCGACGATGGCCAACGTACACGACCTTTTGACATTTTTTCAAGAATACACCTCTAATATCACCGAAGCAGTGTGTGCATGCATTATATCCCTTGTTTGACTGTCCTGAAAGATTACTTAGAGCAGGCCAATCATTGATTATTATGAACAACAATGCTTGCAGATCAACGTGTTCCTATTTGTACTCATCCCACACACGTACACCTTCTTTATTCCACAAAATGAGAAGTTCGTCAACAAGTGGTCTCAGGTACACATCGATGTCATTGCCAGGTTGCTTCGGGCCTTGGATGAGCACAGGCATCATAATGAACTTTCGCTTCATGCATAACCAAGGAGGAAGGTTGTAGATACTTAGAGTAACAGGCCAAGTGCTATGACTACTGTTCTGCTCTCCAAAAGGATTGATACCATCTGTACTTAAAGCAAACCTTAAGTTTCTTACGTCATTTGCAAACTCCAGGAATTCTCTATCGATTGCTCTCCACTGGGACCCATCAGCAGGGTGTCTCAACATATTGCCTACCTTACGGTCTTCTTTGTGCCATTGCAACAATTTTGCATGTTCTTTGTTTCTGAACAGATGTTTCAAGCGTGGTATTATAGGAGCATACCACATAACCTTGGCAGGGATTTTCTTCCATGGACGTTCGCCCTCAACATCACCAGGGTCATCTTGCCTAATCTTATACCGCGATGCATGGCATACCGGGCATGCATCCAATTTCTCGTACTCTTTGCCACGGTACAGGATGCAGTCATTAGGACATCCATGTATCTTCTCGATTTCTAGCCCCATAGGACAAACAACTTGTTTTACTTCGTAGGTAGTGGTGGGCAATTCATTGTCCTTCGGAAGCATCTTCTTTTGGATTTTTAGTAACTCTCCAAATCCCTTGTCAGATACACCATTCTTTGCCTTCCATTGCAGCAATTCTAGTGTGGTTCCCAACTTTTTCTGCCCTGCATCACAAGTTGGGTACAACAATTTGTTGTGATCTTCTAGCATCCGCTCGAACTTGATCTTCTCCTTTTCACTTTCACATTCTCTTTGTGCGTCACGAATGACCTGACAAAGATCATCAGTAGGCTCATCTTCTGTGACTACCTCTTCTTCAGCTTCTCCCATTGCAGTATCATTGAAGCACGCACCATCGGGAATAATATCATTATCGTCCCATTGTTCTTCTTCACCTTCTTCCATTACAATGCCGGTTTCTCCGTGCTTCGTCCAACAAATATAGTTTGGCATGAAACCCGACTTGAACAAGTGTGAATGAAGAGTCCTTGAGCAAGGATATTCCACCGTATTCTTACATATGGCACATGGGCAGCATATGAAACCGTCGCGTTTGTTTGCCTCGGCCGCACGTAACAAAGAATGCACGCCGTCAATGAACTCTTGGGAGCGGCGATCAGCATTGTACATCCAATGCCAGCTCATCTGCATTACATGACATAAATACCATATTAAAAGCTAGATCATAATTAATTATTTATACAACATGTGTGCCACCACAAAAGGTACAAATTTATGAAAGCATCGCTACAATGTAGACAATCTCAACTACAACTAAAAGAACTAAAGCTAAAATACATTTCAGGAGCACAAGGATTTCACGACCAATCTCAACTAAAACAGACAGATCCCCTGATTGTGCAACATCTTTGGGCTTCTTCGGCTGGATCACTGCCTTATTAGCCGCCGTATCTGCCTGTTGTGCAAGATATTTTTGCACGAGTTCAACATACTCTTCCTCCCAGTAGAAGCCTGAACATCGTCCACTGCCATCCCACTAAAATTAAAACAAAAAATTAGAACTTTAATCACAACCATCATGAAAATAGGTATAAACTAACCATAATCATTAAATACGATAAAATAACTCACATTGCGATCCGGACACTTGTAGAAGATACGATCCTTGTTGGGACCCTCCTTCACTCGGTACTCCATCACAATCTTTGTCTCATCACGACACTTGCCGCATGGAATGAGAGGGAGGCCCGGCCTAAGTCGCTTTGGAAACCCATGAGAGGCCGAGGACCCGGAAGCAGTTGCCATCTACTCTCTATACTCATTTTTTAATACACTATAAATTTATCATTTTATAAACAAATAAAATTAAGAAACTATAAAATTATCTATATCTCTAAACAATGATAATTTTAATGGTCATTGTGTTCTCGTCTTTTACTGCGACAAGTAAGTAATTCACATGATATTTCCGCAAATTAACTAGAAATCAAAGAATGGATGGAGAAAGAGTAAGAACACTTCTTAAATTTGAACTTAAGCTCTCAGGCGGGCTCGGGGAGGAAGAAGACGGCCAGCAGGATTTATAGCTCAAAAACATGTTTTAATAAATAACCATCCGTACTAGTTGACCTTGCTTACGTGATCATCGGTGAGCATTTCTCCACCGGACGGCACCGATTGCTTGTCAAGGAAGAGCTCCGATTCTACGAGGAAGGAACACGGTCTTCCACGACCGTTGCCGCTCTCCTCAGAGAATCAAAGCTCCTCCTTGACGTCCATTACCACTCGGCGAGAGAACATGCTCGCCCGAACTAAACACGGTCCGCAAGTTCAACTAGTACGGATTTTCTATAATTTTCTAACTATTTTCTAAGTTTTTCATTTCATAAAAAGTTAAAATAAAATGTTTAGTCGCATGAGTCCATAGAAATGACCATATTTTGACCTAGCAATGCATTGTCAATTGTCATTGCGTTGCATTGCACCCGGACCGGACTCGAACAATAAAATATTATGGTCGATCGATGCCATTCTTTGTCGACAATCAAGACGACGACGACGCCGACGGACCCGTTCAACCACCAAAATCATCGAGCCCGACTGTTCGGGCGTATCATCAAAAGAGAACAGATTTGCTTTCTATTGCACGGCCTTGCATTGCATCTGTCATACCAGTCGGAGGCACTAGTCCCTATACTCATTTTTTAATACACTATAAATTTCTCATTTTATAAACAAATAAAATTAAAAAACTCTAAAATTCTCTATATCTCTAAACAATGAAGTGTGCTATGCATGCTACAAATGAATGGTGAATACTAGTTTTTAATAGCTACTTTAACCTTCCTTCATGTAAATATGCAAGCTTGAAGTGATTTTGAGCTCAAATTGCTTACAAATGAAAAAAACCACAATAAAGAACCATATATATATAGTGAACAAAATGAGATAAGACAATGGTGAAAAATGAGAGTATGAGATTTGTAACCTTTACAACTGAAGAATCGACGGAGGAATCGAAGAAATCGATGGAGGAATCGAAGAATGGATGGAGGAACAATGGAGGGAGGAAGCAAGAACACTAGCTAGTGTAGTGAGCTTCAAAATGTGCTGAGCTCGGGCTCGGGGAGGAAGAAGGAGATGGCCAATATATAAAGGGGGGACCTTTAGTCCCGGTTGGTGGCTCTAACCGGGACTAAAGGGTCCTCCAACAACTCTGCACACCCAGCAGGAGGTGGTAGAGACCTTTAGTCCCGGTTGGAGCCACCAACCGGGAGTAAAAGTATACCTTTAGTCCCGATTGGTGGCTCCAACCGGGACTAAAGGTCCCTGCCACCTCTATCTGGCGCAGTAGCCATTGGGAGGGACCTTTAGCCCCTGGTTGGAGCCACCAACCGGGACTAAAGTTATCTCTAGTCCTGGGGCACAAAAATGCCGGGACTAGAGCCCATTTTGGCCGAGGATCAAAGGTCTGTTCTCTACTAGTGATAGGTATCTCTCATCATAGAGGATGCTCAGGTCACACCCTCTCGGCAAGACTTGTCCTAAGGACTCATCAAAGAATCCTATCCGGTCGACTCAATCCTCACCACACACCCAAGACGCACGCCAAGATCTCCCCAAGTTATTACCACATTATTGGCATTGAGTGCCATAGCCACCCACAAACAATCCTCCACCAAGCATCACATCACAGATATAATGCGTAGCAGAAGTAAGCAGTAAGTAGTAAGTGAGCATCTAACCTAACAGCGGGTGTGTAGGGGTAAAAGTTGTGTCAAGGTAATGGCTTCAAGCAATTCTACCATGCAACATATCACAGTTCAATTGCAGAAAACACAGCACTAGCAACTACATTATTGCATGTCTAATAGGATTCTACGAGGCCAAGTGGGACGTGGCACCTGTTGATTGATTATCTCTGAGATCCTTAGTGTAATCGTAGTCGTTCCCTTCCAAGTCCTATTGTCATCCATGTGTTTCCTCCCTCCAATGGATTCTGGTTCGATCAATGTCATCCCCAATGCAACTGCCTCACTCATACGACAAACAACGCAAGGATCAATCAACCACTAACCAAGAAAGACCATGAAAGAAGAGGCAACAAGGCACGGGAAGATCAAATAAACACCAAAAGAACACTGATAGAAAAGGACTTAGCCCTCGTGGAGGAAGTCCGGCCTTGGGCTAGAGAGAAACAGAAGTGGTTGTCTGTTAAGTACAAGCTCAAGTCACAACCTAGCAAGTACTTCTCGGGCCGATCATGTCGACATGTATGGCTTCACAAATAATGGCCTAGAACCTAGCTCGACTTAAGAAAACACTATGGAAAAACAAGGATAGCCCTTATGAAGCGAGTCCATTTTCCTTGGGCAAAAAAGGGTGAGAGAGAAAGTTGGCTAGGCATGTCCATGTCTCATCCTCGGTAGAGATGGCACTCTAATGGTCAATCAGGTTGGCTCACATGGTTCCAAGAACACAATACAGACGCTAACCTCGTCAACTAGATGTGATAGCCTGGTCTTTGATCCACTCATCATGGTTAAGGATGGGATCGAATAAAGTGGGCTAAGGGGAAAAGGAAGCAGTTCTGATCCCTCTCGATCTATACGCCATTATAATTGACGAGAACCAAAGAGAGGGTGGTATAGAAAGAGAAGGAGAGGGATGGTGGTCTGCTTCTTCCAATCCTCATGCCCTGGAAAAGATGGGGCATTGGAAGGGAGCGACACACCAAAGAACACCAACACCGAGTCCACTCATTGGGTACCCCGACCCACATGCACTAACTGGCACTAGACACCCTAGGGCTTTAGCGGTGCGATTGTCACTGCTAGAACCTAGGGAGTGCTAAGGTCTAGAGTGGGTACAAGCATATAAGGGGCTCGAGCACGTAAGAGCCAAAAGAGGGGAAAGAGACATGGGATTCACCTTCCTTTGATCCAATCGCCATAGCAGTTGATGGGAATAGACGAAATGGAATCAAGAGGGCAATAAACACCAAACTAATGAAAAGGGAACTTGGTTCCATAGCACTTCGACTTACTTATCATTACTTTGGTTCCGTAGCACTTCGGTCTACATGTCATGACAAGGGCATGAGCCAAAGATGTTGGAACAAGAAGATCAATCCCCATCTTACTAGATCGACGGGGATCGATAGAGGGGGAAGAAGGAAGAATGGTCTCCGCATTCTCTCGACCAACACGCCAAGGCAATGGACGGAGGCTAAAGGAACAGGGACACAAATCTTGTGGTCTCTCAATCCACACCAACTCGTCAGGGCACACAACCTATGTGCGACTAGATCGACACTATGTAATCCCTAAGGTTCGTAGCAGTATGGTTGTCACCGCAAAAAACTAAAGAGATGCTATGGTCAATGTGGCACAAGTATACGGGGTGGTTAGGATGAACAAAAGATCAAATAAGAACAAAAGAGCAAAAGTGGTAGAGCCCGATGGTCATGGTGAGACAACTCGTGGCCATGAGCTTTACCTAAACAAGTTGGCCTTCGTAAATCCCGTGATGGTCGTCCCTAGTTTTCTCCTATAGACTAGGTCATGATGGGTTCATCGTGTGCGGGTAGGAAGCGCACCGATATCGAGCCCATGGTGGCCACGTCCTAGAGCCATAGGAGGGGCCAACGATCCCGGCACTAAAAAGCCAACTAAAACAACGGGTCAAGTTACGCTCGGCATCACAGCCACGGCGGGACGAACCCATGACCGAAACATTCGAATGAGGTACAATCCCTCGACCGGCTCAAGGCTCGGTCCACCAACAACAACGCAAACACACAAGGATCCGACACAAAGAACATGACATGGGGTAGCACATTTCCATAGCACAAGAGATAGACCAGCACAAAGGCATGGCACAGGCATAGATAGATATAGATAGATCATGTATATATGAACAGGGATAGATGGCAAGTATGAAACGAAAGGAAATGCAAGAGCTTTGTCGACGTCGAGGATGGCATCAACGGGGTTGAAAGGCTCGACATTGATGATGGCGGGGGAGGCGAGGCTCGTTGCGGGGCATCCAGGCGAGCTACGGCTAGTTGCAGCAAGCATTGGCTGGCTGTGGCTTACTGCAGCCAGCTGTGGCCAGCTGTGGCTAGCTGCTGGTTGGCTACGGCTGGCTGCAGCTTGCTGTAGGCGAGCTGTGGCTGGCCGGACTTGGCTGCAGGTGGCTAGGAGCTGGCTGCTGCTGGCCGGGACATGGCAGCAGGCATACAGGAGGCGTCGTAGCTCGAGCGGTGTGGAATAGGGCAGCCACGCCAAAGGATAGGCAAGGCGTGGCCTCCCTACAAGGTGTAGAACGTGGCACAAAGGCCGGTCTCAGACACGAACGACAATAGATAGGGGAAAAGGTGGAAGATTTGGCCCTTGGAGGCTCACCGAAGGTGGTCGCTGTCCTCCAGTGAGGTATGACAGTAGGTGATGCAGGGGCGGTGGAGGTCGCGGATGCAGCCGGGGTCGCTGGGGCGTCACGATCACCGCTCGACGGGGGCAGAGGCCACGACATGGTGAGGACAGCACTATTGTTGCGGTATTATCTGGCAAGGTGGAAGGAGAAGGTGGTCATGGCTCTGGTTCTTGATGTGGACGCAGCACCGGTGAGGTTGAGATAAGGCACGGCGCCATGCTCGATGAAGGGCTTGGGGTGGTGCTAGTGCCGAGGCTTCAGGATGAAGGTGAGGTGTTGCACGGTGCTGCTGATGGCATAGCCGGGATGCAAGAATGGTGAGGTGGAGGTGGCGCGGCGTGGCTTTCCATCAGGTCCCATGGTGAACTCAGACAGAGGCACGATGAGGCGAAGAAGGTCGTGGTGTTCCTGGCCACAGACGTCAGGGCGCATTGATAAGGAGGAGGATTGGCCGGTGTCGGAGACGGGACCACGGCAGCGGCGTTCATCGGTGATGAGGTTGAGGCAGAGCTCGGCGAGGGGAACGCAGCTCGGCTCAAGGTGGAGGCACATCCGGCAGATGAGCTCTGGTATGGCTCGGGGTCATCGATATTCGGCACGGTGGACACCGACGTGTAGGGGTAGCAGCAGGGCACGTGTGTCCTCAGCTTGGCATCATGGCTGTGCAACATCGGGGCAACATCGAAGACAAGGCGTCTGTCATGGATGCGGCCATGGCAAAGAAGGCTCGGGGGCGTCTGAGCCATCATCGTGGGCCTAAGGTGCTACCATGGTGTGTCCATGGCTAGCCAGGTGTAGTTATGTCATGGTGGCCAAGAACGAAGCAGGGGTTCACGGTCGGTGGTGGCAGCTGGTCGAGGCGCAAGGCACCGGCACCGTCACCGTGGAGGCACCTCGACTCCCAGCCCATGGTCACAGCTGGGGACGAGGTCGGCAGAGCGAGGTGCCAGCATCGAATGTGATGTCACGGATGGAGGCACGTCGCACGGTGACCTAGCAGAGGAGGCTAACGCAGGTGCGGCAGTGGCGGATGGGAAAGGAGCCGACGCAAGTGGCGGTTGCGGCATTTTATAGCACGAGCGTCTAGGGTTCTGATGTGATGGATGGTGATGCCTCAGCGTCCGTACTCCTTGTCCACGCATCGTTCATCTATAGGCGGGAGTAGATAGGGTGCTGACATCGAGGTGGTGGTGTGAGCGTGCTTTCCTGGCGGCGACGGTGGCTCCCGGGGAGCGGACGCGAGGCGTCCCTAGGGTTCGGGCATAGGAGGAACACAGCTACTGGGCCTGGTGGGCCGCGTGGGTAGGGCTAGGTGCAATGTGGGCTAGCTGGGCGCTGGCGAGGGAAGCTGGGCCACGGGCGACCCTGGCCTCACGCGTGGGATGGGCCAAAGTGGCAGTAGCACGAGCTGGGCTTGTGCAAGGGGAGTAGAGGGAGGCGGTGAGTGGACCAGAGGCAGGGTCGAGGTGAGGTAGGCGGCTGGGCCACAACTAGAGGAGGAGGGGAGTGAGGCGGGCCTGTTGGCTTGCCAGTTGCTAGGCCTATAGGAAGAAGAGAGGCAAGGTTAAGTGGGCCGCGAAAAAGAGAAAAGAAAAAGATTGGTGGGCAGGTTATGGGGTTTGAGCCCATGATAAGGAAAAGGGTTTTTGCCCAAGAGAAAGGAGGAAAATTTTCCATTTATGCTCAAAGGGTTGAGAGGGGACTCAAAGAGGATTTGAGAGATACCAACTGGAATTGACATGGATATTGAGAGGAACTCAACAAGAGATTAAGAGGGATTTTGCTACGGATTTGTGCACTCCAAACTCCGACAACTCAGAATTCGGAACCAACTCGGGGACACTAGCACTTTCTTACAATAAATTATGCATGTATGCAATGATTTATTAGTAGGTCCTCCTTGGGTGGACTCAGGTTTGACATAGAGTCTACAAGCTCCACACATTGCAAGAAAATTTTCAAAAAGTTCATATTTTTTGTTGCACAAAAACTCGTGTTGTTACATTGCTGGAGCAAAACAATCCGACAGTTGGTGTGCCAGGTAGGGGCCTTTTTTGTTCTGATTTATTTTTGTGTTTCAGATGGGAATTATCTTCAACTTTGGCGACGAACCAGAGAGGATGCAGCCAGACATGAGGATTGTCTTTGGCAAGCTTGACTTCATCGCCGATCGGTTTGGGGACCTATGCCTGTGGGAGCCCGAGCCAACTGAACGGGAGGAGGAGAAGTCACTCCAGATCCGAGCTTTCACCATCGGACTAGAGGAGGCTATCGATGGAGGACCGCTCGCCATCGCATGTCATCTAACCCGCCACGGTCAGTTTCTCACCAAACCCAGCCAAGAGCCTAGGATCAACGCCACCCTCTTCCTTCGCAAGATCGAGGATCCAGTCCCGACAACGGATACGGCACCCAATCTAGTTCATTCCTGACACTCAGGAGCACCTATGCATGCGACAATGACTCGCTCGGCCCAACTTCTTTAGGCTATCACACCGCCTCTTGGATCTCCTACGGAGGACCCAAAAAACCCACGCCACACTGACTGGGAGCACAATGATGATGACTTCAACTTGAACCTAGTCGGAGTCACCATCCACAATCTCAGCCAGGGCGGTACCATTCTAGAACAATCGGACCACTCCAACAAGAATGATCGGCCCCATGACATTGGAACCGCCGAACTCACTAACACGGTGGCTTCACACCTCTCTCTATGACCGCAACCGACCATGTGGAGTTAACCATACGGATGTTGATGATGATGACATCATCTTGCATACACAAAGTTGATACCTCAGCATAAATGGTCATGAGGGGAATGGGTACATTACCCCTGAGCGTTCTCCTCATGATTACTTCAAGTTTGATTATGAAGTGCCTTACAAGACCAGCCAGTAGCCCTGGGATCATCTGCTTAATCGCAACGATGTGTTAGTAGATGAAAATTGGAAACTTCGACATCAGCTTCAATAGTAGAACGCAGCTCGGGGCCATTAGGCCCACAATGACATCCTGCGAGTAGCTCCGGTGTTTTCTAATGCTGAGCAAAGTTTGGTTGAGGCCATGAGGGAAGCGACGATGATGCCACAACCATCCAAAGAAGAAGGCCGACGGGCTTTTCAAAGGATTAGCAGTCACTGCCGACCGCATACCAGCACCTAGTGATGCGTCTATGACCCGCAGCTGCGCACCCCGAAACTCGGGGGCTTGACTGCCACGTCGATCTAATAGATCCCCACGTCACAATCCCGAACGTCGTCGAGGTCCCGCCCTACAACCGGGCGGCAATGATGGCGGACAGGGAGGAGGTGGGCAAGGAGGTGGCTGTGGAGGGCACTTCATCAGCGAAGGGAGTCATGAAGACAACTGGGCAAACAACAATTCGGGAAGCATCTATTGTTCCGATGGTGAGGGTGATACCCGCCACGATGGGAGAAACCCAAGGAATCGACAAGAGCCAGTGCTACGTGTTGCCAAAGGCGATCCCTATGATTTGGTAGGTCCCCCTACGTTCGGATACCGGATTCGGTTGGCCCAATGCCCCACAGGTTTTGTGCTCCCAACATCAAGAAATATGACGGTGAGACAGGCCTGAAGATTTGGCTGGTAAATTACCAACTCGCCATGAAAGCAGCATCCGCACTGGACATGTTTTTCATGATTCAATATTTTTTGATCTACCTCACTGATTCCGCCAGTAACTAGCTAAACGACCTTCGGGAAGTCATGATCAGGCGATGGGCAGACCTCGAGAAGGCATTATGTAATCACTTTGAGGGGGCTTACACTAAGCCAGGTACCTCGTGGGACCTCCTAGGATGCAAACACAAGACCGGCAAAAGCCTCCATGATTACATAAAGCACTTCACTCAACGCAAGAATAAACTCGAGGATGTCCCTAACGCAAGCATCATCACTGCCTTCACCGCCGGTGTCGACAGTGAACCCCTTATTTAGGACATTGGGTGAAGGAAGGACATTAGTCTCCAAGACATGTTCACCTTAGCCCACGAGCATGCCGACAGCAAAGATTGCTTTAATGCCAGTAATGGCTAATACAAATCGTGACTCACTAACGACGTGGACCGATTCTGACCAACAAAGAAGGATCGTAAGCATAGAGGTGAGCTCATGGCCAACGCCAAGAAACAAGGTGGCAACAAATCCAAACAGAGTCGTGTGAGCCATGCAAAAATTCAATGAGATCATGAACCAGATGTGCCAAAACCATCGCTTCGGTGAACCACTTGGTTAGGGACTGCCACACTTACAAACTTGAGATCATTGATGCTGGCAAGGACACAATGAAGGGTGGCCACCCGAAGAAGGGGAAAGACGGTGCCAAGGAGGATGACAAAGATAGCTACCCCAACATCAAGGGCGTCATGATCATCTTCGGGAGCCCGTAGGCCTACGAGGATCGCCGTCATGAAAAGGTAACCCGACGCCTCATCTTTGCCACCACACTTGCAGTTCCTATTTATCTAAGATGGTCCGAGCACCCGATCACCTTTGATAGAGACGACCACCCTGATCAAGTCATTGAGGCTGGTCAATTCCCTCTAGTGGTCAGCGACAGTCATTGGAGGCATAAAATGACCAAAGTCCTTATGGACAAAGGGAGTGGCATAAACATCCTTTACAAGGGTGCGTTCAAAAAGCTAAACATCGAGATGAGCAAACTATGTCCATCGCACTCTCTATTCCATGGGATCGTCCCTGGATGATAGGTCATGCCCCTTGGCACGATCACTCTGTCTATCACATTTGGTAACCAGGTACACTACCACAAGGAGACACTCTCCTTTGAAGTCATAGACATCGAGGGTCCTTAACACGCCATCCTCGGGAGACCCTACTATGCAAAATTCATGGCAATCTATCGACACAGAATTTTTGTCCCGTGTCGAAGACACACGCAGCAAGTCGGAAGGGTCTGCTCTATCGAGATGTAGACCCGCCTGGCTTCAGCGCAGGGATGGTCGATCCTGCGCACTCCTCCCAAGACGTGCCTTTCAATTTGACCCTGTAATTGACAAGGAGAGAAAGTTTATCAGTAATTAAGGGCGGAACGTTCGGTGTTGCTAGACGGTCCCGAATGTGCGGCTCTGAGAGCCGATATGAAAGGAGATCGACTAAACAGTTGATTCCAACATATTCGTGAGAATAAATCGATTAAAACTCATTGAGTTGTATAAGAAGAATCAGTTATCATTCAAGATAAATGTTGTTATTTGAACAAATATTAATCAATGGCAATAAGATATCAATAATGATTGGTTTATACTAAGCCAATGATTACAAGTAACCGAACCCCTTTTCATATAAAGAAACAATTCAACACCATTTAACCGTTTAATAAAGGTAAATCTAATGAACATGTTAGATCTCATCTATCGCTATGACCAGTGGGGCATGAGGCAGAATCATATAGGCCGTAGAAATAATAATAGACTCGACGACCCTAACTCATTCCTAATATCAGTGGGGCATGAGGCAGAATCATATAGGCCATAATACAATAATAAGATCATGGGGCTAACATATCTTTCAATCTATCTTTACTTCAACAATCTCATGATGCGAACTATTCGTAAAAGCACTCGATATCGGCTAAAATAGCCGATTCAGGCATAACGCATAGTTAAACTCATGCCTTATCAGGAATAGATCTATCAAATAACGATCACCACTTCACGGTGCTAATAGTGGGGTGTGAGGCAGAATCATATAGGCCGTGATAACGGGCCATGAAACGGTTCTTGGTAGCCAATAAATCTACTCAAGACATAACATGCTTTAACCACACGCTATGCACGATCAAGATTGAAGTAAAATGGCCGATAAAACGTAACCCATTATTTAATGTGTAGATTAGATCAATTTTAGATTAGCAAACGATGGGCTAAACAAGATATAAAACCGATCTAGATCAATCCCAATCAGGCAAAGTGATATTGCTGTAATTTAGATAAATAATGAAAGCAATAAACAATATCGGTAACTTAATGAATCTACCAAAGACTGCCATTCTAAGGTAGAGCCGATAACATGACCTTGATCTAGTTCATGTAGTGGGGGTTGACCGGATCAATGTAGCCATACTTGAACTAGGCAAGAATCGATAACTAACTTATACCAGAGTCGTAGTGGAGGTCGATCGGATCGATGCAGCCGTACAATAGAGGTATAAGCAATGACGATACTTACAACAAGCAGTGGAGGTCGACTGGATCGATGCAGCTGTACTTGCTGAAGAACTCACCGAGATCTACTCTACTCCTACTCCTAAGGGTGGCCAGAGCCAAAAAAGTAAATGACTTGTATATTGGATTGATTGTCTTCTTACAATAGTCGGGGTTTGATATTTATACCCGGGACCTGCGCATGACTCCTGTCTAAGCATGACTCATCACAATTTTTGACCCTAGAGAAAACATTCCTAATTTAAGATAACTTGGACTCTAATCTTTCCCTTTTTATAGAGTCCAACATGTCTCGTCCTGACGCCGAACGTAGCCTTTGTTGTTATCCGCCGACGCTATCTGAAGAAAGCCGATTCCAGTTTTTGTATTTGAATCAGCTGGTTTCAATCTACACACAATTGATTCCTTGACAACCTAATCTTGGGAGCCTTCAAGTCCCTGTGACTCTCCTTCCAAATTTTGGTGTAAACACATGCCCCCCAATTTTGGGATAAAAGTAATTTTATTCCAAAATTATCACGTGTGTATCCCCAATAGGTCCGTAGTCACAGGTAGAGAATCTTGATCTGGGGTCTACTGTTTGTCGATGTCCATACCAGCTCATGAGCCCATGCTTCAAACTTTTATGAGAGCATCATTGCTTCATGGGCACTTGGATTCATCCTTCCAGGTCGGCTATAAAATGTTTATCCGACCCTGGCGAGAGCAACTCAACAATTTAGCCATGTCTCTCTTCTACCTGTCTCCTCGAGTACCCCGTACTCCGCTGGACCCTCCATGGTCTATTCTCTTGCTATGAAGATCTTAAGCAGTTAGAAGAATTCTTGTGCACAGGGTGATTGTGTCGCTCATTCTAGTGCCTTGTTGAGCAAGAGGATCAGCTATAGCGGTTAGAAGAATTCTTATGATATCACCTAAGTCTTCTCTTCATGTTCGCAAAGTTGTTCTAGTGTTTGCAAGGGCTAAAATGTGTGGACACCTTCCCCTTGTTTGTTCCACTAAATGCCCAACGGGAAAGCCACAGGCTTCTTTCCCATAGTTCCTCGATTTACCGAGAAATCGGCTGAGCATATGTTAGGTGAGCGATTTTTCCTCTTCTTGGGCACAATTTTATCAACGGGCCAATGTTGATTCGGTTCACGACGACCTTCTTCCTTGTGGGGCTCGGACTCCCTTCAATCCAAAGAAGCCTTGATAGGTTGATCTCTGGTCAATGTAAAATCTTTGAATCCGTTTCACGACATTTTGTAACTTGGGGAAGCAATAAGTTCGAATCTGTTATCTCTTCGTTATCCGTCTCCTGAATTCCCGGAGTGTCATTCCGCTTTTGTTTCTGATTCCAATTTCACACCCCCAGCGAAATCTATCTTCTTGCCTTCCTAGGCTATATATATATGGGCCACGGCGTGGATTGAACAACAACCCACTTCGTCTCAAACTTTCTGCATCCTTAGTGTAGCTTCTGCTTTTCCATAGGTTTGAGATCATGGAGAACAGCAAGAGGTCTACTGAGGAGGCCCTCGATGTATCTGCATCATCGCGCCAGCACATCCACCATCAAGAGGGTGTAACTTGCGATGCTCCTGTCGCCCCAGAGCAGAGGGCCGACTCTACTCAGCCTTTGGGGTCATCCTTAGCACCAATTTGTCACCAGCTCCCCTGCTATCCGAGGAGGCCGAGAGATAACGATGACCTGATCGCTTCCATTGATGGGACCGGCGAGAAACTTGCCAACTGCCTCTCTATTGCGGAGTCAGCTCTGGCCATAGTTCAGGGCCGATCACCTCCTGAGGCCAACCTGGAGTAGGAGAGGCTGGCCAAGGCTGAAGCTAGAATTCCTGGTGAGACATTTACCATAATTTTCTTTTTCTTCTTAACTTTTATTCTCTGAGATCCTGCTCACCTCTTCTTTAAATCCTTTAGATCTATTGGCTCAGTTGGAAAGCCTTTGTTTGGCTGCGGACCATGCGGCAGGATCCATCAATGCCAGGGGCACCATTCTGGTGGCTCACTTGCATGACATCCCGAACCGCGTCAGAGAAGTCGCTCTTCATAGCGTTCGTCATGATGCTGCCATGGCGTTGGCTACTGCGCAAGTTCACTCCGCCATGATCTTCGGCTTCTTCCTCATGGAGCTCCAGTCATCGGATACCCCAAGGATTACAAGCGACTGGTTGAGGATTTCTTCGACGCCGCCAATTCTATAGCCCTAACCTCCTAGGCCGATGATATAGTAAACAAAGTGTTTTCTGATCTGTAGCTTGTAATAAGTGATATCAGTAAACAACTCCTTCATCTCCAATGATTTTTACTTCATGCATCACTTTGCTCGTGTTTGCCTTGGTCCTGCAAGTGGTACACATTGTACCGGCTTTTATCCTTCTGGGCTTATCTTTGCACTAGAAGCGATACCCTTCTGGTATCGGCTATTAGAGCTGACAGCTGAGCAACTTGGCTATCAAGTGTTAATCCAAACGTTAGGGTAATATTCCTTTAAATATTTCCCATTTGATTGCTCTGCCAAATTCCTCTTCTCCTCTCGGTGTCTCCAAAATGTAAATATTACCAGGCGCACAATGTTTGATCCAATGAGGTTTCCCCGATTAGGCGACTATACCGGCTATCTTGCTCTTGGCCATCAAGGGTGATCCATCCCTAGCTTTTCTGGAGTCTTATTGCCATCGACCGTCATAAGTACATCCTCGAGAGCATCCCTAGATTAACCGAAGAAGGCAAACAACAGACTAGCGGGAGTTGATGCTATTCAGCCAGAAATGTTGAGAGCGATCCATGATGTTCCAGACTTGAAATCTACATGTCAACATGTATCTTGTGTAGAATTGATCATATTCTCCGTTATTTAATTACGCTTCTTGTTTTGGCTAAAGAGCCAATTTGATATAGCCGATCCCAGGCTTCTAATCTTAATCCAATCAAGTCTGAAAATATGGCTTTTATTAAGAGAACCCTTTGACTTCCTGCCTTCAGTTGCTCAACACCGTATTCCCATCGGCATTAGTGAAGTGGTGCTTTGCCTTCCATTAATTGTGGTTGCCTTTTGCGCGTCCCGAGGCGTCCGCCTCTTCGCTTCAGGTCTTCAAATACCAGCCGGTGGCTTCGGCCTTGAACACATCTCCACCCGCAACTGTTCCTTTCCTTTTCTCCGCCTCCCGAAACCCTATAGCGATTTTCCTTCTCCCTTTCATAGATCCAATCATCCTTCATGGCTAGCGAAGACAACCGAGGCAAGCGCGCGGCGGAGGAAATCCCGGAAGAGAACATGCCGATGAACTAGTGTCTCCGACGCATGAGGTGAGATTGACATTTCTTGTTTATGATGATGAACAGTTCTGACTTGCCTATAGGTTTGTTGTGAATGACAGTCTCTATCCTCTTCCCAGGGCCGGCGAGCCTTCTGATGCCGCATCATCTATGCCGGCCTCGTCGTTGGATTCTTCCGACTCTTACAATGGCGATGACGCCCGGCGCTACCTTCATGAGTGGAGGATGGCTCAGAATCGTTATTCCGAGGTGACTTGGGAGAACGACCAACTAGAGATTCACCTCGGGGTCTCTCAGGCCACCCTTCACATGGCTGAGGAGGAGACCAGCGCTGTCCGAGTGCGGCTGGCCGAGTCTGACGCCTTGGTGGCGGAGTAAGATAAATTCCAGGAACACCTCATTCGATTTTCATTATCTTTATCTTGATAGTCTTTTGAACCTGTGACTATCAACCCTGACGATGCAGTTGGAGTCTCACCAACTGGCGGCGAACATGGCCACGGACACCATCAATGTGTGGGGTTCCCCCATCGCCGCTCATCTCCAAGACATCCCGGCCCGCGTTCAGGAGATCGCCCTCCACGGCGTTCATCATGGTGCGGCGGTGGCGCTGATCGCGGCACAAGTCCAAACTGGGTACGAGCTCCACGCCATGGAGACTAGTTTCCCAATGGGTGATGGCCCTGAGGAGCATGAGGACCTGCTCAAAGAATTCACCATGGTAGTGGAGGCCATAGTATACATCACATCCACTCAGGATGTGGTGAACAAGGTCTTTGATTAGTTTGTACTTAGGGTAATCTGATGAACAAAGACTCCTATTCTTTCATGAATGTGTCTCAGTGTTATTCCCTTGCGCGGCGATACATATCGTATCAGTTTTTATTATCTTTGAAGATTTTCATTTTTTGAACTAGATATGATACCCTCCTAGTATCGGCTATTAGAGCCGAGAACGAATCAGCTATCAAATGTTGACTAGATGTTAGAATAACATTCCACAGAACTTTTCATATCAAAGGTCAGACGAGTAATCAACCTAGGTCAAGCATCATATTAAACGAAATAGAACTTCTTTAAGAAATCCATTAACTCTGAATCGCACTTACAATCCCATTTAGCATTCATACGTCGGCCTAAACCCATACTCAGAACTAAGGCTTATTTTCCTTTATTCCAATGGCTGACGCGAAGCCATGATTTTTCTACTAAAATAAACTCTCAGAGCCGATCGCTTGCATCGGCTGTTGGCTTTCATTGCTGATCTTAATGAAGCCTCCTTCCCATGACTTGCTAGAAAAACATTCGAAGTCTCCTAGTTCCCAAAATACTGGATCGGCTGTTGCGATGCTCACGGACTCATCAGCACAAACCAGTTCGACATCATCTCCATGCCATTGAATCAAACACTAATGCATGGTCGATGGTATACAGCAGTTTGCATGAATCCAATCACAATCGAGGAGCAAACTGTATGATCCTTTTCCATCGATGACGAAGAATGTGGTGAGCAGAGTCTTGCTTCCGATCGTTAGTTCGACGTTTATTGTCCCCCGGGTCTTAGATGTATTACCTTCGAAGCCCTTAAGCATCATGTCAGTCTCCATCAGATCTCCTGGTCCTTTGCCAAGCTTACGAAAAATGGTGTAAGGCATGAGATTGATAGAAGCACCTCCGTCCACCAGCATCTTGTTCATTGGCTTCCCATCAACAAGACCTTTCATATATAAAGCTTTTAAGTGCCGATGCTTGACTGGTTTGTCAAATATTGCTTGTTGTACAACCGCTAACTTGGCAACTATCTCCTCATACTCTGATTCATCGAAACTCGAATAAACTTCTTGATCTGTCGAAGCTCTGAATTCCAATAGCAACAGAAAAGCCATTTGGATATTAGCCGACGGTTGCTTTCTATCGGCTGTTTGCTTGGTACGCCATACTTGAGGTTTACCGGATGCCTGAGCCTGTTCCATTTCTTTATTCCTTAGGCATTGCACCCTTCTCTTCTGGCTTCTTGATAAACCTCCTAGGCACCACTAGCCTTCCTGCCAAACATATTTTCTTTCGTTGCCCTCCTCTTCATAATCAGCCCAGTCCTGGTCAACGACTCTTTTTCCAAGCCGATCATGAACACTTTTATTTTTAAGCGCCAGTCCATGTTATTATGATGATATGCATCTTGAGCATGGATAGACCGGCGGTTGGTTTGAGACTGCCTATACTCCCGATATTGATTGCTGCATTCTGGACAGTCATGTCTGGTAGGCAACTTCAAACATTCATTCCAGTAATGTCTGAAGAAAGGACAATTCCAATGTAATTCGGCTTGTTTCCTTTCATAGCTCTCTTCTTTCAGTTGATGCTGGTACGCTTGATCTTTTAACCAACGCTGATAATCCTTTTCCTTCTGCCGCTGCCATTTATTCAACAGAATCCGAGATGTAACTCGTGGCTTTGTTGTCTCTACTTTTGACATCTCCCCCTACTCATATCAGCACTTTTGCTCGGCACGACGTCTTCTAAACTCTCTGTACTTGTCGGCTGATATTTGCATCTTGGGATCGACTGTTCCAGCTTCTTTTGATTTGGTTGATGTTAGGACCTTAGTTTTTCCTTTGAATAGCCCAGCATCAACCATGTTTTGATCTCCTAGGAAAGGATTATCATCAACTTTCATTTTCCAAGGCATATCAAATTTGAGCCTCCCCTGCTGAATAGCCCTCTGTATATGCTGCCAGAAAATTCTGCATTCGTTAGTGGAATGAGAAGTAGCATTATGAAACTTGCATAACTTCTTATTCTTCAACTGATCAAGGGGCAACATGACATGACCATCGCACAACTTGATCTGCCCTTTCTCAAGCAAGAAATCAAAGAGCTTATCTGATTTGGTGACATCAAAGTCATAGCTCTCCTCGATTCCTCTTTCCCAAGGATTTGGCACCATTACTGTCTTCTTGCCCTAATTCCATTCAGCCACAGCAACCTCTTCTTCTTCATCTTCATAGCTGTCATCGACTGAGTATGGATCATAAGCTTTGGCTACTGTGGTACTTTTCTGAAATCGGGTATCTCTGCGCATACACTGGAATTGGCTATTGAGCGCTGCCACTCGTTGAGCCAATTGGCCCAAGTTGTCAAATTGTTGTCCTAGCAGCTTTTCTTCCCACATCGGTAGCATTCCTTGAACAGCTAAGCAGCTAGTTGATCATTAGCCAAGTTTAAGGAGAAGCACAAGTTCCTGGTTTATCGGAACCTCTAAAGAAATTCAATGCCTAATTCATTAGTCTTCTGTCTTATAGTTGTCAGATCGGTAATCTTCTTTTCTCTAGTCCTAGTGTAAAAATATTTATGAAACTTTTTCTCTAGGTCAGCCCAATTGTCAATGGAATTGACTAGCAAAGATGAAAACCAAGTGAAGGCTAGCCCTGATAAGGACAGAGAGAAGAAACGAACTCGATGGGCATCCTCAACTAATGCTTCACCCAATTGTGTAAGATATCGACTGACATGTTCTATCGTGCTTGTACTGTCTTGGCCAGTGAACTTAGCAAATTCTGGGAGCCTATAATTTGTGAGAAGAGCGACCAAATCATACCATTCTGGATATGGGCGGTTGTACGAAAAGGTCAGACCTTTTGGCTTTAGACTAAACTAATTCTTCATCATCTCGGTCACCCTCAGCAATAATTCATCAGCTTGCAGATTTGGATTCCTCTGCACCTGTTGACCCATCTGTGGATTGAAATCCCGTGTGCCCTGGTATCCTAGATTTGGCATCATGTGAAGGGTGTTATAATCTGTGCCATAGTGATACCCTTGTGGAATCTCAATCTACTGGGCCCTTTGCTGGCTTGCTGGTTGAAGTCTCTGATTGTAGATATAAGGATCTATATCACTATGGATCCTTTGAATTGATGGTGCTATTTTTTGAGCCAACGATGGTATGTGTCCTGATGTGCCAAAATTGATTACCTGGTTCTGACTTTGCCCTGCCGGCTGTTGCACATGCTGTACTGATGGTCCAGGATTATACTGTATCTGATTTGCAGTAGTTCCTTGAGCCTGTTCAGATGAACTCTGAACTGTCTGGACATCACCATTACTAGTTGGTGCTACTTCTTGATGGCTGATACTGACTTGATTAGTCCCTTGGGTCAACGGATCTGGAATGTTGTAATAAGCCGGTCCGCCTTGACCAACTAGAAATCCATGAATCGCCTCTCTCATGGCGTTGTGGAATATGTTCACGAAAGCTTCGTTATGGACCGATATGGCATCATGAACAGGTTTGTCTACAACCTCCTTAAAGAAACGCCTGTCTTCATCTTTAGTCGTATCTGTATGCCCGTGTAGTAGAACTCTTGGTAGTGGAAATTTCTGAACAATTGTGTTGTCACATGTTTTGGTGTAGGACAACAAACATTTGTTCTGAAACTCTTCTGTAGCTTTGCTGATGATACCCTTATCCCCATCAAGTAGATCTTCATAATGCAGCATAAGGATGTCGTTGTTGGTGTGAACCGCCATGACAATTGTGGGGTCCCACCGGGCATGCCAAAAACGTGTGTCGATACAGAGTTTTTGTCCCGTGCCGAGGACACACGCAGCAAGCCGGAAGGGTCTGCTCGATGGAGCTGTAGACCCACCTGGCTTCAGCACAGGGATGGTCGATCCTGCGCACTCCTCCCAAGACGTGCCAGTCAATTTGACCCTGTAATTGACAAGGAGAGAAAGTTTATCAGTAATTAAGGGTAGAACGTGTCGGTGTTGCCAGATAGTCCCGAATGTGCGGCTCTGAGAGCCGATATGAAAGGAGATCGACTAAACAGTCGATTCCAACATATTCATGAGAATAAATCGGTTAAAACTCATTGGGTTGTATAAGAAGAATCGGTTATCATTCAAGATAAATGTTGTTATTTGAATAAATATTAATCAATGGCAATAAGATATCAATAATGATTGGTTTATACTAAGCCGATGATTATAAGTAACCAAACCCCTTTTCATATAAAGAAACAATTCAACACCATTTAACCGTTTAATAAAGGTAAATCTAATGAACATGTTAGATCTCATCTATCACTATGACCAGTGGGGTATGAGGCAGAATCATGCAAGCCCTAGAAATAACAATAGACTCGATGACCCTAACTCATTACTAATATCAGTGGGGCATGAGGCAGAATCATGCAGGCCGTAATACAATAATAAGATCATGGGGCTAACATATCTTTCAATCTATCTTTACTTCAACGGTCTCATGATGCGAACTGTTCATGAAAGCGCTCAATATCAGCTAAAACAGTCGATTCAGGCATAACGCACAGTTAAAGTCATGCCTTATCAAGAATAGATCTATTAAACAACGATCCCCACTTCATGGTGCTAACCATGGGGTGTGAGGCAGAATCACATAGGCCATGATAATGGGCCATGAAACGGTTCTCGCTAGCCAATAAATCTACTCAAGACGCAACATGCTTTAACCGCACGCTATGCATGATCAAGATTGAAGTAAAAGCGGCCGATAAAACATAACCCATCGTTTAACGTGTAGATTAGATCAATTTTAGATTAACAAATGATGGGCTAAACAAGATATAAGACCGATCTAGATCAATCCCAATTGGGTAGAGTGATATTGATGTAATTTAGATAAATAATGAAAGCAATAAGCAATATCGGTAACTTAATGAATCTACCAAAGACTGCCATTCTAAGGTAGAGCCGATAACTTGACCATGATCTAGTTCATGCAGTGGGGGTCGACCGGATCGATGCAGCCATACTTGAACTAGGCAAGAATCGATAACTAACTTATACCAGAGTCGTAGTGGAGGTCGACCGGATCGATGTAGCCGTACGAACAGAGGTATAAGCCATGAAGGTACTTACAACAAGCAGTGGCGGTCGACCGGATCGATGCATCCGTACTTGCTGAAGAACTCGTCGAGATCTATTCTACTCCTACTCCTAAGGGTGGCCGGTGCTAAAAAAGTAAATGACTTGTATATTGGATTGATTGTCTTCTTACAATAGCTGGAGTTTGATATTTATACCTAGGACCTGTGCATGACTCCTGTCTAAGCATGACTCATCACAATTTTTGACCCTAGACAAAATATTCCTAATTTAAGATAACTTGGACTCTAATCTTTCCCTTTTTGTAGAGTCCAACATGTCTCATCTTGGTGCCGAATGTAGCTTTTGTTGTTATCTGCTGGCGCTATCTGAAGAAAGCCAATTCCAGTTTTTGCATCCGAATCAGCCGGTTCTGATCTGCATGCAATTGATTCCTTGATGACCTGATCTTGGGAGCCTTCAAGTCCCTGCGACTCTCCTTCCAAATTTTGGTGTAAACACAATCCCTAGTTACGCCTATCACAAGCTCAAAATTCTAGGCCCCCACGGCATTATCACCATCGTGAGTAGCTTCCAAGATGCATACGAGTATGAGAGGCTAGCTATAGAACAGGCCCAAAGGTATCTGATTCTGGACGAGCCAAAACATGCTAATAAGGATAAACAGGAGGCTAGCTCTAGCACGCTCCAACAATCACCTCGATCCCCGGAGCATCGGCTCACACCAAAAACCCCGACCAGTGTCTAGCCTCCTAATTCTATGATTTCCGCTTCGCTGGCTACACCGGTGCCTGGTTTGCCCAAGAAAGCAAAGCCAGAAGAGGAGACAAACGATTGAGCCGACAGGAAGGACCTTGCAACCGAGGCCTAGAACACCAACGGTGCACTAAACCTCAGGTCAACCCTGAGTAGGGGAGGGAAGAAGACAAACAACAGGCAAAACTTGCCAGTGGTATTAATACGCACCAGCCGTCGTTCCCCCTTCTTTCTTTTCCAACAACAAAAAACATGGTTGCTATGCACAAGAGGATTTTACGCCTTAAACAACCAAGGAATAACTTTCCTAAAGAATGGCTCGGGGGCTACATCCTGCGTGTTACCCAACGTCACCTCCCAAATAAGCCATACTGACCAGACGACACTCGATCTAATACACTCGGGAGCATTACACCGACATGGCAACGCCAAAGTAGTCATAGTGATATATGCAGGCTCAGCACTCAGGCATGTTATACTAACCACCCTAGGTGCTCAGGGGCTACTACTACAATATCACACAACTACTAGTCTGCAAAGTGAAATTTTATTCAAGATAATATTTTACACAACAGCAAACCAACAGGACCTGACCTCAATGAGGAGTGTCCTTTATGAGTTGATCCACTTTACAACCGCTGCAATGGCATTGGTGGCGACACCAAACTTGACTATCAGTTGCTTAACGTCGATGTCCTTGGGCACTTCCTCTCACGGTGGGAACCCAGGTTCTATCGCACGTAGGTCCACTTCCGGTAAAGACAGTTGCCGCTGCGGCCCCATGGTGAATGTCAAGCGCCGTTACATCCCTGATCTGCGACAAGAGGCCGAGGGCCTACTCATGAAGATCTAACCCCGCTGGATGCACTAGCTCGATGGTGGCCTCCACCGCTTTCTCCAACGCCATGCAGCGGTCACTATTGATTCGGGCCATGGCGACACCGCCACGCGCCCAATCCACCGACTTGTCATGCAGACGAGTCACCTCAACCAGCTTGCTGGCCAGCTCCTCATTGGCCCGGTGAAGATCCACCGCCTCAGCTAGGACAGCGCCTAGTTGCTCCTGTGTCATTGGGAAATGCGGAGGGTTAAGATCAAGGCAAAAAGCAATTCTGCAAAGGAACCAAAAAAGATCAACTCACCAACGAGCTCGGTGTGGATCGCCGCGATGGCAGCCCTCGCATTAGCTGCCTCCCCATCCATGGTGCCAAGCGTTGTCTCGGTAGCCACAAGGCACTCCTTCAGCCATCCCACCTCCCAAAACCCATCCTAGAGGGATTTCCCAACCACGACCAGCTCAGCTCATCTCCTTCGACCTCCTCCTCATCGAAGGAGGAAGGCAAGGCTGACGGCAGCATGGCCTGCATTGTTGGGGACACGACGATGCCAAGGCCTCTCGGACGGTGGCGGGCCATGGCATTGAGCGCACCAACGAGAAACCACTGCACCAAGAAACACATCAGATTCATCTTCAATGAAGTTGATAGCAGATCCATCCTTACCCGAACCCCATCAAGACCAAACAGAAGGCCTAGGCAGAGGAAGGTACGCCTCTCTCGGTGTGTCCCTCCTCGAACTCCTCCCGTCAGTGCTTACTTCTGGCCATGGATGGAAGGCAAGATATGGTGACTATAGAAGATGCGATGAGCAAGGGAAGGTGAGCATGCAAAGGCTACTATGTAGGTGTACTAACTCCCCTTCCCAATTCCTCTATTTTATAGGCAGGAGACGCGTATGGTCGATGGAATCCCAGTAGTCTGATGAGCGAAAACGGGAGTTAAGGCCCAACTATGCCCCCATGATCTCTGAGAGGCACAGCCTTCGAGATAGACATGTGGAGAGATGAACCGTAGAAATCGACGCCTCAGCTTCATGGAGAAGGAACCCATCCGTGTAACCATGGAGGCCGTGGGACCAAATGGTCAGAAATCTGATGCACCGTCACCCGAGCTGGTGCAGGTGAGCGATCTGACACTCAGATTGGGTACTCGGCCTGGCTCACCCCCTCAGCAGGTGTAAGCGGTAGTGATTCATTTGTTATCGACCTTGCCCCTCTAGAGTCTAGGGGTATTTGGAAGGGCCACCAATCTGGCTCTAAAACTTCTAACACTCTGTGTCATGTAAATCTCCCAATACCCGAATGAGCTCGAAATACCTTATTTCAGCCGATGTGTGCCCCTTTGGGGGAAACCGAAAAACTGGTTGGACCATGGCAATAGCCAAAGTACGAGCTCCTAAAATCTAGAAAAAGAGTTTTATGATGTGCCCCCGCTGGTCTGGCTTTGTCCTGCCACTTTCTTTCAGTGAAGTGGATGTTCACTCATTCTACCCGTTATCAGCTCGAAGAGTTACACACGCAATTGCCGATAGCTGCTCACGCATTCATTACTCGCCCACAGTAGTGCCCGCACTGGGACACTATTACATTGGCCTCAGGGCTCTGGGACAACGTCCTTATTCTTCCACTAAGCGAGGCTCATGACAATTCATACCACGTTGCTTAATGGGTCTCAAAGAAAAATGTGACGTCCTTAGTGCTTGATAAAAAAATGACCTTCAATAGGTCACCCCAAAAATCAACTGGCTTAGTGACACGCGGGTGATGGAGGTGCACCAACCCCATCCTCATTATTGTTTTACGACGAGGACTTAATGATGTGCAACCACTATTTACACACCAAAATACTTCGGGAACCAACTTCTCGAGTACAATGGTATTTCTACCCTAACCTGGCATCCATGATGTCCTGGAAGGTACGCTTCTAGTTATCGGGTACACCACCCAAATGTGGCATTGACAATGTCCCGAGGGCTACGCCCAGAAACTATGTTTCCCAAAATGGGGTGAACCACCCAAGCTAGGCACTTACAACTGCCAGGGAACAACGTTCCTTGATGTATGGTGTACCACCGCCGCACTCGATGCTTGAAAAAGATTCTTGCCACCCGAGAAATGCTCTTAGTACTCGAAGGGTAACATACTGGCTCCCCAATACTTGGGAATATCTTATTGCACTGCTCGAAGCTTCGGCACCCAAAGATGCTCACTGTGTACTCACAGTACACAGAACTTATAGGGGAGACTGCGACATCCTGAGAGCTTAAAGCTACGTGCTGGCTTATCATTAAGTCCTATGGGGGCTATTGTCAGAGATATGGGCTAGGGGTACCTACACCACCCGTATATATGACCACCACCGAGCTATCGGCCTAGCAGCCATCAAGGGGAGGCCCGTAAGGGCTGACGTGGTCAACCAACATGGAAATCAAGGCAAACTGAGGCAGGAGTATCTGGACAATAGCTAGGATCAATCTATTGTAACAAACTAGGAAGCCAATCTGTTAGCCCGATCACCCTCTCTATAACCCTACCTGTGCTGCCTATATAAAGGAGGGTAGGAACCTCAGGCTTAGGATCCAATCTTCCACCTATTCCATCTACCTCGTAGCGAGGAGCAACAACCTGTGTAATTGAGCATACTAATACAAGAGCAGCCGCACCACTGGAGTAGGGATTAGCGCGCATCGCGCCCCGAACTAGTATAAATCATTGTGTCTCATGTGCTACCATCTGATTCCGTCTATGCGATCACATTGCTAAATATTGCCAGAGCAAAACAATCCAACACTCTTCTTCTTCTCATCTTTCTTCTCCTTCTTTTCTTCCTTCTCATCATCTCTATAAGTATCATCGGTCATCATATCTCCCAACACTTGGTTTGGTGTCATGGTGTCAAAACCACTCCTCACTAGAATAGTGACCAATGTGCCAAACCTCAATGGTAAGCATCTCAAGAACTTGTGGGAGAAGTCCTTGTCCTTCACTTCTTCTCCAAGTGCTTTGAGATCATTGACAAGCACTTGAAGCCTATGGAACATCTCCGGTACACTCTCATTATCCTTCATCTTGAAGCTGGCAAATTTCTCCTTGAGAATGTATGTCTTGGCACCCTTCACAGCTTGAGTGCCCTCAAATGATTCCTCCAACTTCTTCCATGCCTCATGAGCCCTCTTAATGTTCTTGATTTGCTCAAATGTCCTCTCATCCAATGCATCATGAATGGCACTAAGAGCAATGTCATTGTTTTGGTGTAGCACTTCTTCGGTGATGGTGGGACCCTCCTCATTGGCAACCTCAATCTTGGTCTCCACCACCTTCCACACCTTTCTATTGATTGACTTGATGTAGGTGGTCATCTTAGCCTTCTAATAAGGATAATTTAAGCCATCAAATTGGGGTGGCTTCTTAGTGTTGTTGATTTGAGCCTTTTTGACACCGAAGGTTGTTAAGCCTCAAATCAAGGTGGCCACGGCTCCGATACCACTCGAAAGGTCCTAATGGCTAGAGGGGGTGAATAGCCTAAAAATTTTCTACAATAACACTTAAGCCAAGTGGTTAGTCAATTAAACGGCGAAGCGAGTGTTGTGCTAGCCTACTAAAAATGCAAGCCTCCTATCCACAAATCTAGTTGTTATGATCTATATTCCACACACAAGAGGATATGTCACTACCACTAAGCTAGTGAGCTCTCAAAGACTAACTAAAGAGCCTCACTAACCACTAGACCCAACACAAGCTAGCTCTCAGAAATAATTACACTAAAGAGCTTAGCTACACTAGGAATGCAAATACAAAAGAGGGGATGATGTTTATACCACCGTGGCAAGTGACAATCAACCAATCACAATGAATACCAATGAAATCTTTAGAGACAATGATGACACAAAAATTTTCAACGAGGTTCACTTGCTTGTCGGCAAGCTAGTCCCCGTTGTGGCGATTCACTCACTTGGAGGTTCACGCGCTAATAGGCATCACATGCCTAACCCACAATCGGGTGCCGCACAACCAACACAAGATGAGGATCACACAAGCCATGAGCAATCCACTAGAGTACCTTTTGGCCCTCCACCGGGGAAAGGTCAAAGACCCCTCACAGTCACCACGATCGGAGCCGGAGAAAATCACCTTCCTCCGCTCAATGATCCTCGCTGCACGAAACCGTCTAGGTGGCGGCAACCACTAAGAGAAATAAGTGAATCCCGCAGCAAAACACAATCACCAAGTGCCTCTAGATGCAATCACTCAAGCAATGCACTTGGATTCACTCCCAATCTCACAAAGATGATGAATCAATGATGGAGATGAGTGGGAGGGCTTTGGCTAAGCTCACAAGGTTGCTATGTCAATGCAAATGACCAAGCGAGAGAGCAAGAGCCGGCCAAACACATTATAGGCATCCCCTAGAAATAGAGCCATTGGGCTCATCATAGAGCCCTGCTCGAGCTGACCGAACGTAGTCCGGTCTCCGATCTCCGATCACCATCCACATGTCCCCTCGGTTCAATGTCGTCCGCACGATTTCAACGGTCAAATCTCAGCGGTCTTCATGGTTAAGTGATGACCGGACACGTCCGAGACAGGATCAAACACGCCAGTGCCACACCTACTCATGCATGCCCTCTCTACTTCACCCAACGATCTGACGCGCCGCTCCCCGTGGAACCCCAGCGTCAGATTGAGTCCAGTAAGCATCTAGAGAGGGATTTTGCTGATCGGACGCGTCCGTTCACGTATGACTGGACGCGCCTCAGCGTCCGTTCCTCTCTGGCTCACATGATTGCCTACGACAGCGTACGTCAGTGCTTGATCGGGCACACCTCCGTCGCATTAGGTCACACACTATTCAGCGTTCGGTCGTAGAACCGACTGTGCACCTCACTCCACAACACTGACCGAACGCAGGCTCAGAGTCCGGTCTCTGTGGGATCAGTGTCTGGTCACTGAAAAACATCTCCTCCACTTCACCAACTTCTCCACCCTTGCTCAAATATGCTAACCACCAAGTGTATCACCTTGTGCACATGTGTTAGCATGTTTTCACAAATATTTTCAAGAGTGTTAGCTCTCCACTAGATCTAAATGCATATACAATGAGTTAGAACATCTAGTGGCACTTTGATAATCGCATTTCGATACAAGTTTCACCCCTCTTAACAGTACGGCTATCTATCCTAAATGTGATCATACCCACTAGGTGTCTTGATCACCAAAACAAAATGGCCCGATGGATTTCACCTTTGCCTTGAGCTCATTTTATTTTTCTCTTTCTTCTTTTTCAACCTGAGCACTTGATCATCACCATGCCATCACCATCATCACGATCTTCATTTTCTCCATCACTTGGAATGTACTTAACCTATCTCATATTCTCTCAGAGCACAAAGGTTAGTACCTAGGGTTTCATCAATTCACCAAAACCAAACTAGAGCTTTCAACGAGTCCCTCACCTTCCCATAAGCACCAGCCAAAGAGGGGCTAAGGGGGTGCATTGGGGGGCCACTTCAACCCAAAGGACACGTCTTGGCCACTGCTCATGAGCTGGAGGAGGCAGGCCCCGCTAACTACAACAATTACACCATCTACCACGACAAAATGCGTCATCATCGACCTTCGGTGGCAACTTCTGTGTCTATCCGCGTCCGATGACCATGACCACCAGAATGGCTCCTTCCGCTACTATGACTACTTCGGTTACAGGGAGTTGCTCCCTACATGGCGAAGACCCTCGCAATAGTTGAGTCAAGTAGGGGCTAGGCTATGGACCTCCGCAATAGACAAGTCTTTATCATCGTGTCACGGCTTCCAACCTTCGCTGCCAAAACACATCCTGCGCCAAGGACACCTATGGAAGCTCGAGATAGACTAGGGACTTATACTCTTGGGCCTTTTTCCTACTTTTGTAGCTACTAGGTTTTGTTGTACTAGCCATAGCCTAGTGGCTAAGGGCTACTGTTGGGGGAGAGGAAGAAGCGCCTCCGTCCCTCCATGCAAAAAGCCCTAGCACCTAATAAATCTGAGGACCTCCTTGTAAATTCATGAACCATAAGGGGTAGAGAGAGAGATGCCTCCTCCCACCTCACTTATAAATAGAACCCAAGGGAAAGGGGGAAGGGGATCCCCGGATTCAGTTAGCTAGTCAGTGAAGGGCAAGATTCCAACAACCTTTTTAAAACTTACAACAAGCACACACAATAAGCACATATTTAAGTTGAGTTAATCCTCTATGTCATTTATCACACAAGGTTAATTATTGTTTTATTGCATTGACATTTATTATGGGCATTAGAATATATTCGTTTTAAGGTTGGCCTAAGCCCAATTAAACCCAACAAAAATATCTAACTCATTATCATCACCACAAAACGGCCCAACAAATTATATGTTCTGTTGAAATGCACAGTCATCATAGAGTATATATATGTTCATCTTTCAGAAAGAATAATTTCTCCTCCTGGAGTCAAGATCTATTGTGATCTGCAAACTTTGTTAAATTCTCAAATTCACTTAATATATTATTGATTTGTGCCTTTGCTGCATTATGTCTGATGCAACATACCTTGAGCCACACATAGCACAAGCACCAAATGAGCCATAAGCTCAGTCATAATGCAGCACTTGGGAAATGCATTAATCATACAATGCATAACTGATCATCATGAGTCATTTAATTTCTTCAACAATTGCGATTTACAGAGGCGTTGCAACAGCAAACCAATCCACAAAACTCTTTAGCTCTATACAATTTTGTGACCAAATGTCATAAAGCTAAGATACCTTTGAAACTTACATTGCAACAGCAAACCATTCCATAAAACTCTTTAGCTCCATACAGTTTTGTGACCAAATGGCATAAAGCTAAGATACCTTTAAAGCCTACATTGCCCAGTAGATGCAAAAGACCAAGGATGTGAGCATCCATGAGACTCTTAGGTGCAAAACGGGATAGAACTCTATATTGTGCAAATGCACAACTGTGTTTAAAAACAAAAAGGCCTGCAGAGCTCCATTGCTCGAAACTGTCTTAGCACAGAGAGCAGAGTCAGGGAACTAAGACGCAGTCAACCCCAGCAACATGGAAACCAATGTGATTGTAAAATAGATCGTGCAGATCTGCGTAGCTATATTGTTGTACTCATTTAGTCGGTTGAGAAGTACTGCCTTGTCAATCCATATAATCAAAGCTACACCAAGAAAATAGATGACCCTATAGTGCTTCATCCTGGCAACTGCCTTCACCTGCACAATACATGTAATGCCAGATTAAACACTAACTTACTACCCAAACAATAATGTCAGATTAAACACTAACTTGCTATCCAAAGAATGCACACTACAGTTTCTTTATTTACCTCATGTCCAATGTTTGTCTCATGACTATTGGTCTTCATTGCCAATTGCGAAAATCTAAAACCAAGAAATTGTGTCAGCAACAATACAACAATGGCTATTGCTTGCTACACTAACATTAGGCTCATGCAGCAAACAAAAATGAAAATCAGTTTCAGTGAAGGGCTATGGCGCTGTGCCAGGTGCCATGCTCAATCACGCGATTGGTTGCTACTCCTACATCGGACTGACACAGAAAGCCAAATTGAAGATTAGTTTCAGCAGACAGCAATGCTATGTGCAATCAAAACTGAATATTAGTTTCAGCAGACGGCAATGCCGCATTCAATCTGGTGTGCGCTGCCCTAAGCTATTGCCCCCAATTCGATTGGGGCTGCTCCCACGGTCAGCACAAAGTGGCGCTGCCAAGGCCGTTCTCCATGCTCTCGCCAGCCAATGAGCTCGGTAGCACGTGCCAAAAATCCGTCGAATTCCCGAACACAGCCTCACCCCTTTTCATAACTCAACAGCTTCTTTTTTTGTTATTTGTACCTTCCATCGGCAACTCTATCCCACCTCCAACCAAAAAGTGCTGCCTGATGCCAAAGTCTTTAAAAATGTCTGATGGCCTTTGCGTTTTAATTTATTTTCGAGTGCGCAAGAATCGTAGTATTTACACATAAAAAAGGTTTATGAAGCAAGGAAATTTTTGTTATAACTTTAGCCAAATGGTCAAGGCAATGTTCTAGTTGGACTGCACCAGCAAGCCAAACTGAAGAAAAGTTTCAACAGACGGCAATGCTGCATTCGATCAGACGCGTGCAGCCTGAGCTATGGCCCCCAATTCGATTGGAGCCACCCCCACGGTCGCCAGCAAGCAGAGCTGCCGAGGCCGTTCCCCATGCTCTCGCCGGCTAACGTGCTCGGCATGGCACCACGTGCCCCTGAATCCATCGAATTCCCGAAACCACGGACCGCGCCGCGGCTTCCCCACCCGCATCCCCAAACGAGTCCCAAATTGGAAGCAACCGAGCAGGGCGACTTTGAGTAGATCTAAACTTTAAAAAAAATCAGAAGCAAACGAGTAGAACGGCTGTGGGGAACGGCTGTGGGAATGGCTGTGAGTAGACTGCCATTCTAAGGTAGAGCTGATAACTTGACCTTGATCTAGTTCATGCAGTGGGGGTCGACCGGATCGATGCAACCATACTTGAACTAGGCAAGAATCGATAACTAACTTATACCAGAGTCGCAGTGGAGGTCGACCGGATCGATGCAGCCATACGAACAGAGGTATAAGCCATGATGGTACTTACAACAAGCAGTGGCGGTCGACCGGATCGATGCAGCCATACTTGCTGAAGAACTCGCCGAGATCTATTCTACTCCTACTCCTAAGGGTGGCCGGAGCTGAAAAAGTAAATGACTTGTATATTGGATTGATTGTCTTCTTACAATAGCCGGGGTTTGATATTTATACCGAGGACCTGCGCATGACTCCTATCTAAGCACGACTCATCACAATTTTTGACCCTAGAGAAAATATTCCTAATTTAAGATAACTTGGACTCTAATTTTTCCCTTTTGTAGAGTCCAACATGTCTCATCCTGGTGCCGAATGTAGCCTTTGTTGTTATCTGCTGGCACTATCTGAAGAAAGCCAATTCCAGTTTTTGCATCCAAATCAGCCGGTTCCGATCTGCACGCAATTGATTCCTTGATGACCTGATCTTGGGAGCCTTCGAGTCCCTGCGACTCTCCTTCCAAATTTTGGTGTAAACACAATCCCTAGTCACGCCTATCACAAGCTCAAAATTCTAGGCCCCACGGCATTATCACCATCGTGAGTAGCTTCCAAGATGCATACGAGTATGAGAGGCTAGCTATAGAACAGGCCCAAAGGGATCTGATTCTGGACGAGCCAAAACATGCTAACAAGGATAAACAGGAGGCTGGCTCTGGCACGCCCTAACAATCGCCTCGATCCCCGGAGCATCGGCTCACTCCAAAAACCCCTACCACTGTCTAGACTCCTAATTCTACGATTTCTGCTTTGCTGGCTACACCGGTGCCTGGTTTGCCCAAGAAAGCAAAGCCAGAAGAGGAGACAAACGACTGAGCCGACAGGAAGGACCTTGCAACCGAGGCCTAGAACACCAACGGTGCACTAAACCTCAGGTCAACCCAGAGTAGGGGAGGGAAGGAGACAAACAACAGGGCAAAACTTGCCAGTGCTATTAATACGCACCAGCCGTCGTTCCCCCCTTCTTTCTTTTCCAACAACAAAAAACATGGTTGCTATGCACAAGAGGATTTTACGCCATAAACAACCAAGGAAACACTTTCCAAAAGAATGGCTCGGGGGCTACATCGTGCGTGTTACCCAACGTCACCTCCCAAATAAGCCATACTGGCCAGACGACACTCGATCTAATACACTCGGGAGCATTACGCCGACATGGCAACGCCAAAGTAGTCATAGTGATATATGCGGGCTCAGCACTCAGGCATGTTATACTAACCTCCCCAGGTGCTCAGGGGCTACTACTACAATATCACACAACTACTAGTCTGCAAAGTGAAATTTTAGTCAAGATAATATTTTACACAACAGCAAACCAACAGGACCTGACCTCAACGAGGAGTGTCCTTTATGAGTTGCTCCACTTTACAACCGCTGCAATGGTATTGGCGGCGACACCAAACTTGACTATCAGTTGCTTAACGTCGATGTCCTTGGGCACTTCCTCTCACGGTGGGAACCCAGGTTCTATCGCACGTAGGTCCACTTCCGGTAAAGACAGTTGCCGCTGCGGCCCCATGGTGAATGTCAAGCGCCGTTACATCCCTGATCTGCGACGAGAGGCCGAGGGCCTACTCATGAAGATCTAACCCCACTGGCTGCACTAGCTCGATGGTGGCCTCCACCGCTTTCTCCAACGCCATGCAGCGGTAACTATTGATTCGGGCCATGGCGACACCGCCACGCGCCCAATCCACCGACTTGTCATGCAGACGAGTCACCTCAACCAGCTTGCTGGCCAGCTCCTCATTGGCCCGGTGAAGATCCACCGCCTCAGCTAGGACAGCGCCTAGTTGCTCCTGTGTCATTGGGAAATGCGGAGGGTTAAGATCAAGGCAAAAAGCAATTCTGCAAAGGAACCAAAAAAGATCAACTCACCAACGAGCTCGGTGTGGGTCGCCGCGATGGCAGCCCTCGCATTAGCTGCCTCCCCATCCATGGCGCCAAGCGTTGTCTCGGTAGCCACAAGGCACTCCTTCAGCCATCCCACCTCCCGAAACCCATCCCAGAGGGATTTCCCAACCACGGCCAGCTCAGCTCATCTCCTTCGACCTCCTCCTCATCGAAGGAGGAAGGCAAGGCTGACGGCAGCATGGCTTGCACTGTTGGGGATGCGACGACACCAAGGCCTCTCGGATGGTGGCGGGCCATGGCATTGAGCGCACCAACGAGAAACCACTGCACCAAGAAACACATCAGATTCATCTTCAACGAAGTTGATAGCAGATCCATCCTTACCCAAACCCCATCAAGACCAAACAGAAGGCCCGGGCAGAGGAAGGTATGCCTCTCTCGGTGTGTCCCTCCTCGAACTCCTCCCGTCAGTGCTTACTTCTGGCCATGGATGGAAGGCAAGATATGGTGACTATAGAAGATGCGATGAGCAAGGGAAGGTGAGCATGCAAAGGCTACTATGTAGGTGTACTAACTCCCCTTCCCAATTCCTCTATTTTATAGGCAAGAGACGCGCACGGTCGATGGAATCCCAGTAGTCTGATGAGCGAAAACGGGAGTTAAGGCCCAACTATGCCCCCATGATCTCTGAGAGGCACAGCCTTCGAGATAGACATGTGGAGAGATGAACCGTAGAAATCGATGCCTCAGCTTCATGGAGAAGGAACCCATCCGTGTAACCATGGAGGCCGTGGGACCAAATGGTCCGAAATCTGATGCACTGTCACCCGAGCCGGTGCAGGCGAGCGATCTGACACTCAGATTGGGTACTCGGCCTGGCTCACCCCCTCAACAGGTGTAAGCGGTAGTGATTCATTCGTTATCGACCTTGCCCCTCTAGAGTCTAGGGGTATTTGGAAGGGCCACCAATCTGGCTCTAAAACTTCTAACACTCAGTGTCATGTAAATCTCCCAATACCCGAATGAGCTCGAAATACCTTATTTCAGCCGATGTGTGCCCCTTTGGGGGAAACCGGAAAACTGGTTGGACCATGGCAATAGCCAAAGTACGAGCTCCTAAAATCTAGAAAAAGAGTTTTATGATGTGCCCCCGCTGGTCTGGCTTTGTCCTGCCACTTTCTTTCAGTGAAGTGGACGTTCACTCATTCTACCCGTTATCAGCTCGAAGAGTTACACATGCAATTGCCGACAGCTGCTCACGCGTTCATTACTCGCCCACAGTAGTGCCCGCACTGGGACACTATTACATTGGCCTCAGGGCTCTGGGACAACGTCCTTATTCTTCCACTAAGCAAGGCTCATGACAATTCATACCACGTTGCTTAATGGGTCTCAAAGAAAAATGTGACATCCTTAGTGCTTGATAACAAAATGACCTTCAATAGGTCACCCCAAAAATCAACTAGCTTAGTGACGTGCGGACGATGGAGGTGCACTAACCCCATCCTCATTATTGTTTTACGACGAGGACTTAATGATGTGCAACCACTATTTACACACCAAAATACTTCGGGAACCAACTTCTCGAGTACAATGGTATTTCTACCCTAACCTGGCATCCATGATGTCCTGGAAGGTACGCTTCCGGTTATCGGGTACACCACCCGAATGTGGCATTGACAACATCCCGAGGGCTACGCCTAGGAAACTATGTTTCCCAATATGGGGTGAACCACCCAAGCTAGGCACTTACAACTGCCAGGGAACAACGTCCCTTGATGTATGGTGTACCACTGCCGCACTCGATGCTTGAAGAAGATTCTTGCCACCCGAGAAATGCTCTTAGTACTCGAACGGTAACATACTAGCTCCCCAATACTTGGGAATATCTGATTGCACTACTCGAAGCTTTGGTACCCGAAGATGCTCACTGTGTACTCACAGTACGCAGAACTTACAGGGGAGACTGCGACATCCCGAGAGCTTAAAGCTACGTGCTAGCTTATCATTAAGTCCTATGGGGGCTATTGTCAGAGATATGGGCTAGGGGTACCTACACCACCCGTATATATGACCACCACCGAGCTATCGGCCCAGCAGCCATCAAGGGGAGGCCCGTAAGGGCTGACGCGGTCAACCAACATGGAAATCAAGGCAAACTGAGGTAGGAGTATCTGGATGATAGCTAGGATCAATCTATTGTAACAAACTAGGAAACCAATCTGTTAGCCCGATCGCCCTCTCTATAACCCTACCTGTGCTGCCTATATAAAGGAGGGTAGGAACCTCGTGCTTAGGATCCAATCTTCCACCTATTCCATCTACCTCGTAGCGAGGAGCAACAACCCGTGTAATTGAGCATACTAATACAAGAGCAGCCGCACCACTGGAGTAGGGATTAGCGCGCATCGCGCCCCGAACCAATATAAATCATTGTGTCTCATGTGCTACCATCTGATTCCGTCTATGCGATCACATTGCTAAATATTGCCAGAGCAAAACAATCCAACACTCTTCTTCTTCTCATCCTTCTTCTCATCTTTCTTCTCCTTCTTTTCTTCCATCTCATCATCTCTATAAGTATCATCGGTCATCATATCTCCCAACACTTGGTTTGGTGTCATGGTGTCCAAACCACTCCTCACTAGAATAGTGACCAATGTGCCAAACCTCGATGGTAAGCATCTCAAGAACTTGTGGGAGAAGTCCTTGTCCTTCACTTCTTCTCCAAGTGCTTTGAGATCATTGACAAGCACTTGAAGCCTATGGAACATCTCCGATACACTCTCATTATCCTTCATCTTGAAGCTTGCAAATTTCTCCTTGAGAATGTATGTCTTAGCACCCTTCACAACTTGAGTGCCCTCAAATGATTCCTCCAACTTCTTCCATGCCTCATGAGCCCTCTTAATGTTCTTGATATGCTCAAATGTCCTCTCATCCAATGCATCATGAATGGCACTAAGAGCAATGTCATTGTTTTGGTGTAGCACTTCTTCGGTGATGGTGGGACCCTCCTCATTGGCAACCTCAATCTTGGTCTCCACCACCTTCCACACCTTTCTAATGATTGACTTGATGTAGGTGGTCATCTTAGCCTTCTAATAAGGATAATTTGAGCCATCAAATTGGGGTGGCTTCTTGGTGTTGTTGATTTGAGCCTTTTTGACACCGAAGGTTGTTAAGCCTCAAATCAAGGTGGCCACGGCTCCAATACCACTCGAAAGGTCCTAATGGCTAGAGGGGGTGAATAGCCTAAAAATTTTCTACAACAACACTTAAGCCAAGTGGTTAGTCAATTAAACGGCGAAGCGAGTGTTGTGCTAGCCTACTAAAAATGCAAGCCTCCTGTCCACAAATCTAGTTGTTATGATCTATATTCCACACACAAGAGGATATGTCACTACCACTAAGCTAGTGAGCTCTCAAAGACTAACTAAAGAGCCTCACTAACCACTAGACCCGACACAAGCTAGCTCTCAGAAATAATTACACTAAAGAGCTTAGCTACACTAGGAATGCAAATACAAGAGAGGGGATGATGTTTATACCACCGTGGCAAGTGACAATCAACCAATCATAATGAATACCAATGAAATCTTCAAAGACAATGATGACACAAAAATTTTCAACGAGGTTCAGTTGCTTGTCGGCAAGCTAGTCCCCGTTGTGGCGATTCACTCACTTGGAGGTTCACGCGCTAATAGGCATCACACGCCTAACCCACAATCGGGTGCTACACAACCAACACAAGATGAGGATCACACAAGCCATGAGCAATCAACTAGAGTACCTTTTGGCCCTCCATCGGGGAAAGGTCAAAGACCCCTCACAGTCACCACGATCGGAGCCGGAGAAAATCACCTTCCTCCGCTCAATGATCCTCGCTGCACGAAACCGTCTAGGTGGCGGCAACCACTAAGAGAAATAAGTGAATCCTGCAGCAAAACACAATCACCAAGTGCCTCTAGATGCAATCACTCAAGCAATGCACTTGGATTCACTCCCAATCTCACAAAGATGATGAATCAATGATGGAGATGAGTGGGAGGGCTTTGGCTAAGCTCACAAGGTTGCTATGTCAATGCAAATGACCAAGCGAGAGAGCAAGAGCCGGCCAAACACCTTATATAGCATCCCCTCGAAATAGAGCCATTGGGCTCATCATAGAGCCCTGCTCGAGCTGACCGAACGCCGTCCGGTCTCCGATCTCCGATCACCATCCACGTGTCCCCTCGATTCAACGTCGTCCGCGCGATTTTAACGGTCAAATCTCAGCGGTCTTCATGGTTAAGTGATGACCGGACACGCCCGAGACAGGATCGAACACGCCGGTGCCACACCTTCTCACGTGTGCCCTCTCTGCTTCACCCAACAATCTGACGCGCCGCTCCTCGTGGAACCCCAGCGTCAGATTGAGTCCAGTAAGCATCCAGAGAGAGATTTTGCTGACCGGACGCGTCCGTTCACGTATGACTGGACGCGCCTCAGCGTCCATTACTCTCTGGCTCACATGATTGATTACGACAGCGTACGTCAGTGCTTGATCGGACACACCTCCGTCGCATCAGGTCACACACAATTCAGCGTCCAGTCGTAGAACCGACTGCGCACCTCACTCCCCAACACTGACCGAACGCAGGCTTAGAGTCCGGTCTCTGTGGGATCAGTGTCCGGTCACTGAAAAACATCTCCTCCACTTCACCAACTTCTCCACCCTTGCTCAAATGTGCTAACCACCAAGTGTATCACCTTGTGCACATGTGTTAGCATGTTTTCACAAATATTTTCAAGAGTGTTAGCTCTCCACTAGATCTAAATGCATATACAATGAGTTAGAACATCTAGTGGCACTTTGATAATCGCATTTCGATACAAGTTTCACCCCTCTTAATAGTACGGCTATCTATCCTAAATGTGATCATACCCAATAGGTGTCTTGATCACCAAAACAAAATGGCCCTATGAATTTCACCTTTGCCTTGAGCTCATTTTATTTTTCTCTTTCTTCTTTTTCAAGCTGAGCACTTGATCATCACCATCATCATGATCTTCATTTGCTCCATCACTTGGAATGTACATAACCTATCTCATATTCACTCAGAGCACAAAGGTTAGTACCTAGGGTTTCATCAATTCACCAAAACCAAACTAGAGCTTTCAACGAGTCCCTCACCTTCCCATAAGCACCAGCCAAAGAGGGGCTAAGGGGGTGCATTGGGGGGCCACTTCAACCCGAAGGACACGTCTTGGCCGCTGCTCATAAGACGGAGGAGGCAGGCCCCGCTAACTACAACAATTACACCATCTACGTACACCACGACAAAATGCGACATCATCGATCTTCGGTGGCAACTTCTGCGTCTATCCGCGTCCGATGACCATGACCACCAGAACGGCTCCTTCCGCTACTACGACTACTTCGGTTACAGGGAGTTGCTCCCTACATGGCGAAGACCCTCGCAATAGTTGAGTCAATTAGGGGCTAGGCTATGGACCTCCGCAATCGACAAGTCTTTATCATCGTGTCACGGCTTCCAACCTTCGCTGCCAAAAGACATCCTGCGCCAAGGACACCTATGGAAGCTCGAGATAGACTAGGGACTTATACTCTTGGGCCTTTTTCCTACTTTTGTAGCAACTAGGTTTTGTTGTACTAGCCATAGCCAAGTGGCTAAGGGCTACTGTTGGGGGGAGAGGCGGAAGCGCCTCCGTCCCTCCATGCAAAAAGCCCTAGCGCCTAATAAATCTGAGGACCTCCTTGTAAATTCATGAACCATAAGGGGTAGAGAGAGAGATGCCTCCTCCCACCTCACTTATAAATAGAACCCAAGGGAAAGGGGGAAGGGGATCCCCGGATTCAGTTAGCTAGTCAGTGAAGGGCAAGATTCCAACAACCTTTTTAAAACTTACAACAAGCACACACAATAAGCACATATTTAAGTTGAGTTAATCCTCTATGTCATTTATCACACAAGGTTAATTCTTGCTTTATTGCATTGACATTTATTATGGGCATTAGAATATATTCGTTTTAAGGTTGGCCTAAGCCCAATTAAACCCAACAAAAATATCTAACTCATTATCATCACCACAAAACGGCCCAACAAATTATACGTTCTGTTGAAATGCACAGTCATCATAGAGTATATATATGTTCATCTTTCAGAAAGAATAATTTCTCCTCCTGGAGTCGAGATCTATTGTGAAGGGCTATGGCGCTGTGCCAGGTGCCATGCTCATGCAGCAAACAAAAATGAAAATCAGTTTCAGTGAAGGGCTATGGCGCTGTGCCAGGTGCCATGCTCAATCATGCGATTGGTTGCTACTCCTACATCGGACTGACACAGAAAGCCAAATTGAAGATTAGTTTCAGCAGACAGCAATGCTGTGTGCAATCAAAACTGAATATTAGTTTCAGCAGACGGCAATGCCGCATTCAATCTGGTGTGAGCTGCCCTAAGCTATTGCCCCCAATTCGATTGGGGCCGCTCCCACGGTCAGCACAAAGTGGCGCTGCCAAGGCTGTTCTCCATGCTCTCGCCAGCCAATGAGCTCGGTTGCACGTGCCAAAAATCGGTCGAATTCCCGAACCCAGCCTCACCCCTTTTCATAACTCAACAGCTTCATCTACAGCTTCTTCTTTTTTTGTTATTTGTACCTTCCATCGGCAACTCTATCCCACCTCCAACCAAAAAGTGCTGCCTGATGCCAAAGTCTTTAAAAATGTCTGATGGCCTTTGCGTTTTAATTTATTTTCGAGTGCGCAAGAATCTTAGTATTTACACATAAAAAAGGTTTATGAAGCAAGGAAATTTTTGTTATAACTTTAGCCAAATGGTCAAGGCATTGTTCTAGTTGGACTGAACCAGCAAGCCAAACTGAAGAAAAGTTTCAGCAGACGGCAATGCTGCATTCGATCAGACGCGTGCAGCCTGAGCTATGGCCCCCAATTCGATTGGGGCCGCCCCCACGGTCGCCAGCAAGTGGAGCTGCCGAGGCCGTTCCCCATGCTCTCGCCATCTAACGTGCTCGGCACGGCACCACGTGCCCCTGAATCCGTCGAATTCCCAAAACCACGGACCACGCCGCGGCTTCCCCACCCGCGTCCCCAAACGAGTCCCAAATCGGAAGCAACCGAGCAGGACGACAGCCGTTCTACGGCTTAACTTTAAAAAAATCATAGTAAATCACAAAAAAATATAAAATAGAAAATCTAATTTTGTTGGACTGCACATGAGTAGATCTAAACAGTGAAACATATAATATGGTATGCTTTAATACAAATTTTTTGTTGTAGCATTAGATCTATACTTTTCTATAATTAATTCATAGCTACAGTTTCTATGGTCCAATTGTGGTGAAATTATTATGGTGGACTAATTATTGCATGCTTGAACTGTAGTAAAAATTTCATACTCATTGGATCATGGATAACTTAGTTATAGATTTATTTAGGTGTATGCTTTTTAAAAATTTCATACTCATTATATCATGTATAACTTAGTTATACTGGCGGTGGGGCCTCCTCGGATTAAAAAAATCATTTTTTTTTTGCTGTTTATTGGGTCTGGATTCAAGAATTTCTTAAAATTGTTTTTAGGAGCAGCTGGATATAGAGCCGCCCCTATAAATCCGCGATTTATAGCAACGGTTTGGTAGGGGCGGCTGCCAAAACCGTTGCTACAAATCTCCATGAGGCCCCTACAAATACTATATGGCGTAGTGATGCTTGTTTTATGGATGTTACACTCTAGGGTGCACAACTTTTATACGCGGTATAGATAGCAAACATTGGGAAAACCTAGTATACATCTTTGGCCATAGATGTTAAGTGGTCGCAATTCAACCCACCTCTCTGACGGCATCACGGTGCATTCACTTGGCACGCCTGGCATACTACACAGTTGGATCCTATATTCCTATTACGTACTTACGTCCCTCTAGTAAAAAGAGGGACACCTCAAGATTATAATTTTTTGTAGTATTGATATCATCTATGAGCACAGGCAAAGCATTAGGATTATTATGCGAAGTGAAGGTTTTCTGTGCAAAGGCTACAAGATAGGGTTGTGAATTCATTGGTTTATGGCAGCCCTTCACTTAACGTGCCCAGAGAGAAGCAGAGTAGTGAGCTCCTTTAAGGTCTTATAAAATTTATGAAATATTTTGTGAATTGTCAGGACTCAGGAGTAACGGAAATGGAGTCCATACCATTGAGACATCATTTGTGAAGTATAAACAAATCATTAACGCTACGGTGGGCATTCTATTTCAGTATACCCAAAAAAGTGTCCAAATATTTTATAAACTTTACTAGAGATGAGCATAGAAATGATGCATCCTACCAACAAAATTTCATATGAAACTCAACTTAATTAAAAAGATCAAAACAAAAATTCTTTTGTGAGGAAATGGAGGGATCTCTAGAAAACATCCTATAATTGCACAAAACTCAATTCAAATTAAAAATATATTAGAAAGGCAAAAATCAAAAGTCAGCATTTTTTCAGACTAGTCCATCAACCCGTGCTCTCGCATGGGTCAGAATCTTAGGAGTAAATGTTTGTATTAATATTCACTCTTAAGTATTATGATGATATAAATTAGTTTTTAAGCCTACACCATGTTACTTAAGATTAGTGATAGAGTTCGATGTGAGATTTGACGTAGGCAACTATGGTATATACTAACATCCTCCTTTTCTCAAGATGTTTGATTTTTTTTATCAAACATTTTAGTTAAAATATAAAAAAAATATATATATCTTAAGTACGGTGTGAGAGAGATTTGCATGTTGGCACAATATGTATGTTTACTTTAATCAAATTTTATTGTATGAATATTTATAAAATGAGCAAAGGAGAAACATATTTGTGCTTTATGGTTATTTAATTTTTTTGATAAGCTATTAAAATAACAATAAGATATAGATCATTTATATACAAGTCTAAATATGTTACATTATATTATCTGATGCAGAAACCCCTCAAGCCAAGATGTTGGTGTGGGTATTGTCGATGATGCCGAAGTAGATGGCGTAGGCCCTTGCTAAAATGTTAGTGAAGGCATTTTCGATGACGCTAAAGTTGACGGTGAAACCCTTGTCAAGATCTTGGAAGTTTAGGAGGGTGAGGACCAGCATGTAATCCTTGTCATTTCAAACATAGCATCTCTAGATTAGCCCTTTACATGAAGTAAGGATGATTGTGAGAGAGGTGCTGTGTATTTAGGCCTGTTCGAGGAGCTGGGCCATATAAGTAGATTTTGGATGCATATTAGAATCATACTCTGTATTCATCACCATTAAAAGTGAGTTGTTGTAACTCATATGATTATGTTTCGTCAGTTCGAGTTACATATGAAACACGGAGAGCATGAGTGCAGTTTGAGAAGTAATAAAAAGAGTGGGACGGAAAAACTCTTCATTGTCCGAATAGTTAGGAGGAGGCTAGTCAAAAAAGGAGGGAGGATTTGCCCCTTTATTAATATTAGGTATAGATTAGATTCCATTGCAATGCACGGGCACGTAAAGAAGTAAAATCTTTTTTTTCAACCCAGTTTTTTTATTTTTAAAATACCTTTCTTTTGAGCCGCCTCTTTTAAGCTACCAAGCTGCCCTTACCATGTATTCCGATTTCTCATGTCCTGTTCTAACTTCCGACTCGTTACCTGAGTATTAACTCATATTGTAACTATATCCTTTTATTTAGTTGACGTTGTGTTCCTGAGACAATGTCATTGTTTCTCTCCAAAATAAATTTATAACTACAATATTTGAGACCCTAAACAGTATCAAATAAAAAATTATTCAACTACAAACTTGTAGATCGTGTCAACAACCACAATTTTTGTATAAAGTTTGTCTTGATTCGAGTTCATACGGAAAAGTTATTTTGGATGCAACTATTTACGTAGACGTGCATCATGCCTCTATTAATAGTGATTTTCAGAGGTGGGTGTTCTAAGGCACCCGTCTTTATTGATCGATGATTTTTAGAGACAGCCTGTAAATGATTTTTGGAGGTTGGTATTTTTTCTGGATGCCGTCCGGACATTTATAGAGACTGCCCCTAAATATGCCCGCCTCTGTAATTATAGAGGTTGTCTCCTAAAATCATATTTGTAATAGTGTGTACTTACAGAGGTTGTCTCATAAAATCATATTTGTAATAGTGTGTATTATGAGTATATGATGATGAACCGTGCTATGCTTTATTAGTAGACTTCTGATTCGTCAAATATTGTACTGAGTGAATGTATTTGTGATGATGATTAGTATAACTAGCAGGAACCCGGCGCAAACTGCGCGGGCTAGCAATCTATAGCATATAATTTTGCTAATAAAAACTATTGAATACATTTGAGATATTAGTATTCTTAGAGCATCTCCAGCAGTACCCTATATTTTTCCCCCAAATCATGTAGTTTTATAATTCCCCAAAATGTATTGGGATAGAAAAAAAGACCATCTCCAATAATTTCCCATAAATGGCTTCCAAAAAATCAAATTTGGGTCCACATCAATGAATGCTGCTGATCCTTGCATTGCATCTCCTGCCTGATTCTGAATGAATGCTGCTGATGTTGATGTGCCCATTACCGTGCAGTGGTGCAGCTCTGCTACAACCAGCTCACCGGGAGCACCCCCACGCAGCTGGGCAACCTCACCAGGCTCACCGTGCTGGCGCTGCAGTCCAACCGCCTCTTCGGCGCCATCCCCGTCAGGCTCGCGCAGCTGCCCAGCCTCATCGCACTCGACGTCAGGAACAACTCAGGAACAACTCGCTCACCGGCAGCGTGCCCGCCAGTAATGCCTCCATCCATTAGTCCGGTCGGGGGCCATCGATTCTTGAGAGCAATAAACAATAATGCTGATTGATGCTGATTGGTTTTCTGCTTGCTTCGTCCCAAGAACTGGCCGCCAAGTTGCAGGCCGGCTTCCAGTACGGGAACAACAGCGACCAGTGCGGCGCCGGGCTGCCCGCGCTCCGCCCGTGCACTACTGATTTCAGATTCTTTGCCGAGTGTCTGAGGCCCTCGGCAAAAGCCAAATTGTACTCGGCAAAGCCTTTGCCGAGTGCGGCACTCGTAAAAATTGATCGGCAAAGCTCTCTTTACCGAGTGTCTTTCATCAGACACTCGGCAAAGGCTTTGCCGAGAGCTCCGGGGGCACTCGGCAAAGAAAAGCGACCGTCACGACGCCGGCCCTGTTGACGGCTGCTTTGCCGAGTGACAACCCTGCAGGCACTCAGCAAAGATTTTTTATTTTTTTAAAAAAAAATATTTGCCAAGTGCCCTCTATCCGTCCCTGGCAAAGATGTTTTATTTTTTTTCTAAAAATTCTTTGCCGAGTGCCCCTTGGCCGGCGCCAGGCAAAGTTTGAATTTTTTTTTAAAAAAAAATTCTTTGCCGAGTGTCCCTCGACCGGCACTCGGCAAAGTTTGAATTTTTTTTAAAAAAAAATTATGTGCTGAGTGCCATGGCAAAGCTAGAAAAATAGTTTTCCAAGCGCCCATTTTTCAAGCTTTGCCGAGTGCTGTGACCATGGCACTCGGCAACGGGGTCCTTCGCCGAGTGCAACACTTGGCAAAGTGACCCAAAACGGTAATTTTTAATTTTTTTTTACATTTCATTATGACAAATAAATTCATACAAACATACATCACATATATATCTCATCCATCACATATATATCTCATCCATCCACACATCCATCCGCACATATCACATCTATCACATATATAATAATAAGTGCTTAAGTCCATCCAAATAAATCCACAAATCCATCACAAGTCCATCAAAGTCCACAAGTGTATCACAAGTATATCACAAGTCCATCACCAAATGAACAACAAATGAAAAAATACAACGTGCACTCATCTCGGCCACTACGACTGTGGTGAAGGCCCAGCTCCATTATTCGGAGGTGCATGAGGTGGATTATTCGAACCACCGTCCGATGGAGACTGCACAAAGGAGAAAACATTGCATGTGAGACAAGATTATTTGGATAGCTAATCTAGGAAGGTAGAGGCCATACAAGCAAAGCACAAGCGAAAGTAAAAAACTTTCATACTCACAGGAGTAGCTGCAGCTGCATGACGCGGAGGCGGAGGTGGAACCAACAGCCCAGCTGGTAGAGAGAAGCCCACACGTTGCCCAAGCCCTTGTAGGAACTCCGTAATGTCCGTCAGCCTCTGCACCTGGGCCTGCCGCTCGGCCCGCTCGGCCTCCAGCTGGGCCGCCATCCTCTGCTGCCCGGCCTTCAGCTCCTGACGTTGCCTCATTTCTTGTTCCAGCCGGGCCTACAATATTTTACTCCAATGTTTCAGTAATGCAAAGCTAATTAAGGTGTGTAAAGATCAATGTATGACGAGTAAAACAGAATAACTCGAAAAGTCGTCGACCGGTCTTTCAGGCAATGGTCGGTCGTAAAGCGAATGGGCGGGCTCTCGCTCGTGCTCCGTGCTCGGATCTGGGAGAGAGAGGGAGTAGATGCCATGTCGATGACACCGTCGCTAAGCCAGAACCGCCCATGCTTCTTGCCTTGCCCCGCCCTCATGACGGCCTCTCCATCGAAGTCCTGGGTGCTCGGATCATGGTCTGGCCCATGGAGCGACCTCGCCACCTTAGTGTACTCACTGATACGGAGTGGACGCTCAGGTTCGTGTATGCCTCGGGCGGGTCCTCCAGGTTGAAGGAGACGTCAGACGTCGCCTTGCCCTTGTGGGCCATACACCATGCCTGGAAGTCCGAGCAAGCCTAGCCACTATGTGACGCCGACTGCGAGAAAGACAGCACGATGATTAGAAATCAGGCATAACTGAGCGTCACAATAGATAAATGAATTCGCATATTTGTATTCGGCGAGGCTGCGGGTGCCTTGATGGTGTGTTGGACCTTGCATCTGTAAACGACGGTCCCAGGCATCCCTATGCATCTTGAGGTACTCCTCCATGAACCACCTCTCCACCATCATTGTCCAACACTCGGGATACGCTTGGCACCACCAGGGAATCATCTACACGTCATCAAGTATTGGACATATAAGAAGATCAAATTAAACCAACTTAATCTCAAAACGAATCAATATTGATGTTCTTCATTTACCTCAAGGTACTGCTCCCGGGTCAGCTGCATCTCTCTTGCATCTTTTTTGGTTTCCTCTCTCCAAGCTTCGACCCGTAGTAGGTTACGATGGCCTAGATGTGCACCTCGTGATGCATGTCGGTGACGAGTTTTTTACAGGCTTTGGTAGTCACCTGCTCCGCCCTGGCCTCAAATCCCTCTTCGCATTTGTAATAAGTCTGCATACAAAAGCGATGTATCCATTCATTGTTTCAAGAAAAGTCCAATGAATGCGACGTATTGAGCAATGTTGTGCGAGGGAGACTTACCCAAAACTCTGCCTTCACCCGACGCCGTCTTGTTGGGGTACTCCGCATCGGGGGCGATGGCGTAGTGGTCAAACAAGTAGACCGGCTCCGTCTTCGATGCGTACGTGACAATGCCGGGGAAGTGTTGCCTGCACATAAGACCCAGGATGTCGTTGACTAGCCGTGCGCTATCACCCAACACAACCACCCAGTTCCTGCACAAGTGATTAAGAAAAATTATTAGTGTTTTTTCATCATATCATATGAAGTAGTGGTGATAACATATAAAGTTACTTACTTTTGTCCTTCGGGGCGAATCACTGGGCGTTGGTGAGGAAGCAGAACTTGTGGGAGGCTCGCGAGACCTCACAAGTAGACACTTGAAGAGGAGTCAGAGGAAGCGGAACCCGTGCCTGCCGCCTCCCACGGCGTGGGAGGAGACTCGTCCTCGTGCGGCCCCTCCTCCTCATCCATCTGCCGAACTAGCTCCTCGTCCAACTAGTCCACGGGCGCCACCTCCTCCTCTAGCTCCTCCTCACGTGGCATGGGAGGAGACAGCCCCCCTCCTGTGGCTGGTGGTCCTCCTCCTCCTCCTCTGTCCGATCCCTCCACCGCCCCCTCCGCCTCCTCCTACAGCCGGCGTGGTCTTTGGTAGATCGAGTTCATGGACCTATGATGGTCGCCCGCCATCTTTGTTCAATCACCACAATAAAAAAGAAAAACAAGACGTAATTAGAAATAGGTGCAAAAATGAACAAAACATAATTACAAAAAACATAGTAATACATGTATTAGAAATATATGCAAAATGAACAAAACATAATTACAAAAAACATAGTATTACATATATTAGAAATAATCTTCATGATTGAGATTAGCTGGATCATAGGTCTCGTCATCACTATCAACATTGTCCAACTCATCAACACTATCCGAAGGAGGAATGTTGTCTTCATTGTCATTGCCTAAACGTAATCGCTCAAGCACGTATGTCCGCACCAAGCATTTGTTTCGGGCAGGTTGATGTGGTTTGTTGTGAGAAGATTTGTTATTTGCTGGTTTGTGGTTCCAGTGCTTGTCTCCAGCGTCCTCGTCATCATCCCTTTTCATTGTCTACTTCCATTCCTATCTCTTCCGTTAAGTCTATGTCAAACCTCCCTTGTAGCCCATCTTCTTGATAGAACTCTCCATCATATATGTTTGGGTTGAAGTTGTAATCTTCATCGTTTGGGACAGGTAGTTTACCATGTGGCGATACCTTATGCACAATAGACCAACCCTTAAGATGCTCGGCGTCTTTGCACGCGTATGACGTATAATAAACCTGGACGGCCTGTTGAGCCACAATGTAGACATCTTTTCCTAGATAGACGGAATCCTATCGAATCTCGACTATCCCAAGCTTAGGGGTCCGTCTCGTTACTCCAGGATGAAACTAGTGGCATTTGAATATGACAGGAGTAAGAGGTTTGGAACCATAGAATGATAGTTCATATATTTCTTCAATTCTTCCATAATAGTCGAGTCCATCAGTGCCGGGTGTAACAACTCCGTTGTTTGTGGTTTTTCGATTGGGCCGACTCTGCTCGTAGCTTGTTGTGTGAAAATGATATCCATTCACGTCATAACCGGTAAATAACTTGACCCTAACGGCACAGCCGTTTGCAACATGTCTCAGCTCATCACTTATAGGCACATCAGTTTGAGCTTTCTGTTTGAACCAACAAATGAAATCGGGGCTCTCTGGTCCCGCACCCTGTGAAAGAAGGGTATCATTTTCTTGCGGGGTAGGTTGCCTTGATCCATGCCAGGATTGACGAAGAAATTCCCTGTACCAACAAGAAACAAGGGGGTTGGACAAAGAAACAAGGACATACGGTGAAATGAAACAAGTTCGTTCAGAACTTACCCAATGAATGGCTGCACCTCGACAAGGTTGGTCAACACATATAGCATGATACTGCGCCACTCTTCATTTTTCAATTGCTTAGTGGTCGATGAACTTGCGCTTCCGAGTTGCCCTTGAAAAAGGCTGAGGTTTGATTCATTTTCGCCAGCATTGTAATGAGGGGGTGGATTATAAACTCTAGGAAGGTTCTTAGTGTAGTATTTCTCTGTGAAGTTTGACACCTCCTCTAGAATGTATGCCTCTGCAATGGAAGCCTCAATTTTGGCTTTATTTCTACATTTTTTACGAAGAGTCTTCAGACATCTCTTGATTGGAAAGCACCAACGGTCTTGCATGCCCCCCCATGTGGAGATATCCTGGTTTGTAAGCATCGTACGTGATAACGTGCACCAAACCTTCTCAAATTTTTATCACATCCTCCACATACGATATCATGACATCTCGACAAGTTTCATGATTTTCGGACTTCGTTTGCATTTTATAGAATTTATAAACAATTCGTCCGCAAGTTCGTGGTCATGTTTCGTGAATAAGATGTTCAAAATTTCAGGTCCTTTCCTGGATACGGCCTCACACTACACTCAATACCATGAATATCATTTTTTGAATCATTAAATTTCATTATTCGATGCACGTGCAGTTCAAATTTCCATTTTCCGAAAAAATTCAATTAAATGAAATAAATTAACTAAATATAGCAAAAAGCAAAAAAATGTACCAAATTTTAACATGGAGTCTCATGTACTGTAGGAGGACTCGAGAAAAATTTTGGAGTTCAAAAGTGGGAAAAAATAGTTTGCCGTTATTCTTTGCCGAGTGTCAGGGTTTGGCACTCGGCAAAGAAGTGGTTTGCCGAGTGCCTACCCGCTGGCACTCGACAAACCTGGACGGCAGGCGGCGGCCGTTACCTGATGCCGCTTTTTGCCGAGCGCCAGGGTTTGCCGAGTGCCTGACACTCTGCAAAAAAAAGGGCATTTGCCGAGTGTCTAGCTTTGCCGAGTGCCTGACACTCGGCGGATCTGTTTCCCGTAGTGGTGCACCCTGGCGGACCTCATCGACCCCGACAGGCCCCAGCCCTTCAGCGCAGGCATCGCGCCGCAGGTCACGCCCTCCGTCGGCAATGGGTGCGCGCCATCGACCAGGGCGCTCGCGGCAGTGGTTGTCGCCGACGGGGGTCGGTCTGTTCGCTCTCTTGTGGCGCCGGTGGCACCGGCAGAGGGTCATGGGAAGAAGGAGACGGCGCGGGAAGGAGCAGATGCGCGCGGTCTCGGTCCGCGTATTTTTACGCAGGTTTGCCGAAAAGATGGGGAAGGATACGGGGCACTCTTGCAGATACGTTTTTCTTCTTTTTCCAAAAAAACAAGGATGGAGAAGGAATATGGGGCACTCTTAGAGATGATCTTAGATACTGGCACCTCTGAGATTTAATCACGTTTCACAAATCTTCTCATCATAAAATACAATGTGGTTATTCGAAACTAAGAATATCTAAATTCTTGTTCATGCTTAGGCAATGTGGGATATATTGTACGTGAAACATCTGGCAAACTGGATGGCCTTTAGGATAAAAGGAAAAACCATAAAGCAAACGTTAATTAGCAAACAATAAGCACATAAAAAATGAAACGGCAAGAGGGGTGACAAAGCTGTGCAACATGTACATTGGTGGTCCGGCATCAACAGACAATATACTTGCAGATCAAAAGAGATGACATGTAGCTAACTATTTTTGTCGAATTGTATTGAGCATGTGCGAAACAACTTAAAAATGACAAATAGATTAATGCTAGTCTGTAAATTTGATGGTGGGGTACCGTAGTACAGTTCATAAAGATTATAATTACCAAAATTATGAAGAGGACATGATAATGGACGCAGCAATTATTCGGGAAAGGAAATTATGTCGCTAATAATATTGGGAAGAACTAATCAGGTAAGAAATGGGGAGAGAAGATGAACCTGCTAGAACAACCGGAAAATGACAATAACATCTACATACCTGAAGGTAAGGCCATGAACCTGTATTCAGGCGAAAGAAAGTAATACTTAGAGCAATTGGGTGGATAATTAACAAAATTAAATACATTGAAGAGCTTTCACAACTCAATTTTATATGCAACTACTCCTTTCACTAAACCACTGTCGGTGTTTCGAACAAACACCATCTAGTAAATTTATAATTGTTGCGCGTTAGGCTCAGATGGTGCACTAAAGGACACGAGGTTTATATTGGTTCGGGCTGAACGTCCCTATGTCCAGTCTGCTGCTGCTCGTGTTATTAGTACCAAAAATGGATCGTAGTAGGGGTACAAACGGTCGAGAGAGGGACGAATCCCAAGTCTCTGATGGAATGATCGAAAAGGTCGCCGAGAGCTTGGTCGCTGCTCAGCCGTGTGTGAAGTGTCGTGTGTGTTGAACTTATCCGTCACTGTAGATGATGTGATTTCTGTCTTGGACCGTAATGGTTGTCGTAAGTTTGTGTTAGTATCCGCGCCCGAGGACTGAAGGCGGCGCCTACTACACTGTGGGACAAAAGTCGGCGCCTACAAGACTATTCGGGCACTGTTACGTCGGAAAGGACCTAAAGCGCCCGTCCCATCGTATCCTGACGGTTCCTTCCCGCAGGCGCACAGGGCATGACCCTCGATATCATGGTTGACTCGAATGTCTTGTCGTATCATGTGCTCGTCCTTATGAAGGAGTAGGGTGCGATCGTCGGGCGAGGCGGAGCCAGCCCTTAGCCGTCGGGCGAGGCGGAGTCTAGCCCTTAGGGGTCGGGCGAGGCGGAGCCCGCCCATGGACGTCGGGCGAGGAGGAGCCAGCCCTCGGGGGTCGGGCGAGCCGGAGCCCGCCCTTGGAGGTCGGGCGAGGCGAAGCCTGCTCTCGGACGTCAGGCGAGGCAGAGCTAGCCCTTAGCCGTCGGGCGAGGCGGAACCAGTCTTCCGTCGTTCGGGCAAGAAGCGTAGTAGTGCTCTTTGTCTGACTGAAAGCGTCAACATTCGATGGTCATTAGTCCCACCTCATTGGGTACCCTGGTATTAGGTCCCGACAACCACCATTAGTTGAAGCAATACATTTGGGACAGCAACAATAGTGCTTTGACTACTGCAAGCATGACCTTGAATTGAAATGAGAAATTAGAAAGTTATAGAAAAGAAACATTCAGATATTGGATAGATGGAAAGGAGGTGAATGTAAGGAAACAAAGGAAAACAGAAAGTGCATTTTAGTTGGAAGGAATTTAGTTGGCATCACAATGTACGGTAAAGTGTAGAAAAATATTCGACCTAAACTTACAGGATCGACATCCCTGCAAGATAGGTAGCCTTTTTGGATGGTACAACCTGTAGATGAACCAAGAATGCCAAATCAAACCGATAAATCATAGCAGAACATGTAATCCTTGTAAGAAAGACCAATACATATGAGGTCTTCAGGTAAATACAATACATTAGTAGAAGGCCATATTAATCAGAAAACACACTAAAGAGGTTGCAGTGCAGCTCAATTTTTTTAGAGTTCAAGGGTGGCCCTCGGCCTTTATATTGCAAAGACCAAACCGTTAAGCTCCTTACAACATTCAAAGTTCAAAAAACTCCAACAGAACCTCAGAAGGCCTCAACAGGCAAACAACCGCCCAGAAACCAGAACTAACTACTGACATCATTACATCCCCCAAGCTTCCGCAAGACTCGCAACACTAATCCAGTTTCTTTCACGAGCCAACCTTTCCGGATCAACTTCATTTGTCAGTAGAGCTTTAACTTCATCAGCTGTATTGATCTTCCAGCCGTTCCCAGATTGATATAAGATGCGATCCCATTCATCATTCACCTGACCAAGCCAGGTAGTCGGTGAGGTCTTGTGGTGAAGCTTTTCAGTTTGTCCAGGTGATCCAGAAATTCTGGGACTTTCTCCTTCGGAAACAGAGAACTCCAATTTTGCAGCATTGCTGTTACCTTCACTATCAACACTCGCACATCTACCCAGAATGTTTCCTGAAAACACAAGTTGTTTCTTAGTTTCCAAAGCCCCCACAGGGCAGCAACACAAAAAATATTTTCCACTATGAATTTCCTATTACTAATCCACATAGTCCCAACAGAAACAAAATCTGTGTCAACTTGTCTATTTAAGATCTCAGAAAGAATTGACCAAAGCTGTTTAGCTACTACACACTTAAAAAATAAGTGATTGACAGTTTCAGCCTCTGAACAAAACAAACAAGTAAGATCCTTGATTTTCTTCCTGATACTCAAATTATCCCTAGTCAGAACCTTGTTTTTAGATAACAACCACATGAAGAAATGGACTCTAGGTGGGACCTTCAGTGCCCAAACAGCAGGAACAAACACAGGAGAAATACCCCTAAAATTGATGACTTTATATAAGGACTGTGAAGAGTATACACCATGAGAATTAAACTGCCATATTAGTGAATCTTCCTCATCAGTAAATCTAATAGTAGAAGCTAACTGGACCACTTCTAACCAAAGATTGTATAATCTACCATCGACACATCTTCTAAAAGCGCATTTCAAATCAAAACCATCCCATAGGGATGCAACCGTAGCATCCTTCTCATTAATTAACATGTAGATCTCCCAATATTGAATAGCTATACTAGAAGTACCTAACCAATCATCTTCCCAAAACTTGCACTTCTTACCATTTCCTATATGACATCTATATCCCATTTTTGCTACAGAAGCAGCTCTCATCAAATCTTTAGATAACTCAGAGGCTCCAGAGGAGGAGCTATAAAAGATGTTAGGTCTATCAGTATTGTACTTGAAGTCTAAAAATTGTCTCCACATCTTATCACTATCTAGATTATACTTTTTAACCCAAGAAGCTAAGAGACACAAATTTAAATATCTCAAGTTAGGAACACCTAGGCCTCCATACTCTTTCATCATACTGACACTCTCCCAGTTGGCCAAATGAAATTTACGGGATGTGGGGCTATCATCCCATAAGCAATTACCAAGATGAGAGTGTATAACTCTAATGGCCCACTTAGGAAATTTAATAAACGAGAGTAAGTATACAGGAATACTAGCTAAACAAGACTTAATGAGAACTAGTTTCCCTGCGTAGGACAACAACCTACCTCTCCAACCAGCCATTTTCTTCAACATTTTATCAACTAGAGGCTGAATGTCCTCCCTACTAAGCTTCTCATAATGCAAAGGGACCCCTAAATATTTGATAGGTAAGTTACCAACCGGACAGGAGAACAAATGAGCAAGATTATGAACTGCTTCAGGTTCAACATTCATCGGAATTAACTCACTTTTATGAAAATTGATCCTCATACTAGCATAAATGGTGTTCCAACCAGATGAGGATACTTTTTTTAGGTTTAATGTATTCCTCCTCAATTCTAGAAAAAGAATGATGTCATCTTTCCATACTTTCGCAGAGACACAATACCGCCTACCCGAAAGTTTTCAGCCTATCCCTTTAATGATACATTTCTCAGCCTCTCTCGGATTATTTTTGTAAGAACATCACCTACTAGATTAAAAAGCAAGGAGAGATAGATCACCTCCCCCGCCTTAACCCTTTCCTGTGTTTGAAAAAACTACTTTCTTCACCATTAAGGTTGACTCCCATAGAGCCTCCAATGACTAAATGTCTAATCCAAACAATCCAAGTGTTATGAACCTCTAGTCCTAAGGATTTCAAACAAAAATCCCAAGAAACTACGTCAGTATGCCTTCTCATAGTCTAATTTCAGGATTAAACCAGATGAATCATTTTTTAAAATTTTAACACTTTTTGATAACTAATTTTAAATCTAACATTAGATTAGTTTACAAACAAGCAATCTTTTTTAAACTAACACTTTTGGAATGTTTGCTTTGCATGAATGCTTTTTGCCTGCGTGGCGGCGTTGGCGGTGAAATGCACGACTCAGCGAGGCCGCCATGCATGGAACCAAGGGCTTGTTGTCCTATTTCACTTTAAGCAATTACTCATTTGCATGTGTCTAAATTTGATACCCGTAAGGACATCCTAGTGATTGTTATCCTGTTTCTTGTCTCCTATGGGTTTGCCTAGTGCTCTAACAACTTGATCATATTGATGAATGATACTATGGCAAAGTGAGTAGCTGTTTCATAGGCTTAAAGTGCAAATGACCTTTGTTCATTTTGCTCCGCCCTCCATAAGGCGGCAAAAGTGGGATGACCATACAACGGGAGAGTCATATGGCTCGACTTTAGCTCGATCTTTCCTAACTAGTTAGAGGTTACCTTTTTGGCGCAAATGGGGCTTGCCACTTTGCGCCTCTGTTCCTATGAGTATAGCCCGATGGATTTGTGCCATAGGAAAGGGGGGGGCCACGCCAGGAAACCTAGCGGCCGCTAACGGAAACCTATGAAATGGCTTCATAGTGGCTGCCGCTCACCTTGGAAGTGACATGGGAGTAATTGCTTGGGGCATATGGCCACTTCATGTGAATGTGCACCACGCTCCACGCCGTGCTCTGCTATTACCACTGCCCGGAAAACTCACAGAATAATGGATACTTGATGATGATCTTATAAAGTTGTTTAGTGATGAATATGGTACATATGATGCCGATATATGTTCTTATGGGAATTAAGGGAGCCGCCGCGCCCTAAGGTACCTCCTCTCGATTTCATTACTTTTTTTGCTTATTATTGATTTAGGATAATTAGTGATTTAGGATAGTTAGTAATTTAGGATAGTTAGGAGAGTTACTTTTAATTTGTGGTAAGCAAATGCTATTAGTTATGTAAGATTCGCATGGACGATCCACAGGCACACATGAGTTTATGCATGCGTTGCGCCGTCGCACCTTAGGATATGCGAACCTTTGGGGTTGCTCGTACTCTACTATTCTGTGTGTGGTGTTGGGGAACGATGGCCCATTGGGAGGCCCCTTAATAATGGTTTATAGTATCGCAAGATGAGTAAGTACTTGTGTTCACTATATTTTTGGAGGCTTATGGTTGTTTTTTGAATTACATATGAATTCATTATTAATAGCTAATTCATTATTGTGTTCAATGCTAAAGCAATGGAACGGGTAGGATACACTCCCAACAAAATGATGAGAAAATTCTGGACTCAGATATCTCGGACGGAAGCAGAGTTAGTTAGAGAGAATGCGAGGCGCAAAGCACATTTGGAGTACACGAACGGTCTCGACGCTCATCGACAAGCTATACTTTGGTGACCAGTTCATCTTTTACGCGTTCTCTTTACTATCATACATGTGTCTTGTTCGATGTACACTATATCACAACCTAACTCAATTACAAAATTCTTGGGTGCATTGGTGTCCTTGGGATGCTCTAAGAGCTCACCAAGATTATCTCAAGTTCTGAATCACATCTATGATTTGAAGATTGGAAGATCGGCCAATAAAGGGAGATTTTCGTTGGAAAGTGGGATCAAGTATCGCTACGACATCCCTCTTATTTTCTTCCATGTGGTCGAGATTCACTTGCCCATCTAGGTCTGAATTGAATTCAAATTTAGTTTGGGAGAATGACAAAGCTACCCACCATCGCTTTACTCCACCAACCAAGAATTGCATGGGTGCGTTATCGATTAATAACAATGATACAATCCAGAGGTGTGTGGTACAACTAACATCGCTTTTTTGTTGCAGCGGTATGACCGCAGGAAGAGGTACAAGACCAAGGATTGGCGCGTGACACACAACTCGGATTTTTCTAAGCATCCATTTGTGGCGTAATCAGGTACGACATCGGTCCATGCGGATCCTCCACACACACATCACATTTTCGCACACACCTTCGATTTTAGTACTGCGGTGGCTTCACAGTCTACGAGGACACATATCAAAGATTAGTTTTACAGACATCCGACGTGGTGGCGATTGACAAGGACTCGGAGGAAGATGTCATCGAAGATGTGTACGACGTTACCACTAGGGAGGACACACAGCTGGAGAGAGCCCCACTTCAAAGATACGTGGTAATATACTTGAATGGTACAATTTGTTATCCTTTTGGTATTAAGTATGTGTACTAAAACTATCCAACCGCATTTCTGTACCCAGGTGACACAATTGTCAAGGCTGTCCAATGAAGCAGCATTCCGGCTTCACGAGTCTAGAGATCAGGGGCCAGGCGTTCTCGTGGCTTTTGTGGAGGTAACATAAACTTGTCCGTTCCAAAAATGTTTCTTTAGTGTATATGCATTTGGGTAATGCACTAACTTTAACGTCTATTTATGCAGAAGGTGAAGAAGAGCATGTTAGCTTGCTAAGCAGGAAGCTAGCTCTTGGTAAAAGGTAACAGATGACTTGGTATGAGGATTTCCGGAGGATTATTAGCCTATGATGGAGCATGGACACTCCTTATGAGGAACCGCCACTCAACCTGACAGGCACATGGGTGCCACATCTTCACCTCTTTGAGAACACCAGCCCTCTTACGGATTATTTTTTTTCTAGATTAAAAAGCAGATGATAGGTGCCACTTTCGCGGTGCATACACCACCACATCATAGCGCTAGGAAGGACCCTACAACCAAGGACGACTTTTTATAACTAATTTTAAATGACGACGGCGCCCCCGGCTTCATGGTGCAGACTGAAGACGACTAGTGGGACGATTTGTGCGCGCCGATCCAGAGGAGATCGGCATGTCTCAGCTAGGTGGTGCCCCGCTTGGTACCTAAGGAGCCTCACATGTACTATCAAAGATAGTTTATTTAAATACGTAGGCTCCAAGAACTAACGATCATAAAGAATTATAAGTAATTGTGCGTATCATATACTTGCAGGGTACGAGCCATACGTACCGTCGATGCGACCATACCGACGTTGGCTACACTCCCAATGTGTTGCCAACAAATCCGAAGAGGCAGAGGCGTCCGAGAGATCCTTACACTCCTAGGTCTTAGTTTGTTAGGTCAAACGAATATTGGCGTCCGAAACTTGCGGGGTTATTTGGTTATGTTATGTCAAACTTATGTCAAAACAATGAAAATGTTATGTGGGCTTGTCAACTTGCAGTACGGACTTCATTTATCTCGTTTCATATTTGTTTCTTTCTTCATGCCCGCTTCAAAGGCAAGACAATTTGTTATCCTTTTTGAGATTATGTACCAACTACTTTGGGAACCGGCAGTCCCGGCGTATCTCGACGCCGGTGGCAATTTTTCATAATCGATTAGTTAAATTGGTGGTTAACCGTATTATGAAAGACGGAAAACAAATCATTGGCTTATCAAATTCACCCGTCGGCCGTGAAAAAATTCAACAAAAGACAGAAACAAATCTACTATTGATTTTACGTCAAGCAATACTTAGAATAACTCCCACTATCGGGGCGACGCGTTCTTATGAAACAATCATAAAGAATTATAAGTCGTGCATATCCCGACGCGCGGGTAGCCATACGCGCGACCATAGCGTTGGGTGTTGCCAACAAATTGTCGCTTCTAGGTCTTAGCAAGCGGGATTGGCGGACTTGCGGTATTTATTTGAAAATTCGCTGGCGCTTGTCAACTTTATACGGGTTTATCATATTTATATTTGTTTCGCGCGTCGTCGCAGCAGCCTTGCCCGCGCAACTACGAATCGGTCGTAGCCACGCGGTGGCAATTTCATAAGATTAGTTAAATTGGTGGCGGAAAGGCGGCAAGAGCTTATCAAATTCACCCGTCGCGTGAAAAAATTCACGCGAAACAAATCTACTATTGATTTTATGTCACCAAACCGGTCGTCGCCACATCAGACCTATGCTGGATCGATGCGGTATTTATTCGGCTCTCGCCCGCGCCACCATGCATGGCGCGGCACAAGCATTTGGCCGCGCCAGGGCAATAATAAGCGAGGCCAAAAATGTTAGTTTAAAAAAACTTACAGTGTTAGATTTAAAATTAGTTATCAAAAAGTGTTAAAATTAAAAACAAATTCACCAAGATCACCTGATTTATTAAGACTATGTACTAATTCATGAGCAATCACAACACTCTCTAAAATATATCTACCTTGAATAAAAGCACTTTGTTGAGGAGAAATTAATCTATTCATAATCTTTCCTAATCTAAGAGTTAACACTTTAGAAAACACCTTAAAACTGCAGTTAATGAGACTGACAGGTCTAAAAAATTTCATGGATCTAGCTTCATCTACCTTAGGGATGAGGGAAATCATAGCAAAGTTAAGTCTTTTCAAATCAAGAGTCCCTCTATAAAAATCATTGAACATATCAACTAAATCAGTCTTAATCAAATCCCAAAATTTATGATAAAACATAAATGAGAGCCCACCAGACCCACACCATTAGTTGAATAAATACATTTGGGACAGCAACAATAGTGCTTAGCAAAGGACTTCGGAGAGGGTAGTGGGCAGCAATGTAGACAGGGAATGACGGCACATGTTGAGAAAAGGATTTTAAGATGTGTAAGAAAAGAAGGAAAAGGATTTTAAGATGCACTGCAAAAGAGATTGTGTAGAAAAAAAAAGAATGAATTTGTACCATCATCCTAGCATCGTCGTTGGGGATTGTCGCTTCACCACACCTGATTAATGGATCTGTAGAAAAATCATGAGGAGATAAATAGACGAGGTCAAGATTTCCAGTGAATTCGAAGGAAGGAAAGAGAACACGGCCTCTAGGAAAGAGGACTTCTCACAGGGGTACTGCATTGGGGGCGCCGGCGATTTGGCAGGAGAGGCGCGATGGAGATGAGCAGGAGCACGGAGAGAGTTGGCAGGTGCTGCGCGGGGTCGCCAATCGCCGGGGCTGGGGACTGGGTGGCCGCCAGTCGAGGCGCCGGGCTACGGAGGCAGGAGGTTAGCCGGCTGGGGGCGGAGCCTGCCGGAGACTGGCTGCGCCGCTGCAACTCGACCACCGGTGCTTGACCGTGAAATCGAGCAGAAGCGGAGCCTCCTGCAACCCGACCACCGGCGTTCCTTGGCGACCCACCCGTGCTCCGCGACGAACACGGTCACTGGTGCAGTGTTCTGCCTCTGTGGTTCCCACCGTAGAGCCACCGGGCTCCGGGCCTGTACTCCACTGGGCATGCTGCTTACTGAGGTGTGTCTAATACTTCTATAATCCTACTTAATTAGCGACGTATTCTGTATTTTCTGTTTCCTGGCCTGCAGGCACACCTGATGAGCTGCTCCGCAATCGAGTTGCTGCTGACGATCGACCAGTGTGCACTGCACTGGGAGGATCTGAGGTGCTGCGCGTGGGTTCCCGGCCGTGGACCCACCGTGTTCGGATGAAAGATATCTTTTCTCACCTGCTACGCGCATGAACGCCTCTAGATTTGTTTAGCAAAAGTGTACCCATTGCATAATTTTAGCATTCTTTTATAGAGAAAAGTGTCATTGTTGTACGATAAATTAAGATAAGAAATCCATCAACTTTGACCTGATCAGGTATATGGTTATCTTTATAATAACTGACTATACAGCAGAATCATGTGAAAAAAACAAAGGCAATAATACAAGTAGAGATACAGTTGAATCATCATGCATAAAAATACTGGTAGTAGAAGTTAACTAATCCCTTGTGTTAATGAACACGACACATACCTATGCTATCTAGGATACCTCGCCGACATCATCATCTCTTCCTCCAAACTGTATCTGCTACTAGATTCCTCAAATCTCTACCCTTCACTAGTCCATGATGGATAGTTCCCCCCAATGCTACCATTCTCAAATTCCTCAGTTACCGTATCATCTTTCTTGTACTTTTTGTTGGAACCTCGTTGAAGTCCTTCTAGTGTAACTTCAACCTGCCGCATTGTTGGTCTTTGTTCACCTCTTATGTTTTTATAGGATGCTGCAAGCATAACAACTTGTTGTACTTCTGTGCCTCCTTCCTTTAGAACTTGTGGATAATCCAATATATGGACAAGGTTTCTAGAGGCAAGTAGATCGAGGAAATGTGGAACAAGGCCACAATATTCATTGGACAAATGTGAACAAGTTGGTTTCTTCCTAGTGAGTAGCTCGACGAAAATTACACCAAAGCTATAAACATCACTTTTCTCGGTAAGACGACCGGTGTTAAAGCACTCTGGATCCAAGTATCCGAATGTTCCCTATATCCTTGTTCTCAACCCTTTGTTGTCTATTGGAATGTACCTTGAAACTCCAAAGTCGGATATCTTTGATGTCATTGTAGCATCAGATCGCGATTATTGTCTCCTTCAACCTTCAGATCGTGATTCCAGCCGTTCCTACCCTTCAAAAATACTACAAACTTCATGGGGGGCTCCAAGGGTTCGTCGTCTGAAGGGGGGGCTCGAGCCCCCCCCCCCACCCCCCACCTCACCCCTACCACCAATAGATCTATCCCTGTTGTCAAGCAAAAAATAATGAATTCTAGGCTAAGTGATGATCTGTATTCAATAGATTTTCTTTTCTGATACAATAATATAATATAGTATGACACATAATAATTTTTATTGCTTTTAGTAGGAAAAATGTTAATATGCTAACTGGTTTGAATTAATAGTTTTTGTCCGATTTACACAAAACAGTATCAGTTTAGAACAGTACATAATGCTATACAACAACAAACTAACAAGTTATGAAAGTGGAGTTTTCTTACCTTAGTTTTGCTTGGAACATAGTCATTCTAAAAGAAGAAAGATAAATTGTAAATACAAATTCATATATTGCGATACAATATCTGTAACTTAACAAAAGAGAGTGAAAAACATTACAAAAGAGGCACTCCCCTCCATTCTAAATTATTCTAGCTAGATTTTTTTTTGTTATGCATCTAGATACTATGCTACGTCTAGGTACAGAGCAAAAGTTTTGTACCTAACGAAACTAAAACGACTTATAATTTGGAATGGAGGGGTAATAAATAGTAACGTGAAGTCAAAACATCTATTTTTCATGGAAACCCCATATGGTAGATGTGTTTTGCACTTAAATTTTTGGAAAACGGACACGAGGAATGCTATGTAACTATTTATGTTTTTCCCTTTAGCTATAATACGACAATGTCCAATTAACAGTGTATCAAATTAAAATACGGCCTTGATACAAGTTTTCGTCTGTTGCTAAGGACAAAAACATTTGTTCATACATTCATTGGTACAGTTAAATATCAAGTTTAATTCAAGTCAGCGTGGAGTTAGTTACCAGTATGTCAAGAGGTGATATGTCCCATGATGATTATGATATGAGACCTCTCTTAATTTTTCACATCATGTCATTGTTGGTAATTGCACTGCTGCATACATACAACATGCATGAGAAGCATTTATTTATATCAGACTGGATAACAAACTACTAAAGATCTAATTTCACGGTTATAATAATATGAGTTTTGCTTTTAATCAAAAGTGCATTAATAACTTAGTGTTAAGAGCATTTGTTTGTCAGTGAAAAGGTCATTAAAATTCAAGGCCTGTTTGTTGTTTTCATTCTTTTTTATTATTATTACTTCAAGGCCTAACAATGGATCCATTATTCCATCCCCGCACCAAACATATTGAAATGAATTTTCATTTTGTGCAGGCGAAGATTGCCATATGAGCTTTGGTGTCAAGTTCATATCCTCTTGAGATCATATTGATTGATTATTCACAAAACTAGTTACTGATTAGGTATTTGATAGATTTTAACACAATTTGAACCTTGTAATCAAGGGCGGTTCTTTAGATTGAGAGGGCACATTGATTAAATTCAAAAAAGTATAGATGGATGGCACTTGTATTCTATCCGGCAATAAGAGAAATAAGTTGCTATGTTGTGGAATGTGCATAGCAAAGATTGCATAAGTGTTTTGTAGTTGATATTTACCATGCATGAAACCTTATTTTATTATACATACCAATGATCTAAAAGATCGAATCATTGTGGGAAAAAAATCTTTTCACAACACCAACTACGTCCACGGTGCCCCTGTTTTCCCGGAGTGAATAGGAGCACTACCACCACCTCAACTTTGATCGTAATAAACAACAATATTCTTTGTCCCGCATTACTTATGTTGTCCCAGCGATGTTGCAGTTCAATCTACTAATAACCTTGACGTTCATTGCATAATTTCTGGATTCTTTTTTAAGAAAAAATATCAATGGTGTAAGATAAATTAAGAAAATAAATCTAGCAAGTCTGGTTTGATCCGGTATATAGTTATCTTTATAACCGATGATATAGCAAATTCGTCAACAAAACAAAGGCAATGGTACAAAACATTGGTAGGAGAAGTTAACTAATCCCTTGTGCTATTGCAACACGACACAGAGCTATGCTATCTAGGATATCTCGCCGACATCATCATCTCTTGCTCAAAACTGTATCTTCTACTTGATTTCTCAAATCTCTGTCCATCACTAGTCCATGATGGATAGTTTCCCCCAATGCTACCATTCTCAAATTCCTCAGTTACCATATCATCTTTCTTGTACTTTTGTTTGGAACCTTGTTGATGTCCTCCTAGTGTAAGTTCAACTTGCCGCATCGTTGGTCTTTCTTCACCTCTTATGTTTACACAAGATGCTGCAAGCATAGCAATTTGTTGCACTTCTGTGCCTCCTTCCTCTAGAACTTGTGGATCCATTATCTGGACAAGGTTTCTAGAGGCAAGTAGATTGAGGAAATGTGGAACAAGGCCACCATATTCATTGGACAAATGTGAACAAGTTGGTTTCTTCTTGGTGAGTAGCTCCACGAGAATTACACCAAAGCTATAAACATCACTTTTCTCAGTAAGACAACCGGTTTGAAAGCACTCTGGATCCAAGTATCCGAATGTTCCATGTATCCTTGTTGTCAACCCTGTGTTGTCTATTGGAATATACCTCGAAGCTCCAAAGTCATATATCTTTGATGTCATTGTATCATCAAGAAGTATGTTACTAGATTTGATGTCTCTATGGATTATTGGAATTGAAACTAACGAGTGAAGGTAGGCAAGAGAAGTAGCTATTTTAGTTGCGATCCTCAACCTATTGCTCCATGATAGTGACCTTTCTTGTCCATCATTATGAAGATGGTGATAAATGGCCCCATTGGGAATAAACTCATACACCAGCAATGGCACCACAGCCTCTAGGCAACATCCAAAGAGTTTGACCGCATTCTTATGGTTGATCTGTGAGAGGATTACTACCTCATTTATGAACTCATCTATTTCTTTCTACTTGGCAATCCTTCGTAAAAGACGAGCTGGGCATGGGGTTGCTTGTCGGTGGCTCGGTGAGGCCCGGTGGTGAAGGCGCTGTCGCGGTGGCGGCGGTGGGCGGTGGCGGTCTTCCCGTCGCTGGCAGCTCCCCCTCTCTAGATCAGCTAGGGTTAGAATGTAGGTAGGGTGTCTAGCGGCTCAGGTGAACCTCGTGCCTTGTACTCTGGCCTCCACCTCTCTTTTTATAGCGCTGTACGATGGGGCCCACCAACCATGGAGCGGTTGGGCGCCCTCGATCAGGACGTGGATCCAAAAGCCATTGGGTCGGTGAAGATCAATCTAACAGCTTATCCATTGCGGCTCCGTCGACACCTAGTACATCCCCTTCCCCGACAAGGAGATGGAGGCAAGGTTTTTATTTTCGAAAATTAAAATTTATCTGGGTCACAGATAAAGAGGATAAACAGGATATAACAGAAATATCGGATCAAATTCAAATAAAATTTAATTTGAATTTAAGTAAATGTAAATAAATTTAAACAAAATTTGTACGAAAAAAGATAGATATTTTTTATCAGCACCTGCGGATAAATAGGATATATCGAAAATATCAGGAGATTTGGGGCGATATTGGAAACCATGGATGGAGGAGGTGGAGGTGGAGGTGGACGAGGACTACAGCAGCACGCGGCACAAGCTCTCGGGTCCCATCAGCGAGGAGGACGTCGACCCGTCCGACCTCACCTGCATTATGCCCGCGTCTGCGCCTTCGGCCGCCACCTCCGTCACGCCCGCGCCCTCGCTCTCCGCCGTCGCCGTGGCGGGCCCTGACCCGCGCGCCGTGCTCGTGGGGGCCGGCAGCGCCATCCTCGCCTACGCCACTGCCGCGTGCCGCGAAGCCTGCGCCACCTACACAGTGCTCGTCCCCGTCTTCACCGCTTCCTCTCTCCTGCAGTTGGTGGTGCCCGAGGAGGAGGACGAGGTTCCCAGCACCTTGTCCATTAGGTGTTCGATGAATTGCCTCATCCTCATACAGAGCTGTTTCTCGCCTCCATTCAGTTGCAGCTGGGATGCGGTGCTATACAGGCAGCACACACCATGGCCACCACCTACAGAACTCTGGTTGGTGAACTGTGATGATGGGTTGCATCCTCTACCGTGGCCGTCATTCAACTCGGTTGAGGTCTTTAGTCCTGTGTCACTCTGGTCGACTCTGGAAACCCCCATGGTTCTCTTCACTTCGGCAACTAATCAGGTGTGTGCCTTCTGTGTATATAGCATGCGGGAACTACATGATCATGTCTGGCCAGTTAGATGATATTGATGTGGTTGGACTGCCTATTCAGAATCCAGTGCATCAAGCGCTACTCAGTGATAGCACTCAACTCCGGTCACTTCCTTGGCCATCCTCCTCTACTTATGCAGCGTCTGTGCAGTTGAACGCCTCCCTGTCATTGGTACTTCACGGGTTTGGTTAATTATTTTGTTGGCCAGGGCTTCCTCAGTTGACGCTATGTCATCTTTTATTGCAACTCTCTTGGCTGTCACCTGTTTGGGCATGCAATTCAGTGGTTCTGTGGTTTCAGGTACAGCACAACTGCAGTGTTGGTTTATGGGCTGGTTTTCTTGAGTCCTTTCAGTTACATACTTGGTGCTATGCCTGTCAAACGAAGCAATCTTTCTTTACCTCACTGATTGTTCCAGGATATGCTTTTACTGAGATGCACTTTTGGTCTATCAATGCAACAACTATATATGCTGCTGAGTGCACCATTGTATGAATTTGAGCTGTTGGTTGATTTTGAGCTACTCACGACATGGATTGCAAGAGGTGATTTTGTGCCTCCATCAATTACTGCTCAGTCTGAACTTCCGGTGCTCCATTATATCAGTTCCTGTTGCTTCTATGGTGGTTTGGTTGAACCAGTCCTGCTATTACACTTTCTGTCCGAATGGGCTTCTAATTCTCTACTGTCCGAATGGGCTTCTATGGTAGATGGTGGTAAAGTCAGAAGTTGGATATGTGTCAATTTCACTCGTAACGTGCAAGACAGTGTTGTTCGTGGGTTCTGTCATGCACTTGCACTGATGTGCCAAGCATCAGGAAAGGATTTTGCTCGGGAGCCTGTTCTTCCACCTCTATATGCACTTCCTGATCAAGTGGAGCGAGCTCTGACAGTTAGGTACCATGATGCCATGCACGTTCTTGGACCCCAACGCAAGGAACTTGATTTACTTATTGGAATACTACCTGACAACTTGTTTCAGTTTGTGAGAAATACACAACTTTCTATAGAGATGAGCAGACATGCACATTAGCAATTCTGGCAACAGTCTGAAGTTATGCTATTGTGTTGGAAACGTTGGCTTAAGTTACTTCAAAGTGCAGCGCAGGATGAACAAAATTGCAGAGAGACAGTTCACTGGCTTCAGTCATCTCGTGCTTCACTCATGGCTGGGCACACTGCTTTCACAGTCACATATAATTCTATGAACACCTGCTGGGACTGCACCTTAATCTCAGTCCTTGTATTTGGCAAGTATTTGGTAGCTGCTTCTTTACTCAGAACCAATTCAATTTCCAGCAAGGCTGCAGACGTTCAAGCTGGCTCCATTGTCTCTTTGTCCAACTCATACAAGAACATACAGCAAGCATCAATCCAGTGGACTGGAAGGCACAGAAAGGGATGTCAGATTCCCAGGTCTGGTGTGATGGCGGATTGCTTTTCAGCATTAAGGACTTGCAAGTGCCATGGGATCCAGGTGGTACTGAAAATTATCCATCGGCTTGGGGGCAAAGCCAAAACTCAAGAAGAGGGGGAATGTCAGGGATCACTCATGGTGGGCCGTCATATGGGCCCTGGGCCTTCGCCTAGTCAAGTATTCGCCTGGACTGCCGGTGTCTCCTACAAGAGCGCAGAAGCAGCAGCAGGGAGACCATCAAACGAATTATCAAACATCGTAATACTACTTCCTAGTTTTACTGTTCATCTTCGTTTCCAAGTCTTTCTCTCTGTATCCTGTTCTTCCTTTCTTCTCTGCTCCGATCTCCCTTCCCCTAAGATCTTGTATCTTGCTTGTTACTTGAATCGAGTTGGGTTGCTAACAAGCCCCGGCCAGTAGCAGTCGGGATGCCCAAAGCTGAAGGGGTACGGTACGCTCACGTTGCCGCAGGTGGTGTTGCAGCCGAGCTGCCCTGTCGGCATCGGTAGCCGATCCAGAGCCACATCTGCTGCAAATAAATCAATGTAAGATACCGCTGTGTCTGTGTGCAACCAGTGCGACTCCGGGGTGCTTTTGTACTGATGATACAGACCTTTGTTGAAGTTATAATTGACGCATCCACCTTCGACGCCGGGATCACCGTAAGTGACCCAATCGTGTTGGTGCATACACCGAAGCACACACTATCTTCACCCAGGAACTTGCACTCGTCGACCTCTGGAGCCAGTTAACCCACCAATTCACACATGGCAGAAATACATATTAAGCTATATCTAATATATAATATAAAAATGAGAAAGGAATTCTTTGGTCAGTCTTTTTTTTTTACCACAAAGCCCTGCTGCCCCTCTATACCGTATCTGACCCGCTAGATTCACAGGCCATGCCCACGAACGTCCGGTCTAGGGATGGTATAAAGTCCAATTTCAAGACGCGTCAAACAGCTTTACAAAGTTCAATTTGATAATAACAATTGTTGAGTAAATCTTCAAATACAAAATCGTCTTGGTGACCACACATATAACTATATAATATACCTATTCACTAATAAAAATTACTAATAATATTAATATGCACGTCTCTTTGTTGCCATTTGTAGTCAGTAGCCTATCGATCTTATTGACTACTAATCTATATATTTTATTATCTATATGCATATTTTTTTTCCTTCATAAGGCACCTCTGTTTATCTTGAATATGCAATTAGTTGAAACTTTAGCTTAAAATGTCTTTTCTCTTGCTTTTTATCTTATGATGGCACCACGAATTTAGAATTTAATTGTCAATTTTTTATCTTATTAGTTGCTACAGATTTTTCTTATCCTAAAGAGTTGACCTAAAACTCTCTTGTGCTTATTATATATATACTTTATTAACTCTCATTTTGTTTTTATTGAAAATAAAGATTTTAGATCATAGATTTCATTTTTATTTACTACAATGGCATAAGAATTATTTAAAACCAGCAGTTAGCGAGATAGTAGTATTTTTTACTGAAATATAAATCTCAAAGACCAGTTAGTTATAGTCACGTTTAGCGTGCATTTACCTCAGCCACTTTTCAAGATGTTTGCATTTACCTCAACCACGTTTAGCCTTTCCAAATGGACCGAACTGTACTTGCTTGGTCCCAAAATAATAACTGATGTTCTAAGTTAAGCTATTTTGAGTTTTTCTTTAAAAAAAAAACTATTTTGAATTTGACTAAATTTATAGAAAAAAACATCGATATTTAGGATACTAAATGGGTATAATATAAAAATATGTTTCGTGATATATCCAATAATACTCAGTTAGTGTGATTGACAATAGTATTCTTATAAATTTAATCGAATTTGACTTAGGATATACATAAAAATCAGTTCTTTTAGGACGGAGGGAACAGATTGAAAACTAACCTTGGCAACCACCGTCGACGTAAGGGTTGCCGTCGAAACCAAACCTGCATGTGCACACGTAGCCTGAAGCCGGGACACAGCAGTCGCTGTGGTCGCTCTTGCAGACCATGCGGTGTACATCTTGGCTGCAGTTTTTGCTCATGTCTTCGCTGTGGGGCGGCAGACCCTGTGTGACCGCGAAATCGAGGAGAAGGGGAGCCTCCTGGAACTGGAATGTGTCCGTCCACTACCGGAATCCTCAAATTTGCCGAGTGTTTTTTTGTTTGCCGAGTGTATTTCCTCGGGCATTCGGCGAATAGGTTCTTTGTCGAGTGTCAAAAAAAAGCACTCGGCAAAGATAGGGTTTACCGAGTGTCAAAAGGAAAACACTCCACAAAGATAAAGTTTGCCGAGTGTAAAAAAAGCACTCGGCAAAGAAATAAAATATTTTTTCTAGAAAAGAAGGAGAAGAAAAAAAATAAAAAAAACTTTACCAAGTACTCAGATCTAGAACACTCGGCAAAGAAATAAAAAAAATTATGGAAAAGAATGAGAAAAAAATGAAAAAATACTTTGCCGAGTGCCCAGATCTAGGACACTCGCCAAATAAAAAAAATATCTTCTTTAACCCACCCAGCGCAGGAATCGAATCCAGACTGCCCATCCCGCCTCGCTCTCTGCGCCGCCATTGTAGTGTCCGCGCTATCCTCCACCACGTCTCGTGTGCCATGCATGTTGGATCAGCCCCGGATCACTGACGTGGACCTCTTGGACGGCGGGATCAAAGGCCACGTGGAGTTATTTCCACCGCCAATTCATTTGTGTTTCTCTACTAAGAATGACATGTGGGCCCAACATGATGTCATCTCTAGCAGAATGGAGAAATATCTCCCTCCGTCTCCCTCAATGCATCTCTCTCGTCTCCCTCTCTCGCATCTCTCTCACCCGAGACCGCATCTCTCCGGTCGTCCCCCCTCCTCCAGCCGGCCTCCTCCACCCCCACCTCTGCCCTGTCCTCTCCACCTCCAACCCCACCTCTGGCCGGCCCCCTTCACCTCCACCTCCGGTGCCGCTCTTCACCAACACCTCCACATCCACCTCTAAGGAGACGGCAGCCGGTGGTGGCAGCTCGGGCGTGGCGGGTGGTGGCGTGGTGGTGGTGGGCGGCGGTGGCATGGTGGTGGTGGCTCGTGGCGGCCGTTAAGTGAGCCGGGAGAGGAGGCGAGACAGAGGCGTGAAGTCGAGCCACTGGCTCAGGGAAGGGCGCCGCCGAGGAGATCAGCCCTCTTTTTAGGACGGAGGAGACCGGACGGTGGTGGCTTTTTTATTTTTTTTTGGCCGGTGGTGGCTTTTTTTATTTTTTTGGCCGGTGGTGGCTTTTTTTGGAAAAAATATTTGCCGAGTATATTTTGGGCACTCGGCAAAGTCTTTACCGAGTGTCCGACAAAAAACACTCGGCAAACTAGCATTTGCCGTTAAAGGGTTTGCCGAGTGTCGTTTGCCGAGTGTAACACTCGGCAAACCCTTTGCCGAGTATTTTTGGGGCTTCGCCGAGTGCTCCTGGCACTCGGCAAATATCATGTATCCGGTAGTGGTCCATGTTAGAATTTTAGGCATTTTTATGTTAAAATTAATCCAGAAATATAATAGCAAATTTGTGATGACAAATATGTGCACGCGTGTGATTTTACTACTACTCAAATTAGCAGCAAATATATTCATGAACGACATACTGATCATGGCGAAAAGGAGATTGAACTTAACCAATTTGAGAATAGAGATGTACCCTGCGGAGGGACCCATGCTCAAGGCACCGATGGCTCCAGACCCACTCATGGTGAGTTGCTCGAAGTCACGGACCACAGTCGGTGGAGGAAGATGTACGCAGTGCTGTCCCTCGAACGTCCACCGGAAAGTTGACGAAGCCGATCCGAGGAAGAAGGGGCACCACCAGGAAGGCGATAAAGACATTCCGATGAAGAAGAAGACAGTGAGCAGTCACGGAGACGCTCCCCAAAAACCTAATCACCCGCACACACCCGAGCAGGTGCCCCGATGCAAACGCCGTTTCCAGAGGCCTGCTCTCCCAAACCTCCGTGCTCGCAGAGGATGGGACGAGGAGTACTCGGATGCAACTCGACAGCGAATTGGTGAGACGCGGTTGTGTGTCATGCGCACGCGAGCAAGAGGAGAGCGTCGACTTATGTTGCCCAGGGACACGAAGAGATAGATGTAGTGATTGATAAATGATCATGAACACAATGTAAGTTACCAGTAACTGACAAATAAATTGTCCTTTACTAGTAACCCACTAATCAACCCCGTTGATGATGGCATGAAGACCATATTAACTGATAAATCAATTATCCGTTACTAGTAACTCACTAATCAACCACTAAGTCTCCTTGAAACATCCCTAACGGCTATTAACACGTCATGAGTTTCACCTAACATTAATCCTAGCCATGAAATTTCTTTTAATTTAATTGCTAAACGTAATTGGTTAATTCCAATTAAATTCAACAGTCCATTCGTTTTCGGCCCACCCCTGTGAAACGACCCGATTTCCGCGAAGGGAAATCCACAGCGTCGATGTGTAATAAGACCGTTGTAGATCATATTACCCAAATTCCAGTCGAATATCACATCCATACATCGATAAAATCAGAGTACAAATAGTGCGGAATTACATAATTTATTACATCACCGTATTGGCGGAATCAAAAGTAGCATTCATTCAGAACAGCTTGAAGATAAGACCGCCAAACTCAAGCGTAGGCACGAACCCCTTATCCGTCAAACTCCTCGGAGCTATACTCCTCAGCAGAACCTGTGTGCCAAAATTTATCAATACGATTTGTACTGGCCACTCCCAACCCTATGAGCATTGCTTTGTGGAAATTGGATGCAAGTTGGATATAAGCAAAAGGAACCTATAAGGCTGGGGTTTCTTATGCAGTAGCAAATCAAGTATATAATAGTTTGTCCGGTTTTAACACCATTCCCATACACATTCCACCCCATTCCCTTCCCAGAGCCAGGTTTCGATCCTGGGATCGATATACCACCATCTCCATCAACATCATCATACCATAACCATACCATCGCTTAGTTGATAGGCCAACTCCCTCTCGGCACTGTCTCAAGGCCCGTAGCCCCTGGCTACGACCGACGCTCTCTCACGGGGGGGAAGAAGAGAATGACTCATCTCTCTATCTAGTTTAAGCGAAACCCAGGAAAGGTCTATAGCTAACAAGTCGGCACATGTATCGATCGATCGACCATACACTCTGTAGAGGTTTCACATAACCACAAGATCCGCCTTCCTCGCTGACCGTCGTCAACTGGGCTGATTCCGGCCGCTTGCTAGCCTAGGATAATGCCACTCTACCATTCAGTCCTGGTTCACCCCAAGTCTAGTCTGGGGTGGTTGAAACTGTGAGTCATGAGTTGGGTCCACAAGGTCTCCATGAAGTCTCGGAAGGGTGTGGGGGAAATCCTCCGTGCCCCGTACCTCCTTACACTGTCCGCTATCAACCTAGCAGTAGTGGCAATATCCTACCAAGTAGTCCGGCCGTCCCGCACCATATAGGGCGAGTGGTACGTAAGGCTTCCCGGTGAATCTAAGTACTAGTAAGTCCTTAATTTTGACCAAGCCAGAATGTCTTCATCAGGGTTTCCATTTATCATGCCACCACAGCACCTCCATCCAGGGCTCCTCCCATCACAGGTTCACACCCAGGACCACCTCATATACCATTTACCCACCACGGGTATCCATTTCTGGGGGTGCCCAGGTAGCACCCCATGGCAAGACCTTGTGGACCGGTGTCTGCGCCATGGCGGCGGCGTCGTGAGCGTGGCATGCGTGCTCAGCTACGGCGTCCGTGGGACTTGGAGGGGTCTACAGCGTTCAAGGACTCGGAGGTGGTCGCGGTGTGCGCGTGAGTGTGCTGTGCTTGTGTGCCTGGAGACCGGGGATGGCCTTGGCCTACGCGCTCACGGTATGGAGCGCCATGGCCGGAGTAGCAAGGTCCAGTGGCGAGCAGGGGATGAATCAGGGGCTCACCGTGGGTGCTGTGGAAGAGAGGATGGCGGTGCTGTGACGAGTTACAGCCGTGTAGCTCCAGAATCAGTGCCGTGCAGTGACGTCCGCTCCGGTTTGATCCGCGGTGGTGCTCCGAACTCCAGCGTGCTCCCGGTCCTCCTCCCGGCAGTGGCTCCGTTCTCCTTTCTCGAACTCCTCCTCAGCCTTCTACTCTCGGTGTGAAGTGGTTGGCCACCAAGTGGCGGCGGGGCGATGGGACGAGCGCTAGGGCAACCGAGATCGGGGCTCTTATAGCCGAGCTCGGCCATGGAGCCCGACGTTCGATGGCTGGGAGATTGAGGAGGATCGGAGGCGTGCATCTCATCCAACGGCCGTGTGTGGTTGCGTGGGCGTGGCGCAAGGGAAAGACAGGGCCATGCCCTGGGCATGACCCCCTGGCCCACCCCTGCCAACGTTGTCGGCTCCCGGTCGCGCGGGCGGTTGCGGCGTGGGCGAGGAAGACGACACTATAGATGGGGGGTGGCTGACATGCGGGGTCCAACGGGCAGTGGCTGCGAGCGAGGCAGACAGGTGCGCGGGCGTGGGCGACGCACTGGGCTGGTTCGTGGGCCGCGCGCGCGCTGGGAAGATGGGAAGGGTCGGTAGGCTGGCACGGGCCGAGCAGGCCGAGGCGGCTTGCGAGGCCTACATCCTTTCTCTTCTTTTTCTATTTTGTTTTTCATTTCTTCTCTTTTTACACATTTATCCTTTGGTTTGAATAGTAATTATTTTATGGTGTGTTTCCTTAAAAGAGTTGTTAAGCATAACATAAAACAAATGGAAGTCCAAATCACAATTTGAGTTAACAAATGTAAGCATCACTGTACATGTTAGAAATTAAATAATCATAATCATCAAATGACATGCCATGCTTATGTGTTATCTTGGGTTGGGGTTAGACCTAATGCATCTCTTAGGTTGGGTTACTATGCATGACACTCATCATCACATGGGAGTTTTTAAGAAAAATTTTGTAGCTGTGATTTTTGGGTTGTTACAGTCCTACCCCCTTAACAGAATCTCGTCCCCGAGATTAAAGCGTAACGTACTCTTCGAAGAGGTAAGGGTATCGTAGTCGGAGGTCAGACTCTTTCTCCCATGTTGCTTCTCTCTCAGTGTGGTTGCTCCATTGGATCTTGCACATAGGAATAGTCTTGCTTTGGGTCTCTTTGGTATCTCTGCCCAGAATTCTGATATGATGTTCTTTATACTCAAGTGTATCTTGAACGTCAAGTGAATCAGTTGGAACTACTTCATCGGGCATTCTCAAACACTTGCATAGCTATGAGACATGGAATACAGGGTGTACACCCATCAATTCCTCGGGTAGCTCAAGTTTGTAGGCGAGCGTTCCAATCCTCTTGCAAATCTTGTATGGGCCAACAAACCTAGGGGCAAGCTTTCCTTTCACATGAAATCTGATAGTTCCACGTAGCGGGGATACCCTGAGATAGACAAAATCTCCCACATTGAACTCCAGTTATCTCCTCCTTTTGTCAGCATAGCTCTTGTATCGACTTTGAGCAATTCTCAATTCTCCTTCACTTGGGCAACTCCTTCTTCGGCATCTTGAATCTTGGCGGAGTCAAAGAACGATCTTTCCCCCGGTTGGGACCACATCAACGGTGTCTTACAAGGTCTGCCATACAGAGCTTCAAATGGTGACATCTTGATACTGGCTTGGTAGCTGTTGTAGTAAGAGAACTCTGCATAAGGTAGGCATTTCTCCCTGTCAGAGCCATAATTCAGTACACTAGCGCGAAACATGTCTTTTAAGATCTGATTTACTCGTTCTGTCTGTCCATCTGTCTGTGGGTGATAAGCGGTACTGAAATCAAGTTTAGTTCCAATGGACTTGTGCAGAGCTTCCTAGAATCGGGACACAAACTGAGGACCACGATCAGATATAATACTAGTGGGAGATCCATGCAGTCTGAGAATATGCTCAACATATAGATCTGCTAATTTTTCGGCATTGGTCTTTGTCTTAACTGGTACAAAGTGAGCAATCTTGGTCAAGCGATCAACAATCACCCAGATGGAATCATTGCCTTTCTGCGAACGGGGCAATCCAACTATGAAATCCATGGATATGCTCTCCCACTTCCACTCGGGAACGTCAAGAGGTTTTAGCAAACCTGCAGGCCTTTGATGTTCAGCCTTGACTCTATTACAGGTGTCACAACGTGCCACATGTCCTGCAATGTCTGTCTTCATGCCCTTCCACCAGAAGTGTTTCCTCAAGTCTTGGTACATCTTTGAACCTCTAGGGTGAATACAGTACTTGGAGTCATGGGCTTCTGACATAATTTCCTCTCGTAGTACTGGGTCAGATGGAACACAGATTCTGTTCTTGAACCAGATGGTTCCTTGTTCATCTTCTTGGTGGTTGGTCTTGTAGCCTAGTTTCATCAGACCACGGAGATATTCGATCTCTTCGCAACTTTTCTGAGCTTGACGGATGCAATCTGTGAGGTCATACTGTATGTGGAGTTCATTCAACAAGCCATGCGGTAGTATCTCTAGTTGGAAATCATCAATCTCTTCCTTGAGCTCAGGTGGTGCGGATTCAGTGATCAAAGCATGATAGTAACTCTTGCGACTGAGAGCATCTGCGACTACATTGGCTTTTCCCGGATGATAGTGAATTTCCAGGTCATAATCCTTGATCAACTCTAGCCATCGGCGTTGCCTCATATTTAGATCCTCCTGAGTGAAAAAGTACTTTAAGCTCATGTGATCCGTATAGATATCACACTTGTTGCCTATCAAGTAGTGTCTCCAGATCTTTAAGGCATGCACAACTGCTGCTAACTCAAGATCATGGGTTGGGTAACGGTTCTCGTGTTCCTTCAACTGTCGAGACGCATATGCTATCACTCTTCCATCTTGCATCAGTACACAACCAAGTCCTTGACGGGATGCATCACAATAGACCATGAAATCCTTGCTGATATCAGGCAATGCTAGCACAGGAGTTGTGGTAAGCTTCTGTTTCAATTTCTGGAAGCTTTGTTCGCACTTGGGCGTCCATTCAAACTCCTTAGTCTTCTTCAGAAGGTTGGTCATTGGACGGGCTATCTTGGAGAAGTTCTCAATGAATCGGCGATAATATCCAGCCAATCCCAAGAAACTTCTGACTTCTGTCACGTTACGAGGTTGATCCCACTCTTTCATAGCTTCAATCTTAGCTGGGTCAACTGCAACACCTTCAGCTGATAGTACATGGCCTAGGAAGGCAACTTCCTATAACCAAAACTCGCATTTGCTAAACTTTGCATAGAGCTGATGTTGGGCAAGTTTCTCAAGCACCGTTCTCAGATGATGTTCATGTTCTTCAGTGGTGGATGAATAGACAAGGATGTCATCAATGAATACCACCACAAACTTATCCAAATCATCCATAAAAACCTTATTCATCATGTTCATGAAGTATGCGGGTGCATTCGTGAGTCCAAAGGATACCATAGTGAACTCAAACTGCCCATACCTAGTCACGAAAGTTGTCTTCGGGATGTCACTCTCTCGAATCTTCATCTGATGATAGCCAGATCTGAGATCAATCTTGGAGAAATACTTGGCACCTCTGAGCTGATCAAGCAGATCATCGATCCTTGGCAAGGGGTACTTGTTCTTGATGGTGACTGCGTTCAAGTTCCGGTAGTCAATGCACATTCTCATTGAGCCATCCTTCTTCTTAACAAACAGAACAGGGGATCCCCAGGGTGAAGCACTGGGTCTGATATATCCCTTCGAGATGAGCTCATCAACCTATTTCTTGAGCTCGGCCAGTTCATCAACTAACATGCGATAGGGTCTCTTGGTAATGGGTCCTGTTCCCGGCAAAAGATCAATGATGAACTCTACATTACGGTCTGGTGGCATACCCGGTAATTCTTCAGGGAATACATCGGGATAGTCTCTGACCACAGGCACATCTTGAACTGTCTTCTCCTCTTTCTGCGATTCTAAACTTGCTTTAAGGGCACACAAGATAGAGGTGGACCTTCCAGACTGGGGTTCACATCTAATGACTTGGCCTGATGGGTGGGTCGCTTGGACATATCTAGGTGAGCATGATATGATACCTCGGTGAATGGTTAACCAATCCATACCTAAGATGACATCTAGGTTTGTGGAAGGTAATAGGGTTAGGTCGACTTTAAAGATAAGACCCTCGATGGTAAGACTCACTCCCTTACAGATGTGGGTGCACTTTAGGTCTCCTAAAGGTGAGCTGGTGATGATAGGCTTTTCACGTGGGGTTACAGGCAGGTCATGTTCTCGTGCAAACTTGGATGATATGTAAGAACAAGTTGCTCTAGAGTCAAATAGAACTGATGCAGTATTGCCATTAACTAAAAACATACCGTACACCACGTCAGGGGCAGCCTGTGCTTCCTCGGCGTCCAGATGGTTGAGACGTCCACGGGTAGCAGATCCCTTGAACTGAGACTTCTGAGCAGCTGAGTTCTGTGTGCATTCAGCGGCTTTGTGACCTGGTTGGCCACAAGCAAAGCAGGTGAAAGGCGTACCGCCTATAGAGGTTGGCGCGGGTGCCTTCTAGTTTCTAGTGCTTGGTGTGGGGCGGTTCTGTGCTGGGCGTTCATTCGCTGAGCGGGGACGGTTGAAACGGTCCTGAGCGTTGCGGTCCTGAGCACAACGGTCCCAGGTGTAACGATCCTGAGCAGGGCGGGAGTATTTGGCGGTGTAGCCTCCACTTCCCCTACTCGATCCAGGGTTGTCATCCCTGTTGTGGAGAGAGCGTTCCCTGGATGGTGCATCTTTGCGGAACCTCTTGCGATCACGTCCACGGAGAGACTCCTCAGGCTTACGCTTCCTCTCCCTATACTCTTCTCCAGCTTCAGCGCGGTCCTTCTCAATCTGGATGCAGCGATCCACCAGAGCACGCACCGTGTTACTCTCAATACCGCCAAACTTCAGCTTGATGTGCGGGTTAAGTCCCTTGCGGTAGTAGTACAACTTCTCCTTCTCAGAGTTCACAACATAGGAAGGTGCATAGCGCAGAAGGTTGGTGAAACAAGTAGTGTACTCAGTCACCCTGTCCTATCCCATCTTGATGTTGCGGAACTCCTCAGCTTTGACCTCCATGACACCCTTGGGAATGTGATACTCAGTGAATGCTTCGGCGAATTCATCCCACGAGATGTTAGCAGGGTCCTCATGAGAATCACTAAAATTGTCCCACCAGGCACGTGCTGCACCTGTGAGCTGGTGTGTGGCAGCTCCAACACACTCATCGTCGGTGAAAGTAGTGAGGTCAAGCTTCTTCTCCATCTCCTTGAGCCAGTCATCGGCTACAAGCGGGTCAGGGTCGGTGCCATCATAGGTAGGTGGCCTTAGCTTCAGGAATCCTTCCAGCTTCCTCTAGAAGTCATTCTATTGACCTCCCTGGCAACGGTTTGCTCCTTCAACAAGAGCTGCAAGAAGCTAGGTCTGTTGTGCCATCACTTCTGCCAGGTTCGGTGGTGGTGGTGGTGGAATGTTCTCCTCAAGCGGCGGAGTATTCTCTAGGTGGAAGGGTATCCCTCCACATCCACGGCCACGACCATGGCCACGGTTGTTGCCACCACGCCCCCCATTTGGTTCGACTGGTTCGGGGGTGGGCGCACGTCCACGGTTCATTAGGCGATTAGATCGGCGGTTCAGCATCTGCAACACGGATCATAGAGAATTTAGTGCTTGTGCCATAAGTGCTTATAATTCAATATGATTACATGATTTTGATGATTTAAAGAAAACATTTATACTATCCAACACTTATTACAAAGAAGTAATAAGATTCATAAGATGCAATAAGATCCAAAACATTCATTACATGGGTTTTATTACATAGCATCATCTCCAGTAGCTACACTTGAAGACGTGCGAGAATCGTACTACGCATAGTGTATAATACATCTCATAAGGGGTACATCATGGGGTACAACTTACGGAAGCTATTGACATGACTCATGACCACGCAGGGTCATCCTACTCTAACTCGTACACCGCAGTTGGGATACGACTGTTCTCGATCTCAATCTCCTCGTCAGACTTGTGAAGTCGGGATACGTACTACAAGGCCTCAGCGAGCTCCTTAGTAGGCTTGGCTACAGGTAGGGTAGGGCAGGCATCTAGGTTAAGGCGAGTCGGGGCTAACTCAAACTCCTCTATCCTAGGCTTCGTCTTGATGCGAATCTCCTTGGGTAGCTGATCCCACATACCCTTCATCTCCCTGAGGCGCTTCATGTCAGACTTCTGCCAAGCCTGCCATGTCCTCTCACACTTGTCCTGTAGGTACTCGGTCTACCTGAGTGCCTCGATTAGGTGACCCTGGTTGCGAACGGCCTTCTTCCTAAACTCCTCCAGCTCTTGAGTCATGGTTTTGTTCCGAGATTGGATCTTTAGCATATCAATCCCCTTGGATCCCTCTCTGTCTCCTCTGTGGTTGAACTCGGTCTTCTTGTCGTCCAACTCTCCCTGCAACTCCAATACCTTGCTGTCGAGGTAGCAGTTCCTGTTGCCTAGGTCAGCTGCTTTGTCCTGTAAGTCAGCACCTTGGCTCTGTGGATTTCTTCACGACGGTTGAGCTCGTCCTGTAGCTTGGCAACTGTCTCAAGTAGACTAGCTCGCTCCTGTGCTCCCTGCGAGTCTCGCTCCTGGTACTCCCACCGAAGGGCCTGGTCCTGATGTCTCCTCTACTCCAGCTGGGTCACGTACCTATCCTGCTCTAGTAGGTGGATAGCTGAGACTCAGAGGCATCTGTCCTCCTCGGCAAGGATAACTCTATCGGCTGCGAAACTCTGCTCACTAGGGGTAAGGCTGAGGTCGAGTGCCTGGGGAAGTAGACGGAACTCTATCGTCTTCAGGTGCTTGTAGTGGTCCCTCATCACTCTGCGAAGTGCCTTGTGTGAGATAGCTTGCAGTCCCTCCTCGACTGTGTCCTCTATAGTCATCTCAGTGAAAGCTGGGACAGAAGGTAAGGTAGTGCTAGCTAGGAACTCGACTGAGGTGACAATCGGTCCTTCGATCCCTCCTTCCTAAGCGGGCTTCCCGATGCAGGTGACCTTGACAAGCTCGTCGGGGACACCTAACGTGACGAGAACTCGGTAGAGGGTCTATGCAAAACCCCCGAGCTCACGTAGGTCAACGGTAAGCTTGGCGCGGTCCAAAGGTAGCGGTCCTAGAAGCGGCAAGTTGACGAAGCCGATCCGAGGAAGAAGGGGCACCACCAGGAAGGCGATAAAGATGTTCCGATGAAGAAGAAGACAGCGAGCAGTCACGAAGACGCTCCCCAAAAACCTAATCACCCGCACACACCCGAGCAGGTGCCCCGATGCAAACGCCGTTTCCAGAGGCCTGCTCTCCCAAACCTCCGTGCTCGCAGAGGATGGGACGAGGAGTACTCGGATGCAACTCGACAGCGAATTGGTGAGACGCGGTTGTGTGTCATGCGCACGCGAGCAAGAGGAGAGCGTCGACTTATGTTGCCCAGGGACACGAAGAGATAGATGTAGTGATTGATAAATGATCATGAACACAATGTAAGTTACCAGTAACTGACAAATAAATTGTCCTTTACTAGTAACCCACTAATCAACCCCGTTGATGATGGCATGAAGACCATATTAACTGATAAATCAATTATCCGTTACTAGTAACTCACTAATCAACCACTAAGTCTCCTTGAAACATCCCTAACGGCTATTAACACGTCATGAGTTTCACCTAACATTAATCCTAGCCATGAAATTTCTTTTAATTTAATTGCTAAACGTAATTGGTTAATTCCAATTAAATTCAACAGTCCATTCGTTTTTGCCCACCCGTGGAATGAAACGACCACGATTTCCATGAAGGAAATCACAGCGTCGATGTGTAATAAGACCGTTGTAGATCATATTACCCAAATTCTAGTCGAATATCACATCCATACATCGATAAAATCAGAGTACAAATAGTGCGGAATTACATAATTTATTACATCACCGTATTGGCGGAATCAAAAGTAGCATTCATTCAGAACAGCTTGAAGATAAGACCGCCAAACTCAAGTGTAGGCACGAACCCCTTATCCGTCAAACTCCTCGGAGCTATACTCCTCAGCAGAACCTGTGTGCCAAAATTTATCAATATGATTTGTACTGGCCACTCCCAACCCTATGAGCATTGCTTTGTGGAAATTGGATGCAAGTTGGATATAAGCAAAAGGAACCTATAAGGCTGGGGTTTCTTATGCAGTAGCAAATCAAGTATATAATAGTTTGTCCGGTTTTAACACCATTCCCATACACATTCCACCCCATTCCCTTCCCAGAGCTAGGTTTCGATCCTGGGATCGATATACCACCATCAACATCATCATACCATAACCATACCATCGCTCATTCGACGGGCCAACTCCCTTTCGGCACTGTCTCAAGGCCCGTAGCCCCTGGCTACGACCGACGCTCTCTCACGGGGGGGGGGAAGAAGAGAAGGACTCATCTCTCTATCTAGTTTAAGCGAAACCCAGGAAAGGTCCATAGCCGACAGGTCGGCACATGTATCGATCGATCAACCATACACTCTGCAGAGGTTTCACATAACCACAAGATCCGCCTTCCTCGCTGACCGTCATCAACTGGGCTGATTCCGGCCACTGCTAGCCTAGGATAATGCCACTCTACCATTCAGCCCTGGTTCACCCCAAGTCTAATCTGGGGTGGCTGAAACTGTGAGTCATGAGTCGGGTCCACAAGGTCTCCATGAAGTCTCGGAAGGGTGTGGGGGAAATCCTCCACGCCCCGTACCTCCTTACACTGTCCGCTATCAACCTAGTAGTAGTGGCAATATCCTACCAAGTAGTCCAGTCGTCCCGCACCATATAGGGCGAGTGGTACGTAAGGCTTCCCGGTGAATCTGAGTACTAGTAAGTCCTTAATTTTGACCAAGCCAGAATGTCTTCATTAGGGTTTCTATTTATCGTACCACCACAGCACCTCCATCCAGGGCTCCTCCCATCACAGGTTCACACCCAGGACCACCTCATATACCATTTACCCACCACAGGTATCCATTTCCGGGGGTGCCCAGGTAGCACCCCATGGCAAGACTTGCCCTAGGCTCGTCATATACTCCAACTTGGTCGACACAACCCTCACCCTCCACACACCCAAGTCACACACGCAGCACTCTCCCCATAGTCCAGATAACACCAGTTTCCACCACGCATGTAGTATAAGCGTAGTAGAAGTATAAGTAATGAAATATATAGCAGTAAGCGTGTGTCTAGCCTAATAGCGGGGTATGCAGGGGTAAGGTTGCATCAAGGTAAAGGCCATCAAGTAAGCATACTACCATGCAAGTCCTATCTCAGTATGATTTTAACAGTAAAGCAAAGCAATAGCAGTTCTACATTAGCCATGCGTAATAGGTGCTACGAGATTGGGTGGGATGTGGCACCTTTAGTGTAGTTGTCTCCGTTCTCCTCACGGTACTCATGGTCCTCGTCCGTCAGGTTCTCCTCCGAGTCTGCAACGTTCGCATTATAGTCACGTTAGCGACGTCTATAGAATAGCACAAAAAAGCAATGGAAATTCAAAAGAGCCGAATGCACTCAAACATGGGTTCATTGCGTAGAGCTTGATTTTAGATGAATTTTGGTTTTGGTTTCGTATTTTTCTGAGGTCATATGAATTAGTTATGAATTTCTGAAGTTTAAATCATTTCTGAAAATGGAAAAAGGCTGAATTAATCCTGGGCTGACACGAGTCACGCTGTGACTGGTCCACGTGGCATGCTGACGTCAGCATGACATCATCGTCTCGGTTCCGAGCTGATAGGTGGGGTCCAGCTGACATCAGCATAACGTCACACCGGCTGCGTTGGCTTCTGACGTGTGGGTCCCGCGTGACGTCATCATGACGTCAGCGTCTGACGTGTGGGTCCAGAGTGTCTGTGCTACCGACATGTGGGGCCAGGTCAACGGTCAACATTGACCGGTCAGCGGTCAACGTGGGCCGGGTCTCAAACGGGCCTGGTCAGGGCTGGATTTGGGCCGGTCTGGGCCGGGCTGACCCGGACACGTGGCGTGCTGTGACGCTACCATGTCGTAGTCGTGGGCTTCCACTGGGCTTCGTCCATAGTGCTGGCTCACGGTGCGTGGTTCATGGTGGACGCACGTTCACGGTTCATGGACCTAAGACAGGGTTCATGGTGGACCGAGTCCATCGTCATTTCCCCTCGGCTCAGCTCATGTGCACCGGGTGCAGGGCTGTGCTGCTCAACTCGCCCCTCCTCCTCTGTTTCTTCCACGGCGCGCTCCCACCAGTGATGTGCTCACCGGCGAGCTTCCGCAACGGCTCAGGCATCCAATTGAGGTGGGGAAAGGCCTCCCCGCGCCATGGCGACTGCAATGGTGGGGTCAGGACGACGGATGGTGCTTCCTACGTCACTAGTCACGGTGCACGGCGGCTCGATCACAACCGGCGTGCGGGAATGGTGCGGGTGCAGCGGCATTGGCCGGTTCTGTGGTGCGTGTGGGCGTCACAATGCTCCAGCGGGCATGTTGGGCAGGTCGAGGGGTCCTCCAGGGCCTCCGGTGGCTTTGGCCACGGCGGCGGCCTTCCGATCATGTCGGCGGCGTCGGTGTGGGGGCTATGACCTCGGAGGGGCATCACAGTGGGGAGTGTAGGCTCCTACGGATCCGTGTGGATGCGGCGAGGGCATCCAGAGCTCAGGGTAGGACTTCCGATTTCCAGGTGGCCGGTAGGGTCTTCCCGGCAGCCACGGCGACATGGTGACGACGGTGAGGCGCGCGGTCACTACGTGGCCCCAGCGGGGTGGTCACGGTGTGCGCGTGAGTTACCCATGGCTTTAGTGAACAGGACGGTCGAGTCAAGGAGGCGCCAGGCGCTCCCAGCAGTACTGGCCACGGTGGTCGGTGCTCTGGCCAGTGGTCTGGTGCTCGGACCGGTGATCTGGTGCTTGGACTAGTGGTCTGGTGCTCGGACCGGTGGTCTGGTGCTCGGACCGGTGGTCGGGTGCTCGGACCGGTGTCTGCGCCATAGCGGCGGTGTCGTGAGCATGGCATGCGTGCTCGGCTACGGCGTCCGTGGGACTTGGAGGGGTCTACAGCGTTCAAGGACTCGGAGGTGGTCGCGGTGTGCGCGTGAGTGTGCTGTGCTTGTGTGCCTAGAGACCGGGGATGGCCTTGGCCTACGCGCTCACGGTATGGAGCGCCATGGCCGGAGTAGCAAGGTCCAGTGGCGAGTAGGGGATGAATCGGGGGCTCACCGTGGGTGTTGTGGAAGAGAGGATGGCGGTGCAGTGATGAGTTGCGGCCGTGTAGCTCTAGAAGCAGTGCCGTGCAGTGACGTCCGCTCCGGTTTGATCCGCGGCGGTGCTCCGAACTCCGGCGTGCTCCCGGTCCTCCTCCCGGCAGTGGCTCCGTTCTCCTTTCTCGAACTTCTCCTCAGCCTTCTACTCTCGGTGTGAAGTGGTTGGCCACCAAGTGGCGGCGGGGCGATGGGACGAGCGCTAGGGCAACCGGGATCGGGGCTCTTATAGCCGAGCTCGGCCATGGAGCCCGACGTTCGACGGCTGGAGATTGAGGAGGATCGGAGGCGTGCATCTCATCCAACGGCCGTGTGTGGTTGCGTGGGCGCGGCGCAAGGGAAAGATAGGGCCATGCCCCGGGCGTGACCCCCAGGCCCACCCCTGCCAATGTTGTCGGCTCCCGGTCGTGTGGGCGGTTGCGGCGTGGGCGAGGAAGACGACACTGTAGACGGGGGGTGGCTGACATGCGGGGTCCAGCGGGCAGTGGCTACGAGCGAGGCAAACAGGTGCGCGGGCGTGGGCGACGCACTGGGCCGGCTCGCGGGCCGCGCGCGCGCTGGGAAGACGGGAAGGGTCGGCAGGCTGGTGCAGGCCGAGCAGGCCGAGGCAGCTTGCGAGGCCTACATCCTTTCTCTTCTTTTTCTATTTTGTTTTTCATTTCTTCTCTTTTTACACATTTATCCTTTGGTTTGAATAGTAATTACTTTATGGTGTGTTTCCTTAAAAGAATTGTTAAGCATAACATAAAACAAATGGAAGTCCAAATCACAATTTGAGTTAACAAATGTATGCATCACTGTACGTGTTAGAAATTAAATAATCATAATCATCAAATGACATGCCATGCTTATGTGTTATCTTGGGTTGGGGTTAGACCTAATACATCTCTTAGGTTGGGTTACTATGCATGACACTCATCATCATATGGGAGTTTTTAAGAAAAATTTTGTAGCTGTGATTTTTGGGTTGTTACACCCTGCTCCGCGACCAACACGGTTACCGCACTACTACAGAATGGACTTGTTGTCCCAGGCGGTAACGGCCTTTAGTCCCGGTTATCGCGCCGGGACAACGATCCCGGGACTAAAGGTGCCACCTTTAGTCCCGGGTCATCGAGGCAGGACTAAAGAGTGACCTTTAGTCCCGGTTGGTGTTACCAACCAGGACTAAAGGCCCTCCAGCCGAGCAAACATGGCCGCTGGGGGGAGACCCTGCTACAAAAACAAGTTGTGTGTCAATTATTTTTGAAGCCAATAGAAAATTAATGGAAAATAATATTTCATTCACTTTCATTCGTACCTAGGGTGAGGTAGGGGAAGCGGTGGCGCCCCAGGAATGATGATGAAGCGTTTGCGCCATTGAATAAATGTCTTCTCTGCTTCTCCTAGTGTCTTCTCCCCATCACCGCCTTCAATGTCAAGAGGAACATTGCTGTAACCTTTGAGCACTCTATCGACCGAGACGCTAGCATATCCAAAGTTGAATAAGCGACCCATGGATTCTTGGTGTCTTCGTTCGGTCTATTGGAGATACAACCCGACATGACCACCATGATTAATGCATTATTACCATCCGGAATGTGCAGCTCACATGTTGTTAGAGGCTCGGTAATGTCATCAACAGGAAGCGCAACCCGCGTCGTCTTGAATAACTGGCAGCTCCGTAGAAGCACAACTGCTTTTCATCTGACCAACGGGGCTAATGGTGACTCCCGGCGTTGATTGCGATTGCATTTGACACATTGCTAGCTACACTTGCCTCTTGATCTCCTCCTGCATTCTTGCCTCAAGAGATTTTTCTCGTTCACGTGATTGAAGCAATGCTTGTCGTGACTCATCAACAAATTGCTCCAATGCACGGATTCGCTTTCGCCTCCTCATCCTTCTTTCTCTGGCGGCTTCAGAGGTATCCTTGTCTGCTTTGGGAATGCGTGTAGCCACGGAACCGCCCCATAGCCTCTTGTTCGACCACCGTGTTCGGGATTCTCTAGGGCAAATGTCAATTCATCCTTCTCTCTGTTGGGATTGAAAACACCACTATCGACTTCTTCCCTAGCACGAGCTAGTCTCGTGTTGCTCTCTCAATTTTTGGCCAAAATTAGCTTGCCGTTGTCCGGGTCTAGGCTTCCCCCATGAGCGTAGAACCAATTCTTCACGCGTTGAGGCCAGTTCTTCTCTATTGTTTGTGTATGATTCCTTGGCGGTAATCTACGCTTCTAGGTTACGCCACTTGGGAATAGCACTCTTATAACCCACCGATCCCATGCGATGATGGTATTGCTTTTTGTCGGGCATTCGCCGATTCCTCATCACACGTTCCTCTCAACGTCTTGGGATGTCTTGTATTCTACGAAGGCATCCCAATGGGACTCAACTTGACAAACGCCTTAGCATTGAAATCGGGCGTAGCATTCTTCAAGATAAACTTTTTATACAATGTCTTCTTCCAACTCGGAACAATGTTGCCATCTTCTTCATTGTCCAATCCCTCACTAGCTCCTTCAAAGCATCATCGCTTGTAATGTGAAATGTTGAGTGATATCTCTCCAAGCTAGGTTCTTGTCACGATCGGATACAAAACTAACATTAGGAGCGGATATCTTACGCTTCCATTCACGAGCACTAATCGGGATCCTATCCTCACAACGAACCCACATTGATTGACATATGTCCGAGCATGTGGTCCCAATGGTTTGCGGTGTCGGTGTCGAATTACGATATTATGAAACGGCCCTCTAATGGCTTTTTGGCCCTCGGACTTTCCTACTTTTGTAGGTGGTTGATGTAGATCCGAGACCGGCTACATGAGTAGAAACACAACGATTAACAACAAATATACGCACGCATGCATCTATAAGAGATGATAGATAATCGAATATACCTCACCAGTATTTTCATAGCGACAATTTGTTGATCTTCAACCACCGCATATTCGTGGATATCCTCATAATCAAACAAAATCTTCGACTCGTGTCATCTACATCCACATTGGTGCCGGCGTTGATAATATCCGCCATTATGTCATCACTCAAGTTATCATCCGGAGCAGCCATTTGTATCTTTAAGATAACACATAGATAGAATTACTATGGTACATAACATAAGTACATGTGATAACACATATAGAATTACTAAATCCAATTAAATATAATAACACATAATATTTCATAAGGATAAACAATAATAAGGTATAGGCTTTGGAATCGAATCAAAAACACTTTCGATCCAAAAACATGGAAATAAGTACATGTATATATATACACATAGAATGATACAATATATTTTCTCTCTCTCTCAACACATAGAAATAAGTGCATATGTCTATATCTCTAGATATACATGTGATACACATAGAATGTCTCTCTAGATACAATTTTCTCTCTCTCTCAACACATGAAAATAAGTACATGTATATATACATATAGAAATAATTAAGTACATATGTATACATATAGAATCTCTCTAGATATAATATATATAGAGAGATAGAATATATAATTACTAAATCCAATTAAATAAATCTAATATGAAATTAGATAAACTAGTTATAGATAATACATTTTAATCTAACATATATCAAAAACTATAATAAAAAACTATCTAAATAAAATACTAATTAAAATTTAATACATTTAAATCTAATATATCAAAAACTATCTAAAAATAACTAAAAAACTAACAATAAACTACTAATTAAAATTTAATATATTTTAATCTAACATACAGCCGAGACTTTGTAAACAAAAATCAAAAAAAACATGGCCGATCGAGAGCAGCAGATCAAGAGTTCGACGGAGGCCAGACGGTGGCCTGCATGGAGGCGTCGGCGACGGAGGTGGGGTCGAGGTCTTGGGTGGCGGAGACGGGATGCGGCGATGCGGGCTGGGAGAATGGCGCAGCTTGGCGGGGTAGAGAGTGATTTACGGCGGCATGGCAGAGCGAGACGAGCTCGACGACGGCGGATGGCGCGGCCGGGCGGGGCTGAGCGACGGAGGCGAGATCGAAGATGAACAGAATAGACATTCGATATATATAGGCCGGGACCCAGCCGGGAATAAATGTCCTGTTACCAGCCGGGACTAAAGGACATTTAGTCCCGGCTGGTAAGACCAACCAGGACTAAAGGTCCAACCCTTTAGTCCCGGTTGGTCTTACCACCGAGACTAAATGTCCTTTAGTCTACTGGTGTTATCAAAGGACTAAAGGTATTTTTTGGTGGGCACCGAAATTGCCGCCCACCCTTTAGTCCCGGTTCTTGGTTTGGGCCGGGACTGAAGCCCTGAAAATTTTGGCAACCCGCCAGCGTAATTGGAAAGGCCTGAGATTTTGATTTTGTTTAATACTAGGTTAATCAACTAATTCCATAGCAACTTCAATACTTTGCAATATTTATTTCAAAAAATACTATTGATTAACTAATTATTTATTGTAAATAGGAAAATTTTGTAACCTAAAGTTTTTAATTTCTTTTATGAATATAGAATATAAATGTTACTAATACTAAGTATTTTGTTAATGCAAAAATATATTTGTAACTTAAAATTAATAAAACTAATATTATTCGATAGGAAATTTATTATCACATTATTGTAACGTCAATGTTTTAATTTTTTCTCGGTTTTTGACCAAAATTGACAGGAATTTTTTGTTGAACCTATAAAAATAAAGAAAATGTAGTATTTTTTGTTCTACAACTTTTTCAAATGAAAAAATGGCCTATATAAGGAGTGTATATATTGATGAGCTTAACAACCTCGGTATTCAAAACTTTTCAATTTGAGACAATCTAGGGTTCCGAAAACTAGTTTGTAGGCGTCGAAATTTAAAAATCACAAATTTGAACCATCCAAACTTTCTCCAATGGAAAGTTGACCAAAACAACAATTGTATATCTTTTTGAGTTTAACAAACTTGGTATTCAAAACTTTTCAATTTCAAGTCATTTACAGTTCATAATACTAGAGTCAAAGTGTTGTTTTTTTATTTGACCAAATTTGACTTGGTCAAACTTGCTCAAATGAGACACTAAATGACCTCAGATGAAAAAACTCTGAATACCAAGTTTGATCATCTCAGCAAGATCTACAATTGTTACATAGCTCATTTTCCCATTTAAGAAATTTTTATCAAACACTAGTCACAACTTCTTGAATCTCATATATACTTTATAAAACTATGTCACACACTTGTGAAATTTGAACTACATTTTGTTCAAGCTTTCTCAAATGAAAAATTGGCCTATATAAGGATTGTAGATATTGATGAGCTTAACAAACTTGGTATTCAAAACTTTTTAATTTGAGACAATCTAGGGTCCCGAAAACTAGTTTGTAGGCGTCGAAATTTAAAAATCATAAATTTGAACCATCCAAACTTTCTCAAATGGAAAGTTGACCAAAACAACAATTGTAGATCTTTTTGAGTTTAACAAACTTGGTATTCAAAACTTTTCAATTTGAAGTCATTTAGAGTTCATAATACTAGAGTCAAAGTGTTGTTTTTTTATTTGACCAAATTTGACTTGGTCAAACTTGCTCAAATGAGACACTAAATGACCTCAGATGAAAAAACTCCGAATACCAAGTTTGATCATCTCAGCAAGATCTACAATTGTTACATAGCTCATTTTCCCATTGGAGACATTTTTATCAAACACTAGTCACAACTTCTTGAATCTCATATATACTTTCTAAAACTATGTCACACACTTGAACCGTCCAAACTTTCTCAAATGGAAAGTTGACCAAACACAACAATTGTAGATCTTTTTTAGTTTGATCATCTCAGCAAGATCTACAATTATGAAGTCATAACATATTACATAATATCCGTCTCTAAAACATAATATATTAAACATGTATCGTTGTATCATGCGGGCACAACAGTGAATTTCTTCTTGACGTATGACCCTTGGTTATGATCTTGTCATAACCATGGAGTGTCTTCATCATTTAACATGATGCTTAGATCTTTCTTCACTATGAAGGGTGGAATTCGGACATTTCTTTTGTAATCTTCTGACATGTCTGACTTGTCTTCAATTCCCACTATATTTATTTTCCCAGAAAGAATTATGTGGCGCTTTGGCTCATTGATCATTGAGTTGATGTCTTCGTTTTTCCTCTCTTTGATTTTGTAGACATGTCTTTCACATAGAACACCGACTCACATCGGCTGACAGAACGAATAATGGTTCCTCTTTGTACCTAATATTGTTGAGGTCCTTTGTTGTCATTCCATACTCTTTGTCGACTGTTACCCCTCCTCCGGTCAGCTTAACCCATTGGCATCGGAACAAAGGGACTTTAAAATTAGGTGCGTAGTCTAGTTCCCATATCTCTTCTATGTGGCCATAATATGTTTGTATATTCCCATTTGGATCTGTGCCATCTATGCGAACACCACTATTTTGATTGGTGCTCCTTTTATCTTGGGCAGCTGTGTAAAATGTATTCCCATTTATCTCGTACCATTGGTGCGTGAGGATATGCCACGATTCTTTGCCTAGCCAACAAATACTGATTGCTCATCAATATTGTCATCGCCTTGACATTCTTTTTCGCAACCAACATTTGAAACTTTCCATGTGCTTACGCCTAATCCAAGCTTCAGTCTTCCCTAGAAACTTGGATCGTAAGAACTCCTTATGTATCTCGATGTACGGATGCACCAATGACGAGTTACAAGAAGCGTGTAGTGTGCTTTATTGAAATAATCGTCTTCCATGCCGATATATGTTTTCTTCCTAAAGTTCCTTTACTGATGAGTCGCCCTCGTGTCGCGTGATTCGGGAACGCCAATCGGGCAAGGTCGGGAATAAAGTCAACACAGAATTCAATGACCTCCTCTCATTCCATAGCCCCAGGCGATGCTTCCTTGAGCTTAGAACGGACTTTCACATATTTCTTCAAGACTCCCATAAACCTCTCGAAGGGGAACATGTTATGTAAGAAACGGGTCCAAGAATACTAATCTCCTTCACCAAATGAACTAGGATGTGTGTCATGATATTAAAGAAGGATGGAGGAAACACCAACTCAAAGTCGACAAGACATTGAACCACATCATTCTATAGAGTAGCTAGTTCCTTTGGATTGATTGCCTTCTCGAGAAATTGCATTGAGGAATGCACATAGCTTCACGGTGGCTAGACGTACATGTGGAGGTAGAATTCCTCTTAAAGCAACTGGAAGCAATTGCGTCATAAGCACGTGGCGATCATGGGACTTTAAGTTTAGAAATTTCTTATCCGCACATTTATTATACCCTTTATATTGGAGGAGAATCGATGGGACCTTGATCTTTGCTTAGACATTCGAACATGTTGTCCCTCTCTTCTTTGCTAAGCATGTAGCTAGCAGGACTTAAGTAATGACGTCCATCATCCTGCCTTCTCCGGATAAAGGTTGTCTCGTTCTTTCATGCCCCGCAAGTCTGGCGTGCTTCAAGTGAATCCTTTGGCTTCCCGTACACACCCATGAATCCTAATGAGTTCACACAAAGATTCTTTGTCAGGTGCATCACGTCGATTGCGTGCTATGGACCTCTAGGACTTGCCAATAGGGTAGCTCCCAAAGATGGACTTCTTCTTCCACATGGGTGCGTGTCCCTTAGCATCTTTGGGAACAGATTCACTGCCTTGTCCCTTTCCAAATACTACTTTCACATCCTTGACCATTGCGAGTACATCTTCCCCGGTTCGGCTATGAGGCTTCTTCCGGTGGTCTGGCTTACCTTTAAAATGCTTCCCTTTCTTTCTTACTTGGTGATTCAACGGAAGGAAACGACGATGGCCAAGGTACACGACCTTTCGACATCTTTTCAAATATATACTCTCAAGGTCATCAAAACAATGTGTGCATGCATTATATCCTTTGTTTGTCTGACCTGAAAGATTATTTAAAGCAGGCCAATCATTGATTGTTACGAACAACATTGCTCATAGGTCAAAGTGTTCTTGTTTGTACTCATCCCAGACACGTACACCTGGTTTGTTCCATAAAACTAGAAGTTCTTCAACTAATGGCTTCAGATAGACATCAATATTGTTGCCAGGTTGCCTCGGACCTTGGATGAGGATCGACATCATAATGAACTTCCGCTTCATGCATAACCATGGAGGAAGGTTGTAGATACATAGAGTAATGGCGGCCAAGTGCTATGACTAGTGCTCTCGCTCTCCAAAAGGATTCATACCATCTCGTATTTTAAGGCGAACCTTAAGTTTCTAGCCTCATTTGCAAACTCGAAAATTACTGTCTATCGCTCTCCTTTGGGACCCACCGGTGGGTGTCTCAAAGATATTGTCAACCTTACGGTCTTCTTTATACCACCGCAACAACTTTGCATGATCTTTATTTCTGAACAAACGTTTTAAGCGTGGTATTATAGGAGCATACCACATAACCTTGGCAGGGATTTTCTTTCTAGGACGTTGTTCACCCTCAACGTCACCAGGATCATCGCGCCTGATCTTATACCGCGATGCTTTATATACCGGGCATTCATCCAAATTCTCGTATTCATTGCCATGGTAGAGGATGCAGTCATTAGGACATGCATGTATCTTCTGGATTTTTAATCCCAATGGGCAGACAATCTTTTTTGCTTCGTACGTAGTGGTGGGCAATTCATTTGGCTTCGGAAGCATCTTCTTTATGAGGTTCAATAAATTCCCAAATGCCTTGTCGGATATACCATTCTTTGTCTTCCACTGTAGCAATTCCAGTGTTGTACCCAGCTTTTTTTGCCCCTCTTCGGCCGTCGGGTATAGCAACTTCCTACGATCCTCAAGCATGTGCTCGAACTTAACTTTCTCTTTTTCACTTTCCCATTCTTGTTGTGCATCACGAATGGCATCGCCAAGAGCATCACCGAGATCATCTTCTACCGCTACCTCTTCTTCATCTCCCCCCATTGTAGTATCATCAAAGGCACCATACTGAGCAATAATGTCATCAATGTCTAAATCTTCTCCTTCACCTTCTTCCATCATGACCCCGCTTTCTCCATGCTTAGTCCAACATATATAGTTTGACATGAAACCTGACTTAAGCAAATGTGAATGAAGACTCATTGAGCTTGAATATTCCTTTAAATTCTTACATAGGGCACATGGACAGCACATGAAACCATCCCGCTTATTTGCCTCGGCCACACCTAAGAAATAGTGCAAGCCCTCAATAAAGTCTTGGGAGCGGCGATCGGCATTGTACATCCAATGACGTGACATAATCTGTATTACACGACAAATTATGAAAACCTTGAACATAATTAAGTATTTTATTACACAACATAAATGACACACACACGGTTGATTAATTAACTAAGTCTGGCTACAACGTAAACAATCCCAACTATCACTAAACAAACTAAAACTACAATGCACTTCAGTAACATAATTATTTCGTGATCATACGCAACTAAAATAGACAAATCATTCTTCTGTTGAATATCAATAAGCTTCTCCTGCTGGCTCACTGCCTCATCAGCAGCAGCCGCTACCTCAAGCGCACCCAAATTCTACACGTATATAGCATAATCTTCCTCCCAGTACCAACCATCGCATCCATTGCCCTCCCACTGAAATTAAAGCCAAAAAATATTTAGTCAAAAATATTCAAGAAAAGCAAGTCAATTAGCCATAATTATAAAATGCGTAAGAAACTCACATCGCGATCCGAGCACTTGTAGAAAACACGACCCTTGTTGGGTCCCTGTCTCTTGACTCAGTACTCCATCACAATCTTCTGCTTACACTTGCCGCAGATAATGAGAGGGAGTTCTGGCCTCAGTCGTTTCGCAACCGAACGAGAGGTCGATGATCCGGTACCAGTTGTCATCTACTTTCTATACTTATTTTTTCAAACTAGTGTAAATTTCATATTTTCTAAAATGATATATTTAAACAAAACTAGTACGGATTTCACATGTTTCAATAAATAACCATCCGTACTAGTTGACCTTGCTTACGTGATCATCTTGGCCAGCATTTCTCCACCGTACGGCACCGTACTTGGCCAAGGAAGAGCTCCGATTCTACGAGAAAGGGAACACGGTCTTCCACGACCGTTGCCGCTCTCCCTCGTAGCATCAAAGTTCCTCCTTGACGTCCGTTACCGCTCGGCAGAGAACATGTTGGCCGAGCTGAACACGGTCCGCAAGTTCAACTAGTACGGATTTTCTATAATTTTCTAACTATTTATTAAGTTTTTCATTTCATGGAAAATTTAATTCTAAAAAAAAGGCATGATTTCTAAGTAGTTCATTTCATGGAAAAAATAATTCTAAGTGACCTGCTCGATATCGCCGAGCTCGCGGACGTTTAGGTTGCCGAGGATAGTAACATTTGTAGATGACATTTGTAGGTCTGAAGTTATCAAATATCCATCAAATTATAGCTCAAAAACATGTTTCAATAAATAACCATCCGTACTAGTTGACCTTGCTTACGTGATCAACTCGGCGAGCATTTCTCCACCAGACGGCACCGTACTTGGCCAAGGAAGAGCTCCGATTCTACGAGAAAGGGAACACGGTCTTCCACGACCGTTGCCGCTCTCCCTCGTAGAATCAAAGCTCCTCCTGGACGTCCGTTACCGCTCGGCAGAGAACATGCTCGCCAACCTAAACATGGTCCGCAAGTTCAACTAGTACGGATTTTCTACAATTTTCTAACAATTTTCTAAGTTTACATATAAAATTATAATAAAGTCCAACATATAAAGTTACACATGCATCTACATCGCAAAATGAGATAAGCTACTGATAAAACATAAGAGGATTAAGTTTGTTACCTCCAAAATCGAAGAGCAACACCAATGGAGGGGGAGAGAGCAAGAACAACATCAAGCTGAAGAACAGAGACAGTGAGTTTGAATGGAATGGCTCGGGCTCGGGGAGGAACAAATGAGCTGAATTATAGGCCGGGATTATTAGTCCCGGTTAGGGGTCCAAACCGGGACTAAAGATTAATCTTTATTCCTGGGGCATCACCCAAACCGGGACTAAAAGGTAAACATTTAGTCCCGGTTGGTAATACCAGCCGGGACTAAAGATCCATGCCCCGCGGATGACCGTTGGGCAGGGACCTTTAGTTCCGGTTGGTATTACCAACCGGGATTAAATGGTGCTTTAGTCCCCAGGGCAAAAAATACCGTGGCTAATGCTAATTTAGGACATTGTTCTAGAGTCTGTTATCTAACTAGTGCCGGCCGAGTTTTCTGCTCCCAGGTGTGGTTGCCAGTACTGTAGAGCCACCTGGCCTGTACTCCATTGGGCACGGGCACGCCGCTAGAACTGAGGGGCGCCAGGCAACAGCCCGACGTGCCGCTACAGACCTTGTCTGTGATCTCCCCACCGGTAGACGCTGCCGCGGTCACTCTTGGCGCAGAAGGAGGCACAGCCGCTGACGATCTTGGGGGTTTTTTCCCCGACAACGTCCGCGGAAATCGTCGCCAACATGTTGCATCCGGCGGCGACGAGCTCGTTTTTGGACGACAGCTGGAGCTGGTAGCCGTGCTCCCTGAAGCCGCGGCCGAAGTCGAGCTAGGCCTTCCAGCCGTCGGAGGTGAAGTCGCCGGTTGTGTTTATGATGGAGCCGGTGCGCATGACACGCACGGTTTGATTCCACATAAAGATCTCGGCGACACGGAGGCTGCCGTCGCCGTTGAGCAGCAGCCGCGGGGGTTGGTGGCTGCGGCTGGTGTCGCAGGTGAGGTTGAAACCGGGCCAGTAGCAGCGGGAGGGCCCAAAGCCGAAGGGGTACGGCACGCTCACGTTGCAGCAGGTGGTGTTGCAGCCAGGCAGCCCTATCGGTGCCGGTGCCGGTGGCGGCGTGGCAGCTGCTGCTGCCGAGAGCTGCAACGCCATTGCCATCAGCGCCGCTGCCGCAGCTGGTAATACCACAGCTGCAGAGGCCATAAGGAGGAGTATGTGCAACACGACCAACGAGTGTGTGTGTGTGTGTGACTTAGCTACGTACATATGTCAATCCTACGGCAGCAAGATGCGCGGCTGATGAACTGACATTGTGGATTGTGCTACTACTGTAGTGATGAGAAGGGAGCACAGGCCACATGTGGAGGATATATAGATGGACTCGATAGGTACCTGCGCGTTCCAGGCCAAGGCCATGAAACATGAGCGAACGTGTTCCGATGACAGATCGTCAATCTCTCACCTACCACGCGCGTGAACGCACGCGGCTGCCTTCTGGCCGGCCGGCCTGCTTTCCCAAAGCGGCCCTTAACATATGCTCCATCTGTCCCAAAATAGAAGTCGGTCTCGTTTTCCAATAAATCAACATTTTTCAACTTTAACCACTTATGTGCAAAAGAATATTAATATTTATAATACATAATTAATATCATTAGATAGATCGTTGAATATACTTTCGTTTATAATAAATTTATTTAGAGATATAAATGTTACACGTATTTTCTACAAAGCTAGTCAACGACGAGAAAATTTGATCTGCACGTATCCCGTAACTACCTCTATTTTGAGACGGAGGGAGTATATAGTTTGTTGCTGGTCGCGAGAATCACACTACTTAGCCTAAACAAAACAACAAGCTTTACCTACAGACCTGACAGTTTTATTTGTTGGGCATAGCGCGTGCTGTGATTCCTTCCGAGAGAGAAAACGGTGAATAATGTATAGTAGGGCATAAGGGCATCCATGTGACGGGCGTGATCAGAGATAGACATGCAAGGCACTGACCTAGTGTCAATCTGCCACGTCTCTCCAACCTAGTCACCGTCTTTTTATCAAGCTGCCTCTAACAGACTAATCACCTTATGAAGTCTTAGTCAAAGTGAAATTACTGTAAGTTTCAATTTATAAAAAATATTGATGTTTATGATACCAAATCAATACCATTAAACTTTGTTATTTAATATATTTTCACGGTATATCTATTTGGTTTGGTGCTATAAATGTAGTAGGCTCTATAAGGTCCTTCTTTTAGGATGGAAGGAGTATCTTTTAGAGCCTTTTGCATTTGCTAAAAAAATACTATCTATGTCCCAAAAAGAACCCAATTCTGTATTTGGTCCAAGGCAGACTATTTTAAATTCAACTAAGTTTACAGAAAATTATTTTGACTATTATGAATCGTGAGGAACCATCAGTTCCTCCTTGAAGAAATATTGCCAACCGTTGATCATCAAATTAGTTAATTAATTATAACTAAGGGTATTTTAGTACTTTTAGTCCATGCCATGAACTCTAATTGACACTTTTGTTCGCACGAAATTGAGAGGCACAATCTGAAGCCTGTGCTGTCTCCCGCATCGTTGCCGCCTCCTGCCAGGTTACTGAGGGTCATTGTCATCTGCTTGAACGGATTCACCGTCACCTGCCTGTCGAGGCATGTGTTTCCCACACCCGCCTGCAAGGGTTACAAAGGTGTGACGAACTAAGGTAGATGAAGGGAATTTGAGGTAGATTAAGCAACTGCCGCCTCCTCAGAGCACGCAGAGTCATGACAAGAGGCTCGACGGCACCGTGAGGATAAGGCAGTGGCGGAGCCATGATTTTTGTGGAGCCTGGACGAGACGTAAGGTAATACTAAGGATCTGTTTGGCAGAGGTCCAGCTCCTCATGTGGAGTAGCTTTTTTTTGGTGGAACAAAAGCCATTTTGCAAAACGTGTGGCAAAAACAGCCTCAGTAATAATTTTATAATAATTTATGTTAGAATTGTCAGGAGAAACCTAGAGAAACTACATTTCTGTGGCTCTGGCTCCCCTATAAAAATGGCTAAAAGAGGATTTCGGTTTCATCTCGTAGTGAGATATAAGATTTGTGGACAATGTTAGAAATCACCTTATGTCGGATGAACAGATGACCAAACAACCAAAATAAACTTTGTAGATCTCACTGCATCTTGTCATGCAAAATCGCTGCTTGAATTTCAAAATTTTAAAATTAGAACTTTTCAAAAGGAGCCGTTTATTAGATGCCCGTTTAGCTAAACTTCTTGTAAGGAGCCATGAGAAGCCGGAGCCAGAGCCCTGCCACTGAGGATCCAACATAATGTAGAGTATTGTACATGAAAAATTGGAAACAAAATTAGAGAATAACAATAATTTTAAGCTAATCCATCTTTCTAGTACAGGTTCCGCTAGCGTAGTGGGTCCATCTCCCTAACACATTTTTAAAGGAAACATGAATAATAAAAAAACAAAAGGAGATGGCCTTTGCTCGGTCACGGAATTAATAAATAAATAAAGTTAGAAAAGAGGCACGTAATAATCTAATACAAAGTAATAACCTGTTCACCACGTGAGCCCGGGCACTGGCCCAGGTGGCCGGGCCTTGGCTCCGCCAGTGGGATAAGGGGCTCACCATGTCCGTGGCTGGCCATGGAGCAGCTCGCCATGTCCGAGGTGCGTGGCCAAGTTTATCGCCCCGTGGCTCCCCAGTCCGCGACACATGCGATGACGTTGCCCGCGCGTCGTTTCCGTTGGCCGGTGTGGAGCTCGTCGCCGACACCTCAGTGGGTTTTCCTTGTTGGCAGGGTTCTTAGCGAAGTAGGAGCGAGGGGATTGGCAGAGCTGCTGCCGCCAATGCCGCGTTCATGAGGAACTAGAGGTGCCGTAGAACACGGATAGGGGAGTGCCGACAGGGAGGGAGATGGCCAGATGGGGCAAGTGCTGCTGCCGCTGAACTCAAATTAATCCATGTACAATTATACACCCTTTCAATTTAATTAGTAACCGGTTCCTGGCCCATCAATTTTAGGTTCTGGCCCACAACTTAAGTTCCTGCTAATTGGTTCCTTCTACTTTCTAACCATTAGATCTCTCTAGATGAAGGGCTCATATTATTTCCAAGCATCGTAAAATTTCTCTATAATATATAAAATTATATTTCGTGATGATTCCGATAATACTTATTTGGTATCATAAATATTAGTACTTATTGTAAGAAAAAATTGTCAAATTAGATCAGAGATGATTGATGACCCAGCACCGTAGCTAGAATTGCACCCCTAGATAGATTATTGACAATTAATACCTACAACAGTCAATAAATAATCTAAGCATCTATGTTTGAAGGATACAAACACCATAGCTATTTACTAGGCACTATCCAACTTAACCTATATATAGCAATAAGCCAGATTTTCATATGTAAATATTATCCAGACATGTTCCTCGTGTAGTTCTTATGGCAAGCCACCTTGGAGGATATGTTACCCATATTTTAGGTGGTGAAAAAGGTCGGCAAATGTGTAAAAAATAATTCCATTATATTATATTCTTTTTGTTGACCCAAATCTAGACCCACACCCAAACTCCTAGAAAGGATAGATTAGGCTGCAATACTGCAGAAGCCGGTCTAGCAGGTTTTAGGAATTGGCCTGGCTAGTTTTTCTAGATTTTGCCCAAAAATGATAACAATCATGTTTATGTGGTGAAGAACAGCTAGGTTTATGATCAAACTAGCAGATAGGTTATTGTTTCCTAGTGTTCATAGAATATCTATGTCTGAAATGCATACAAAACAATTCTCCTGTAGAAGATATTCCTTTCCCTTTCATGCCAACCACAACTGCATTTAGATGGATCTGTAGGCCTTCAACTCGAATTATATCTCTCCCCTTGCATGTACACAGGGAAGCATTGATTATTATGAATTTGGGCATAAAATTTATCTTTGTTTAAGTTCATATGAAAATGTTGTGATTTTTTAGCAACTTTTTATAAAGGTGGGCTTCTTAAGCTTGCGGCCTCTGTGCACTGATTTTTACAATTTTCAGAGGGGTCATTTAAGAAGTCCACTTCTATTAATCGATTAATAGAGACGGTGACTGTCTCTGCAAATAGTTGATTAACATAGCCCAGCATGAAGCCTGTTATTTTGGCCCGACACGAGCATGGTACTACGCGGGCCCAGGCTGGCCCGCCCCGATGCACAGGGCCAACCCTGAGCGGCTCCCTACACACGCTGGGTGGTAGAGCCCATCCCGTTTGACCATCTGTGTGGTCTCCTTAGGAGAATTTTTTTTTAAATTTAACACTTTTTGGAAATTAATTTTAAATCTAACATGGTCGGGTTTTTTTTAAAGCTAACACTTTTGGCCGCACCTATTGCCCTGGCGCGGCCAAATGTCTGTGCTGCGTCATGCATGCTGCGCCATGCATGGTGGCGCGGTAGAGGGCTGACGTGGCGGCGACCGGAATCGCTGACCGCTGACGGGACAGGGCCTGCCGCGCCACCGATCTTGGCGCGGCAGTGCCGCGCCCTGATCCATGGCGCGGCAGGGCCGAATAAAACCCCCGCCGCGTCCCGCGTCCGCCGATGGTGGGCGAAAGGCCATTACCTACTCGAAAGCAAGCAAGCAAGAAGGCAGCTGGCGGCGCGCCGCGCGTCCGATCCGCGCGACCAGCCCGCCGCCGAGCATGCCGGCCACCGCGCCACGAACGCCGGCAGCCCGCCCCCGCCCGGCCGTCCATTGTCGCCTCCCTCCCTTCCCTTCCATTCCCCGGCCGCCTCCCTCACTCCTCGTCCTCGTTCAAGGTAATGACACACATTTTATTTTCGTTTGAATGGTGGATATGATATTATGAATGGGAGTTAAGGTTAGAAGAAAAATTATGTTTGGGAACTATGGTCTACGGTTTGAAGGAAGATATTAGTTTGATTTTGTCAATGTTAAAGTTAATTATTTAGTTAGAAGTATGTTTACCATGTATTTTTTGTTGCTATAATTGTCGATTATATTTTATATTAATTTGCGTTGTTTTGATTGATGTTTAATTGGAACCATTTTATTAGATGGAAGACATGTTTCGGGAGCATTTATGGTGAAAACGGGGTCGTCCTAGAGAATTGTACCCCGACAAGTCTAGCAAAGATGCCTCGTCCCTCATGAACTCCCTGTCCCTAACTATGACTGTGGTCGTTCGGCCGACGTGTTTCAATCGAGACATCCGGACACAGCGTCTCGTTGCTTCTACACGTGCAGTCGTTTTAATGTAAGTAATTATTTTCGTATATTTTTCTTTTCATTTGTATTATTAGGTTACTAATATTTTATTGAATTTGTGTTGTGTAGGACCATGAGAGGTGCCTTTTCTTTTAGTGGATCAATGGTGCAGACAAGTTTGACCCTAGGTACCTCCTTTTCGACAATTGGTGGAGAGGGCGACATCCACGGGAGCACTTCGAGCGGTGGGTTCCACCTTCCCCTAACCCCCCTCCAATGACGGCTAAGGAGAAGCACTTAGCCGCAGTTAGATGACTCGAGGAACCTCTTCTGTGCGATTGTGGAGATCGAGCCGTGATAAACCCTGAGAATACTTTGGAGTTTGTGTGTCCAAACAAGCATAAAGTAAGTGCAAAGTGTATGTGTTGAAATGTTGAGCTATATATGTTCATATAGTAATGTCACGTTATTTAGGTGTATTCAATGGCGAAGTGTCGTTTCAAGGAGTGGTTGTATGGTCCTAAGAACCAATGGCCCGAAGAACCTCCAAAAGCAAAGTAAAAGAAGAAAGAAAGGTTAATTTACAAAGCACCGCCAGTCAAGTGCGAATGTGGTGTTAAATCCAACTACGGTCTAGTCCCTTCGGAGCTTGGAATAGGTCATTATTGCGGCCATATGATTGACTATGATGAGGTTGGTTATTTTTGTGTTAACCATGGGATCGTATTTTGTTTCTTTTGCTAAGACATATATGATATAATTTATCGTTTCAACAAAGCACTAGAAAATGCAGGTGGAAATGTTATGATGGTCAAGCAAAGTTCTTGGATGAACTAAAGGGGAAGCAAGTAATTGCACGGAAGAGGGAATATGGACCTGACTACGTCAACCTTTTCGTTAAACATCACAAAGACAAGATGCGTGAGTTTGCTAGGCAGCGCGGTATTTGTAACCCGATCGACGTTGGGCTTGTCAAATGGGGATTGGAGAGAGATGACATTAGAGGAGGAAAGGGCAAGGAAGGAGGCAAGGGAGGAGGCAAGAGTACAGATGCAGGTCTTGAATGAGCATGTTGTTTCATTATGTGCCAGTGAGTGCTTGGAAGCCTTTTTTCGTTGCCTGATTTTAAATGGAATATAATTGCGTTGCTAACTGATTGCATTTTATATATGAAGGGATTGGATGCAGCGAGGACAATGCTGAAGAGGTGGCTCGTGCAAGGTATGAGGAAAAGAAGTTAGATGAGCACAGAAAGCGAGCTAGTCGCACCATTGAATCACCGATTGTGTTGTCTGATGAGGGGGACGAGGATGAGGACGACACTGCTAGACTCAGCGAGCTCATCGCTCTAGCAGAGGCAGGCTTGCAGGCGGAGGAGGCTGAAGACGACACTGGTAGACTGAGCGAGCTCATCGCTCTAGCAGAGGCGGGCTTGCAGGCGGAGGAGGCTGAGGCAACATTGCCAGACCGAGCGAGCTCATCGCTCTAGCAGAGGCGGGTTTGCAGGCGGAGGAGGATGACGACGCGTTCTTCACTCAGGCCGCAGATGAAGCGGAGGCCGCTTACTACAGGCGAAAGGCAGATCATGGCAATGCATGTGAGCCTAGCCACAGCAACAGGGTTGTGGTTGAGGATTGGTACTCGGACGATGAGTTGCTTACTCAGTATGTTTCTAACTGAGGATTTTTGATTGCGCCGTCTGTTAGTTCCATGCTTTATTAATGATCAATATAGCTATGTAGTAGAAATTCCATTATGTTGTCTTATATTCCATTTGAACTACTGATGTATTGTACCCATGTATCATGTACTTGGATTACCCATGATCGATCTTAAGTGATCACATCAGTTTGTATCATGTGTTCAAAATTTCTAAATCGAACGTAATCGGGTGAAATCAAACGTATCATGCATCAGTGCCGCGCCATGGTACATGGAGCGTCAGTGCAGCGCCATAGACAACGGCGCGGCAGTGACGCGGATAGGCAACGGCCAGTTTTAATTGAAATGTTGTCGGTGCTGTGCAAAACTACAAGTGCTGCCTTGACCGTGCGCAAGTTAAAACGAACATGAAGCAAATAAATGGACGACAAGTTACCACATAACAATTTGATTGGTTTATGAGTCTGCAAGTTTTCGACAACAATATTCGTTCGACATAAGTTCGACGTAATGAACTAAGTCCCAGGAATGTAAGGATCCCTCAAACGCCTCTTGAAAACCTCATCATCCGGTGGAAGAAGGGGGCCGTCGTACTCCACCTCAAGGAGGGGGTACAGCTGGTGCGGCGTGAGAGGGGTCATCCTGTTACAAATTGATAAACAAAGGGTTAGAGCATTCAAATTAACAATATTCAGATTAACATTATGCAGCATTGCAAAATTTAAACTACTTGTTATGTAATACGAACACAATATGAAATCACCTGCTGCCGTCGTCTTCTAGGCCGGCTAGCTTTGTGACCAGATTGTTTGCAAACGGAGCAAAGATTTCTGCCACAGGTCTCGTTGAAGTCTTCCCCGCCGTACATGTTTTCGCCGTACCCTCTCATAGCGTCCATGTCCCCCTTGAGTCACTTCTTCTTCCTCATACCCTTCCCTACCTTCATTAGATCCAGATGCGGCACGTAGTCATAACCATTATAAGGTGGCCACTGTGTCGGGTCAAGGTATGGCTCGAAGCACATCTCTCAAATCCTAACGGTGTTCGAACGGAGATACAAGGGTGACATATATGGCATATCCTCATAGTTGTACCCGCGAACCCTGCAGGTCGTGATCATATGAGAGCAAGGGGCATGCATGATCTGAGGGACGTTGCAACTACACTCTACCTTTTCAAGATCAACTTGGTAGTTTCATCCACCATAACGTTCACCGCCCAAGCTTGTGCCACCCTTGCCCCGTACACTAAAGATATGGCAGTGGGGTCCATACGACTCGGCGGTGTGCTACTTGGACAATTCCTCGGCCTCCTTCAAATGTTCAGCTCCAGCCTTTCCAAAACGCCCCTGCTCAGCTATATTCCTCTGCGCAAGTTTCCATCTCTTCACAAAATATTCATTGCACTTATGAAAGGAGAACTCAACAATTCTAGACACAGGCAACGATCGAACTCCGGTGAATACACGGTTGAAGGAATCGGAGGAGTTAGTGGTCATGATGCCATACCTGAAACCCCCCTTGTCATATGCTAACGCCCACTGAGCCTTCTGTTCCATCTGCGCCTCTAACCAGGCCTTTCCCGCTGCATTTACCATCTTGTCTAGTTCTCTCTTTGTCTCCTTAAACTGGTGCTCCGTACGTACACAACATAGAGCCTTTACCTTGTCACATACCTCCTGCTTCCGCTGACGCCGCCATAAATTAGCGGCAAAGTGTCTCATGCACCATCTATGTACTAGAGGTGGGAACACATCTATATGCTCAGCTGCAGCATTAAGAAGCCCTGCGTGACGGTCCGAGATCAAACATATAGTGCGAGTTGGGCCAAGCACTTGCACACGTAGAAGCCACATGAACCATGACCATGATTCATTGTTCTCTCCCTCTACCAAAGCAAAAGCCATGGGTAATATCTGGTCCTCAGGATCAACAACAGCAGCCATCATCAAGGTGGCCCTGTACTTTCCTGTCAGGAAAGTGCCATCAACAAATACGACTGGCCAACAAAACTAGAATGCATGTTCCATTTGCGCGAATGACCAGAACACACGATAGAGGACATGCCTCAATGGTCCCAAAAAAACATCCCTCCAGTGTCCACAAACCATATCAAGACAAGGTTGTAGTAATGCATTGCACATAAGAAGCGAAGCACCCTGTTGTACGCATCCTCCCAAGTACCCCATCGAATCGCTAGAGCAATTTGCTTAGCACGCCAAACCTTTTCGTACTTCACATCGTAATTAACGAATCAAGATATGGACTGTTGTAAAGAAGACACCGAGATGTCGTTATTGTCATCAATTAAGCCTCAATATACGATGGGCAAGGTAACGTGCAGTGAGCTGCTGCTGATTTTCCTTCCCCCTATTGTCTAGACAAGTGTGGGGTTCGATAACTTTAGTTATCCTCCACTTACCATCACTCTGTCTCTTTCGTGCATTTAACCTCCACATACAACCATTTTTGCATATCACGTGGTACCTCAACTCCTGATCCGAATGAGTGATGGTGTATGGCCTATGGTGGTACACAGCATAGTCCTGAAGGAAGAGTTTCATCTCTGACTTTGGGTTGAATATCATCCCCTTCCTAAGAGTTTCTTTCTCATGGTTATACAATGAATTTCTACACATCTGGAGACCGGTGTCACAAACTGCCATATCGTCATGCTGACATCTCTATACTTCGTAACACCCCTGAAAAGTACGTTCTTGGACCTTAGTTGCTCAAGCTCAATGTGGTGGTGGAACATACTGCTAGGCTTCGCTAATTCTGGCCCATGAATCATAGGGGGTATCATTTGCAGCCAAATCTGTGACTAGTCTACCCTGAGCCTGGACACCATGCAAAATCTCAGTTGGTACTGGTAATGGCATAGTATGAACCGGTACTGGCATGGCATCACCCGGTACTGGCATAGCATCTGTACCTCCTAGGTCATCATCAGAATCGCCTGAATCACTGCTAACTACATCACCGATCCTGTCCTCCTCCTCCTGATCCTCCTCTTCCCGTTCGAACTTATTCACATCGAAATCATTGCTTATACAACCTACTGCAGTTGAATGAAACTGCTCCTGCATCAACTGACCATCCAAATCCATGTTATCCTGAGTTGCTTCCCCTTCGACCCATAATTCTGTCATTGCCTCCAAAACCATTAATGGACGGGCCGTCCTGAACACCCTGCATCCTATACCCATTCTCCACCACCACCTCAGTCATGGGCACATTGAAACCTTGGAGAACCCTAGTGTAGCGGGACCAATGAGCAGGGTCGCGCAAGGGCATGAGGACATATTGTGCCCTAGTCTTTCCAGTATCAAACCTCCCCTTCAGTGTGAAATCACCGCCAAACTTTATATTCAAACGGACACAAAGGTCGTTGAAGCTAGGAGGTTCATCAAACCATTCTAATTTTTCTTCCATATCCTCAAACCTACCATCTTCTCTCCTAACACTTCCTCCATACAAAACTCTAACACAAAAATCCATCTGCAAAACCATTTCAAGAAACTTCATAAGTCGTCGAAATCGTCGTACGTAATGTCCATAGTAATATTAATACATATTCTAATTATAACTATACTAACTAATCTAATATTAACATCTATATAAGGCTAACTACAACAACTAATTAGACTAAATCTAATGCATAACTAGACTCAATAACTGTATTAACTAAACTACCTATACTAACTTACTATATTACCTATACTAACTAAAATAACTAACTTTACTAACTATACTAACTATACTTTAATAATTTTACTAACTTTATTAACTATACTAACTATATTAGGGGAGTACCTCATTGCAGTAGGCACCGGATTTGGGCCGAGGGCTATGAGCATTGTGTCTCGGTGGGCAGCCGTCGTCGTGGTCGGAGGGGTGGCGTGTGGCGGCAGTGTATGTGCTTGGTGACTGGCCGGCCATGCCGACCGTGCATGCGGCGGCGGCGCGTGGCGCGGTGGCGAATGGTGGCGGGTGGCACGGCGACGCGACCTTGGCCCGCGGCCGACGTGTTTCGGGGTGGGGCTGAAGGACGCAGAGCGCTGAAGTGGCATGGCAGCGGCCTTCTGCTTGCTTTCGATAATATAATAGCGCTGCTCGCCGACCACTTGGCGGCGGACGCGGGACGTGCGGGGTTTTATTCGCCGCCTGCGCGCCCACAATCGGTGGCGCGCACCGCCGCGCCAAAGATCGGTGGCGCGGCAGCCTCGCCTGCCGTCGTGATCGGCGATTCCGTCGCCGCCACGTCGACCCTCTGTCGCCGCCACCATGCATGCATGGAAGATCAGCATTTGGCGCGCCGCCGGAGCAATAGGCGCGGTCAAAAGTGTTGTTTTTTTAAAAAAAATCGACCGTGTTAGATTTAAAATTAATTTTCAAAAATGTTAAAATTAAAAAAAAAATTCCCTTAGGATGCCGTGCTCTATAAAGGATGAATAATAAGGCAGACATTTTGTCTAAGATTCACATGACCATTTACAGAGGTGGCTCCTAAAAAATATTCGACTTTACTAATTAAGGGACCTGTAAAATTATTTTTGTAATAGTGCTTGTCTCGATGACAGATATCTCGTTGCCTCTAACCTCTACTGCTAGCTGCGTACAGGTTTGTCTATTTGGTGGTCGCGAGGAGCGCATTGTGGCTAAAATGATCGATAGTCCTACTCAATCGGCAGTCAGCACAATCCACCAGCTTTATGTACCAACTTCACAGGTTTATTGGCAATGGCATGCCGCGTGCATTCGGTTATTCGTTTCCGGGACGATAATAAGAAAAACTAGCGCTTTAGAAATGCATGTGAACGCCTGAACGGCATGAGCACATGACAAGAGGGCACTCTCTTCGAAAAAAAACCTCCCGACGGACCTCACCTGCCGACCAATTTTGTGTGTTGTTCGTACAGCAAATCACCGATGCCAATAAGTTCACCAAATTTTTATCAGTAAAACGCTAGCTTATACTCTTTTAAAGTAAGCGTTTATGCTTGTGTATTTCATCGGGTGGCTACACCAACTATTGAACTACCACAATTCGCCTAATTAAATACGCTGAAAATAAATTATGTGCCGTGGTACTAGTACATGTGTGCAAGCTCAGTAGACAACAATCATATGCTTGTTGCGGCTACATCTTTAACTTTGTGGAAAGATACCGTGTGCGTTTTATTTTATGTATGACCACAAGTCTGATTAACAAGCTGCTTTTTAAAAAAAATTAAGGATTAGCCTTATGCTTTTGGTTAGGTTCCCGTAAAGTAGGAAGTGCAGTAGACTTAGCTGACTGAGTGCTTCCCTTACTTATATTAAGTTAATTAATGAACTATATATGCAATCATGTTCTCACGGCCTCACCGAGTCACCGCTCACCCGGCCTAAATGAGCCTATACGACACAGCTGCTTTATATGTAATAACATACAAGATTATATCTAACCACTACTACAAATCTAGCTATCGCTATCGTCGTTGGACTATCAGTGTAGGTTTGCTTTGAAACCATCGGTTATAATGCATCATCGTCTGTGCATCACCGTCTGTGCATGGCTACAAGTAATAGGATCAGATTTGAGATGGTTGACAATGTTGAATGGACACAAAGTCAACATCGAAGTTGTAGTACTTAATGTGAGATCTACAACTTTGTAGCTAATAACCTTTTCGTTTGTTGTAGTTTAGGGTATCAAATATACAACATAAGAGTATCGCCAACAGATTACTTATCTCACATCTATGCCCTCATTTTGAAATTCAAAATTTTGAAATCATTTATAGTCCAAAATTTTGTTTGTGTCTCACATTTTGAAATTCAAAATTTTGAAATGGCCTCGGATGGAGAAATAGCTAAAATAAAAGTTGTAGCTCCCAACGAGATCACAACTTTGTAGTTCAAACTTTATTCATATTTGAATTTGTTTAGGCTATCAAAATTTTGTTTGAAGCTCTCACATTTTCAATTTCAAAATATTTGAACGTCATCGGATGGAGAAACGACCAACATCAAAGTTATAGCTCTCGATGAGATCGGACAACTTTGTAATTCAAACTTTTTTATTCAATTTCTTTTAGAGTCTCAAATACTTATTTTAAAATTCAGAAAAGAGAATACAAAAGGAATATATCCACCCCTTTGTCACAACTAAATTTGGGGTGGACAGGCTAGAGATGTTTGCTCATGCGAGGAAAGTGGCTGCTGGTTTGAGCCCTGGCTATTGCACGTGCAAGTATTTTGGGAGAAACGAATGTGCGTCCATGTGGCCGCCTGGGGTCTCTCTAGATTATCTTTTATATTATTTTGGGCTTGACTATTTACTTCTTAGGAGACGAATTATAGAGGCAGTAGGATCTATAGCCACTCCTAGAAATGTATTTATAGGGGGTGACTCGTGTTTCTAACTGTTGGTATATTTTAACGCACACAGATAAATCCATAAGCGCACGAGATACCACTGTAGCTTTCACCTAGAAGTATTCCATGTATGGTATCTACATGAAAACATGTGAGGTTAACTACGGTCCAACTTAACCCAGATTAGCAACACGACTTAAGAAAGTCGGGAGTGTAGAGGGGATCACTAAGGTCTTCTAGTTCTAATCTTAATAAGATATGTCTTCTATTGTTCAACTGAGAATATTACTAAGGAAAACATAGACATATTATGTTTCTATAGCAACTAAATCCTCCTAGGCCTACAAATAGGAGGTGGACCACAGAGGATTCAACGAGGCTATAAGAGTCACCCTCGCGAGCTACCACCGATCCAGAATGTAGGGTACATCCACAAGTTACCGAGTCTAAGCACCACGCTTACACTACGAATAATACTTTAACCTAAGGACAATAGATTAAAGCACTCAAAAGAGACTCGCAAACTAGAAAAACAATATAAACATGTTACTTACTTACATCAAAAGTTGATTAGCAGAGAAATCTCAGACGTAGATTGACTTCCGCCAAGGTACAAGCCGTAGAGAGAGCACCGACAGGCCGGCACCTCCTCCAAACTCTTCCCTTACTCTTCATCTCTCTATTTCTAAAGACTAGATCCTAACGAGGACTAATCTTCTCTTGATAGCTAGCTCTGATCCTGATGAGGAGGATATGAATTAGGGTTTCAGGATTTGATGAGGGAGGGGGGTAGGGGCTGGTATATATAGCCCAGAGCGTCCAACGTGAGCCCTTGGATCAAACCGACTTAATGGACGGCGGAGATGCAATCCTTAAGGCGGTGGAGAACCGACATTGGAATGAGGCTGACAGGTGGGGCCCACAGTGGCCGACCGGCCTCTAGGTGGGGCTGGCCGGCCCCACATGTCAGTGGGTTGAGCCCCGCTTCGATGATTCGCCTTCTGGACCCTTCTGGAGTCTTCCCACATAAGTACCACGACAGAATTCCATAATTTTCTTTGACGGTTTTCTGGATAAACCCTGCTGAAAACACAGATTCACCAAAACTCGTGGATAAACCCTGCTGAGAACAGTGGCGCTCGCGACGTTCTGGCAAGACGATGGTGAGAGAGAGATCTCCATCATGCCGTTAGCTAGGGTTAGGTCTACTCTACCTAAGGCGCACCAAAGAGGAGGAAGGCGATAGGCTAGCTCAGCAGCGGCGAGCTTGCCTGTCATGGCGGCCATGGCGATGGCGGCGGGAGCGACGGTGTGTTCCCGTGCGCTTGCTCAGTAGCATCTAACCTAGACTTGCCCTGAGCTTCTATGACTTAGTGCGGTGCTAGACCAGGGAAGAGAAAAGTAGGGGGTACGGTAGACAGGCGCGGCCACAGTGAACTAAGCGCACGGCGGCGCTCCGGTGAGCTCAAGGCGACGGCGATGCGAAATGTGCCCTTACCAAGGGTCGGCAAGCTGGGCTAGTGGGTCGGCGTGGAAGACGTGACTACGGCGGAGTTGCTGGCGAGCGGAATCAGACAGTGGTGCAGCGACGACGGCGCTATGCGGTGGTGGAGCGGTGCGGTGGCGTGGCGAGCTCAGAGGTGCGCTATGGCGAGGTAGAGCGGGAAGTAAAGAGTGAGTGAGGGTGTGGGGGTGAAACAACGGGCGCGGGGTGCCTTTGTGCCCATCGTGGCCTGAACGGCCGGACCGTCGGCGGTGTACGGCCACCACGCGGTGACTTTGCCTGACACGGACGGTCACCACCCACGGCGTGGTGACCACGGCCATCAGCGCCCGATGGAATGCCTGACAACGTGAATTAGGGTGGTTTTGCGCTTAATCCACGGCGAATTGATGCACGACATTAAAACAAACTTAGTAGAGCTATGTAAGGGCTACAAGATTGCTTTAGAAACCATCTTCTAATTCGCAATGGTTTGCAAAATGCAACGCTTCAAAGTATAGCACATGAAATTGTAAATCACAATCAACACTTAGCGAAATTTCTAAGTTGAAAAACAATGTTTTGTTGATTCTTGTGAGCCCTATTTGACTATGTTAGGCACTGAATTAGCTCATGACCCAAAAATAAAAGTTGTTACTCTAGTCAACTACTACAACTTTGCTTAAGGGTGCACTGCCATGCAAAGACTCTATGCTATAGTTCAACTTAGGTCAAACATACAACTTGAAAATGGTAAGTTACACTATAACCATGACTTAGAGGTTAAATTGGTCCAAGTCATGAATACCAAAGTTGTTCCATATGACATTCTAAACATGTTTAAGGTACTCCTAGGGTCCCACAAACATTTTATACATTGGTTACATGTAAACCCTAGCATATGTAAAGCATTTTAGTGACAACACATGCAATATAAGCAAACATAGAGATAATATTAGAGATGCTCATGCTCATGAATGATCAATAATGCTTGTGCTCATGCAATGCCAAGGCTAAATGCATGCTTAACACCCAGGGTGTTACACATGCGCTCCCCAAGTAATTCATTACGTGCTCAAGATCAGCAACGCGATGATTCACCTCCGGCTTCCACGCCTCGAAGTCGGTCTTCGCCAGCTTCATCTCCTCCATTGAGTGCTTGAGTTAGGTGATCCCTTTGGAGTTCTCGTCGAGCGAGAGAGATACCCGAATTGCTCCTCTAGGGTCGCCATCAACATCTGCCTATGGGTGCAGTACAAGTGATGCGCCAGGATTGTAGCGCTCCAATACAAGTATGTCACTGAAATCGATTGATAGTGGATTAGTGGTAGTGGAGATGTATCTTAGAACAGTATCGGTCGCCGGCAACGAGCCAGACGCCGCCGCCGGCCAGGTTCTCTGTTACCAGATCAAACTCGACTTCGCTTCGTTCTCACTCTCCCTTTTACAGGATGCAGCGCACCCGCCCATTACATGGGCCAGCTCCTACTCGGCCCACTCCGACCCAACGTAGCGCAAATTTGGTTTAGTTGGTCGTTTACTCATCAAGCCTCCCTTTCAATGTCATCTTCTTCAAGAGTGTGATCCCAGCACCCGTGACACAGTAGCAGCAGGAGGGCCCAAAGCCGAAGGGGTACGGCACACTCATGTTGCCGCAGGTGGTGTTGCAGCCAGGCAGCTCGGTGCCGGTGCTGGCGGCGTGGCAGCTGCTGCTGCTGCCGAGAGCTGCAACGCCATCATCGCCATTGCCATCAGGACCATCGCCGCAGCAGGTATTAGCACAGCTGCAATGATCGGCGCCATTATGGAAATATGGACAACTTGTACTGCCTACTAGTTAGGACTGTGTTTAGTTCGCGAAATTTGGGAAGATGGCTACTGTAGCACTTTCGTTTTTATTTGGCAATTAGTGTTCAATCATGGACTAATTAGGCTCAAAACGTTCGTCTCGCGATTTTCAATCAAACTGTGCAATTAGTTTTTTTCGTCTACATTTAATGCTCCATGCACGTATCGCAAGATTCGATGTGATGGCTACTATAGCACTTTTTGAAAAAGTTTTTGAAAACTAAACACAGCCTAGGTCAATTTTTTATGGCGGCCACAAGGCACGCGCTGACGCGCACCTGATGATGAGCTGCTGCTGGCTGTACCTACCTAGCGACGCAATCTGTGCTGCCATTGTGCTACAATACAATAGAGATCTTTGCATTGCGAGCACAAGGCCAGAGGACCTAGCTATATACATACATATGGACTCGATTGATTCCTGCGGCCTGCGGCCTGCGCGGGTACGTTCCCGGAAATGGGCGAATCTGTTCCCATCGATCGACGACAGATCTGTCACCACTCACTAACCACTCGCATGCAAGCACGAGGATGCCTCTGTCCTGCGCTTAGCCCTTGTTTAGTTCTCACCCCAAAACTTTACACTATATCCTATCGAATATTTGATATATACATGGAGTATTAAATATAGACTAAAAAATAACTAATTACGGATTGCGAGATTAATTAAGTCTAATTAGTCTAAATTTGACAATAAAATGTTACAGTAACACACATGTTAATGATGGGATTATGTAATTTGTTTTTTTATTAATATCCGAGCACCACATGCAACACTTCTATGTAATACCCGATGTGACACCCTAAAACTTTACACTCTGGATCTAAACAAGGCCTTAGTTGGTGTCTAAACAAATCGGGTGTCCTGACTACAGGATTGGCAGCACGCGCATCGACCATGTTAGGCACCAACTTCAGGCTGACGCTGGTGTAGTATTGGCTGGGCATGCAACCTGCGGTGATTACTTCCCAGATAAAAACTAAAACAAGGTACAGTCAAGAACATTAGCGCGTTAGGTATGCATGTGAATGGTGACCACGAGAAGACCTCCGTCATCGGAGGCCGCCTGATAGTCCTAATTAATTAACCTAGACATCCTCACACCCTCTACCCGTGATATATAGTACTTCTCTCCATATAACAAGGCACATGTCTTTCGCTAGCCAAAACACTATTGAAAGCTGAAATTCCCTGACGGTGCACCAACTCATATGCACTAGCGACCATCCTATAGAAAGCTTTAGCATATGGTGTTGGTTCATCTACTGCAGGTGGATGGGCCCCACCTAGATCAACTAGCATTTCATCCATATGGTCGGTCTCATCAAAACCCTCTCTATTTGCTACATTGTCAAATTTAGCATGACTAACAACCCCCTCTCCATGCTCTGTCCATGTTGCATAGCCTTCCTTAAAACCATGTCTACATAGGTGCAATTCTATAGTATTTCTTGGATGTCTAAAATAGTTCCGGCACTTGGCACAAGGACACTTGATGGTACCATTTTGAGCTACACCTGTAAATGCAAATGCATGATTCAAGAACTCAGTGTTTTGATTAATCCATTCATTAGAGGGAGCTTTACCACGCTGCCAACCACTATATATCCATGTACGGTTTGACATGTTAATTAGTTCTGTATTGAAAGGTTAATATATTAGACATCACATTTTCTGACTAGCTTTATTTTAGGTAACAGAACAAACACTCAATATGCATAGAAAGTACACTGCATAAAAACCAAGCATACACTATCTTTGACATGAACTATTTCAGATCGAGAAGCAGTCACAGTTTTTTTTTATTAATATAGAACTAAAGTAAAGTTCTCCCTAAAACGATCTGGATTCACCTTCTTTAATGTTGTTTAAGTGAAGTTCTCACTAAACTAAAGCACAGCGAAATGCCAAAGTATAATATATGCAGACATCACAAGGAGAAAAAGAATATAGGTTAACCTTGATTCTAGAACCAGGAAGCTCCTCACGTGCCCTTCACCTCCAGTGTGGATCCTCAGTCACGGCCTTCTCCAGATCTGGTGTCGCTGGCTCCGCCGGACCTCCGCTGCTCGCAGGCGTGGAGTAGGGGCAGCAGAAGTGTGTTTCTCGGTGGAGACTGCGGAGGAGCCGAGTGGTGTCCAGGGGAGGCGCGACATCCTGTTCGTGTCCGGGGCGGCGACCTTCTGTCGGCGTGGCGTGGAGGAGCTGCAGGGGAGGCGCTGCGGCATGGACGAGCGGACGGGCGGCGTGGGGGCGGGGCGGCGTGGCGGCGTGGCGAGGGCGCACGGGCGGCGTGGGGGAGAGCACGGAGGAGCGGGCGGCATGGGGGGCATGGAGAAGCGGCCGACGTTGGGAGGGGGTGCAGGAGCGGCGTGGGGAAGAAGCGGAGTCATGAGTTCACGACCCGAGTCGGATTGCGGCGCCTGGGGGAGGGAGAGTGCGGTGGGAGGATAGGGTTTGCCATTTTCTTTTCTTTTTTCCTTTTACCCCTCTTCCTGAATGCACGGAGAGGAAAATTTTTAGAGGGCCCAATGCCCGCCTCTGGGCCTTTGGAGAGGCGAAACGAAAATTTTGGGCGGGCTTTTTTTTTTTTTGTTTTCGCGCCCTCATGCATCTGCGGTGGAGATTTGCCTCTCAACTAATTTCCCAGTGTGTAATTTAAATAACCGTCAGGGAAAACAAACAAACCGACAGGATAATGTAAATTTTTTTGGGAGTTATTGAAAACCCAACAGAGTAATTAATTATCCTGTCGGTTTCTTAAACTCACATGTTAATGAGAATTTTCCCTGACGGTTATGAATTTTCCCTGTGTGTTTTATGAAAACCGTCAAAAAAATACATTTACCCTGATGGTTTTCTCCATAACCACAAAAAAAAGTCAAAACCGTCATGGAATTTCAACTTTCCAATAGTGAGAGGCCATTCTATTTATTATATATACTCCGCTTCGTCCCTAAATAAAATGATCGCTCGACTGCCGGACTGGGTGGACTCAATCATGCCGTGTGTAGCTATGGTCACATAACATTCGCTAGCCAAGAGGCCATTCTATATATTATACTCCCCGTTGTCCCTAAATAAATCGATTTCTCGACTGCCCGGCTGGGTGGACTCAATTATGCAGTGTATTAACTATGGTCACATACTGAGTTAAAGTAAATAGACTAACGTATCCCTTTGTGCCTGAATAGGGTTGCGGCAAGGGGGACCATTTATCTCCGTACTTGTTTTTTTATCTGTGCAGAAGGGTACTCGGTCTTGATACAGAAAGTAGAGGAGGAGGGCAGGATAGGATGAATAAAAGATCTATCACAGAGTTCCAAGCATCCTCTCACCTGTTGTTTGCCGATGACATTAATTTTGATTCATGCAAATAGGGAGAATGCTACGTATTTGCAAATTGCAAGGTATACTAGACCTCTATGAAGAGTGCTCTGAACATGCCATCAATAAAGAAAAGTCTGCCGTGATATTCAGCAAAAACGCCGAGAGTGAGAAGAAAGCAGCTGTCATGCAAGCTTTGAACTTAACCCAGGAAACCTTTAATGATAAGTATTTGGTTTACCCGTACATGTTGGGCAATCAAGAACAAAAACCATTGAATATTTAAAGGATAGGGTGTGCCAGCAGGTATAAGGATGAAAGGAGCGGTTATTGTCAAAGGCTGGCAAAGAAGTGTTCATCGCAAGCGATCCCGACCTATGCTATGGGCTGTTTTGACCTATACAAAGATATGTGCGACCAGATAAGCAATATCATCTGCAAATATTAGTGGAGTCAACAAGACATGGAGAAGAATAATATGCATTGGGTCAGTTGGGACAGAATGAAGCTGCCAAAAGAAAGAGGTGGCGTGGGGTTGATGAGGGACATTCACTAACATTGTGAAGCTATCTAAACAAGGGTGTCATTTGGCTCAAAATTCCAACCCTTTGTGTGTGCCAGATTCTCAAAGCAAAGTGCTTCCATTCAACGGATGTTCTACTACATGCACAACCATGCAAGGCCATGTCGTACACTTGGAGAAGTATCCTAAAAGGTGTGGAGCTGTCAGTAGCCAAGCTGATCGAGCGCCCGAACTGGGTCTTCTAAAGATGGCGAGAACGGAAGAGCTCGCGGTGCTTCGGCAGGCCAGGCCCAAGAAGTAGAACTCAAATGTATACGGCCCACTCTGGAGCAATGAGTTGTGTCATTGTGTGTCGAAGCGCTAGAAGCCAAACAGCTCTGCCTGCCTGCGGAAAAAAAAAAGGTAGCGATGCCCGTGTAGTAGGATCATCGATTGTTTGAATGAAACTGAACTCGAACTATCCAATCTTGTCCTCTGTTCTTCTTCTTCCCCACGCGCCAGGCGTTGCTAACATTTCCACCGTAGAGCCACATGGCCTTGGACTCCATTAGGCACGGGCACGCCGTTGGACGTGAGGGCGCGCCAGGCAGCTGCCCGACGTGCCGCTGAAGTACTTGTCTGTGGCCTAGCGGTGGTCGTTTGTGAAGCCGGCACCGCAGTCGCTCCTGGTACAGGAGCCACATCCGCTGAGGATCTTGGTCATTTCTTCGTTCTTCCCCGATGATGTCCGTGGAAATCGTCGCCGTGACGTTGCATCTAGCGGAGACGACGAGCTCGTTCCAGGCCGACAGCAGAATTCGAGCAAGGCGTTACAACTGAGTGAGGTTAGGTCGCCGAGCAACGGCCGCGGGGGCTGGTGGCGCGTGTCGCAGGTGACGTTGAGCCCCGGCCAGCAGCAACGGGAGGGCCTGAAGCTGAACGGGTACGGCACGCTCACATTTTTGAAAAGAATCCGATACGAGTATTTGAAGTTGGCGCCTTTCCCAAATTCATATGTCTACGAGGCGCAAACACACAGCGGTGGACCGTGTGCGCCTCATGTGTTCGTCATAATAACATGCGCTGAATGTGTACAGACAGGGAAAATAGGGACATAAAAAGGAGGGCGACTTGTACTCCGACCAAGCACGCGGGCGATCTCGACCCCTGAGCCAGATGCTCTGTTTTGACAACCCGCAGTTTATGCCAAGGCGCCAGGGACATCCAGTTGGCACAGGGCACGCAGCGTCGTCACAAAACAAATGACATCCTTCTTGTATTATTCCAGGAGAAGCCGTACGAATCAACTGGTAAATGGGATGAGTCAGACAAGAAAATTTTAATTAAAAGCAATTAAATAACTGTATCTCATCTGGATTACACTTTTATTAAAGGTGGAGAGCGAATACAATGGAATCCTGCTACCGAAACAAAAGCGATGGTGAGTGCATTGAGTTCAACCATCATGCACATGTGTAGTTACTCCTAGTAGAAGTTAACGAGTCCTGTTATGCTAATGCACAAAAAGAGCAGTGCTACCTAGGGTAGCTTGCAGACATCATCATCTCTTGCTCCAAACTATATCTTCTGCTACATGGGTTCTCATATCTTTGCCCTTGTCCACTCAGTGATGGATTGTCCGTCATAATGCTGTCATTTCTGGGTTCCATAGCTACAATACCATCTCTGTTATACCTGTTGGGACCCTGAAGCCCATGTAGTGTATGTTCTACCTGTCGCATCGTTGGCCTTTCCTCACCTCTTAAATTTATACACGATGCTGCAAGTGTAGCAACTTCTTGGACTTCTGTGCCTCCCTCCTCCATAACTTGTGGATCTATTATCTGACTAAGATTTCCCTCAGAAAGTAGGTTAACAAAATGGGAAGCAAGACCATCGCCTTCAGAGGACAAATACAAAAATGGTTTCTTCCTAGTGAGCAACTCCACAAGAATTACACCAAAACTGTAGACATCACTTTTTTCGGTGAGGCGGCTGGTGTAAAAGTACATGGGATCCAAGTATCCTATTGTTCCCTGAACCCTTGTTGTTAACCCAGTTTTGTCAACCGGGATGTACCTTGAAGCTCCAAAGTCCGATATCTTTGATGTCATTGTATCATCAAGAAGTATGTTAGAGGACTTAATGTCTCTATGGATTATTGGGATTGAAACTGATGAGTGAAGATAGGCAAGAGAAGCAGCTATCTCGGTTGCAATCCTCAACCTACTGCCCCATGATAGGGACCTCGGTTCTTCAACATGGAGATGGTGATAAAGTGTTCCATTGGAGATAAACTCATAAACCAACAATGGCACCTCGGTCTCTAGGCAACATCCAAAGAGTTTAACCACATTCTTATGGTTGATCTGTGAGAGGATTGCTACCTCATTTATGAACTCGTCTATTTCTTTCTGGACTGTAATCTTTGACTTCTTGATGGCTACAACATGTAGGTCCGATAAGATTCCTTTGTAAACGGTACCATGCCCTCCGCCACCAAGCTCACGAGCTTTGTCAAAGTTGTTTGTGGCCTTTGCAAGCTCATCCAATGGTATTATCATCTTTTCTGCAATGTCTGCCTTTTGGAACAATAGCTGTTGCAACAGTAGTCCACGATTTTGCTTGAAGTATTTTTGTTTCAGTAGTTTTGTTCTGCGCTGTTTTAACTTGCGGAGTAGGAACAACATACCCATAACCAACAGAAGGAGCGCCGGACCAATTGCAACTGACAAACCAATGATTAAACCTGAAAATGTACATTCGCATACACTATATGTTATGATCATTTTCGCAAGCTATGCAATATATATGGTACAATGTCAACCAAAGCATCATCGAGACATGAGAATCTATCATGCACCTGTTGGGGACCTGATGACGCAGCCTTGGGGCTCAGAAGCGTTGCCGTGGGTTCCTCGCGGGCACCGACACTCATAGTGCCCAGGCAAATTGTTGCAGTAGCCGCCCAAGCACGATTGGCGTAGCGCCGGGATGTTACACTCGTCAATATCTGTAGCCAATGAGAATGAACAACAAACAACAATGGAAGCCTCCAAAAGAATAACAAACATTGAGAAACATGCATATATATACTAGTGAATAGATATGCACGAGGAGGAATTAGTAGTGACCTTGGCATCCATCGGCGACGTAAGGGTTGCCATCGTAGCCCTTGGAGCAGTGGCACGTAAAGCCTCCATTCTCTTGCCGGCAGTCGCTGTGCTCACTCATGCAAAGGCGGCTGGCCACGTCCCCTGCGCACTTCCTTGAGTTGTCAGCAGCAGGCGCTGACAAGCCTTGCTTAACGGCCCATTGTAGAACAATGGGAGATGACATGTTACCGATGGCCACAAAATCCATGTTGAAGATCTTGTACCACTGATCAGTCAACCCCATCTCCGAGATGAACGCAATAATTGCGCAGTCCAATGGCCAATTAACATAATGATGATGGTTGCCATTATTCTCGTTTAGCGCTTTGAATTCCACTCTCTCGGGCGTGCTGCCTGCAGGGATGGGCGCGTGGCAGCAGCCATCGTGGCCAGTACAGTACCCACGGTGGGTTGGTGTGGGGACCGGCGGCCCACCAGCGCCACGATCTCCGACTGGGCTGCAGACAGCTCGGCTGATGATACTGTCGTCGCCAATGTTGCTATTGCTGTTGCTGCTGCTGCCGTTTCTGTACTGCCCGTAGAGGGTAGCACGCACGTCCCACCCAGACAGGACGATGAACTCGTTCCTAGTCGACAGAACATAGGGCTCGCCGATGTATGGGAGACGAACGTCAGTCAGCCCGTAGTCGGTGCCGCTGCTGTGATGGACGACGTACACTGTGGACTTGCGCAAGGAGATGTGGACGACCTGGAGGGTGCCGGTGCCGTTGCCGTGGAGAAGCAGCCACGGGGGATTGTGGCTTGTGTCGCAGGTGAGGTTGAACCTGGGCCAGTAGCAGCGGGAGGGCCCAAAGCCGAAGAGGTACGGCACGTGCACGTCGCCGCAGGTGGTGTTGCAGCCGGGCGCCCCTGTCGGCACCGTAGGCGACAGAGCATCTGAAAGAGAGAGAGAGAGAGAGAGAGAGAGAGAGAGAGAGAGAGAGAGAGTAAGATACCGCTGTGTCTGTGTTTGCAACCAGTGCGACTCCAGGGTGCGTTTGTACTGATGATACTTTTTTTTTTTTGAAACATAACTGATGATACTGACCTTTGTTGAAGTTATAATCGACACAGCCACCTTGGACGTCGGGTTTACCGTAAGTTCCCTGCGGGCACCAGCAATAGTATGACCCGATCGTGTAGGTGCATGCACCGAAGCACACTCTGTCTTCACCCAGTAACTTGCACTCGTCAACATCTGGAGCCAGTTAACCCACCAATTCACACACGGTGGAAATAAACAAGACTAATAATCCATCATCCTGCTTTTGCAAGGACCCGTAATATTAAGCGATATAAATGTTAAATTCACTAGTCCATCAACATGTGCTCTTGCACGCGTTAAAATCTTATGATATATAAGCGTTAGGTATTACTGTATTCAATCATTCCCATCACTAATATAAATTACTTACTTTGTGTAGTCCCCGTTCAGTTGTGATCTTACACTACTATAGAACTTGTTGCTGGACTATTACTGCCGGTTGCATTAAAAGCGGCTGTGAAAAAGTTTATCATTGTGGGTTTGTGGCTTCAACCGTGAGTGATAGTATAACCGCCAGTGATATATGGATTATCACTGTCGATTAGTGGTTTTAACCGGCAATGATAGAAATGGTAATCACTGCCGGTTGACGAGTGATAGGCATGGTAATCACTGCAGGTTGAAGTCATGATCCAATAGAATAGTCCACCTATCACAGCCGGTCCGTGGCTTGAATTAGCAGTGATAGCTATTTTGCACAAAAAAATCATAACTTTTTCATATGAGATCGAATTAAGATAAACTTTTATATCGAAATTGTAGAGATTAAGGAGATCTAAAACTTTGTAGTTGATAACTTTTAAATTTGAGATGGTTTACGAGACCAAATATGAGATCATACTTGACATGATTAGCAATGTCAAATGTAGACAAAGTTAACATCGAAATTGTCATACTCGACGAGATCTACAACTTCGTAATTAACAACTTTTTTCATTTGAGATTATTTTGAGTGTCCAGTATATAATATAAGATTAAAAATGTGAAGTTAAAACAATAGTTTTAGCTATATAGTCATATGTGTCATGTAGCTTAGCTAGTACATGTGCTTGAGGAAACATGAACGTTGAGGTTTCGAGTTAGAATCCTAAAAAAACACATGTTTTTCTATTTTGGGTAGTGTTATAGACTACTAGACTACTAATCTATATATTTTGACATCTATCCATATGTTTTTCTTTGCAAGGCGTCTCCATGTCTGGTTAATATATAGCCAAAACCTTAACTTAAACTATATTTTATGATGCCATGGATCTAGATTTAAATTTTAAAATTTGAGTCTTATTACTATAGATTTTTTATCCGAAAGATTGAGCTAAAACTTTTGTACTTACTGTATAATTTACTAAATCTTCTTTTTTGTATTATTGACAATAAAGATTTTATGCCATAAATTATAGTACTAAAATTGCATACTAGTTAATTAAAACATGCGCCATATCGCTTAAGATTAGCGGTCGAGCTTGAAGTGAGATATAAGATAAGATAACAATGATAACATCAGGAGGATGGTATTATTTATTGGAAATAAATCTCAAATGCAAGCTATTGCAAGCACCTTTAGTGTATATTAACCTCCACAACTTTTCATGATGTTTGAATTTTCTTATTACAAAATTATATGCATAATAATGTTTCTTTATTATTAAAAGAGTTCTTAAGATTACACTTATCAATATAGATGTGTAAAATATTTTAGTTAAATGTATACACAAATACAAAATATGTTTTTTATAAATTATATGTCACAATTATTAATATAATTTTAAATGATTTGTTAGTATCATTAGTAAATGAGTTGAAGTATTTTTCATGAAGCTAAAACATAACATGTATATTCAACGCTCATGCATGCGTGTGTATTTGATCTGCATTTTGGCACATGTAAATATATTAATATTAATATAGAAGTGGGTGATATAGAAACACTGTGGTTACTTAAACATTTTTGGTAATAAAAGATGTTGGTAATTTCTATGTAGATTTGAGAGGATATTTTAGTTTTTTAATAATGAAATAAATTGTAATTAAGATGCAAATTTAAGAGGTTAAGTAGATTATCTATCAATGGTAGGTTGGTAATTATAGGAAAATTTAGGGTTACCTTAAATCATATTTTATAATGGCATAGGTGGGTAATTTACATACATATTCAAAGATTACTTTGTCTCTTTTTTCCAATTATTAATGTGAGCAATTATTTAGGAAAAACAGATCCAACGGTTATTATTATCAATGATGATTAGAGTCTACAAATTGATGTCCATATGATTGTGGTTTTGATGAGAATTTATAAGTTTTTATTTGTCTAGCATTTCTTGAGATCACAATTTAATAAGTGATTGGCAAAAATAAACAGTGCTCGACTTTCATATAAACACGAAAGCATATGCTTCCTCTATTTTTTATATCATATTAAGCTCGTTCTAAGTTAAACATTCTTAACTTTGACCATTATTTTTTTAAAACATACGTGCAGTTAACAACATGTGAACTATATATTATAAACGCATTTCTTATATTGAATTTAAAAGTATAAATCTTACGTTGTTAACTTATAAATTATTTAAATTAAAAATAAAAATATTTGACTTAGAATAAAAACTACTCCTAATATGAAGGCTGTGTGGATGGACGACAGGCCGGGCGACAGTAGGGTCTTGGAATTTTTGGAGCGCTAAATTTGTGTAGCCCATCAGTATAGTCCAGAAATCGCTGTGGTGCTGCGGCGGTGTAATCGTTCCTGTTTGGCTGCCCCGTGTGTTCGACTCCACAAGCCTAGGGCCCGTGTGTTCCCATGTTGCACTTTCTGGGCTAAGGTTCCGCGAACGGAAACGTTCCGTTTCCGCATTATAAAATGATACCCTAATTCCCTGGAACGAGAACATGGCTGCTACTCTCCGTGAATCATTGAATCCTCGATCAAACTCCAACCGTGTAGTAAATCTCCACTATTCCACACTACCACAATTCGCAGTTCCGTCGGACTAGCATCTCCTGATCAGGCTAGGCCAGCCTGGCGAGGAAATCTCGAGTATACATTCTGCTAGTTTGCGAACCGGTGAACTGCCATAGAGGGCTGCGCCATCCGCAGTGTCCCAAAATGTTTAGAAATGCTGTTGTAATTATTTATTTTGGTTATTAATTGCTTATGAAATGCTAAACTTTGGCCAGTTCCTGTAGAACTTCAGCGCTGAATTATTGCTAAATCCAACTAGGCAATTTGTTTTTCTTTATTCTCAATTATGTTAAATAAATCACATGAGCTAGCACTAGTACAGAAATCGAGATCACTGCCGGTTCAAAATAGCCATCAGTGCCGGTTTTTGAACCGGCACAACCATACTAGCACTGATCAGGACACTCATTAGTGCCGGTTTTAAAAAACCGACGGTGATGGGGTTTCTAGAAAACCCAAAAAATTGGCCAAAAATATGAATATTTTTTGATACTAGGAGAGACCCCACTCGGTAGCCACACAATCGAACCCTAGACCTCCTACTTCGCGTGTTCGTCCTCTAACCACTCCACCTATAAGACGCTTGTGTCCATTTGGGATATTTGTTCTCCCCATTTTATATCACTCTAGTTTTGAAATCAATATTTAGGATCCTAAATGAATTCAAATGAAAAAGTTATCAACTACAAAGTTTTATAACTTTTTGAGATCTACAACTTTAGTTTTCATTTCTTCATCCGAGATCATTTGAAGAATTTGAATTTCAAATGTGAGAAAATTTGACGGTAATTTTTCTTGGATAGATGAATTCAAATGAAAAAATTGTCAACTACCAAAGTTGTACAACTTTTCGAGATCTACAACTTTTGGTTGTGCATTTTTTTCATCCGAGATCGTTTGAAAATTTTGAATTTTGAATTTGAGAAATCAAATGTAATTTTCGTTAGATAGATGATTTCAAATGAAAAAGTTATCAACTACACAGTTGCATAGCTTTTTAAGATCTACAACTTTTGGTTTGATCGCTTCTCCATGCGAGATTCTTAAATATCACTACACATTCAATTATGACTATTGAACATATTGCTTTAGTTGGTATTAACTCTATGAAATCATGCAAATCAAATAGAGGGACATCATAATGAATTTAAATAAAAAATGGTGAACTACAAAGTTACATAACTTTTCGAGATCTACAACTTTTTTGGTCGCTTCTTCATTCGAGATTTTGAACCACCACTACACACTCACTTGTGACCGTAAAGCATATGGACTCCCTTTGGTATTTACTCTATAAAATCTTGTGCTGTATATTTTGACATCCAAACGATCTCAAATCAAAAACGTTTTAAGTAAGTTGTAGATCTCGTCGAGTACTACAACTTTTGTACAAAACTCGTTTTCATCAGACATCATATGAGAAGTTTATGAAGTTTTTAGTGCAACATGTCACTGCCGATTCGTGTCTTGAACCAGCAGTGATGAAAATATCATTCTCGGTTCTTAGCCAAAACCAGCAGTGATAAGAAACGACATCCGAATATCAATGTTGGTCGGTCTTATCACTGCCAGTTTTTAAGAAAGCGATAGCGATGGTGCCGGCAGTGAATCTCAAATCTGTAGTAATGTTGAACCACCAGTGTACTAGCTTGTTCGTTCTCTATCGTTTTAATTTTATTCATTTTGTCTTCTGTATATTTGTGCATGAATTGGTGTAGAAGATTAATTACGAATATATCCTTGACTTTTATAGAGCACTAAGAGAATGATGTTCTTCAAGTATAAAGATTATGTAACAAAAGTTAAATTGGTACGGTTCTTGGTTTTGTCATTGCGATATATACATATAAATGTTTAAAAAGGTACATTTTAGCATATACGTACATTATTTTCATTCTATTTTCTAGAGTTTGTAACAAGGCTCCCCATTTTTCCGGTACTAATATGCCAGGTAAAAAACAGCTGGAGTATAATAATATTTTTGTACTTCCAATTGGCCCAGACTTTTGGAACAAAGTAATGGAGCTACTAACAGTATGCAATATGGTAACTAACCTTGGCACCCGCCGACGAGGTAAGGGTTGCCGTCGTAACCATCGTCGCAGTTGCATGTGTAGCCTTGGTCCATGGTCCAGCAAGAGCTGTGTTCACTCTTGCAGACCAAGCGGTGTACGTCTTGTGGGCAATCGTAACCATCAACGCTGCGGCGGTTTTCTGCTGGCAAGTCCTGCTTGACCCCAAAATTGAGGAGAAGGGGGACCTCCTTGAATCCGTCCGCCCACTGTGCAGAGTCGTCGATCCACCCCCGCGGCGTGACGAACACGGTTACAGGCTCAAGAGTCTGCTCCAAGGTGTGGTTGCCACTGTAGAGCCACCTGACCTGAACTGCTTTGGGCACGCCGCCAGAAATGAGGTTCGCCGCGCAGCATGATCTCGATGTACCGGTGCAGTACCTATTCATACGAATGTCGTACGCTTCAGTTGGGAATGGGTGGCCGCGGTCGTTGAAGAGGCAGAAGGAGGCACAGCCGCTGACGATCTTGGTGGTTTCTTCCCCAACGATGTCCGCGGAAAGCGTCGCCATCACGTTGCATCCGAAGACGACGAGCTCGTTTTCGGCCGACAGCAGGTAGCCGTGCTCCCTGAAGTCGCGGCCGAAATCGAGCGAGGCGTTCCAGCCGTCAGAGGTGAATAAGTCGCCTCTTGTTTTTATGATGATGGGGTCTGTGGGGACCACGCGCACCGTGCTGTTGCCGAGGAATATGGCGGTGACCCGGGTGCCGTCGCCGAGCAGCAGCCGCGGGGGGTGGTGGCTGGTGTCGCAGGTGAGGTTGAGCCCCGGCCAGTAGCAGCGGGAGGGCCCATAGCCGAACGGGTACGGCACGCTCACGTCGCCACAGGTGGTGCTGCAGCCGGGCTGCCCGATCGGCGCCGTGGCTGCTGCGGCCGACAGTTGTAACGCCATCGCCATCAGCGCCACCGCCGCAGCTGGTAATACCACAGCCGCAGAGGCCAGCGCCATTATGGGCAACTTGTACACTGCTTGGTTTTACTATACTTATAGCTACTACGTCGTTTTTCTACGGCGGCAGCAAGACACGCGCGGCTGGTGATGAACTGCAGCGTGCTGTGCCTACCCAGCGATGCAATCTAATTACTGCTGCTGTGCTGCCATTGTGCTACAATAGAGATCTTTGCATAGCGAGCTTAGGGCCGGAGGACCTAGTTATATACAGTAGTACTACACATGGACTCGATCGATACCTCGCGGGTTCCCGGAAATGGGCGAACGTGTGTTCGCATCGATCGAGGACAGATCTGTCACCAACCACGCTCGCGTGAAGCACGCGGCTAGCTGCCTCTGTCCTGCATCGCCATTTGAGCTTAACTATTTACTGCTCGGGTTGTCCTGACTACTCCATTGGCACACCCTGACTGGGTGGGCACAATTATGCAGTGTGTAACTACGGTCACAAACTGAGTTAAAGTAAATGGAATATGATAGGCTTTGTTGCAGTACACACAAATGACTGTGAGCCGTTAATTCGTTTCGATCGAATGGTTACGATCATCTATTACCTTTTAGGAGGTAATATATTTATTGAATTTTTCATTTTATTAAAAAAAGCTAAATAAGGAATATTTGGTAACATAGTCACTTTACATGCTCAATATATGTAACAGCTATATAGTTTATTAGAAAGCTACTCGGTTATGTAATATAGTTTCAATCGTGTTTGTATTTTGTAACATATTTTTTTAGACGCTAAAGTTCACGGATCAATTAATATATATTTTGGTTATTGATTTATTTCATACATGTATCTTATTTTATACACTAAATATGTAACGTATTTTTCATGCAAAGGGGCAAAGGGAACGATGCCCACAGAAAAGGAAGGGACCGTGTGCAAGGGGACCCTTTATCGCCGTACTTGTTTTTTATCTGCACGGAAGGATTCATGGCCTTGATACACAAAGCAGAGTAGGAGGGCAAGATAGGAGAAATAGGGTGTGTATGGTTCATGTGTAAGAGCTAGCCTGGCTAGCCAACTAAACCTGGGCAACTAAAGCCTGGCTTGGATAATGCAACATACGTTTGTTTGGTTGCAATGGCTAGCTTAGCCTGGCTTTTCCTGGGATGTGTTTGGTTGGGTACTTTGTTAGATAGAATCACCACATCTATGAACCGGTAAGTTCAACCTGTCGAAACATTTCGTCGAACAGCTGCTGAGCAAGGATGCCCGCCGTCGCCATGGGAGGCACTCATCTCTCCCTCAAGCACCTACTCTTCCTCTCTCCCTCCTCCACCTGCTCTTGCTCGACGCTGTGCAAAGCCACCGCGGAATTGTTTCCGCCCGTGGTCCCGAATCGTTGCCTGCACAGCCATGGCGGAGTCTGCGGCGAGATCCGGAATCGCGGAGGTCTGGTGGTCCTCACGCGCCCCCTGTCGCACGAGCCCGAGCACGAGCATGGAGCCATGGCGCGTCTCCTGTCGGGCGACCTTGCTGTAGCACGAGCCCACGGAGCCTCGCCAGCGGCGATTCTGGTGGAAGTGCACGAATCGACGCCGGCGCCTTCCACAACGACGCAGGAGTCCCGGCGCAAGCGTGGAGGAGATGGAGGAGGGCCGACGTGCGAGCATGGAGGTGGGGGTGAACGCTGGGAAGCCGGCGAGCTCCACGTTGGGGCGGCCTGAACTAGGCAGCGCAACGCGAGGATCTCCCGACTGCGAGAGAGATGCACACCGGGGGGTGAGACGAGAGCTGGCTCCCCGCGAGAACGGGCGATGTGAGCGTTTCTAGCAAGCCAACTTATCCATACGAAATGGGCTTGTGCAAGAATGGCTAGCCGGCCTTACAGAGAACTAAACACGTCCAAATTGTATTATGTAAGTCTAGTTAGAGGCTAAGTCAGGAACCAAACACAACAATAAATGTCTGTCAGAGAGTTCCAAGCTTCTCTCAGCCGTTGTTTTGCCGATGACTCATGAATTTTGATTCATGTAATTAGGGAGGATGCCACGCATTTGCAAGGTATACTATACCTCTATGGAACTGTTTGTTTCTCTTATAATTCGTGCTTTTCAGCTTGTTTTTCAGTCGGAATACTGTTTTTCTCTCACAACAAATTAGTCGGAACAATATTTCGATTTGTTTTTTTCAGCGAAACGAACCGAGCCCATGAAGAGTGCTATGGACATGTCATCCGTAAAGAAAAGTCTGTCGTGATATTAGGCAGAAACACCGAGAGTGAGAAGAAAGCAGCTGTCATGCAAGCTCTGAACTTATCCTAGGAAATTAACCTTTAATGACAAGTATTTGGGTTTACCCGTACATGTTGGGCAATCGAGAACAAAACCCTTTGAATATTATGTTGCGCCTTGTTTAGATGCCACCAAAATTCCAAGTTTTTTTATTCTCTCTCCATCACATCAATTTTTTAACCGCTTGCATGGAGTATTAAATGTAGGTAAAAAAAATAACTAATTACACAGTTTAGTTGGAAATCACGAGATGAATCTTTTGAGCCTAGTTGGTCCACGATTGGACAATATTTGTCAAATAAGATGAAAGTGGTACTATTCATCCGTTTGAAATTTTTTCAGCATCTAAACGAGGCCTTGGTCACGAGAAGCGCACTACTTAGCCGTCAGTCTAGCAGGCACAGCTTAGCTTATACTCCGTACTAGCTAAGACAGCTCAGCAAAGTCTGAGGTGGAAGAGTGAGAAACCATGAGAAAGAATGGGTTAGCCGATGCATGCGCCGACCGGCTGCTCACGTTCTCCAAAGTGCACGTGGGGCCCGGTGTCTTAACTCTCCGAGAGAAATAGCAGGAGGCAAGCCTGCGGACAACTAGGCCTCGTTTAGATTGCGAAAAAATTTCAACCCGATGAATAGTATCATTTTCGTCTTATTTGACAAATATTGTTCAATCGTGGACCAACTAGGCTCAAAAGATTCATCTCGTGATTTCCAACTAAACTGTGTAATTAGTTATTTTTTTTACCTACATTTAATACTCCATGCAAGCGGCTAAAAATTGATGTGATGGAGAGAGAGTGAAAAAACTTGAAATTTGGGAGGCATCTAAACAAGGCCCTAGCAAGGGAGAGAGTATACAAATGAGGTAGTAGCGGGTCCCACGTGATTAAAAAAAAAAATTTATAGTTTGTGAACATCCATGCTTATTGTATGAATTGGCTATAAGAATAGTCTATGACATGCGGATATGGCAACGTAATTAATAAAAAAATAGAGTAAAAATTTTAGAAATGGTTTCTTCATAAAAAAATCAGGTCTTCTCTTGACCTAATGCACTAAGAAACCATAAAATCGCCATTGAGGAGAAACCACCAGTTTCCAAAGAACTCGTGCCACACTCCCATTGGAGAAAGAAGATAGAGTTGGGAGAGAGAAAAAGAAAATAATTATTACATAAAGACACCTCCACTGTGAAGGTAGTTTCTATAGATGATTTCTTGTGTTATGGAAACCGCATCAGTTTCTTTCATTGGGACTGCCCTTAGATAAGGCCTTGTTTAGTTAAAAAAATTTCATCCAAAGTATCACATCGAATCTTTCGACACATGCATGGAGTACTAAATGTAGACGAAAAACAAAACTAATTGCACAGTTAGGTGAGAAATCGCGAGACGAAACTTTCGAACCTAATTAGTCCATAATTAGACACTAATTACCAAATACAAACGAAAGTGCTACAGTAGCCGAAACAAAAAAAAAATTCACCATATAAACGCGCCCTAAGTTTATTGAGCTGCTCTAAACAAAGGTACCAAGCTTTACCTGCAGATCCGACAGTTTAATTCCTTCCGAGAAAACACCGCGCAAATACTAATGTAGGGCATGAGGGCATGCATGTGTGAATGGCTTGACCAGAGATAGACATACGTACAAGGCACTGGCCTAGCGTCCGCACAAAAGTATCCAGCCACGTCTCTCCAACCTAGTCGCCACCCTGTCAGTCTGACTGCCTCCGAAAGACCAATGATCAGAAAGACCATGGGCCTGTTAGTTTAGACTTCAGCTTTTTTTACTTTTTAGCTTTTCTGAAAGCTGGTTATGCAAACGCAAGTCCTCTTTGTTTGGCAACAGCTTCCTCCCCGGCTCCCCCGACCGGCTACCCCCTCCCACCTGAGTTGAAGACGAGATCCCACAGGCCGGAGGCGAGAGCAGCAGTGCAGGCAGGCGCTCAACGCTCCGAATGACACTTATTTCATATCATAAATATTAGTATATGTTTTAAAAAGTTGGTCAAAATAGATCAGAGATGAATTGACTCAGCAATGTAGCTAGAATGTATTCTTTTTTCTAGGACCCAGGGAGTGTATATAGCTTATCTAAATAGTAGTCTAGATTATTGTGTAGCTAGTAGCAATATAATCATCCAGATTATTAATTATTATTGTTATAATCGCATAAGTTATTTTGCCGTTACCTATTTTAGATTATATAGACAACTAATACCGACAACATCCAAATATAACACCCTAAAATTTGCTTCTTTTGAAATAGAACTAAAATAATTTAATTTTATATTTTTGTGCTCATGAAAACATAGGAAAATAATATTTTTTCATTAAATTGAAATTTATCTTAAGGTAGAAATATGTTTGTTGTAATTAAGAATGACTTAGGAATTATTTCTCTAATACTCTACCTGACCATGTTAATGCTATAGAAGGAGTGCTCTGAGTGATCTATCCCTGTCAGTACTTATCATTTATATATATCTTATTATATGACTTGTTCCTGTTATGAGTAGAGTATTGGCTATGGTTATTTTCTCCTTCAATAATATAAGTTAACAATATATATCCATGCTAGACCTTCCCAGGGGTAAAAATATAATTAACGATACCTGAAATACTCTTGGGTAAAATGCTACAATGGTATAATTATCTGTGTGCTTGCGGCTACTTAGTATTCATAGATTTATATATAATTTCTCTAGTCACTTGCATTAATAAGAACTCCTTAGTGTTATTCTAGTAATAATACTATTTAGTATCAATACATATCTCTGGCATCATCACTAGGGATGACAACCTAGTTAAGCTAGGAGGTATAGATTTATAATAGGTGGCTAAGTATTTAGAATAAGTGACACGTTAATAAATACCAACAGCGTGCCAGTGGTAGGTGGGACCGGGTTGATTTAGGGTTTCATAAATGCACTCAACTAACTCCCCCTTGTACAATTTTTCCACTCCCTTTTTATAGGGCACTTCTTATAAAGACTTGCTTCTTACTATGCTACCCATATGTTGGCTATGGTACATCCTTGAAATATTCCTATGTTGATACAGACTAATAGGGATAGTTTCGGGTGTCTTCTTCTTCAACCACCTTTGCTTGATGGGCCTTGACCGCGAGCCCGCCTGCAGCCCATGGCTCGGCGCCATCGCCGTCTGAGAAGTCCCTTGACTTCCGGAGCCTCCGCCCGGGGTGACCTCCACCGGTACTTATGCGTCGAATCCTCATAGCCTCCGCCGGTATCTCTGGAGCCTCCGACCTTGGCTGCCCCCGGACACCTCCGCATCGGTAGTTGGAGCCTCCGCCCTGGACCGCGTCTGGATGCTTTCGCCTCGGTCTTGGGACCTTTGCCCTGAACGGCTTGACTGAGCGAGGGTCGCCGTCTTCTCGCCCCGCACAACGTCTATAAAGTTCGTTAATCATTAGCTTTTACTACGGCCTCGGTCTCTGGCCTCCGCGACTCATAACCAGGGACTCATAACCGCGTCCCAACACTGTTGTACATGACTCAAAATACATAAACATTAACAATTTCAATCCGATCATTTGGATGATCGATATGTATGAAAAATATGAAAAAAAAAAGTTCAGATCTTACTTGTACCGGTCACATTGTAAGATGGGATATGCAAGTCACATTGTGATGTTGTATGCTAGAACCTCCATGTATTTGATTAGAAAACTTGTTCAAGTATTTGAATGCTAGAAAATAATCTTAAGAAAACAGATAGGAATGTGTTGAAAATATTTGAATTTTATGGAACTATAACATATTTGAATATGCCTTTCAAAAAAAACATATTTGAATATTATTATAAAAAGTTGTGATCAAATGTTTGAATTTTATGAAATTCTAATGTATAAAAAGTTCTTTGAAAGATTTATATACAGTTTGAAAATAAAAGTTAACCTGTATCAAGAGGGAGGAAAGAAGATGACTCATCCGGATTGTTTTTTTTTGTTTTGTTTTGTTTTTGAATGCTCTCATCCACGTTCCTGAGATACAGTGCACCGGTTGGCGCTGGCGCTTGGCGGGCTTGCGGAGTAGTCCGGTGGATCCCATTAATGAAGGAGAGAGGAGTGATGGGACCGAGAGTGATGATTGAGTGCCTCTCCAAACGTCAATTGTGGCTTTGTTTAGATTGATGTTAGAAATTAGTATTCGGAACTGTAGTATTTTTGTTTGTATTTGGTAATTATTGTTTAATTGTGGTCTAACTAGGCTTAAAAGATTCGTCTCGTAATTTGCAATCAAACTGTGTAATTAGTTATTTTTTTTATCTATATTTAATACTCCATACATGTGTCAAAGATTTAATGTAATAGAGAGAGTAAAAAAACTTGCAATCTAAACCAGGCCTGTGCAGAGCCTGCAACTCGGCCAGGCCATCGTGCCGGCCGGTGTGGACATGGCCACGGCGTTCTACAGTACGCAGCAGGGAAGGAGCAGGGGCGCGTCTGCGGCAAGACTGGAGGCAGGCACGCGCTTGGCGTCCACGGCGACCTTGACTGGGGCACAAGGTCGCGCAGGGGTGCACGCAGCGTGGTGCAGGGGCGGAGCTGGGGCCGGGGCGGCCGTGTCGCACGCGGCGCTACTGCTAGCTTGGCGCGGAAGGGACGAGGGCGGAAACCGAGGCCGGTCAAATTTGTCTGCGTCCTCGCAGTCGTTGGCACGGAGAAAGAGGAGCGGCGGACTCCGACGCTGGGCGGCATCCGAGGCCGCGCGTTCGCGCATCAGCGCGCGCGCTCACACGAGCGGCAGCGGCGGCTGCTACCGTGCTCGACGAGAGGAAGAGGAAAGAGATGGGGGTTGACGGGTGGGCTCCACGCGCAAGAGAGAGAGGGAGAGAGAGATGAGGAGGAGGCGCTACCCTGCAATCAGTCAGGCTGTTCGTTTGCCTGTGGCTTGTCGTAAATGATCGTAAATTTTCAGCTAGAACAGTATTTTTCTCTCACACAAACCAGTCAACCGTACTTCTTTACGAACCAACAACAAAACGAACCAGCCAACCAAACAGGCCGAGTGTTGGAACATGCCCTCTATGAAATACACGAGCATAAAGGCTTATTTAGACGAGGTAACATTTATATTTTTCTTTACGAACCAACAACGAAACGAACCAGTCAACCGAACAGACCGAGTGTTGGAACGTGCCCTCTATGAAATACACGAGCATAAAGGCTTATTTAGACGAGGTAACCTTTATATTTTTAATAAATGCTTATATATACACGCATGCATCATCACGAAGGTTATATGCATCCTTCTTACTCGTTAGGAAAGCATCGTCACGGAGGCTTATTTAGACGAGGTGGCCATGTTCACTCCTCCTACGAGCCATATTATTTTAGGGAATGAAAAGTGTTTTTCTCTTATAAAAAATTAACGAACACCACTTTTAACCATGACTTTTCAGCGTAATTCCGGCTGTGCCTCTCATGCATGTCTTCTGCTCATGCCCTTCACGTGCATGTCTAATTAAAGAGCTAGTTTTCTTCTTATCCGTCTTGTTCGTTTGACTGATTTGACTTATAAGCCATGACTGAAAGTACCATTGATTGATTTAGGGTGAGAGAAAAATACTGTTCGTTGACTGATAAGTCATGACTTATGAGCCAAATACGACCCAGCGTCCCGAAAAGGATTAACCGAAAGCACGCGGCATGCCATTGCCAATAACCTGTGAAATCGGTACATAAAGCTGGTCGATTGTGCTGACTGTCGATTGAGTAGGACACTCGATCAGTTTAGCCAAGTACTGCAGTGGCACGTCGGGCTGCTACCTGGCGCCCCTCACTTCCAACGGCGTGCCCGTGCCTAATGGAGTCATGTGGCTCTACGGTGGAAATGTTAGCAACGCCTGGCGCGTGGGGAAGAAGAAGAACAGAGGACAAGATTGGATAGTTCGAGTTCAGTTTCATTCAAACAATCGATGATCCTATTACACGGGCATCGCTACCCCTTTTTTTCCGCAGGCAGGCAGCTGTTTGGCTTCTAGCGCTTCGACACACGCGGTCGGCGTGTTACAGGTTGGTTGGTCTTGATCTTTGGTTTGAAATTTGGTTTGGTCTAAAAATTTTTATGAGAAGGTCTCCCGGTTGAATAAGTTTTCGACCAAACCAACGAAATGGCGAATAGGGTGAATGACACAACTCATTGCTCCAGAGTGGGCCGTATACATTTGAGTTCTACTTTGGGCCTGGCCTGCCGAAGCACCGCGAGCTCTTCCGTTCTCGCCATCTTTAGACGAAGCTTCAGGCTCTCGATCAGCTTGGCTACTGACAGCTCCACACCTTTTAGGATACTTCTCCAAGTGTACGACATGGCCTTGCATGGTTGTGCATGTAGTAGAACATCCGTTGAATGGAAGCACTTTGCTTTGAGAATCTGGCACACACAAAGGGTTGGAATTTTGAGCCAAATGACACCCTTGTTTAGATAGCATCACAATGTTAGTGAATGTCCCTGATCAACCACCAGTAGAATCCGGGACTAAAGGGTCATCCTTTAGTCCCGGTTTCTCTCCCGGGACTAAAGATCTACCTTTAGTTTAGGTTGGTAATATCAACCGGGGTTAAAGAGGCCTTCCGACCTTGCCACGTGGGCCAGTCCTTTAGTCCCGGTTGGTATTACCAACCGAGACTAAATGTTTTCTTTTTTTTTCTTTTCTTTTGTTTCTATTTTCTTTTTCTTTTTTTTCTATTTTCAATTGATGATTCGTTCGCATTCTACGCTGCTAGCGGGACTTTCAATTTTCGTTCGCATTCTACGCTGCTACCGGGACTTTCAATTTTTTTTTCTTTTTTTTGTTTCTATTTTTAATTGATGATTCGTTTTGGCTTTCGAATACGTATTCTACGCTGCTAGAATATACGTATTCTACACATTTATAATGTTTAGTCAAGAATGCAGCGGTACGATCTTATAGAACAGATCCTGTTCAAGTAAGATCATGGTGCATGGCTCCAGAGCTGAGCTTTTAAGTTAGCTTTCACTCTTCTGAGCAAGCGAGGTGGTGCTAATAGGTGGGACTGGCCAGCAATTCCAGCATATTGCATACTAGGCCACTCCATTCTGGTATATGCTCTCTCCTATGTGTGGGCTTTAGGTCGAGCCGGCCCATCGAGGCTCCTGTAAACGCCCGGGACTAAAAGACCTTTAGTCCTGGCTGATAATACCTTTAGTCCCGGCTCGTAATACTAGCCGGGATTAATTGATTTGGTCGTGTTCAGTTGCATCGGACCCATGCATGTTGCATGTGTCTGCAGATAGAGCAGCCATGAATGCGTCGACGTCGACGGCACGATGCGAGGCTATAGTGAGCCCCCCCACCCAATGCAAAGAGCAAACTAATCAGCATTTGTGGTCACAAACACAAATTTTTGACCACAATAGCTAGGCTAGGCTACCATGCTAACGTGCACCCTGTCAGTGTTAGCTCAAAAGACTGCCTGTTACAGTTTCAAGCTTTAGTCCCGGTCGGTTGGGGACTAAAGGTGCCTTTCTAATCATTCAAATCCACAGATAATGTATATTTGTATGTAGGTATCTCTGAAGTTTCCTCCCTCGACGGCCAAGCACACAAGTACGTCTCGATCGCCATCATGCATGCGTCGTCACTCTTCATTTCTTATTGCTACTTCCTAGTACAAGTAAAGCACGGCAACAAATGTAAGCAGGGGACAGCACCCTGTCAGTGTCAGCTCAAAAGACTGTCTGTTACAATTTCAAGTTTTAGTCCCGGTTGAAGACAGCATCCGGGACTAAAGGTCTCTTTCTAGTCCCGGACAGAGCCTCTAGCCGGGAGTAGACTTTTACTCCCGGTTGGAGGGACCAACCGGGAGTAAAAGTTAACCTTTAGTCCCAGTTGGTAGTTCCAACCGGGACTAAAAGTCCCCTGCAGCAAAAGTCTGCCGCAGTAGCCGTTGGGCAGGGACCTTTAGTCCCGGTTGACCTACAAACCGGGACTAAAGGTCTCTCTAGTTCCGGACGTGAAATATATCGGGACTAAAGCAAAATTTCAAGCTGGATCAAATGTCGTTTCTCTACTAGTGAACCCCACGCCACCTCTTTCTTTTGGCAGCTTCATTCTGTCCCAACTGACCCAATGCATATTAGCCCTTGTTTAGTTGCAGGAAGTTGGAATTTGGGGCTACTGTAGCACCTTCGTTTTTATTTGGCAATTAGTGTTCAAACATGAACTAATTAGGCTCAAAACGTTCGTCTCGTAATTTCCCACCAAACTGTGCAATTAGTTTTTTTTCATCTATATTTAATGCTCCATGCACGGGCCGCAAACATTCGATATGACAGGTACTGTAGCACTTTTTTGGAATTTGAGGTCAACTAAACAAGGGCTTATTCTTCTCCTTGTCTTGTTGACTCCACTAATATTTGCAGATGATATTGCTTATCTGGTCGCACATATCTTTGTATAGGTCAAAACAGCCCATAGCATAGGTCGGGATCGCTTGCGATGAACACTTCTTTGCCAGCCTTTGACAATAACCGCTCCTTTCATCCTTATACCTGCTGGCACACCCTATCCTTTAAATATTCAATGGTTTTTGTTCTTGATTGCCCAACATGTACGGGTAAACCAAATACTTATCATTAAAGGTTTCCTGGGTTAAGTTCAAAGCTTGCATGACAGCTGTTTTCTTCTCACTCTCGGTGTTTTCGTTGAATATCACGGCAGACTTTTCTTTATTGATGGCATGTTCAGAGCACTCTTCATAGAGGTCTAGTATACCTTGCAATTTGCAAATACGTAGCATTCTCCCTATTTGGACGAATCAAAATTAATGTCATCGGCAAACAACAGGTGAGAGGATGCTTGGAACTCTGTGATAGATCTTTATTCATCCTATGCTGCCCTCCTCCTCTACTTTCTGTATCAAGACCGAGTACCCTTCTGCACAGATAAAAAAAACAAGTATGGCGATAAATGGCCCCCCTTGCCGCAACCCTATTCAGGCACAAAGGGATATGTTAGTCTATTTACTTTAACTCAGTATGTGACCATAGTTAACACACTGTATAATTGAGTCCACACAGCCGGGCAGTCGAGAAATCGATTTATTTAGGGACAACGGGGAGTATAATATTTAGAATGGCCTCTTGGCTAGCGAACGGTATGTGACCATAGTTACACACGGCGTGATTGAGTTCACCCAATCGGGCAGTCGAGCGATCAATTTATTTAGGGACGAAGCGGAGTATATATAATAAATAGAATGGCCTCTCCCTACTGGAAAGTCGAAATTTCGTGACGGTTTTGATTTTTTTTGCGGTTATTGAGAAAACCATCAGGGTAAATGTATTTTTTTGACGGTTTTCATAAAACACACATGGAAAATTCGTAACCGTCAGGGAAAATTCTTATTATCTGTGAGTTTAAGAAACCGACAGGATAATTAATTACCCTGTCGGGTTTTCAATCACTCCCAAAAAAATTTACATTATCCTGTCGGTTTGTTTGTTTTCCCTGACGGTTATTTAAATTACACACAGGGAAATTAGTTGTGAGGCAAATCTCCACCGCAGATGCACGAGGGCGCGAAAACAAAAAAAAAGCCCACCCAAAATTTTCGTTTCGCCTCTCCAAAGGCCCAGAGGCGGGCATTGGGCCCTCTAAAAAATTTCCTCCCGCGTGCATTCAGGAAGAGGGGAAAAAAGGAAAAAAAAGAAAATAGCAAACCCTATCCTCCCACCGCACGCTCCCTCCCCCAGGCGCCGCAATCCGACTCGGGTCGTGAACTCGCGACTCCGCTTCTTCCCCACGCCGCTCCTGCGCCCCCCTCCCAACGCCGGCCGCTCCTCCATGCCCCCACACCCACGCCCGCTCCTTCGCGCTCTCCCCCACGCCGCCCGTGCGCCCTCGCCACGCCGCCACGCCCCCACGCCGCCCGTCCGCTCGTCCACGCTGCGGCGCCTCCCCTGCAGCTCCTCCACGCCACGCCGACAGAAGGTCGCCGCCCCGGACACGGACAGGACGTCGCGCCTCCCCTGGACACCCCTCGGCTCCTCCGCGGTCTCCACCGAGAAACACACTTCTGCTGCCCCTACTCCACGCCTGCGAGCAGCGGAGGTCCGGCGGAGGCAGCCACACCAGATCTGGAGAAGGCCATGACTGAGGATCCACGCTGGAGGTGAAGGGCCCGTGAGGAGCTTCCTGGTTCTAGAATCAAGGTTAACCTATGTTCTTTTTCTCCTTGTGATGTCTGCATATATTATACTTTGGCATTTCGCTGTGCTTTAGTTTAGTGAGAACTTCACTTAAACAACATTAAAGAAGGTGAATCCAGATCGTTTTAGGGAGAACTTTACTTTAGTTCTATATTAATAAAAAAAATCTGTGATTGCTTCTCGATCTGAAATAGTTCATGTCAAAGATAGTGTATGCTTGGTTTTTATGCGGTGTACTTTCTATGCATATTGAGTGTTTGTTCTGTTACCTAAAATAAAGCTAGTCAGAAAATGTGATATCTAATATATTAACCTTTCAATACAGAACTAATTAACATGTCAAACTGTACATGGATATATAGTGGTTGGCAGCGTGGTAAAGCTCTCTCTAATGAATGGATTAATCAAAGCAATGAGTTCTTGAATCATGCATTTGCATTTCCGGGTGTAGCTCAAAATGGTAAACTTTGCCTAGGTGTGGTGCTGCTGTAATGTTACCTAAAACAGATTATTGTTAATTTTCCATCTGTATATATTGCTGTATATATTGCTTACTCTGGTAGTTGTGTACTCTAGATGAAGTCATAATGCTGAAATGGAAGTTGGTTTTGAAAAATGGTGTTTCTTACCTAAAATAGATGTCAGAAAAAAGGAAGTTTTGCTACCAAATGTCCCTGAAGTGTGTGTGTTGCCTATTCAAATCTCCTAGAAAGATTGATCTCATGAATCAATTGTTGGCATGCCAAGTTTATAGAAACATATATTGGCATCTATACTGTAGAACATGCGGCAAAAGCTTTGCCATCCCTTATAAAAAAAAATCTATACTGTAATACCAAATAATCAGCTCATACTATGATGCTAGTAGTATCAATTGGTCATGCAGGGCAACAGGTCCTCATATAAGCAAACAGATTGGTCCGTGCAAAGCTTTAATTTATCTAATCATGCAAACCAACCAAAGCAAGATCTGCAGGCTGATTTTTCTGGATGTTTGGATGGTCTGCATTATAACTGAACTTGACAAATCGCATCAGACCTCCCTGCTCCGCAGGAACACAAAAACCGTGCAGCTACTGGAAGGACGAGCAGACCTATCGGAGGGGTGCGATCTTTGTGATCTGCAGCACGACAGCAACAGAGAAACAAAAAAAGAACTAACAAGAACAAGACCAAAATATAATAATAAGTAGCATAATCTCAGGCATATATTCATCGAAGGATCCTTGGTTCACAAGAATACAAGTTCTGATTCAAACTGCAGCAACCTTCAATTCAAGTCTTTAAAAAGATTAAAAAAAAAGTTCCAGCAGGTACCACTGTAGCACACCCGGCAGTCCCAACAGCCCATCACAGATTCAAGTCTTCGTCAAACATTAGAGACCAAAAGACAATTATGTACAAGACATCAAAGTTTATGATTCACAGACCACCATCACCTCCTTTTGACTCGCTTCCTAGTTTGCCGAAAGCGGTATTTCACCACTAGAACTTTCATCACCACCCACAAAAGCATCGTAGTTTTCACTACACCGCCTTTGTGTTTGAGCAGGGGGCCTCACCATGGACCTCGTGGTGCAACGCGAAGTAGGCGGAGTAGGATTAAATCTTAGCGAGGATTCGTCTGTTGACATTCTCCTAGCAGGATTCTTGGAACCAACCTGCAAAGATTCTTCCTAGGAGCAGATTTACAGGGCACGACCGGGTTGCCTTCTTTGTCTTGGCGACCTGGCAACTTCAAAGCATCTTTAGCATCTTCAACAATTCCATTGATTTCGGTTGTAGGATTTGCCAATAACTCCGTCGGAAAAGCTACAGGAAGTCTCTTCTTCACGCATGTTTCTGACACAAAGATCGGATCGAGCGAGTCCCCATTTCTGGCACCATATTGAGCAATTCCACTATGCATGCACCAAGTTCTTCTAAGTCAATTCCAATAGTTGGAGCAAGTGGTGCCTTTGCTGCAGAAAGGAGCCCATGCGCTTCGTTGGAGAGCAAGTCGACTATGCATTCATCAAGTGTTTTCGGGTCAATTCAATAGATCGAGCAACCGGGTCGCGCTGCTGAGAAAGGAACCCATGCGCTGATGGAGAAGTCGCATTGGCATGGGCATCTGCGTCTCGGGAGGCACTCCGAAGTTACCACTGGCGGAACCATCGAATGTTGGGAGTCAAGCTGGGAATTTGGATGTAAAGTCTTGATGATTCCACATAGCGAGGTCTCCTCTAGAGCTTTCAAGCTGAAATGGAAAATTGAAGAGAAGATGTAAGATTTGAAGCCAAGTCTGCAGCACTAATGGTAACAAAATATTGATAGCTCATATGCCAAACTTCAAAATCATGATACAAGATTTAAGCATGATTATTAGCAATGATTAGCGAATAACAATAATTAGTTCTCTGTGAACTTCTATAAGGGAAATTCAAATTATTAGTATTGATTAACAATGCGAATAAATTAAAATATTTGAGGTCCAGAATTTCGGCATCCTAAACTTAGATGGGTCGCTTTACTGGTTCAATATCCCAAATGGTAGGAGGGCGACAAGTGAACCACATAAAATGAAATATAAGCACGGAAGGCATATTGTTTTCAGAGCACATGGGACTCTTAGTCATCAAAGTCTCCATAGTATACTTTCAAGATAAAGAGATGATCAATACCTTAAAGTTGTCGAAGGAGATCACGCCATGGTGGCACTTAGCGTTACCAATAGTACTCATCAAAGTCTCCATAGTATATCTTGATTGATCCGAGGACGGTTCTTGTCCTCAATCTCCGTCGATTTCAAGTTATCCACAATGTATCCCCGACAACCGAATATATCTGATTAAACATGGCTCTATACACAAAAGCAGAGAGCACCGTAATTATTATTATGCAACCGGGCATAGTCATTGACTTGTCGATTTGTTAAGAGTCCACGCCTTCCAAGTTACGATAGAGTCCCTCAAATGCTCATAAACTATTGCACACGGTCATAGTCCTTATGCTTGTCATATCCTGTGTGTACATGGCTGCATTTACGTTTATCTTTTGTTGAGTACTAGGCATTAGAAATTTTGAAATGAGAATGAGGTCCTCTCTTTTCATCAAGGCCAATATATCTGCAATTTCCAACGACATTTTTGGATCCCCCAATTCAGTTCGCAATTTAGCAAAGTCTTTCTGCTGTTGCTTATTGTATTTAAGGGGGGCCTTATCACCTCGAAGGCAGTCTCAAGAGATGATAGATCTCCTCCGGTGTGATGTATCCAATTACATCTTTCTCAGTAGTTGCACTTTGATCCTATTCTCTTCAAGATCAACTATTTTCATACACAAATTGGTTTCCTTGCGCTTGATTGTTCCCAACCGTAGGTTTAGGAAAGTTGAAAACCCGAGTCCTCGACACGCTTAACTTACGCATCATCAAGAAGTTTCGCTGCCGATCATAACGTCTAGGGGCTTGAAGCCAAAGTCAAGACACAAAGCGCATGAGTACTCATCTCCTACTTGTGCGCCCAACCGCAAGCCCGGAATTTCGACTCTTCATCCGGGAGGGATTAAATGCATAATCATGAGCCAGGAGAAGAATTTTAGTTGTACAAACTAAAATTCTTCTCCTGGCTCATGATTATGCATGGTCGTGTAACAGTAGGCAGCAAACGGGGTGATGAAGGATGACTTGCTTTGATCTTCTTTGCGGAGGGCAATTTGATGATAGCCCGAGTAGCAATCAAGAAAGGACGATAAAAAGTGATTTTACCATATAGAGTCTACTATCTGATCAATGCAAGGTAGGCCGAAGGGGTCCTTCGGGCAATCTTTGTTGAGATCTATGTAGTCGACGCACATGCGCCACTCTTTCGAGTTCTTTTTCTGGATGAGTACCGGGTTGGCTAGCCAGTTAGGGTGAAGAATTTCCCTAATGAAGTCGGCTGCCAATAGCTTGGTAATTTCCTTCTTGATTGTCGCTTTCTTATCTGGTGAGAATCGTCATAAGCGTTGCTTGATCGGCTTTGAGCCGGGATTTAAATCCAGTTTGTGCTCAGCCAACTCTCTCGGGACACCCGGCATATTAGCCGGTTTCCATGTGAAGATATCTCTGTTTTCTCTAAGAAAGTTGGTGAGCGCGAGTTCCTATTCCATAGAGAGGTGGGCGCTGATGATAACCATCTTGGAGGGATCACCGGTACCTAGATCAATCTCAATGGTAGCTGTTTTGGAGGGGGGAGCAATAATTCCCGCCTTGTTTGTTGGAATCTCTGTGTCTTCTGGGTTAGTCTGCTGTGCGAGGTTGGTGATCTCCCGCGCTTCATAGACTTGCTAGGTTATGGCTACAATCTAGATGGTTTCCGTGTCATAGTCGTACGAACGCTTGAGGAATCCTCGGAAGGAGAGTACACCATTAGGACCTGGCATCTTGAGCAAGAGGTACGGGTAGTGCGGTACGGCCATGAATTTGGCCAGAGCAGGTCGACTGAAGATAGCATGATATGATGATTCGAAATCAGCCACCTCAAACTGGATGAACACTGTTCAGAAATTGTTTGAGTTGCCAAATGTTACAGGGAGCGTGATCCGTTTGAGTGGCATAGCAGCTTTGTCGGGTACTATCCCATAGAATGGGACGTCAGTTGGAGTGAGTAGGTTGGTGAAATCCAGGCCTATCTTCCTTAACGGGTCTGCGAATATAATATTTAAACCTGCGCCACCATCAATCATGACCTTGGGAACTATCATGCCGGCTATTGTAGGACCCAGGATGAGTGGGTAGTGGTCGGCATTAGTCACGCTAGTCCATTGATCCTTTCTGGAAAACTAGATCGAGTACTCAGACCAATTAAGGTACTTTGGCATCGCGGGTTCTCCTGCCATGATGTCCCAAAGGGCCAGCTTCCCTGAGTTGAAGAGGTGGTAATCGACAAAGATTACTGCAATTTGGCCCTTAGGTTGTTGAAATCCAGGGTCAGCATTGTCGTCTCCGTCTTTGTTGTTATCATCTTTGCCCTTGCCCTTATTACTTTTGGAGTAGAAACCTAGTTCTTGGAGTTGTCTGCACTCGGCTGTCATGTGCTTGGCGTTTTTGTGGAAAGGGCAGGGTAAATTCTTGAGGTCTTCAAACTTTTTGTTGTTCTTGTTCGACTTCTTGGACCTGTCTGCGGAGGCAACTGTGTTGTCGGGTCCTCTCTTCCTAGTAGATGGGCCACCCTGATTGCCGGTTGGAATCGTAACCTTTGTCTTGAGGGCCACGTGGGAATTGTTCGTGAGTACGTTCTTCAGATGCAATCATATTTTGTACTGTGCGCTTGAATTCTTCTGCGGTTTCTGGGTTGTCATCGTAGAATTTTTCAAATTGCCACTTGTATTTGATCCCGTTAGCGAAGTGATCTATCACCTCCCTGTCCATGATGTCAAAAACTTGGGCTCTGATTTCTGCAAAGCGGTGATAGTACTCCTAAAAGGATTCGTCTGGCTTCTGTTTGCACGTTATGAGTTCGTTCCGGGTACTTGGAGTGGTGAGTACTCAAAAAAATTCGCAAAATTTTCACTGAAGCCGTCGCCAAGTCAATAGAGTGGGCTCGTAGTCTATCAAACCAGGCCAGGGGCACAGTGTCCAGTGCCATGGGGAAATATAAAACTTTCATGTCGTCATTGCCACCCGCCAATTCTATGGACTGGGAGTAGATACGCAACCATTGGTTGGGTTCTGTTTTCCCGTCGTACTTGGTATGGTTGGATGGCTTGAACTTGTTGGGAAGCCAGACGTTGAGTAGTCTATGGAAAAACACGGAATCTATATCGGTGGGATGCTAGCTTCCTGACTCGACTCGCCTCCGCCTTCCCTATTGTTGTCTTTGGTGCCCGTGGTAGTCGATCGCATGACTCTTTGATTCTCGCTCGTTACCCCGAGGTCCTAAGGTGAGGCGAAATTTGGCCTTCGCTCTCGGGCCTCGGGAAGGGTTATTTGAGATGCCCTCTTGTTTTTGCATCCGAAGGGTCATTGATTTTAGGATGACCTTGAGCCTATTGTTGTTCGGAGTAGGGTCGGTATGGCCGCCATCTCTTCTACTGGCGTGAGGCGTTGGCGTGGGGTGTAGTAATGACCCTGTGATAGGCTACTTCCATGAATTTGGTCGAGGTTACGTGGACGCTAAGGCTCTATTGGCGCCACGGTCTCGACGACATCGTCTCGCTTCCTCATCTCGAATCGTTGTTCGTCAGACGCCGCCGCTGCCAATTAGCGTCGTCGGTCAACTTCTTGACAAGCCACGGTACTGTTCCCACTCTTCCTTGCGGTGTTAAAAGCGCGTTTGCGATGGATTTGTCGAGCTTTATTCTTCTTTTTCCTAGCCACTCTCTGCTCATCTGTTTCTCCATTAGGTGGGGTTGTGTCCGGGGAGATGTCGAACAAAGCCTCTTCCCCATCTTGGATGTCGGATGGGGTAGGCATAGGGATTTGGGGTGGTTGGCCAGCCATGAAAACTTCTCTGGAGTGCCTCGTAGCCGAGTGTGTTCCAGATTCTACAATCATTGCAGTGCCCAAAATCTCTGTAGAGTCACGATCGTTACTGTCCGTTGGTAGGGTATTGTCGTCTTGGTAAGGCAAGAGTTCCACCATGCCGACTAAACGAGATGGATCTGTTAGAGAGATGCCAGGTTGAGCACCCGACCAATGGATGATGCCACCTTTAGGCGTGATGGATAGGACTAATCCTTTTCGGGCACCCATGATGGGGATCTCCTGCTCAGATTGCATGAGGTAGCTGATTGAATCTTGATAGATCAAGGATGAATTGTTGAGTCTGAGTGGAAAACAAACTGGGTCTTCGAGTTGGACTTGAGAAAGGGCTCCTAACTCGGACTGAGGTGTCGTGTCCGGGTGGGAGTCGTGATTACTGGTGACCTCCTGAATCTGAGTCGAGTTGGAAATTGAGAGATGCGAACACTTCTCGGTGAGTTGATCCATCATGATCGACGAGGCATCTGGTGAAGCCTGAGGCCCTGGGATCTGGATGAGATGGCTTTGGATCTCGCTGTGGTTGTCTACCTCACAGATCTAGGAGCCAAAGATGAAGGTGGTTCCTGCCGAGAAAACCATGTTGAGGTCCGCCAGTTACACGAGAAGAGTACTAGTCCTATTACAGAATCTAGCTTTCATAGTAAGCCGACTAAGTCAATCTGGAATAGCGTCAAGTCCATGCCATCTTGTCTCGTGTCCTTCAACAGATTGTGGGTCGGCCCAGGGCCGGTCCGGGTAGTATCCCTATAGGGAACCCCTAGGACCCCGGTCCGTTGTCACCCACTTCATGGACACAGCCCCTCCCCTCAAAGTATGCAACCAAAGATTAGCTGACCCAGTAAAGTGCATAACAGCAATTTTAACCCATCTATAGCTGTCAATTGAGTAAACATCAAAATAGGACTAAGCTTTCTTAACCCACAATCTAGGATTAGACCAATCAAAAGGAAGGAAAGGATAATTTGGCGAAAGCAATTGGGTGGTAGGTGATGGCGAGCATGAACTCTCGGATCACAAAGATGCGAGAATCATCATCAACGTAAATACGTGCAAACTTGTGATGAGTATTCCTTTTGCGGACCGGGAGGTGGATCTGGGATGGTCCACCCCAAATCTAGCGCCCGGTGGTGGGGCTCATGACGGTGGCCAATTGGCCCAAATGGTGCCTCGGACGAGGATGGCCCCAGATGAGCGGAGCCCGCCGCCTTGTCAGCCGACGTCGATTTGGGGTCGAAGTCGGGGTCAGGGTGCGGGTGCGGCAATTGGATCTCGTCTTCGGTCACCACCTGCTTCGATTTGCCGCCAAAGAAGTGCTCCATGCGCTCCCCCAAGTAATTCACCACGTGCTCGAGATCAAGAACGCGATGTTTCACCTCCGTCTTCCATGCTTGAAGTTGGTCTTCGCCAGCTTCATCTCCACCATTGAGTGCTTGAGTTCGGTGATCCCCTTGGAGTTCTCGCCGAAGCGAGAGAGGATCCGCCAATTGCTCCTTTGGGGTCGCCATCGACATCGCCTATGGGTGCGAGTACAAGTGATGCGCCAGATTGCGGCCATTCGATACCGATTTGTCACCGAAATCAATTGATAGTGGTAGTGGAGATGTATCTTAGAACATTATATCGATCGTCTAAGCGAGCGGATGCCATCGTCCCCCGAAGCCGCCGTAACCGGGTTCTCCGTTACAAGATCAAACTCGACTTCGCCCGTTCTCACTCTCTCCTTTTATAGGATGCGGCGCAGACCGCCCGTTACATGGGCCGGCTCCTACCGCCCAACGAAGCGCAGATTTCGTTTAGTTGTTCGTTTACTCATCACGCCTCCCTTTCAATGTCTTCTTCTTGAGTGTGATCCCCAACACCGGTGACACAAGAGCAGCGGGAGGGCCCAAAGTCGAAGGGGTACGGCACGCTCATGTTGCCGCAGTGGTGTTGCGTACCAGCAACCCGATCGGTGCCCGTGTTGGCGTCGTGGCATTCTTTGGTGTCGCCGAGAGCGCAACGCCATCATCGCCATTGCCATCGGGACCATCGCCCGCAGCAGGTATTAGCACAGCTGCAATGATCGGGCGCCATTATGGAAATATGGACAACTTGTACGCCTACTAGTTAGGTCGATTTTTACGGGCGTCAGAAGGCACGCTACGACGCAAGACCGATGATGAGCTGCTGCTGGTTGTACCTACCTAGTGACGCAATCTATTTACTGCTGCTGTGCTGCCATTGTGCTACAATACAATGGTCCGTTAAACTTCATTTGAAAAAAAAAATTTGAAACACCATTTTGGCTGATTTGTTGTGAGACAAAACACCTGTTCCGGATGAAAAACAAGCCGAAAAAAGACGGATTATAAGAGAAGCGAGCAGGGCCAATAGAGATCTTTGCATTGCGAGCACGGGGCGGAGGACCTAGCTATATACATACATATGGACTCAAATTCGATACTGCGGGCTGCGGCTCGCTTGGTGGTACGTTCCGGAAATGGGCAAGCGTGTTCCCATCGATCGACGACAGATCTGTCGCCACTCACCAACCACTCGGCGTGCAAGCACGAGGCTGCGCCTACATCCGCGCTTAACTTATTTAGCCCTTGTTTGGTTCCGACCCTAAAACTTTACACTCAATTCCATCGAATGCTTCGATATATGCATGGAGTATTAAATATAAATTAAAAAATAACTAATTGCACAGATTGCGACTACTTTACGAGACGAATCTTTTAAGCCTAATTAGTCTATGATTTGACAATAAAGTGCTACAGTAACACATGTGCTAATGATGGATTAATTAGGCTTAATAAATTCGTCCCGCGGTTTACTGACGGATTATGTAATTTGTTTTTTTATTAGTATCCGAACACCTCATACAACACTCCTATGTAACACCCATACAAGCAGTACTGTGACTGTCCAGATTTATCTATTTTGTGACCTTTTAGAGGTGGAAATGATATTATATAAACCATGATGTCTTCAAGCAAATGTCCATAGAATTGTAATGGTTTCTGGCAAAGACATAGTTTTTTAGTGGCAGTTGGGTGTCGTGTTTCTGCTCCTGCTTGCAGGTCTAAACTTCTGGTTCCTCTGAAACAGTCGCAGTACTGCTTGTATTTCCGTTGGTTATGCTAAAAGATGGTTCAATCAAATGTTGGATCGATGAACTAAAAATGATGAAAATTTGAAAGCAATTTGTTACCTCCTAATATTTGCATTTGTACAAACTAAAATTCTTCTCCTGGCTCATGATTATGCATTTAACTGTCCTCCCCAGATGAAGAGTCAGAATTCCAGTTTGCAGTTGGGCGCACAAGAAGGAGATGAGTACTCAGGCAGTTTGTGTCTTGACTTTGGCTTCAAGCCCCTAGATGTTATGACTGCAGCGGAACTTCTTGATGATGCAGAAGTTAAGCAGGTCGAGGACTCTGGTTTTTCAACTTTCCTAAACCTACAGTTGGGAACAATCTGCGAGCGTAAGGAAACCAATTTGTGTATGAAAATAGTTGATCTTGAAGAGAATAGGATCAAAGTGCAACTACAGTAAGATGTAATTGGATACATCACACCAGAGGAGATCTATCATCTCTTGAGACTGCCCCGAGGTGATAAGGCCCCCCTTAAATACAATAAGCAACAGCAGAAAGACTTTGCTAAATTGCGAACTGAATTGGGGGATCCAAAAATGTCGTTGGAAATTGCAGATATATTGGCCTTGATGAGAAGAGAGGACCTCATTCTTATTTCAAAATTTCTAATGCCTAGTACTCAACAAAAGATAAACGTAAATGCAGTCATGTACACACAGGATATGACAAGCATAAGGACTATGACTGGTGTGCAATAGTTTATGAGCATCTGAGGGACTCTATCAGAACTTGGAAGGCCAGGACTCTTAACAAATCTGACAAGTCAATGACTATGCCTGGTTGCATAATAATAATTCTGGTGCTCTCTGTTTTTGTGTATAGAGCCATGTTTAACTGTATATTCGGTTGTCAGGGATACATTGTGGATAACTTGAAACTGACGGAGATTGAGGACAAGAACTATCCTCGGATCAATCAGTATACTATGGAGACTTTGATGAGTACTATTGGTAACGCTAAGTGCCACCATGGCAGGATCTCCTTCGACAACTTTAAGGTATTGATCATCTCTTTATCTTGAAAGTATACTATGGAGACTTTGATGACTAAGAGTCCCATGTGCTCTGAAAACAATATGCCTTCCATGCTTATATTTCATTTTATGTGGTTCACCTGTCAGGCCCTCCTACCATTTGGGATATTGAACTGTAAACTGACCCATCTAAGTTTAGGATGCCAGAATTTCCTGGACCCTGAAATATTTTAATTTATTCTGCATTGTTAATCAATACTAATAATTTGGAATTTCCCTTATAGAAGTTCACAGAGAACTAATTATTGTTATTCTGCTAATCATTGCTAATAATCATGCTTAAATCTTGTATCATGATTTTGAAGTTTGGCATATGAGCTATCAATATTTTGTTACCATTAGTGCTGTACTTGGCTTCAAATCTTACATCTTCTCTTCAATTTTCCATTTCAGTTGAAAGCTCTAGAGGAGACCTGCTATGTGGAATCATCAAGACTTTACATCCAGTCCCCAGTTGACTCCCAACATTCAGTGTCTGCCGTGGTAACTTCTGGAGTGCCTCCTGAGACGCAGATGCCCATGCCAATGCGACTTCTCCATCAAGCGCATGGGTTCCTTTCTGCAGTGCAGCCAGTTGCTCGATCTATTGGAATTGACCCAGAAACACTTGATGAATGCATAGCTGGACTTGCTCTCCAACGAGCGCATGGGCTCCTTTCTGCAGTGCAGCCACTTGCTCCAACTATTGGAATTGACTTAGAAGAACTTGGTGCATGCATAGCTGGAATTGCTCAATATGGTGCTGTAAACAGGGGACTCGCTCGATCTGATGCTGGTGCTGTAAACATGCGTGAAGAAGAGACTTCCTGTAGCTTTTCTGACGGAGTTATTGGCAAATCCCACAACTGAAATCAATGGAATTGCTGAAGATGCTAAAGATGCTGAAGCTGCCAGGGCTGCCAAGACAAAGAAGGCAACTGGTCGTGCCCAGAAATCTGCTCCTAGGAAGAATGCTGCAGAAGTTGGTTCCAAGAATCCTGCTGGGGAGAATGCTGCTGAGACGAATCCTGCTAAGACGAATCCTGCTCTGCCTACTTCGCGTTGCACCACGAGGTCCATGGTGAGGCCCCCTGTGCTCAAACACAAAGGCGAGGTAGTGAAAAACTACGATGCTTTTGTGGGTGGTGATGAAAGTTCTAGTGGTGAAATACCTGCTCGGCAAACTAGGAAGCAGGTCAAAAGGAGGTGATGGTGGTCTGTGAATCATAAACTTTGATGTCTTGTACATAATTGTCTTTTGGTCTCTAATGTTTGACGAAGACTTGAATCTGTGATGGGCTGTTGGGACTGCCGGGTGTGCTACAGTGGTACCTGCTGGAACTTTTTTTAAAATCTTTTTAAAGACTTGAATTGAAGGTTGCTGCAGTTTGAATCAGAACTTGTATTCTTGTGAACCAAGGATCCTTCGATGAATATATGCCTGAGATTATGCTACTTATTATTATATTTTGGTCTTGTTCTTGTTAGTTCTTTTTTGGTTTCTCTGTTGCTGCCGTGCTGCAGATCACAAAGATCGCACCCCTCCGATAGGTCTGCTCGTCCTTCCAGTAGCTGCACGGTTTTTGTGTTCCTGCGGAGCAGGGAGGTCTGATGCGATTTGTCAAGTTCAGTTATAATGCAGACCATCCAAACATCCAGAAAAACCAGCCTGCAGATCTTGCTTTGGTTGGTTTGCATGATTAGATAAATTAAAGCTTTGCACGGACCAATCTGTTTGCTTATATGAGGACCTGTTGCCCTGCATGACCAATTGATACTACTAGCATCATAGTATGAGCTGATTATTTCGTATTACAGTATAGATTTTTTTTTATAAGGGATGGCAAAGCTTTTGCCGCATGTTCTATAGTATAGATGCCAATATATGTTTCTATAAACTTGGCATGCCAACAATTGATTCATGAGATCAATCTTTCTGGGAGATTTGAATAGGCAACACAAACAGTTCAGGGACATTTGGTAGCAAAACTTCCTTTTTTCTGACATCTATTTTAGGTAAGAAACACCATTTTTCAAAACCAACTTCCATTTCAGCATTATGACTTCATCTAGAGTACACAAGTACCAGAGTAAGCAATATATACAGATGGAAAATTAACAATAATCTGTTTTAGGTAACATTACAGCAGCACCACACCTAGGCAAAGTTTACTACAGACATACATTAGTTCTACCAACTACGCCAACATCAGCAGCAAGATGCACCTAAGGGCTCAGCATAAGTTGCCTGAATGCCTCCTCCCCATTAAGCCCCATTGGAAACCACCCAATCACGGTCGCCAAAAGCAGCAGGCCCAGTGAACACATTCCCAACATCCTAGGTTTAGACCCTGACCCTTTCAGCTTCTGCAGATCACCCTTCATCAGATCCATTGCAGACGCCATTGATGTCTTGGTTTGCTCATTTTGAACCTTGGCTGCCTTCAGGTCATGCAGCTCTTGCTTCGTGCGCTCCAGCTCTTGCTTCGTGCGCTCCAGGTCTTGCTTCATATTTTTGATGGTGGAGGACTGAGACTCTAAGCCTTGGCTATCATCATCAAGTGCAGTCATCAGGAAATGATTGAATTGGTTGCCATTAGTGGCATGCCCCCTCCTGATTAACATAACAGCATATCTGGCTTGCCAGCGGAAAAATCACATCCCTGCAGAAAATAAAGCCTTGAGCCTTCTAATTCCCTAGACCATATAACTTATGAATTGAGATAAAATGGAGAAAGTTACCGCATTGCACCAGTAGAACTTCCTACCCTTGCTTTCTGGTTGTCCGGAGGTAAGCTCACTCAACTTATTGATGCACATGTCGCAAGGGATCAGAGGAAGTTCTGGACATGCAGAAGACTGAGAGTGCAAGGACGACGATGATGACGATGAACAGGACTAGAGGTCAGATCAACAATCATCTTGAGTAGTATATCTTGTATTTCCTTCTGAAGATGGCTAAGAAACCTAGAGTTCTTGTATGTGCTCCAACGAACACAGCTCTAGGGCGATTGACTCGTCAACTTGTTTCTCTATTAGAGAACTCATCTGAAGCCAAATCAATTCAGGGCATCATTCTGTTGGGTAATGAGGAGCGTCTGAAGGTGAAGGAAGATAAAGATCTGTCAAAAGTATATTTGAAAAATCGCGTTAAGCAGCAGAAGGACGAGTTCCAGAAGCTGGACAAGCTGAACAAGGAGTTTCAGAAGCTGAGTAGAGGGAGAGAGTTGAATGATAGAGAGATAGAGGAAGGACTCTTGGAAGAAGCAAAACTTGTATTTTGCACTCCTTTCATTTCATCCAGGGTGCGGCATCATAATTTCAACATCTTGGTTATTGATGAGGCAGGGTACTTAAAAGAATGTGAGTCAATGATCCCTCTTGCTCATACAAAGATAGAACATCTGGTGCTAATTGGGGATCATATGCAGCTACCGTCATTGGTAAAGAGCCCGGTATGTCTTCATTATATGATCATTTGAATGTGTCCTTGGTACCGGTGATTATTTCCTGATTTCTAGATTGATCATACTTTCTATTTCCTGTTAATTTCCTGATTTCTAGATTGCTAAAAAGGCCAATTATGGACGAAGCCTGTTTGAGAAATTGAGCGAAATTGGTCACCACAAGGAGTTGCTAAATGTGCAATATAGAATGCACCCTTGCATCAGAAAGTTTCCGAATGAGAACTTCTATGATAATAAAATTATAGACGGTCCTAATGTCAAGGAATATCACTGTACTTACCTCCCTGGAAGTATTTTTGGTCCTTATTCATTCATTCATGTTGAAGATGGCTGTGAAGAGCATACTGGTCAGGGTTTTAGAAATTTGGTTTAAGCTGATGTAGCAGCCAATATTATTTGCAGACTTGCTAAAGGTATATACCTAACATTTCAGCTTTCAGATAGCAAGTAAGTTTTCAGGGTTTCGTTAAATCTAACTAGTTTAAGTATCATCCATACAACATGTGCCGAGCAGAAGAAGAAAACCAGTGTTGTCATAATGTCTCAATACACAGCCCAAGTCACTGCTTTGCAAGAAAGAATTGGAAATTATCAGAAAATTTCATTTCTTTATCTTCAAATAAATACTGTTGATTCATTTCAAGGTGATGAGAAAGACATAGTTATACTCTCAACAGTAAGACACAATCATGATGGGAACATAGGCTTTTTGGATTGTTGTAAAAGAGCTAATGTGGCCTTGACGAGAGCGAAGTACGTTAACCTTTGTTCCTTTTCTGTTGATATAAAGAGCTGCCTACTTTTGTTCCTTTTATGTTGATTTTCTATTAATATAAAGAACTGCCTTTGGATCAGTTAGACCAATTCAAAATCCTAGTCTGTTTTCATCTCATTTAAATGCCTCCCCTGCAGGAACTGCCTTTGGATCCTTGGACATAAAGAAACTCTCCGGAAAAGTAATTCCATATGGCGTGATTTAGTCCAGGACGCGGAGACACGTTCTTGTTGCTTTAGTGCTCGTGCTCACATTATAATTGAGGAAGCAACAGAGGCGGCGGCTGAGGAAACAACAGAGGCTGCAGTACAGGAAGCAGATGAGGAAGCAACAGAGGGGCTGCTGACGAGGAAGCAACAGAGGCTGAAGCAGACATTATTGAGGGGGTAGATTTTAAAATTGAGGCCCTCGAAGAGTTGCCCCAACTATCTCAGACTGTGGAGAGGGTTAAAGTGAACTACAAAGGACCATCTGCAAAGAGTGCCCGGAATTCCTTGAATAAAAGACCAAATTTCTATGAAAAGAAGAGAACTTCAAGAGATGGGAGGTTTTGGTCCTATGAGCAGGAGGACCTCTACACTAGTGTTTATAAACGGACTGGTTTTACGGACAGCAAATGGATCAATTGGAAAGAAATTAAGCATTCTAAAGATAAAGAGTTAAAAGACATTGAGGACAAATGTCTTCAGATTGGTCTTCATACATTATTGTGCAAAAGACAGGACTGGCATGAAGAGACAATTAGACAGTTCTTCTCCACATTCTATGTAGATCCCAATGGGACCTTCCTGATGTGGATGACTGGCAATAGGAAGATTACCATCACAAAAAAATTTTGGCAGAAGGTTCTACTTGATCCGTCCATGTATCACAATGACCAAAGGAATGATAAGATTAAGCAGCAGCTGGATCAAACAGAAGATAAAGTGGTCAATGATACAAATGGAGACTTTCGCAATTTAATACTTCGGCTGATTGATAATGCCATCCTCCCTAGGGGTGGAGATAGAAATGAAATTCACAAAAAGACCAAGATTGTGATGTACTACTTGTTGTTGGGGAAGCCTTTCGACTTTGTAGACTTGATGTTCTCGCACATAAAGAAAACTCGCAGTGACACCAGAAGGTTGATGCCGTATGCCCCATTCATTATGTTATTGATTAACCGAGCAACTAATGAGGAACTTGTGCGTGATTGTGAAGGATTCAAAGAGCACAAAGCATTCAACATGTGTGAGCTGAGGCCTATACAACCTAAGAAAGGCAAAGTTTCAAAGCCCAAGGATCGTGTGCCACCTCTAGCTAAGCGGCGGCGAATCCAGTAGTAGTGGGCACCATTAGCCCAGCCCAACAAGACTGCAGAGACCCTCTCCCCCAATCCACTCAATCCATCCACTCCACCACTTCTCATCCAGCCCGCCGTCCCTCAGGCCGCGTCCACCCTTGGCCTCCGTCGAAGCTTTGAGGAGGAGAAGGAAGATATCCACCCAACCCATGTATAATTTCTTTTCACGGTTTGGGTGGGTCTAATACAGGTATATTAAGTATGTCCAATTACCTGTTTAAATGCATGATTCCAAACAAAGTGATAATATTTTGGGTCGGCCCTAGGATTATTAGTTTGTTTCATGCATATCTTAGAGTCGATTAGCTGAATAATTTGTTATTTGACTATCTTTGTGACTTCAATACAGGTAACAAACTATATAGTTATAAAAAATTTGAATCGGACCACCCTACTTCATGCCCATTTCCTATAAATTGTATGTGGTGGTTGTTTGCTAAAAAAATGGCAAATGTGGCTGTGCAGGAATCGTGAGCCGCGGACGATGGCTTCTATGACCTCCTCCACCGCTGGCTCGTCGCGCCACCATGACCCACCTCCAGTGCCATTGGATGGACAGTTTTACAATCCGACGCCACGCATAACCGCCAAAGTGCTCAGACAGAAGATGACGATCCAGCTTGTCTCGTGGACCCCTAATAACCCAATGAGAAGATTTACCATCCGTCCCTAACAGATACAAAAAGACGGTAGGTTCTTTTGGCTGGTTGTTTCATTCTTTCGGTTGGTTGTTGCATTCATGATTGGAATGACCTCAGTGTTGATCTTTGTTTGAAGAATGACAAGTGCAATCTTTATGAGTTCAATGACCCTGAAATCTCAAACCCCTTTCAGAAGTTCACGGTGTTGCAGTTGAAGGCCAAGGTTAGGAGTTTGGTGGACCAGATTTCGAGTTTGGAAGCACAAGTAGCTCAGATGGAAGAATTGCTGCAGCGGAAGGATGCGAGTCTTACTAATTTGCAAGCAAAAGTAGCTGAGAAGGTTAAGGAGGAGGAGAAGAAGGTGAAGAAGAATTGCTGCTTCCCCATTTCACTAGTGGTTTTTTCTTTTGGGGTATTTCGATTGCCTGTTGGTGCTCCCTTAAGCTCAATGACTCTCCTAGTCTTTTGGGGTATTTCGATTGCTGTTGGTGCTCCCTTAAGCTCAATGACTCTCCGCACATAAAATCAAAGTCAAAACAAGATTTCCAAAAATTTAGGATCATGAAACTCAGATGATCATTGAAATGGCAATGGGCCGAGATTTTTATTTTTTTTGAGGGAGGCAATGGGGTGAGATGGGGCTGCGAGAGCTAGGACCGGGCCCAATTTATTTTGGCGGGCTCAGGCCAGCCCCATTAGGCTCGCTCAACGCAGCGTGGCTTCTTCATCGTCTGGCCGTTGACCGCCGCGCCTCTCTCTGTTTTTCTACATCAGCAGAGCCGGCTCTTTCATCGCAGCGTTGAGTAGGGGCTCAACTGTCTTTCTACATCCGCCGCCGTCGGGCTCCAAAGTACCAAGCCGGCTCCAACCATACACCGGTCTCTCCTCTCGGCGCGGTTCTCGATGCCCGACGTCCCATTGCCATTGCTTCTCTCCTCTCTACCCCAATACATATACTACTCGCTCGCAAATGAAGAGGAAGCAATTGGTGGGTGCTCGACGGAGCGCCAGGCTTGCTCCAAACTCCGCCATCGAGCAACCGAAGGTATGTTTTCAATCTCGCCGGACCTGATGCTGCTCGCCGGACATCAGTGTTCTTTAGCCTACCGATGGTTATCTTCTGTCAGATAAGTATCATGTATGTTTGGATTTTGTTCAAAGTATGATGGTTACTGTACTTCGTAGATCCCCATTCGAAGGCGATCCGTAGGTGGTGAGATGAAGCTTCTGTTAGATAAAGTGGATAAATTATCACAGAAACTTCTATGATGAACACATAGCTGCTAAAAACTGCTTGAAGACAACATGGGCGATGCTGAACCCGTCGTCCTCATGTCGCCCCCCGACGCCTCCGCTAATGCCGTGGTCTGAGTCGGACCTCGAGGTCCCCCCCCCCCCCGACGCCTCCGCCGATGCCGTCGTCCGAGTCGGACCTCGAGGTGAACCTCAAGGACGATCCGGACCGTGAGACCGCATTGGAGGAGGAACCGGAACATCTTCCAGTGGAGGAGGTCGTCTTCAACTCGTTGGAGATGGCTCGGAAGGATGAGGAGGACCGGCGCCTCCGCGCCATCACGCAGAAGGAGACCGACGACTGCATCATGAAGCGCGTCGTCGAGATCTCCAAGGAGGAGGAGCGCCGCCGCGAGGAGGAGGAGACCGAGTGGCGTCTCGCGATGGACGTGGAACGACACAGTCGAAGGGCTGAGCGGAAGAAGCGCGAAGAGGAGCAGGGGGACGACGCATGCGGCAGCACCGTCAGTAATTAGTAGCACTAGTGATTAATCTATGTCTTAAGTCGATGTAATAATTTACTGGTGCTAAAAAAACCGTGTCGTCGAATCCTTTATTTGATCATCGTCAACTTGGGTTGATACTCGCTGCATGCAACACTGTCTACATGACCAAATCAGTCGCAACATCCACGCTTACGTCGACGATATCCTTGCGACGAGAGAAGAGGAAGTCCACGACATCCTTGCTCGCCTCAGAGTATAGCACGTGCCCGGCCTTGGTGTCCACCAGCAGCTTCATGCTGAACGTGGTTTCATTAGGATAAAAAAAGTCACAACGGTGGTAGTGTCGCCTGTTTTAAGGCCCTAGAAATGAGCCAGAGTATGTGTCGTGACAAAAATTGTCCACCATCGGGTTCTGTGGTAGTGTCGCCGGTGTAAGGGCCTTACGAACTAACCTGTCTTTGTGTCGTGGCTTTGAGCCCCCTAGTATCAGGTTAGGTTACTATGTCGCCTGTTTTAAGGCATTACGAATGAACCTACATGTGTGTCATTAGTTTTGCGTGCTTAAATGGCGTGGAAAGTACCTTGGGTATGTCCACGCCTTAAGAACGAACCTGTGCGAGTGTTTTGGAGGCAGTATCACCCGCTTTAATGCGATGGAAAAGGGCGTATCATAGGTTTGGTGGCAGTGTCATCCTTCTTGAGGCTTTAAGAACGAACATGTGTTGGTGTCATGGCTAACGGCCCCTAGGCCTATGGTGCGGAGGTAGTGTCGCCTCTTTTCATGACTTACGAACATACATTGGGCGTGTCGTGACAAAGAGCCCTCGAGGATAGGGTTTGGTGGTAGTGTCGCCTGTTTTAAGGCCCTAGAAATGAGCTAGAGTATGTGTCGTGACAAACAATTGTCCGCCATCGGGTTCTGTGGTAGTGTCGCCGGTGTAAGGGCCTTACGAACTGACCTGTCTTCGTGTCGTGGCTATGAGCACCATGTGTCGCCGGTGTAAGGGCCTTACGAACTGACCTGTCTTCGTGTCGTGGCTATGAGCACCATAGTACCTGGTTAGGTTGTCCACGCCTTAAGAACGAACCTATGCGAGTGTTTTGGAGGCAGTATCACCCGCTTTAATGCGATGGGAAAGGGTGTCACAGGATTTGGTGGTAGTGTCATCCGTCTTGAGGCATTAAGCCCTGTGGATTTCAGTTTCTTAATTATGCAATAGTTTCCTTATCACCTTAATATTTTTTCCTGCCTTTTCTTTGGTTGTTGATGCATCTTTCTGTTGATTGTTTTGTGCCCATGCTGCCATGCATTCCTTTAATTGGTGTCACATAATTCAATCAGGCTCCAGTGAGTTCTACATTTGGTTTGCTACATATGCACAATGCACCTCGATTTCACTAATTCTTCCTAATTTTTTAGGTTCTTTCATCAGAAACGAAGGTTTCTGGTGTGAAGAGGAAGGCGGATGCGAGTTCTGTAACTACTAAACCAACAAAACTACAAACTGCTGCCAGGGACTGGAGCTGTGCACTCTGTCAAGTGAGCGCAACCAGTGAGGCTGGTCTGAATCAGCATCTTGAAGGGAAAAAGCACAAGGCAAAGCTGGTTCAATGTGGAGCGATCAAGGTGAACGATACTAATAAAAGTGGTTTGCATGAAACTACTGGGAACAATAATGGTGCAGGCCCAAATGATGCACCTAAGAAAATCCACATCCTGGTCGATGGAGAGATGCATCAGGTTTCTATTGATGGTTTTGTGCCGATGCTGCCATGCATTCCTTTAGTTGGTGTCACATAATTCAATCAGGCTCCAGTGAGTTCTACATTTGGTTTGCTACATATGCATAATGCACCTCGATTTCACTAATTCTTCCTAATTTTTTTAGGTTCTTTCATCAGAAACGAAGGTTTCTGGTGTGAAGAGGAAGGCGGATGCGAGTTCTGCAACTACTAAACCAACAAAACTACAAACTGCTGCCAGGGACTGGAGCTGTGCACTCTGTCAAGTGAGCGCAACCAGTGAGGCTGGTCTGAATCAGCATCTTGAAGGGAAAAAGCACAAGGCAAAGCTGGTTCAATGTGGAGCGATCAAGGTGAACGATACTAATAAAAGCGGTTTGCATGTAACTACTGGGAACAATAATGGTGAAGGTCCAAATGATGCACCTAAGAAAATCCACATCCTGGTCGATGGAGAGATGCATCAGGTTGTTCGAAATTCCTATGGAAATGAAGGAAACCACTGACATGGCCGAAGAAGTAGATGCAAATAGTCACAATGTAATTCCTGTGGAAATCAAGAAGGAAGACACTGTCACTGCTACCAAAGTTAACGGAAATTGCGCTGGGGGACCATGCAGGAAGGCACTGACGTGGACACGGTCATGGATGTAAATAAGAACTTTCTGTTGAAATTCCATCAGAAATCAAGAAATAAGGCAAATAAGAATTTTCTGTCGAAAGTCCATCAGAAGTCAAGAAAGAAGATGAATAAGAAATTTCTGTCCAAAGTCCATCAGAAGTCAAGAAAGAAGACAAATATGAAATTTCGCATTGAAAGTGCATCGAAACCAAGACCAAAGAAATGGCTGGGATCGGGAAGTAAATCAAAATAGTTCTATTGACATCCCAGCTGAGGAAAGACAAAATGATGAAACCACATATGCAGCAAGCTAATTCCACAGAACCTGCGCGGAAGGAGGAATAACACGTTGCATCAATACATGTTCGTTCTTAACGCCTCAAGACGGATCAGGCCTATGGTGCGGAGGTAGTGTCGCCTCTTTTGACGACTTATGAACAAACATTTGGCGTGTCATGACAAAGAGCCCTTGAGGATTGGGTTTGGAGGTAGTGTCGCCTGTTTTAAGGCCCTAGAAATGAACCAGAGTATGTGTCGTGACAAACAATTGTCTGCCATCGGGTTCTGTGGCAGTGTCGCCGGTGTAAGGGCCTTGCGAACTGACCTGTGTTTGTGTCGTTGCTATGAGCACCCTTGTACCGGGTTAGGTTGCCATGTCGCCCGTTTTAAGGCATTACAAATGAACCTACGTGTCTGTCATTAGATTCCCGCGCTTAAATGGCGTGGAAAGTACCTTGGGTATTTCCACACCTTAAGAACGAACATGTGTTGGTGTCATGGCTAACGGCCCCTAGGCCTATGGTGCGGAGGTAGTGTTGCCTCTTTTCATGACTTACGAACAAACATTGGGCGTGTCGTGACAAAGAGCCCTCGAGGATAGGGTTTGGTGGTAGTGTCGCCCGTTTTAAGGCCCTAGAAATGAGCTAGAGTATGTGTCGTGACAAACAATTGTCCGCCATCGGGTTCTGTGGTAGCGTCGCCGGTGTAAGGGCCCTTCTTAACTGACTGTCTTCGTGTCGTGGCTATGAGCACCATAGTACCTGGTTAGGTTGTCCACGCCTTAAGAACGAACCTATGCGAGTGTTTTGGAGGCAGTATCGCCCGCTTTAATGCGATGGGAAAGGGAAGGGCTTAAATTGGTTGAGTGGGCCTAGTGGGCTGGCCTGGGCAGGTGGGGAATTTGCATGCAACTCACGGTCCACTGCGGCAGGCCGAGTCCAGCAGCCAGCTTGGAAGCCCACGCGGTGAGGGCTACATCCAAACAAGCGGTGAGGGTTCCAACTATGGCTGGCTCGCAGTATACATGCAAATCTTGTGCATTTAATGGAAAATAAACATAGTTATATACCAAAGGAACATGATATGAAAGACATATGTTAGCTGCAAGGCCGCTCAAGACTGGTGCATGAGCCCACGACCGCCATGAGGAGGCTCATGAGCCTATGCGCCCGTCGGTGGTGGACCCCCGTTCGTTACCCAGCAGATCCCCAAACCAAACTGCGTTGCTCGAGAAGATTTCAGTGCGTTCGAAAAGAAAAAAAGAAAGCTCCAAACAATCCAGGAGATAAACGAACGAACATCGCAGATCTCTAAAGAACAGGTCAGACGAGGAGGAGGAGCCAGAGGTGGACAACCTCCGGCCTGTTCGCTTGGTCGTAAACGATCGTAAATTTCCAGCCAGAACAATATTTTTCTCTCACACCAAACTAGCCAGCAGTAAATAATCCACGATCATTTACGGCCTGCCGAACAGGCTGCTCACCAAGTCCTACCCACCGGGGTTCAGCCCCAGGATGAGGCGCCGTCACCGCTAGTCTCCATCATCGGAGGACGAGGATGAGGACGATAGTCATATGATGGAAAGGATAACGAAGATCACAGATTTGTTGTGCCAAACTCAGCTGCAAATGCTATCATTTCATTTCTTTCTGCCAAAGATGCAGAAGTTTCCGTGATAAATACTTGTGATAATTTATCCACTTTATCTGACAGAAGCTTCATCTCACCACCTACTTTATCTTCTTTTTTAGCAGCTATGTGTTCATCATAGAAGTTTCCGTGATAAATACTTGCGATAATTTATCCACTTTATCTGAAAGAAGCTTCATCTCACCACCTACGAATCGCCATGGAATGGGGATCTACGAAGTACAATAATCATCATACTTTGAACAAAATCCAAACATACATGATACTTATCTGACAGAAGCTTCATCTCACCACCTACTTTAGCTTCTTTTTCAGCAGCTATGTGTTCATCACAGAAGTTTCCGTGATAAATACTTGTGATAATTTATCCACTTTATCTGACAGAAGCTTCATCTCACCACCTACTTTAGCTTCCTTTTCAGCAGCCCCTCGGGTATAGTAGGGAGTGAGTGTTTGCTGGCTGAGACCCTGGGCAAACGACTGTGAAACCAAGCAATAAGACATGACGATGAGTCTGAGGCCAAAATTTCTTGTTTCTGCCTATGATGCAAACCAAAAAGAGCTGAGACAATGTTAGGGTAGAAAACGAGACCACGGGAGGCCAAAATCGGGCGGAAACGGCCAATGGGCCGTCAAAACGGCCATGCCGGGCCCCAAGACGTCGGTGAAAATGACAAGTCAGTCTATGTCGAGGGCACGAAAAAATGAGGCGGAAACATGTGAAAACGGGCCGTGAACGGGCCAAAACGGGCCACGAACAGGTCACGGGCCCCGGTCCCACTAGGGCGGAGAAAAAGGAACCCACATGTCCCTTTGACTCAGAATCTATACTGAAGTATTTGGTTGACAATGGGTGCCCTAACGTTGAAAAGTCCAAGGTTCGGTCCATCCATGAAAAACAACGACTGTCGGGTGCCTCCGAGGCGGAAACCAGCGTTTCTGTGCAAAAACTAGGCAAAACTGCATATCACAAGGATTTCCTGAGGTCCTCCAAAACGCCTGAAGGAACCATACAGAAAACTGCCAAAACTCGTGGGGGGCCTGGATGCCCCTCTGGTATATTAGGGGTAGAGGGTTCGGTTAGTAGAGACCTCAGGTAAAATGGTTTGAAACCACTAGTTTTTCGATGACCCGTTCATAAGGCTCCACCAGAATGTCGATCACGCCCCCTGGCCTCCATGGTTGGTCGATGGCGGTACCGTGGGCGACTTTGGTGATTGCGACTTCTTCTTTGGTGGCCATGGCTAGCAATGTGTGGCCTTTAGTGGCTGCACGCTATGTGACCCGTACTAGGAGTTCAGCGTGACGCCCACGGCTAGTTGGCTATTTGGGGTGGTGGCGTGTTGTTGACTCGTGGCCTCCACGGCGGTCGTGACCTACGGTGTCGTGCTTTAGCGAGCAGCTGCGGGCAGCTATTTGGGTAGGGTGGTTAGCTTTTTGTTTGAACTGTTTCGATGATCGCGGCCTCCTGGCTGGCCGACGACTTCTTGGTGCCCCTGGTTTGGCGGGTCTGCTGTGGGTGGTCGGGTGGCTAGGGTGGCAAGCATGTTGTTGGAACTATTTTGGTGACTCATGGTCTCTCTCGTTGCATAGTAGCCTGCGGTGGCCTACTTCTACGGGTACCCGACTAGCTTGGGAGGAGTGCGTGTTGTTGGAACAGTTTCGGTTGCATGCTTTTGGCCCGTTGTTGGAACGAAGAAAGCTGGAGCCCAAACCGGGCGGAAACAGCCAACGGGCTGTCAAAACGAGCCATGCTGGGCCCCAAGACGTCGGTGAAAATGACCAAGTCGGTCTAAATCGAGGGCATGAAAAACAAGGCGGAAACATGTGAAAACAGGTTATGTCGATGACACGAAAAAACAAAGCGAAAACATGTGAAAACAGGCAAAAACGGGTCATGAACAGGCCAAAACAGGCCACGAACGGTTCATGGGCCCCGGTCTGACTAGGGTGGCCCGTGGGACCTAGGGGACCCACACCTGGGCTCCCACATGAGGAGTCCAAGGTTCGGTCGATACGTGAAAAAACACGACTCCCGTGTGGCACCTGAGCGAAAACCAGGGCTGGGAAAAAACGTGGGAAAACTACATATCACGTGGATTTCCCGAGGTCCTAGAAAACGTAGTAGAGAACCATACGGAAAACTACAAGAACTCCTAGGAGGGGATGCCCTCGGAATAGTAGTAGGGAGTGAGTGTTTCTTTGGCCGAGACCACGGGCAAACGATCGCGAAACCAAGCAATAAGACATGACGATGAGTCTCGAGGCCAAAATTTCTTCTTTTCGCCTATAATGCAAAACAAAAGAGCTAAGGCAATGTTAGGGTAGAAAACGAGACTCAGATGCCTAGCATGGATGGTTGACTCAGAACCACCAAGGCGCTAGGCGGAAACGTCTCATGGCAGGCCGATAACGAGCCATGGGAGGCCAAAATCGGGCGGAAACGACCAACGGGCCGTCAAAACGGCCATGTCGGGCCCCAAGACGTCGGTGAAAATGACAAGTCAGTCTATGTCGGGGGCACGAAAAACGAGGCGGAAACATGTGAGAACGGGTCGTGAACGGGCCAAAACGGTCCACGAACAGGTCACAGGCCTCGGTCCCACTAGGGCGGAGAAAAAGGAACCCACATGTCCCTTTGACTCGAGAATCAGATCAAGTATTTGGTTGACAATGGGTTGCCCTAACGTTGAAAAGTCCAAGGTTCGGTCCATCGTGTGAAAACAACGACCGTCGGGTGCTCCGAGGCGGAAACTAGCGTTTCGTGCAAAAACGAGCAAAAGCGCATATCACAAGGATTTCCTGAGGTCCCCCAAAACGCCTGAAGGAACCATACAGAAAACTGCCAAAACTCATGGGGGCCTGGATGCCCCTCAGGTACATTAGGGGGAGAGGGTTCGGTTAGCAGAGACCTCAGGTAAAATGGTTTGAAACCACTAGTTTTTCGATGACGCAGCGTTCATAAGGCTCCACCGAATGTCGGTCACGCCCCGGCCTCCGTGGTTGGCCGATGGCCACCGTGGCCGCTTCGGTCCGGTTGTGCTTTTTGTCATTGGCTGGCCATGGCTAGCCAACGTGTGGCCTTTAGTGGCTGCACGCTATGTGACCGTACTAGGAGTTCAGCGTGACGTCCCTGGCTAGCTGGCTAGCTGGGGGTGTGCGTGTTGTTGACTCGTGGCCTCTGGCCGGTCAGCCAGCTCTACGGTGTCGCAGCTTCAGCTGGCTGCTGCAGCAGTACTAAATGGGTAGGGTGGTTAGCTTTTTGTTTGAACTGTTTCGATGATGCGCTGCCTCCTGGGGCTGGCCGACGGCTTCTTGTGCCTGGTTTGGCGGGCTTCGTGGGTGGTCTGGCTGGCTAGGGTGGCAAGCATGTTGTTGGAACTATTTTGGTGACTCACGGTCTCTCTCGCTACATAGTAGCATGCGGTGGCCTGCTTCTACGGGCACCCGACTGGCTTGGGAGGAGTACGTGTTGTTGGAACAGTTTCGGTTGCATGCTTTTGGCCCGTTGTTGGATAACTTTTAGTTTCTGTGGCGCTCTGTGGACTTTCAATTGTCGTCCTCGCAAGTAGACTCACCGTGCCTAGCGCGGAGGGATGCTTTGGATGGCTAAACCATCGTGGATACACTAGCACATGAGTTGTTTTAGACCTGTGACTGCTTGGAGGACCCCCAATGGTGATCTGCCGTTGATTCGTCGTGCGTTTGTTAGCCGGTGCAAGAATGAGCACGTCATTGTTTATGGACTTGCAAGCACAGTCTAGACCCCACCGGATTGGACAGACCTGACCAGTAGTTGTTTACCAGCTCATTACAAAGTGTTTGGTAGTCTACGGTCTTGTTAAGGGAACTCAAACACCTCTCACCCGAAGAGAAAGAATAGTGTCAGCAGCAAAAAGCGTCACTTTTGCTAGTTTAACATCAGGCAGATCAGAACCATTGCGCTTAGCACATGAACAATTTTTGTTGCTAGCGCATCTGGTCACTAGTTGTCATTGCAGATGGTGGTAGCTGTGAACCTAGAAGATATAGAGTAAATGTCAAAGAGTTCTCTAGAACCCCTTTTTGTTTACTAGAAATATGCCAGGAAAAGTAATATTTGGATTCTGATTCTGACAATTTATCAGATTCTGGCTATTCACTAGAGTTCTCCACACCTGGAGGAAATAGTGATTGGTATAGTAAAATCCCTAACAAAAGAGTGAGGCAACTCTATCATATCCTAAGCACAATGCATCAATTTATCGAAGACTATAAAGAACCCTTTGAACCACATGTTAGTTCTTCCTCCATTGAGATGGCTTGAAATTAGCCCCCCCCCCCCGCCCGCACCTGCAGTAGTTATCCAATTTTTTTGAGCAAATAAGGCAGGTATTTTGTCGTTTCGTTAAGATGAGTTATCGACTTCCTAATAACTGCAGAATTGCTTTTACCATTGAAACTCATAGTCTGAAAATAGAATACTACTGCAATAGACAATCAAACAATCCATCTACATCGTCTCTGAACCAATATTTGCAACAAAAAAATCAGATTGGAGAAGGCAAGAACCTGCTACTGCTTTGCGCCCTTGCGGTTGCAGCTTGCCGGCTTGGGGTGGCCGCGCGCGGCAAGCGCCGCCAGCCGCACTGCCGCAGCCTGCTCCGCGCCGACCGCCTCGCCGCCGGCTGACCCTAGGGTTTGCAGCGCGCCCGCCGCCCAGCCGCCCGCGCCGCGCACTTCGAGTGACGATGACGAGACGACCGTGACCCCTGACCGTGATGAGCTCGGGGGAATTGAGGTGGAAGGCTCGATGGGCCGATTGGGCCGGCCTGGGAAGCGGAGGAGTTGGAAGCCAGGCCTAAACCTGGCTGACCACTGTTCTCCTCCCCTCCGCCGACGATAAATAACATCTAAATAAAAATTTTGAATTTTGTCAATCCCCTACCCCGTTCCAAACGAAACTGCCGTCCGTTGCCAATACAGACCACCGGTCCCGTCCTGTCTATTCAAATATTCTGGCATTTCTCTCTTTCCAAATCCCCATGTCTAGCAGTAACATTCAATCGTTCTTAAAAATACAAGGCAGCAGCCCTTCAATTCAAGTCTTTAAAAAGATTAAAAAAAAGTTCCAGCTGATAGCACCGTAGCACACCAACACTGACAGTTCACATCAAGGGAAATTATAGGCTCCATGTTCTCCATTGCCCTCCAAATGCTCTCAAGATTGCTCATTTAACTTGCAAGGTGCAGGTCTCTACAAAGATGAGAAAATGTTCATGTCACGGCTGCACAACCAAAACAGCATAATGAAAGTCACAGGGCAGTCTTAAGCTCACAACACTGCATTGTTGATCATGAGAACTAATCACTGCATTGTTGATCATTATCACATTAACAAACTAGATGTCAACTTCTTCATTCCATCCCTAATCAGAACGAGCAAAACAGCAGTACTTTTCACATCCCTTCAACTATAAATATTTTATATTTATTTTTTATTATAGAATTAGTACTTGTAAACACCCCTTCAGCTACAACTATTTGAGAACATCGAGCTGGACTGTGGCGTCTCCTTACACCACAGTTGGCAATCTATCAAGGGCTGACAATTCATAGATTCCACTTTGATACAGGCTTCACTGGGCTAGCTCAAATTGGCATGGCAACGCCGCGCCTGAGTTTTCTAGTATAACCAGAACACACTAACCTTTTAAGCAGTCCTCTGATCCTCCACTGCGTGCTCCGCTGAAGGATTGTTCACCAGACTAGCAAGGCGACCCTTGATCCACAATAGGCGAACTTGTTGGTTCTTGAAGTTCATGAAAATTTCTCTATTATCCTCTAACCTCATTATATCTGACGCATCTGCCTTCTCTTGGTCTGAGAGCTCTTCAATAGATTTCACAAGCTCTATACACTCCTGGATGGTACACTTCTGGATGGTACAGTTCTTTTTCTTCATCCCGTAGTTCACATTCGCCGAATCAGCTGCACCTGAATTTGTGGTTTCACTAGCACTAGCAGTCTCACTGAATAAAATACCGAGCACGGTTGCACTGCAAGTGATAGGTGTTCCTTTGCATGTTATCTGGGATGCAAGAAAAAACTTCTCATCAGCAATCTAAATTCAGGAGTGGGGCAAAGAAAGAAATGAGGAGCGGGGCAAATACCAGCTGACGACCTTCTGACCACCTTTCTTTAAATAATTCAATCTTGTTCTTAACAGTTTTAGCAGTGAACGTAACAGCCGCCTCTGGAAAAAGTGCATTCAACCTCTCCGCAAGCGCTGCATTTAGCATTGATTTCTTACAAAACGTTTGAGTCTTAAGAAGTGTTTCAGCTTCCGCAAACAGAGCCAATTCTTCTTCCTCGCTCCATTGATGTCTGTTGCCCTATATATATCAAAAACATAGTCGATATAGAGGCAGTCCATACAGTTTGTTTTCTTTTAGCAGAAAAAACAGTAAAGTTGAAAAAAGGAACAAACCATACTCAGCCCACTGGAGCGGGCAACTGTAGAAGACGATGCGCTGCTGCTCAGGATGGGCCGAAGCTCGCTATGAATCTAAAAAGGAACAGATGGCTCTTGTCATTTAATTGTGTTTAGTCTGCATATATGATGGAAAAGATAATGAAGATCACAGATTTGAAATATAGCAGCTAAATATAGCAGCTGAAAATCTGAGGTCCGGTTCCTAAGAATCCAAGAATCCATCCGAACCCAAATAATAGAGGATATTGCTACATGCCTAGTCCCATGCTAGTACCGTGGATTATCTGAACTAAAATCCAAGATCCAAACGTCTATGGTTTTTTGCTATCTAGAATCTGGGTTCTAAAATCCCTAACCACAATCCAAATTTTTAAAATCCTTTAGAGAACCAAACAGGCCCTAAGTTAACTACAACAAACTTCTTTGAACCCTAGGCGGTATGCTCCAGATAATAGGCACGTGGTGGGTACTGCAGCGAGATGTGGCGGCGGAGGCGACTGCGCCGACGGGAGCAGCTGTTGCAAGGTACGACGGCGGGGGACCGACGGCCCTTGCTTGCCGTCGCCCCCGCCCACAGAGAAAGAGAACAAACCTTGGGTCCTCCTCGACCGCCGCCAGGACCTAAACCGCTGCCGCCGCCATCGCCTCCGGCCACAAAAGGAGAGAGTGAGGGAGAGAAAAAAAACCTTGCGTTTCTTGGGTTTCTTGGTCTGGCCACAGGATTCCAATCTGCTTTTGCGAGCCCGCCTCGCCGGTTGCCACCGAGTCTTCATGTATGCAGCATTCATAGGTACTAGTAGCCAGTAGCAATGGCGATGTGACAACCTCGAGCAGCGATTTTGAGAGAAGAGAGGCAGAGAGCGCAGGCGGGTAGATGGGAGTTGTACAGCGATTTTGCAGCCACACATGCATAGGCCGTATCCCAGTACTACACAACTCCACCAGAATTTCGATCACGCCCCCTGGCCTCCATGGTTGGTCGATGGCCAGCCGTGGCCAGCTTTGGCTGGTTGCAGCTTGCTGCTGGCTGGCCATGGCTAGCCAATGTGTGGCCTTTAGTGGCTGCACGCTATGTGACCGTACTAGGAGTTCAGCGTGACGTCCCTGGCTAGTTGGCTAGCTGGGGTGGCCAGCGTGTTGTTGACTCGTGGCCTCCCTGGCCGGTCAGCAGCCTACGGTGTCGTGCTTTAGCGAGCCGCTGCGGGCAGCTAGCTGGGTAGGGTGGTTAGCTTTTTGTTTGAACTGTTTCGATGATGCGCGGCCTCCCTGGCTGGCCGACAGCTTGCGGTGCCCTGGTTTGGCGGGCTGCTGCGGGTGGCTGGCTGGCTAGGGTGGCAAGCATGTTGTTGGAACTATTTTGGTGACTCATGGTCTCTCTCACTGCATAGTAGCCTACGGTGGCCTGCTTCTGCGGGCACCCGACTGGTTTGGGAGGAGTACGTGTTGTTGGAACAGTTTTGGTTGCATGCTTTTGGCCCGTTGTTGAAACGAAGAAAGCTGGAGCCCAAACCGGGCGGAAACAGCCAACGGGCTGTCAAAACGAGCCATGCTGGGCCCCAAGACGTCGGTGAAAATGACCAAGTCGGTCTAAATCGAGGGCATGAAAAACAAGGCGGAAACATGTGAAAACAGGTTATGTCGATGACACGAAAAAACAAAGCGAAAACATGTGAAAACAGGCAAAAACGGGTCATGAACAGGCCAAAACAGGCCACGAACGGTTCATGGGCCCCGGTCTGACTAGGGTGGCCCGTGGGACCTAGGGGACCCACACCTGGGCTCCCACATGAGGAGTCCAAGGTTCGGTCGATACGTGAAAAAACACGACTCCCGTGTGGCACCTGAGCGAAAACCAGCGCTGGGAAAAAATGTGGGAAAACTACATATCACATGGATTTTCTGAGGTCCTAGAAAACGTAGTAGAGAACCATACGGAAAACTACAAGAACTCCTAGGAGGGGGATGCCCCTCGGGAATAGTAGGGAGTGAGTGTTTGCTGGCTGAGACCCTGGGCAAACGACTGCGAAACCAAGCAATAAGACATGACGATGAGTCTGAGGCCAAAATTTCTTCTTTCTGCCTATAATGCAAAACAAAAAGAGCTAAGGCAATGTTAGGGTAGAAAACGAGACTCAGATGCCTAGCATGGATGGTTGACTCAGAACCACCAAGGCGCTAGGCGGAAACGTCTCATGGCAGGCCGATAACGAGCCATGGGAGGCCAAAATCGGGCGGAAACGACCAACGGGCCGTCAAAACGGCCATGTCGGGCCCCAAGACGTCGGTGAAAATGACAAGTCAGTCTATGTCGGGGGCACGAAAAACGAGGCGGAAACATGTGAGAACGGGTCGTGAACGGGCCAAAACGGTCCACGAACAGGTCACAGGCCTCGGTCCCACTAGGGCGGAGAAAAAGGAACCCACATGTCCCTTTGACTCAGAATCTGTACTGAAGTATTTGGTTGACAATGGGTGCCCTAACGTTGAAAAGTCCAAGGTTCGGTCCATCCGTGAAAAACAACGACTGTCGGGTGCTCCGAGGCGGAAACTAGCGTTTCTGTGCAAAAACCAGGCAAAACTGCTTATCACAAGGATTTCCTGAGGTCCTCCAAAACGCCTAAAGGAACTATACAGAAAACTGCCAAAACTCGTGGGGGGCCTGGATGCCCCTCAGGTATATTAGGCTGAGAGGGTTCGGTTTGTAGAGACCTTAGGTAAAATGGTTTGAAACCACTAGTTTTTTGATGACCCGTTCATAAGGCTCCACCAGAATGTCGGTCACGCCCCCTGGCCTCCGTGGTTGGCCGATGGCCAGCCGTGGCCAGCTTCGGCTGGTTGCAGCTTGCTGCTGGCTGGCCATGGCTAGCCAACGTGTGGCCTTTAGTGGTTGCACGCTATGTGGCCGTACTAGGAGTTCAGCTTGATGTCCCTGGCAAGCTGGCTAGCTTGGGTGGCCAGCGTGTTGTTGACTCGTGGCCTCCCTAGCCGGTCAGCAGCCTACGGTGTCGTGCTACAGCGGGCTGCTGCGGGCAGCTAGCTGGGTACGGTGGTTAGCTTTTTGTTTGAACTGTATCGATGATGCGCGGCCTCCCTGGCTGGCTGGTAGCTTGCGGTGCCCTGGTTTGGTGGGCTGCTGCGGGTGGCTGGCTGGCTAGGGTGGCAAGCATGTTGTTGGAACTATTTTGGTGACTCACGGTCTCTCTCGCTACATAGTAGCATGCGGTGGCCTGCTTCTACGGGCACCCGACTGGCTTGGGAGGAGTACGTGTTGTTGGAACAGTTTCGGTTGCATGCTTTTGGCCCGTTGTTGGAACGAAGAAAGCTGGAGCCCAAACCGGGCGGAAACAGCCAACGGGCTGTCAAAACGAGCCATGCTGGGCCCCAAGACGTCGGTGAAAATGACCAAGTCGGTCTAAATCGAGGGCATGAAAAACAAGGCGGAAACATGTGAAAACAGGTTATGTCGATGACACGAAAAAACAAAGCGAAAACATGTGAAAACAGGCAAAAACGGGTCATGAACAGGCCAAAACAGGCCACGAACGGTTCATGGGCCCCGGTCTGACTAGGGTGGCCCGTGGGACCTAGGGGACCCACACCTGGGCTCCCACATGAGGAGTCCAAGGTTCGGTCGATACGTGAAAAAACACGACTCCCGTGTGGCACCTGAGCGAAAACCAGCGCTGGGAAAAAATGTGGGAAAACTACATATCACATGGATTTTCTGAGGTCCTAGAAAACGTAGTAGAGAACCATACGGAAAACTACAAGAACTCCTAGGAGGGGGATGCCCCTCGGGTATAGTAGGGAGTGAGTGTTTGCTGGCTGAGACCCTGGGCAAACGACTGTGAAACCAAGCAATAAGACATGACGATGAGTCTGAGGCCAAAATTTCTTCTTTCTGCCTATGTTGCAAAACAAAAAGAGCTGAGGCAATGTTAGGGTAGAAAACGAGACTTAGATGCCTAGCATGGATGGTTGACTCTGAACCACCAAGGCGTTAGGTGGAAACGGCCCATGACAGGCCGATAACGGGCGACGGGAGGCCAAAATCGGGCGGAAACGGCCAACGGGCCGTCAAAACGGCCATGCCGGGCCCCAAGACATCGGTGAAAATGACAAGTCAGCGTATGTCGAGGGCACAAAAAAACAAGGCGGAAACATGTGAAAACAGGCCGTGAACGGACCAAAACGGGCCATGAACAGGTCACGGGCCCCGGTACCACTAGGGCGGAGAAAAAGGAACCCACATGTCCCTTTGACTCAGAATCTATACTGAAGTATTTGGTTGACAATGGGTGCCCTAACGTTAAAAAGTCCAAGGTTCGGTCCATCCATGAAAAACAACGACTGTCGGGTGCCTCCGAGGCGGAAACTAGCGTTTCTGTGCAAAAACCAGGCAAAACTGCTTATCACAAGGATTTCCTGAGGTCCTCCAAAACGCCTAAAGGAACTATACAGAAAACTGCCAAAACTCGTGGGGGGCCTGGATGCCCCTCAGGTATATTAGGCTGAGAGGGTTCGGTTTGTAGAGACCTTAGGTAAAATGGTTTGAAACCACTAGTTTTTTGATGACCCGTTCATAAGGCTCCACCAGAATGTCGGTCACGCCCCCTGGCCTCCGTGGTTGGCCGATGGCCAGCCGTGGCCAGCTTCGGCTGGTTGCAGCTTGCTGCTGGCTAGCCATGGCTAGCCAACGTGTGGCCTTTAGTGGCTGCACGCTATGTGACCGTACTAGGAGTTCAGCGTGACGTCCCTGGCTAGCTGGCTAGCTGGGGTGGCCAGCGTGTTGTTGACTCGTGGCCTCCCTGGCCGGTCAGCAGCCTACGGTGTCGTGCTTCAGCGGGCTGCTGCAGGCAGCTAGCTGGGTAGGGTGGTTAGCTTTTTGTTTGAACTGTTTCGATGATGCGCGGCCTCCCTGGCTGGCCGACAGCTTGCGGTGCCCTGGTTTGGCGGGCTTCTGTGGGTGGCTGGCTGGCTAGGGTGGCAAGCATGTTGTTGGAACTATTTTGGTGACTCACGGTCTCTCTCGCTACATAGTAGCATGCGGTGGCCTGCTTCTACGGGCACCCGACTGGCTTGGGAGGAGTACGTGTTGTTGGAACAGTTTCGGTTGCATGCTTTTGGCCCGTTGTTGGATAACTTTTAGTTTCTGTGGCGCTCTGTGGACTTTCAATTGTCGTCCTCGCAAGTAGACTCACCGTGCCTAGCGCGGAGGGATGCTTTGGATGGCTAAACCATCGTGGATACACTAGCACATGAGTTGTTTTAGACCTGTGACTGCTTGGAGGACCCCCAATGGTGATCTGCCGTTGATTCGTCGTGCGTTTGTTAGCCGGTGCAAGAATGAGCACGTCATTGTTTATGGACTTGCAAGCACAGTCTAGACCCCACCGGATTGGACAGACCTGACCAGTAGTTGTTTACCAGCTCATTACAAAGTGTTTGGTAGTCTACGGTCTTGTTAAGGGAACTCAAACACCTCTCACCCGAAGAGAAAGAATAGTGTCAGCAGCAAAAAGCGTCACTTTTGCTAGTTTAACATCAGGCAGATCAGAACCATTGCGCTTAGCACATGAACAATTTTTGTTGCTAGCGCATCTGGTCACTAGTTGTCATTGCAGATGGTGGTAGCTGTGAACCTAGAAGATATAGAGTAAATGTCAAAGAGTTCTCTAGAACCCTTTTGTTTACTAGAAATATGCCAGGAAAAGTAATATTTGGATTCTGATTCTGACAATTTATCAGATTCTGGCTATTCACTAGAGTTCTCCACACCTGGAGGAAATAGTGATTGGTATAGTAAAATCCCTAACAAAAGAGTGAGGCAACTCTATCATATCCTAAGCACAATGCATCAATTTATCGAAGACTATAAAGAACCCTTTGAACCACATGTTAGTTCTTCCTCCATTGAGATGGCTTGAAATTAGCCCCCCGCCCGCACCTGCAGTAGTTATCCAATTTTTTTGAGCAAATAAGGCAGGTATTTTGTCGTTTCGTTAAGATGAGTTATCGACTTCCTAATAACTGCAGAATTGCTTTTACCATTGAAACTCATAGTCTGAAAATAGAATACTACTGCAATAGACAATCAAACAATCCATCTACATCGTCTCTGAACCAATATTTGCAACAAAAAAATCAGATCGGAGAAGGCAAGAACCTGCTACTGCTTTGCGCCCTTGCGGTTGCAGCTTGCCGGCTTGGGGTGGCCGCGCGCGGCAAGCGCCGCCAGCCGCACTGCCGCAGCCTGCTCCGCGCCGACCGCCTCGCCGCCGGCTGACCCTAGGGTTTGCAGCGCGCCCGCCGCCCAGCCGCCCGCGCCGCGCACTTCGAGTGACGATGACGAGACGACCGTGACCCCTGACCGTGATGAGCTCGGGGGAATTGAGGTGGAAGGCTCGATGGGCGATTAGGCGGCACTGGGAAGCGGAGGAGTTGGAAGCCAGGCCTAAACCTGGCTGACCACTGTTCTCCTCCCTCCGCCCGACGATAAATAACATCTAAATAAAAATTTTGAATTTTGTCAATCCCTACCCGTCCAAGCAAAAACTGCCGTCCGTTGCAATACTGGACCACCGGTCCCGTCCATCTATTCAAATATTCGGCATTTCTCTCTTTCCAAATCCCCATGTCTAGCAAAGTAACATTCAATCGTTCTTAAAAATACAAGGCAGCAGCCCTTCAATTCAAGTCTTTAAAAAGATTAAAAAAAAGTTCCAGCTGATAGCACCGTAGCACACCAACACTGACAGTTCACATCAAGGGAAATTATAGGCTCCATGTTCTCCATTGCCCTCCAAATGCTCTCAAGATTGCTCATTTAACTTGCAAGGTGCAGGTCTCTACAAAGATGAGAAAATGTTCATGTCACGGCTGCACAACCAAAACAGCATAATGATGTCTGTGATCTTTGGCAGAAAGAAATGAAATGACATCATTTGCAGCTGAGTTTGGCACAACAAATCTGTGATCTTCATTATCTTTTCCATCATATGACTGTCGTCATCGTCGTCGTCCTCCGATGATGGAGACTAGCGGCGGCGGCGCGTCATCCTGGGGCTAAACCCCGGTGGGTAGGACTCGGTGAGCAGCCTGTTCGGTAGGCCGTAAACGATCGTGGATTATTTACTGCTAGCTGGTTTGGTGTGAGAGAAAAATACTGTTCTGGCTGGAAATTTACGATCGTTTACGACCAAGCGAACAGGCCAGAGGTTGTCCACCTCCGGCTCCTCCTCGTCTGACCTGTTCTTTAGAGATCTGCGATGTTCATTCGTTTATCTCCTGGATTGTTTGGAGCTTTCTTTTTTTCTTTTTGAACGCACTGAAATCTTCTCGAGCAACGCGGTTTGGTTTGGGGATCTGCTGGGTAACGAACGGGGGTCCACCGACGGCGCCAGAGGCTCATGAGGCCTCATGGCGGCATGATGGGCTCATGGCCCAGGTGCAGCAGCTGCAGGCTAATATATGTCTTTCATATCATGTTCCTTTGGTATATAACTATGTTTATTTTCCATTAAATGCACAAGATTTGCATGTATCTCATGAGCTTGACCATAGTTGGAACCCTCACCGCTTGTTTGGATGTAGCCCTCACCGCGTGGGCTTCCAAGCTGGCTGTTGGACTCGGCCTGCCGCAGTGGACCGCGAGTTGCATGCAAATTCCCCACATGCCCAGGCCAGCCCACTAGGCCCACTCAACCAATTTAAGCCCTTCCCTTTCCCATCGCATTAAAGCGGGCGATACTGCCTCCAAAACACTCGCATAGGTTCGTTCTTAAGGCGTGGACAACCTAACCAGGTACTATGGTGCTCATAGCCACGACATGAAGACAGGTCAGTTCGTAAGGCCCTTACACCGGCGACGCTACCACAGAACCCGATGGCGGACAATTGTTTGTCACGACACATACTCTAGCTCATTTCTAGGGCCTTAAAACGGGCGACACTACCACCAAACCCTATCCTCGAGGGCTCTTTGTCACGACACACCCAATGTTTGTTCGTAAGTCATGAAAAGAGGCAACACTACCTCCGCACCATAGGCCTTGGGGCCGTTAGCCATGACACCAACACATGTTCGTTCTTAAGGTGTGGACATACCCAAGGTACTTTCCACGCCATTTAAGCGTGGGAATCTAATGACAGACACGTAGGTTCATTTGTAATGCCTTAAAACGGGCGACATGGCAACCTAACCCGGTACTAGGGTGCTCATAGCAACGAAAGAAACACAGGTCAGTTCGCAAGGCCCTTACACCGGCGACACTGCCACAGAACCCGATGGCAGACAATTGTTTGTCACGACACATACTCTGGTTCATTTCTAGGGCCTTAAAATAGGCGACACTACCTCCAAACCCAATCCTCGAGGGCTCTTTGTCATGACACGCCAAATGTTTGTTCATAAGCCCTCAAAAGAGGCGACACATGCATAGGCCGTATCCCAGTACTACACAACTCCCATCTACCCGCCTGCGCTCTCTGCCTCTCTTCTCTCAAAATCGCTGCTCGAGGTTGTCACATCGCCATTGCTACTGGCTACTAGTACCTATGAATGCTGCATACATGAAGACTCGGTGGCAACCGGCAAGGGGGGTCGCAAAAGCATATTGGAATCATGTGGCCAGACCAAGAAACCCAAGAAACGCAAGGTTTTTTTCTCTCCCTCACTCTCTCCTTTTGTGGCCGGAGGCGATGGCGGCGGCAGCGGTTTAGGTCCTGGCGGCGGTCGAGGAGGACCCAAGGTTTGTTCTCTTTCTCTGTGGGCGGGGGCGACGGCGAGCAAGGGCCGTCGGTCCCCCGCCGTCGTACCTTGCAACAGCTGCTCCCGTCGGCGCAGTCGCCTCTGCCGCCGCATCTCGCTGCAGTACCCACCGTGTGCCTATTATCTGGAGCATACCGCCTAGGGTTCAAAGAAGTTTGTTGTAGTTAACTTAGGGCCTGTTTGGTTCTCTAAAGGATTTTAAAAATTTGGATTATGGTTAGGGATTTTAGAACCCAGATTCTAGATAGCAAAAAACCATAGACGTTTGGATCTTGGATTTTAGTTCAGATAATCCACGGTACTAGCATGGGACTAGGCATGTAGCAATATCCTCTATTATTTGGGTTCGGATGGATTCTTGGATTCTTAGGAACCGGACCTCAGATTTTCAGCTGCTATATTTAGCTGCTATATTTCAAATCTGTGATCTTCATTATCTTTTCCATCATATATGCAGACTAAACACAATTAAATGACAAGAGCCATCTGTTCCTTTTTAGATTCATAGCGAGCTTCGGCCCATCCTGAGCAGCAGCGCATCGTCTTCTACAGTTGCCCGCTCCAGTGGGCTGAGTATGGTTTGTTCCTTTTTTCAACTTTACTGTTTTTTCTGCTAAAAGAAAACAAACTGTATGGACTGCCTCTATATCGACTATGTTTTTGATATATATAGGGCAACAGACATCAATGGAGCGAGGAAGAAGAATTGGCTCTGTTTGCGGAAGCTGAAACACTTCTTAAGACTCAAACGTTTTGTAAGAAATCAATGCTAAATGCAGCGCTTGCGGAGAGGTTGAATGCACTTTTTCCAGAGGCGGCTGTTACGTTCACTGCTAAAACTGTTAAGAACAAGATTGAATTATTTAAAGAAAGGTGGTGGGAAGGTCGTCAACCTGGTATTTGCCCCGCTCCTCATTTCTTTCTTTGCCCCACTCCTGAATTTAGATTGTTGATGAGAAGTTTTTTCTTGCATCCCGAGATAACATGCAAAGGAACACCTATCACTTGCAATTGCAACCGTTTCGGTATTTTATTCAAAGTGAGACTGCTAGTGCTAGTGAAACCACAAATTCAGGTGCGGTGATTCGCGAATGTGAACTACGGGATGAAGAAAAAAGAACTGTACCATCCAGAAGTGTACCATCCAGGAGTGTATAGAGCTTGTGAAATCTATTGAAGAGCTCTCGAGACCAAGAGAAGGCAGAATCGTCGAGATATAATGAGGTTAGAGGATAATAGAGAAATTTTCATGAACTTCAAGAACCAACAAGTTCGCCTATTGTGGATCAAGGGTCGCCTTGCTAGTCCGGTGAACAATCCTTCAAATGAGCACGCAGTGGAGGATCGAGAGGACTGCTTAAAAGGTTAGTGTGTTACGGTTATACTAGAAAACTCAAAGCGGCGGCGTTGCCATGCCAATTTGAGCTAGCCAGTGAAGCTCTGTATCAAAGTGGAATCTATGAATTGTCAGCCCTTGATAGATTGCCAAGCTGTGGTGTAAGGAGACGCCATACAGTCCAGCTCGATGTTCTCAAATAGTTGTAGCTGAAGGGTGTTTACAAGTACTAATTCTATAATAAAAAATAAATATAAAATATTTATAGTTGAAGGGATGTGAAAAGTACTGCTGTTTTGCTCGTTCTGATTAGGGATGGAATGAAGAAGTTGACATCTAGTTTGTTAATGTGATAATGATCAACAATGCAGTGATTAGTTCTCATGATCAACAATGCAGTGTTGTGAGCTTAAGACTGCCCTGTGACTTCCATTATGCTGTTTTGGTTGTGCAGCCGTGACATGAACATTTTCTCATCTTTGTAGGCACCTGCACCTTGCAAGTTAAATGAGCAATCTTGAGAGCATTTGGAGGGCAATGGAGAACATGGAGCCTATAATTTCCCTTGATGTGAACTGTCAGTGTTGGTGTGCTACGGTGCTACCAGCTGGAACTTTTTTTTAATCTTTTTAAAGACTTGAATTGAAGGGCTGCTGCCTTGTATTTTTAAGAACGATTGAATGTTACTGCTAGACATGGGGATTTGGAAAGAGAGAAATGCCAGAATATTTGAATAGACAGGACGGGACCGGTGGTCTGTATTGGCAACGGACGGCAGTTTCGTTTGGAACGGGGTAGGGGATTGACAAAATTCAAAATTTTTATTTAGATGTTATTTATCGTCGGCGGAGGGGAGGAGAACAGTGGTCAGTCAGGTTTAGGCCTGGCTTCCAACTCCTCCGCTTCCCAGGCCGGCCCAATAGGCCCATCGAGCCTTCCACCTCAATTCCCCCGAGCTCATCACGGTCAGGGGTCACGGTCGTCTCGTCATCGTCACTCGAAGTGCGCGGCGCGGGCGGCGGGCGGCGGGCGCGCTGCAAACCCTAGGGTCGGCCGGCGGCGAGGCGGCCGGCGCGGAGCAGGCTGCGGCAGTGCGGCTGGTGGCGCTTGCCGCGCATGGCCACCCCAAGCCGGCAAGCTGCAACCGCAAGGGCGCAAAGCAGTAGCAGGTTCTTGCCTTCTCCGATCTGATTTTTTTGTTGCAAATATTGGTTCAGAGACGATGTAGATGGATTGTTTGATTGTCTATTGCAGTAGTATTCTATTTTCAGACTATGAGTTTCAATGGTAAAAGCAATTCTTCAGTTATTAGGAAGTCGATAACTCATCTTAACGAAACGACAGAATACCTGCCTTATTTGCTCAAAAAAATTGGATAAAAGTAATGCCGTTCTCAGATTAAGGGTGCTATATATATAAGAGGCACAATACAAATGCTTTGAGCATTAGATTTTACCCACGCACATGTTTCTTTAGTTTGGCAGCTAACCTCTTATGTAAGGCATGGCCTTTGCACGTTTCTGAAACTCTATGAGATCTCCCAAGTTCAGACCACTAAACAATCTAATTGTTGGGTCCGCATCAAATATTTATTTATCAAGATTTACTTATCTAAGCAACTGAAATGACAATAGCTTGAGAAGGTTATCAATATCTGGCCTAGTTGTAGAAAATGAATAACCCAGTAGGGAAAGTATTTGAGCTCTGTCCTTTGAGCTCTTGCGATATGCTATCACCCACTTGTTCAATCGGGTAAGATTCTAGTGATAATTCAGTAGCAGCCATTGTTAGATTAATTAATCATATTTCAGTTCTAGCCTTTTGGTCCCTTGGATTAGGATTATTGGCACTGTGCATTGCTGTTTCAGGGGTCTTCTTTTTTTTTCTTTGTTCGCTATATCTTTCTATTTCATGCAAGTTTGTCACGTTAAACAAGGAAAATTTTAATTATTGCAAACCTGCTTAAATGTTTATAAGTGTTGTGTTTTGTTTCACTGGTTTCAGGCCACCGGGGCACGGCGGCAGGACAAGGGCGCCTGGAGGAAGGTAACTGTGTTGCCGCCCCATCTGGAAGTTAGTTTTGAAAATTAGCATTTCTGCCTATACATACTGCATATACTACTCAAGATGATTGTTGATCTGACCTCTAGTCCTGTTTGTTGTCAGGTTATTTGAGATGGCATCGTCATCATCGTCGTCCTTGCACTCTCAGTCTTCTGCATGTCCAGAACTTCCTCTGATCCCTTGCGACATGTGCATCAATAAGTTGAGTGAGCTTACCTCCGGACAACCAGAAAGCAAGGGTAGGAAGTTCTACCGGTGCAATGCGGTAACTTTCTCCATTTTATCTCAATTCATAAGTTATATGGTCTAGGGAATTAGAAGGCTCAAGGCTTTATTTTCTGCAGGGATGTGACTTTTTCCGCTGGCAAGCCAGATATGCTGTTATGTTAATCAAGAGGGGGCATGCCACTAATGGCAACCAATTCAATCATTTCCTGATGACTGCACTTGATGATGATAGCCAAGGCTTAGAGTCTCAGTCCTCCACCATCAAAAATATGAAGCAAGACCTGGAGCGCACGAAGCAAGAGCTGGAGCGCACGAAGCAAAAGCTGCATAACCTAGAGGAGTTCATGAAGCAAGAGATGCATGACCTGAAGGCAGCCATGGTTCAAAATGAGCAAACCAAGACATCAATGGCGTCTGCAATGGATCTGATGAAGGGTGATCTGCAGAAGCTGAAAGGGTCAGGGTCTAAACCTAGGACGTTGGGAATGTGTTCACTAGGCCTGCTGCTTTTGGCGACCTTGATTGGGTGGTTTCTAATGGGGCTTAATGGGGAGGAGGCATTCAGGCAACTTATGCTGAGCCCTTAGGTGCATCTTGCGGCTGATGTTGGCGTAGTTGGTAGAACTTATGTATGTCTGTAGTAAACTTTGCCTAGGTGTGGTGCTGCTGTAATGTTACCTAAAACAGATTATTGTTAATTTTCCATCTGTATATATTGCTGTATATATTGCTTACTCTGGTACTTGTGTACTCTAGATGAAATCATAATGCTGAAATGGAAGTTGGTTTTGAAAAATGGTGTTTCTTACCTAAAATAGATGTCAGAAAAAGGAAGTTTTGCTACCAAATGTCCCTGAACTGTGTGTGTTGCCTATTCAAATCTCCTAGAAAGATTGATCTCATGAATCAATTGTTGGCATGCCAAGTTTATAGAAACATATATTGGCATCTATACTGTAGAACATGCGGCAAAAGCTTTATTGTATTTAAGGGGGGCCTTATCACCTCGGGGCAGTCTCAAGAGATGATAGATCTCCTCTGGTGTGATGTATCCAATTACATCTTTCTGTAGTTGCACTTTGATCCTATTCTCTTCAAGATCAACTATTTTCATACACAAATTGGTTTCCTTGCGCTCGCAGATTGTTCCCAACTGTAGGTTTAGGAAAGTTGAAAAACTAGAGTCCTCGACCTGCTTAACTTCTGCATTATCAAGAAGTTCCGCTGCAGTCATAACATCTAGGGGCTTGAAGCCAAAGTCAAGACACAAACTGCCTGAGTACTCATCTCCTTCTTGTGCACCCAACTGCAAACTGGAATTCTGACTCTTCATCTGGGGAGGACAGTTAAATGCATAATCATGAGCCAGGAGAAGAATTTTAGTTTGTACAAATGCAAATATTAGGAGGTAACAAATTGCTTTCAAATTTTCATCATTTTTAGTTCATCGATCCAACATTTGATTGAACCATCTTTTAGCATAACCAACGGAAATACAAGCAGTACTGCGACTGTTTCAGAGGAACCAGAAGTTTAGACCTGCAAGCAGGAGCAGAAACACGACACCCAACTGCCCTGTGAACAGCTAACTGGGAGAACCAAGTTTTCCCTACACTAAACCACCACAACGACAAAAGAGATGCTAAACTCAACACTGAGTTAGCCAATTTGATTGAACCATCTAATTAACATTTTTGTAGACCATCAATCCAACCATTGAATAATAGTGAATCATCTAATTAACATTTTTAAAGATGTGTTGTTATCTCAACGCAGTTTTAATGAGCACGAGTCTTGAGCATACCTCACCACATGATTCAAAACCGTGTGAACGAGAAGAAGAAGACATCTTTTTACCTGGAAAAAAGGCACATCAAATGAGGATATAATGAACTCATAAAAGTAAAAGTAGCTATAAAATGAAGCATCTCTCTTAGTGCACACTGCACAGCCTAAAACAATCTAATATTCTATAAAAAAAATCCATGTATTTTGTTATTGATTTCAAGTTGATCCCTCACTGAAACAGTAATCTAAAAATTTGTGGCTAAGAAGCAGCTTATTTTCATGGAACACACAGAGTCATGCAACATATTTTCCAACCAATGCTTTGAAAAACTGAAGGGTAGTTCAGAAACAAAAGGTCAACTTCACAAATCACAATGGGGCAAGTATGTTTGCATAGATATATGATATGCATAAAGCAAGGGGCTCAGATAAGCATAGCATATAGCCACCAAACCTAAAACTTGGTTCTACACAGAGTAGGCCAAACGCCTCACTGGGCATCCAAGACAATTTCCTCCAAATTCCTCAGCAACCACCCAAAAACTCTTCCAAAAACTAGTATGGTCTTTCAGAAACTGATGTTGTGCATGGACTGGCTCATATTGTTTCTTGCCCTATAGGAGATTTCCCTTTGAAGTAATAGGTATTCCTCTTCATTTTGACAATCTATCTACAGAAGATGTCCAACCCTTAGTTGATAAAATCCTCAAAAGAGTAGCAGGCTGGAGAGGGAGGCTTCTCTCCCAGGCTGCAAGGGTGATGTTAATTAAATTATGTTTAGCTAGCATACCAGTTTACCGTCTTTCATTTATTAAGTTTCCAAAATGGGCTATTAAGCTGTTGACTGCCCACATGTCTACCTTCTGTTGTTTAAATGGGATTTACTTATTACTTCGTCACTGATTAATTTTGCAAATTGTTCAATGTGTGCTACTGCTACGTCGGCCTCTATTTTAAAGACATCATATGGCTTCCTCATTTGCCAAAATGTAACACATCCATAACAAATGATGGTAAACCAATATAGGACTCATTCATGCGGGAAATGCATTCAGACCTCAAACTGATTGTCATCAGACATGTATTCCATTGTTCAAGGTTGTTATTTAAAAGAAACTACAATTTTGTTATTTAAAAGTGAAATGCAGGTATCACAATTTTTCACCCCCATCGCCATTTCACTTTTGTTGTGCTTATTCCTTGCAGGTTAACATTAATTTCTCTGATGTTTTGCTTAGAATATGTTGCGGACCGGCTAGGCACAGACAATAATTGAAGATTTTCACAAAGGAGAGCTAGATCTTTATAGACTTGATTTTGCCCTAGTAACATTAGTCCCATGATTCTGACTCAGACAAGCATATCATAAAGCCACTAACACCTACAACTTGGTCCTACACAGACTAGCCAAATGTGTACATGGGTCGATGTTGCATGCTACTTGAGTTTTCTCTATAAACCTTACCAAAAAAAAATGTTCCCAAATACTACACGCCAGTTGCATTGCATTACACAATCAGAATATGGAACAAAATTTCCACATTAGTCTCGACTAACATCTCGCAAACCCTAAACCCTAACACCTCATTCAAGTCTCAGTGGAGTACGCACCCTAACCGAACAAACGAGTTTGGCAACATTCCGCTAGGCGCTCGCCTGGGGGGGGGGGCTCGCAAACCCTAACACCTCATTCAAGTCTCAGTGGAGTGTGCAGTACGTACCGGCTCTGTTCCGCTAGGCGCTCGCCTAGGCACGATTCCGTCGCCTGGCCTAGGGAGGTTGGTGGACCCCTAGGAGGGCGCAGCTCGTCGGCGGCGCCGGTGGGGGTGGAGGAGCGTCCGGCGGAGGTCGCCGAGGTTCAGGGTTCAGGGAGGAGCTGCGGGCGGAGGCGCTCGCACGAGCTTGTGTGGGAGAGGTCTGAGGGAGAGTTGGGCCTTCAAATGCTGGGCCTGGCGTGGGGGCCGAACCCGAGTTTCTTTCTTTGAATTTCTAATATGACATTAAAAATCAACTTTAATTCGTGTTGGAGCCGTGGAGAGTTCAGATTTTCAGACTTGTGCTGCCGGCTATCGCGGTCAGCCTGCCACGGCATAATCTGTTCAAAGAGCAGTGGCATTTTTGTCCAGATTTATCTATTTTGTGACCTTTTAGAGGTGGAAATGATATTATATAAACCATGATGTCTTCCAGCAAATGTCCATAGAATTGTAATGGTTTCTGGCAAAGACATAGTTTTTTAGTGGCGTGTGGCAAAGACCAGCTTTTTAGTGCTCTATGTGTCTTGGATATATGCTGCTTTCTTAAGTTGATATTTAATTGCACAAGCTTAATCCAATATTCCAGTGCCTGCGTGCATCAATAAAATGGTCTACAACTCCCCCCTCGGACTACCTCTACCGCCTCCGTCATCCCATCGTCGTCGGCCCCTGCGCCTAGGAGTTGGGAGGCGCTGGTAGAGGAGGAGGACGAGGAGCAAGAGGCCACGGCGGTGGCGAGGTGGCTCTGCCTTCCTCTGGCCTTCTCTGCTTTAGAAGAGGGAGTAGTAGGGGGGCTGCGAGTCTCCTCTAAACCTAAACCCTACCCCAACCCTAAACCCTAAACCCTAACCCGAAACCCTAAACCCTAAACCCTAGTGAAGAACTCCACAATAGTGATCATCTCTTTGTCTGCATAAACGGATTCGACTTTTGGAACCTAGGATTCGTGTTTTGAACCTTAGTTGTGTAAAACACGAATCCTAGGTAAGCAAACACGAATCCGGGTCTTCATAAGACGGATTCGACTTTTAGAACCTAGGATTCGTGTTTTGAACCTTAGTTGTGTATTTAGAAACACGAATCCGTTTTAGTAAACAAAAAGGGTTCTAGAGAACTCGGCCCCCCCCCCCCCCAACCCATTCGTGGCTGCTTCCTCTGCTACGCCTCTCTGCCGTGCCTGCTCCTATTCTTTCCCTCTGCTAGGCTGCTAGCGCATCTGCTTGTGCTTGGAGTTGGTGCTCTGCTCTGCTGTAGTGCTGTTAATCTGATATATAAGTAGATAGCTTTGTGTGAATGTGTGGTGTGTGCCTGTCTGCTTGATGCTGCCTTTTTGCTTAGCTTCCGTGTGTTGTCTTACGTTTAATGATTGTGTGCTCCTAGTTAAACTTTGAATCTCGGTGTTGTGCTTGGTCAGTTAGTATAAAAATGCCTTGTCTGTTTACTGTTTAGCTGAAGGTCACAAAATATCAAGTCAGTTCAGGCCTTGATGGGCTCTATTTTTTGGATTTGAGTAATTCTAAGTCATGGTATGAAATTTGCATAGAGCTAGGGTAGCTAGTTCTATGAGTATCTGTGCTCACATGGAAAAAGAAGGCATAGGAGTACAATGTCAGAAAAATAGTATATCTAGCACTCAAGGCTGCATAACGAGTATCTGAAACTCAAAGATAGAAGTTACTGTGCATGCAAATTTCTAATTACTTGTGGCCTTTTTAATCTTGACAGATTGCATTGCAGTAGCTGTACTAGTTCAAGCTTGGTTGTCTATTTTATTTCCTCTAGCTCTGATTAGTTTCCAGTTAAGTGCTCCGTTATACATGCGTGCTGTACTATACCTACATGAGCTTTTTATCTAGAGGACATATAATCTAAATTATTTTTCTAAGCTAGTCTGTAAGTTAAGCCTAAACCGTGACCTTTGTTGTTATTGTGCTTATCTATTGTTTTTATTCGATTTTTCAATTTCAATAATGAATACATTGAGAATCCCTGTTTTAAGTCCTGCCAAACAGACCTACTACCTTGGAAAATTCAAACTTCAGCATGTAAATATCCCTTTCTTTATGGCTGCAGCTGAAGCAACAGGTTCTGCTGAGCTCATCCTCATCCTCTTCTATCAGCTGAACCAAGCTGAAGCAACAGGTTGTGCTTGGTCAGTTAGTACAAAACAAACTGAATATGTTTAGTCATTATTTGCTTGTTTTGCCAACCGAGTAGGCCATTGTATCTGGTTAAGGGCATCGTCACTGGTTAAGGCCATTGTCTCTGGTTAAGACCATTGTCTCTGGTTAAGCCCATTGTCTCAGGTTAAGGTCATGGTCTCTGGTTAAGGGCATCGTCTCCGGTTAAGGGCATCGTCTCTGGTTAAGGGCATCGTCTCAGGTTAAGGGCATCGTCTCCGGTTAAAGGCATCTGATAAGCATTTTTGGCTGGTTTTTGCTCAGAAACGTAGGTTTTCGCACCAGAGGCGCCCGACAGCCGTTGTTCTTCGTGTATGGGACTGAACCTTGGACTTTTCGTGTGGGGCCACTATGGGTGGGTGCCTTGGGCCCCGTGGGCCACCCCGGTGGGCCCAGGACCCGCCCCCGTTTGAGGCCCGTTCCGGCCCGTCCATGGCCCGTTTGGGCCCTTTTTTTGCTTGTTTTCATCGTGCCCTTCACTTAGGCCGACTTGGGCATTTTCATGCTGATTAGCGGATGGCCGAGGCGGGCCGCCGGCCAGCCTACGCTGGCCATGGCCAGCCGAAGTTGGCCATGGCCAGCCTATGCTGGCCTACGCTGGCCGCCGGCCAGCCACGGAGGCCGGGAGGTCGGGACCGATTTTTTGGTGTGGCCAGTGGAACCAAGTGTCAAATGACTTCCTAATCAACTTAACTATGCTTAGGAGAACCATTTGGAACAATGTTCATGTTGACCTCCAAACCTCATATGGTTGACCTACAACTTAATTAAGAAGTGTTTGCATGCTTGACCTGGGAATCTTTGTCACTTTTCAACCGATTGGTGGTGGGCGAGGCGGACACTACCATAACCAAATAAACTAAAAACCTAAAATAAATTGTATAAAAATAAACAAATGCGCATAATTAAGTATTCTTACAGAAAATGGCCCGTGACCCGCGACGGCGAGCACAGAGCGCGGGGACGGCTGGTTGGTCGCCGCCGCCTCCTTCGCGTGCGCGGCGGCCTTGACGCCGCAGGGCGCCGCGGTTGCTAACGAACCCGGGGTGCCACCGTGCAGCCATGGAACATCTCTGGTTAAGCCCATTGTCTCTGGTTAAAGCCATTGTCTATGGTTAAGGGCATCGTCTCTGGTTAAGCCCATTGTCTCAGGTTAAGGGCATCGTCTACGGTTAAGGGCATCGTCTCTGGTTAAGCCCATTGTCTCAGGTTAAGGCCATTGTCTCTGGTTAAGGTCACTGCAGCCGGTTAAGGGCATCATCTCTGATTAAGGCCATCGTCTCTGGTTAAGACCATCGTCTCTGGTTAAGCCCATCGTCACTGGTTAAGGGCATCGTCACTGGTTAAGGCCATCGTCTCTAGTTAAGACCATTGTCTCTGGTTAAGACCATCGTCTCTGGTTAAGCCCATTGTCTCAGGTTAAGGGCATCGTCTCCGGTTAAGGGCATCGTCTCTGGTTAAGGGCATCGTCTCAGGTTAAGGGCATCGTCTCCGGTTAAAGGCATCTAATAAGCATTTTTTGCTGGTTTTTGCTCAGAAACGTAGGTTTTCGCACCAGAGGCGCCTGACAGCTGTTGTTTTCGTGTATGGGACTGAACCTTGGACTTTTCGTGTGGGGCCACTATGGGTGGGTGCCTTGGGCCCCGTGGGCCACCCCAGTGGGCCCAGGACCCGCGCCCATTTGAGGCCCATTTCGGCCCATCCATGGCCCGTTTGGGCCCGTTTTTTCGCCGTTTTCGCACGTTTTTTTGCTTGTTTTCATCGTGCCCTTCACTTAGGCTGACTTGGGCATTTTCATACGTGATTAGCGGATTGCCGAGGCGGGCCGCCGGCCAGCCGAAGTTGGCCATGGCCAGCCTATGCTGGCCTACGCTGGCCACCGGCCAGCCACGGAGGCCGGGAGGTCGGGACCGATTTTTTGGTGTGGCCAATGGAACCAAGTGTCAAATGACTTCCCAGATAACAAGAATCCTTTGTCGAAATCAGAATTTTTTGATGAAAGCAAGTTTCTTACAACAAACAAGAATCCTGTAAAGACAACGAGAATTTTATGTCTAAAACAGGAATCCTATGCTGAAAACACGTTTGTTATAATTAACAAGAATCCTCTACAGATAAAATGAGAATTGTGTACAAAAAACTAGAATCTGACTCAGATAAAAGGAATCCTTTGTGAAAAAAGGTTTTTGAAGAAAGTTTTTTACAACAAACAAGAATCTTGTCAAGCAAACAGCTCGCAGCACCACACAGTTCAAGTTCACAGTTCACCACAGGACCAACATTATTACAGACAAAGTTTGATCACTCGACCAGGCATCACAAGAAGAAAATCACTACTAGCAGATGCACCAACAGGCATCACAAAGAGCACCAGCAGGAAGTTATCACTGCAACCCAGGTTTGTAGGTTAGCACCAATCCGTTTTCCTACAAAGATGAGAAAATGTTTTGAATGAGTTCGAGATGAAGTCAGATCCCATATCACACATTACAGCTAATACAATAAGAACACAATAAGAGTTGGCAAGAATTCAGACTAGAAGCCTGACCTTGCATCGCTAACTCTGCAAAGTACCATGGAGAATAGCTAACTTTACCTGAATTCAAGTGTCGCCTAGGATTACCCCTTTAAATTATCGAGGAATGCTTTCCTCTGATCAAATGTACTTAAAGCGAAAAACACATCCAGACCAGCAGGTTCTTTGTTCAGTTTCTTTGAGTACTCAAGAAGCTGCTCGCTGCTGGCATCATTGTCATGCATAAACCTCAGTGCTTCAACTACTGACAAGGGATCTTCGCGTTTCTTGCGGCGCTGCACTGACTGTGAACTGCGGCGCTGCACTGACTGTGAACTTGAGGCATCCTCACAGAGAACTGAACGCATTCTCACAGAATACTTTTGAATGAGACTGACGTCTGAAGTTCCCTGGGATGCTTTTTTTTTTGAGGGAAGTTCCCTGGGATGCTGAAGAGCTGTCTGTAGCATTAGGGAGTTGCTCTAATTGCTGACGAATTACTGTCAATTTTGACTTGATCTTTTCAGCAGTCAAAGGAACATATCCAAAATTGTCGCGACCTATGAAATGGCTATTCATAGTCGCTGCAACATCACGACAAAAATCCATTTTGTTCCTCTTAAACTGTTTTTCTTTCGAATCACTGTTGAATTGTTTCAACAGAATCTCTGTCTCTTCAGTCGTCCACATATGCGGTTTTCCTTCCATACGCTGGTTTTCTTCCATAAGTTGTGCTGCGCTACTCTATATATCAAAACCAGAGTAAAATATTAGAGGCAATGCTTTGTTTTCTTTTAACAGAAAAAACAGAGTATTTGCTGAATGATTCTATACCAGAGCACCAAGACCTCCTTCATCTTCCAGAGCTGAGTAATCTGGCATATTTGTTGGATAACTCTATATATCAAAACCAGTCAATATTAGAGGCAATGCTTCTTTTAGCAGAAAAAACAGTAAAGTTGAAGAAAGGAACAAACCATGGGGTTCCTCAGCTGACTAGGGCTACAGGAAGAACAAGATGCGCTCACACTCCTTGGCTGAATCTGTTGCTTCAGCTGTGTCAAGGACATTTCTTCATTAATATGAAAGCTTGCAGTGTATATGTATGTACTTCTGATTTTGATAGAGATGTCATTGAGATTTTAGGGGAAAAAAATCGGAAAGCTGATCTGTAGTATGTAACTCCATGTCTCCATAGCCGCTCCATACCTTACTGTGCAGTATTGACTAATGCCTAGTTGCCTACAAAAGTACATGATTTAGAATAGTTCGGTTAATAACAGGATTTGGTAAGTACAAAAAGTTTTAGGTCTCAGCTTATGTCAGCAGCACGCCTATTTATGAGCAGACACAGAAAAAAATGCTGTTTCAGTGGATTCGTGGGGAGAAAACCTTAATTTGCACAACAAAGAATTACTTTGCCAAGTCAAAGAACAAAAGCTCTAGAATTCTCAATATTGAGCTGTCTTTATGCACCACATAATCTTTAAGCAGTCACCCTGCATGAGATATCCTTCTCTTGGTTAGGAAGAGGCCTTTTATACAGCGTTAGCCTGGTTCATACTACATGCCTGGGGATCTATCTTGCATGCTCTGGATAGCACGTTTGCTGTTTCTATTTTCTTTTGCCTGAACTATCTGGTACTGAGTTAGGCGATATAGTCCTGGAGTTTAAACCTGGACAGATTGTTGTGTATTTCTCGAAGCATGGGAGTGCTGATCCATTTTATTTCCTCTCCTTGAAAAATTTATGGTCCTGAGACTAAATCCATTTCTATACCTCTGTCTAGGTCCGCCATGACAATTTTTTCAGAAAGATTGATCCTAATGGTTTATTTCTTTGGAAATGGACCCCTTCTGTTGGTAGGGCTGGAGGAATCCTTGTGGGAGTGAGACAAGAAACATTGGAAGTGCAAATGGTCAAGTTGGGTATATGGTGCAATTTAATTCGTGGGACAAGGCGAAAATGTGCCAATGGGCTTTGCTAACTGTTTATGGGGCTGTCCATTAAGAGTTTAAGGAAGAATTTCTTGCAGAATTTTAAACCAAGCAATGTTATCTATATTCCTTATATTGTTGGTCGGGATTTCAATATTTTGAGACATAGTAGTGAAAAAAATAAACCTACCGTTTTGTCTCATGCATCAACAATGTTTGATTCTATTATGCACACCCTTGGTTTGAGAGAGATCTATATGACTGGTGGTCTCTATACGTGGTCAAGTAATCAGAGTCCCCCTAAATTCGAAAATCTTGATAGAGTACTTATGTCCTCTTCGTCGGAAAACATTTTCCCACTTGTCACTGTGAGGAAAATTGTTAGAGAGTTGTCTGATCATAATATTTTGCTTTTGGATACTATGAGTGATGGTACACTAAAAGCAAAAATGAGTTTAGATTTGATATTGCTTGGTTTAAAAGTGAAGATTTTATTCCTACTGTGCAGAGATTGTGGAATAAATATACGGCTAGCTCTGATCCTATTGACATTGTTAATATCAAGTTGAAAAGGTTTAAGAAACATTTTAAGGGCTGGGGGGCGAATAAGTTTGGCCACATTAGAAAGAAGAAGGGATATTTGCAGAAATAGCTGGAATGTTTAGAAAATCTTGAGGAAAACTCAGAGTTATCATATGAACAATGGTTGAGAAAAAGTAATATTCAAGTTTGTTTGCTTGAATATTTGCCGATGAAGAGTTATATTGGCATCAACACTAAACCCTAACCGTAACCAAAGCATCCCCTCAAAATCAAACAGAAAACCGCAGGGAGGGAGAGGAAGACTGGAAGGGGAACAAACCTTGCTCCTTGGTCGCTTGATCTGTTCTGATTTCACCACCGATCTTGCTCCGTTGCTTTGGCGAGCCTTCCGCTCCGGCTGCTTCCGAAGATTCATCTGTGAGCTGGTAAGATTGGATGATATAGCAAGCCTTCTGCGCATTGGAGCAATGATGATTTGACAGACTTGACAGCCTTCTGCGCATCAGCGCTCGGCACGAAAGTAGAGAAGAGGGTAGATAGAGCTTCATTACTGCCCTGCGAGCCCTGACGAAGGCGACTTCAGCACTCCACCCCTGAGGAAGACGAGCACCCTCAGCTAACCGGGCCCCCAGCTAACCAAGGGTGAGGATCAACTCCTGAAGGATCAAACGGATGCCAGTCTCTGTGATATTGATAAATAAAAACTCATAAAAAGAAGTATATTGTCAATAGCCGTAATCGATTCTAAACACGAAAAAGGAAGGATATTTCCGTGAGCATAGATAAGGAAGGACATGCAAGTCCACTTATGCATGCCGTAATGAGAAGGATTTGAGATTTTTTTTTCCTTTTTCTAGGTCACTTAATCAATTAATTAATTAAAAATGCTAAACAAATCAACGGCTCAGATTTATTTGAGGTATTACCTCCTAGTAAGTAAAAGGTGTACCTTAGCATTACCCATGTTGTTAATCAGGGATGATGATTGAAACTAAGCGATGCACTTGGGAAATATGCGTTCTCGTCCGTTGCAGCCCGGGTCCAAGTTTTCAAGAGCATCATTGTAGGTCACAACTCTCCTTTGTCTCTTGCCACGACCCAGATCCATCTTCGGAATTGTGCTCCTAGACTGCACGCAGAAAGAGCCATAGGACTTATGGTCTCTTCTACAGACATGGCTGAAAGCATCAAGAACATACGAATCCAGGATGTTCTTGATGCTTTTCAGCCATGTGCGCAGGTGGGCGGGGGAGGACCGTCGAGTACTGCTCCGGTACTTCGTCATTCCTGCAGAGGGCGTCTGCAGAGGGCGTCGAGGGAACCTTGGTCGACGCCCTCTGCAGGAAGGACGGAGTACCGCAACAGTACTTGGCGGTCCTCCCCCGCCCACCTGCGCACATGGCTGAAAGCATCAAGAACATCCTGGATTCGCATGTTCTTGAAGCTTTTAGCCATGTCTGTAGAAGAGACCATAAGTCCTATGGCTCTTTCTGCGTGCAGTCTAGGAGCACAATTCCGAAGATGGATCTGGGTCGTGGCAAGAGACAAAGGAGAGTTGTGACCTACAATGATGCTCTTGAAAACTCAGACAGCGATGATATGTATGCTCTAGAGGGTTTCTCGAGTAGCAGTTCATAATGGTTTACCCAGTGTCTCACCCAGCGAACCCTCACTCCCTACTATACCCGAGGGTCATCCCCCCTCCCAGGAGTTCTTGCAGTTTCCCATATGGTTCTCTACTTTGTTTTCCAAGACCTCAGGAAATCCATGTGATATGTAGTTTTCCCATGTTTTTGCCTAGAAACGCTGGTTTCTGCTCAGGTGCCGCACGGGAATCATGTTTTTCCCCGTGTTGAGTCATTTGGCTACCTTAATAGAGTCAGGTGCCGCATGGGAATCATGTTCTCGATTTAGACCGACTTAGTTGTTCTCTCCGACGTCTTGGGGCCTGGCATGGCCCATTTGGATGGCGCGTTGGTTGTTTTCCGCCTGGTTTGGCCTCTCGTGGACCGTTATGGGTCCGTCGTGAGCAGTTCTCGCTTAGCGCCTTGGTGAACTCCTATTTTGCCCCGTGGGCGCCATTGGCCTTGGGGACTTGGCCTCTCCATGGTTTTCATGTCCATGTCTCATATGCAATGAGCTCCTTCACACCATGACTTATGTGTCCTCACATCAACACATATTAGTCCACCTAAAGTTGTCACATAATTACCAAAACCAAACAATGACCTTTCACCCGTGTCGGGCCATTAGGACGTGGACTTGGCCTATTCACGAGTTTTAGCCCACACGCCTTCCCGTGACGCTATGTTTCCAGCCCACGAACCGTTGTTTTCCACCAACGAGCGCCACCGGCCCGGGGACTTGGCCTTTTCCACGGTCGCCTTCCCGAACCTGTCTTTCAGCACGGATGCCAGGGCGAACCGCTATTTCTTGCCCCCGCACACCTTAGGGTGCCGTGATCTTGTGACTTAGGCAACCTGGGCGAACCACTGTTTCTTGCCCCCACGCACCGCTTCACTTGGCATGCAAAAAATAGAAAATTGCTCATCTATTTCAAAGCTCCAAGTCGATTTGTGTCAAGTTGAGGAGTCACTCAAGTATGCTGAAGCCGATTTTTGTAGTATTGCTACTGCACCGTGGCAATCAGATGCTGCACCTTACTCCTCTCCTAAGTACTCATACAACACAACACCCAAGGCAATAATTCAAAATCACAGCTGCAACAAGCGCGACCCTCATCCCCTCAATTGCCTCCATCACAACATTTATAACATGGGGTGAAGTCTCAAATATGTTGGGCCAAACATAGTTCAGTAGATGGACAAGGGGAAGAAGATCCTTGATTGGAGAAGTCATTTTGGTCATACCAATAATATTGACGATAGCCTTCAAGGCTCCAAGAATTGAACCCAGCACCTCAGGATACTCCTCTCCTAAGTACTCATGCATTCCTTTAGTTGGTGTCACATAATTCAATCAGGCTCCAGTGAGTTCTACATTTGGTTTGCTACATATGCACAATGCACCTCGATTTCACTAATTCTTCCTAATTTTTTAGGTTCTTTCATCACAAATGAAGGTTTCTGGTGTGAAGAGGAAGGCGGATGCGAGTTCTGCAACTACTAAACCAACAAAACTACAAACTGCTGCCAGGGACTGGAGCTGTGCACTCTATCAAGTGAGCGCAACCAATGAGGCTGGTCTGAATCAGCATCTTGAAGGGAAAAAGCACAAGGCAAAGCTGGTTCAATGTGGAGCGATCAAGGTGAACGATACTAATAAAAGTGGTTTGCAAGTAACTACTGGGAACAACAATGGTGCAGGCCCAAATGATGCACCTAAGAAAATCCACATCCTGGTCGATGGAGAGATGCATCAGGTTGTTCAAAAAAGCAACTATGTATGGTGTGAGCGCTGCAGGTTAAGTTGTACCAATGCCGCTGCCATGGCTGACCATCTGCGGGGCAAGAAGCACAATTTATTGAATAAAGTTTGAACGTCAATAAAAGCTGTGAGAATGAACAAGGAAGTTAAGGAAGATTCAGCTGCTACGTGTGAGACTGAGAGAAAGGTAACTGAAAATGGCTCTACTGGAATTCCAGAGGAACATAAGGACGACATGGCCGAAGAAGTAGATGCAAATAGTCACAATGTAATTCCTGTGGAAATCAAGAAGGAAGACACTGACACTGCTAGCAAAGTTAACGGAAATTGTGCTGGGGGACCAAGCAGGAAGGCACTGACGTCAAGAAAGAATTTTCATCAGAAATCAAGAAATAAGGCAAATAAGAATTTTCTGTCGAAAGTCCATCAGAAGTCAAGAAAGAAGATAAATAAGAAATTTCTGTCCAAAGTCCATCAGAAGTCAAGAAAGAAGACAAATATGAAATTTCTGTTGAAAGTGCATCAGAAACCAAGACTAAAGAAATGGCTCGGGATTCAGGAAGTAAATGAAAATAGTTCTATTGACATCCTAGCTGAGGAAAGACATAATGATGAAACCACATATGCAGCCTGCATTTACAAAATACATGAAAAATCGGAGTATCAATCGCTGTCACGTTGGTAATGGATCCACTGTGCTCTTCTGGAAGGACTTTTGGCAAGATAATGAGGTTTTATGTGATAAATTCCCCAGATTATTTTCATTCACTTTGGATGAAGATCTATCGGTAGCAGATCTTGCTTTAGCTGGGGATTCATTCGCTTTGGATGAAGAATTGAACCCATCACCTCAGGAAGCTGCAACAAGCGCGACCCTCATTCCCTCAATTGCCTCCATCACAACATTTATAATGTGGGGAGAAGTCTCAAATATGTTGGGCCAAACATAGTTCAGTAGATAGACAAGAGGAAGAAGATCCTTGATTGGAGGAATCATTTTGGTCATACCAAGTATACTCATACAACACAACACCCAAGGCAATAATTCATTTGGATGAAGATCTATCGGTAGCAGATCTTGCTTTAGCTGGGGATTCATTCGCTTTGGACCCATCACCTCAGGATACTCCTCTCCTAAGTACTCATACAGCACAACACCCAAGGCAATAATTCAAAATCACAGCTGCAACAAGCGTGACCCTCATCCCCTCAATTGCCTCCATCACAACATTTATAACGTGGGGTGAAGTCTCAAATATGTTGGGCCAAACATAGTTCAGTAGATGGACAAGGGGAAGAAGATCCTTGATTGGAGAAGTCATTTTGGTCATACCAATAACATTGACGATAGCCTTCAAGGCTCCAAGAATTGAACCCAGCACCTCAGGATACTCCTCTCCTAAGTACTCATGCATTCCTTTAGTTGGTGTCACATAATTCAATCAGGCTCTAGTGATTTCTACATTTGGTTTGCTACATATGCACAATGCACCTCGATTTCACTAATTCTTCCTAATTTTTTAGGTTCTTTCATCAGAAACGAAGGTTTCTGGTGTGAAGAGGAATGGTGTGAAGAGGAAGGCTTCCTTCTGTGTTATCCATATATGTCTTCACGCTCATTTATTCTTCAGGGTTTATCCTTTTTGTGTATCCTTTTGTGTATCAACCTATTTATCCTTCTTTGGAGGTTTATCCTTTTGTTTTATCAAGCACTCAGTGCTTAATTATGTGCATTTGCTTATTTTTATACAATTTATTTTAGGTTTTTAGTTTATTTGGTTATGGTAGTGTCCGCCTCGCCCACCACCAATCGGTTGAAAAGTGACAAAGATTCCCAGAATCCCAGTGGAAGTACACCTTTTAATTGGTTGGTCAAGCATGCAAACACTTCTTAATTAAGTTGTAGGTCAACCATATGAGGTTTGTAGGTCAATATGAACATTGTTCCAAATGGTTCTCCTAAGCATAGTTAAGTTGATTAGGAAGTCATTTGACACTTGGTTCCATTGGCCACACCAAAAAATCAGTCCCGACCTCCGTGGCTGGCCGGCGGCCTGCCTCGGCCATCCGCTAATCACGCATGAAAATGCCCAAGTCGGCCTAAGTGAAGGGTACGATGAAAACAAGCAAAAAACGTGCGAAAACGGCGAAAACACGGGCCCAAACGGGCCATGGACGGGCCGGAACGGGCCTCAAACGGGCACGGGTCCTGGGGCCACCGGGGTGGCCCACAGGGCCCAAGGCACCCACCCATAGTGGCCCCACACGAAAAGTCCAAGGTTCAGTCCCATACACGAAGAACACGGCTGTCAGGCGCCTCTGGTGCGAAAACCTACGTTTCTGAGCAAAAACCAGCCAAAAATGCTTATCAGATGCCTTTAATCGGAGATGATGCCCTTAACCTGAGATGATGCCCTTAACCGGAGACAATGCCCTTAACCAGAGACAATGACCTTAACCAGAGACAATGGTCTTAACTAGAGACGATGGTCTTAACCAGAGACGATGGCCTTAACCAGTGACGATGCCCTTAACCAGATACAGTGGCCTTAACCAGAGACGATGCCCTTAACCGGCTGCAATGGCCTTAACCAGAGACGATGCCCTTAACCGGCTGCAGTGGCCTTAACCAGAGACGATGCCCTTAACCATAGACAATGGCCTTAACCAGAGACGATGCCCTTAACCGGAGACAATGCCCTTAACCAGAGACGATGGCCTTAACCTGAGACAATGGCCTTAACCTGAGACAATGGGCTTAACCAGACAATGCCCTTAACCAGAGACAATGACCTTAACCAGAGACGATGCCCTTAACCGGCTGCAATGGCCTTAACCAGAGACGATGCCCTTAACCGGCTGTAGTGGCCTTAATCAGAGACAATGGCCTTAACCTAAGACAATGGGCTTAACCAGAGACGATGCCCTTAACCATAGACAATTACTTTAACCAGAGACAATGGGCTTAACCAGAGACGTTCCATGGCTGCACGGTGGTGCCCCGGGTTCGTTAGCAACCGCGGCGCCCTGCGGCGTCAAGGCCGCCGCGCACGCGAAGGAGGCGGCGGCGACCAACCAGCCGTCCCCGCGCTCTGTGCTCGCCGTCGTGGGTCGCGGGCCATTTTCGGTAAGAATACTTAATTTTTGACCGAAATAAGAATACTTAATTATGTGCATTTGTTTATTTTTATACAATTTATTTTAGGTTTTTAGTTTATTTGGTTATTATAGTATAAAGTGAGACTATAAAGCAGTGAGGTTAAGTGTTCACCCTTTGAGCCGGGTTAAGATTGTTTTGACCGTTTGTTTTTTTTAAGCACGGGCCCGGTTAAAATTCAAATTTGGGTCGGGCCCGGTTAAAATTCAAGGTTGGGTCGGGTTAAGCCCTAGACGACGGCAGGCGCACGGGGATTGCACGGCTAAACGGCGGCGCGCACGGTGATTGCTTCGGAAGAGGAGGCGGCGGCGACAACGGAGGCGGAGACTGCGCGCACGTACACTGCGGGGATGGCTTCGGCAGGGGAGGAGGGCATGGGCACTGCGTCGGCTCCGCCAGGGGAGGAGGACGCTGCAGGTATGTATCATCTAGTGAGCTCCTTACATTCATATCTGTGTCCATCCACACACATTTGTCATGATACTCCGATTGGTGCAATTGGTGCAATGATACAGCACCCATCTTTTTTTCCTCCTTTGTTGAACCAATTGGTGCCAATTCCAAGTTCTAACTAAAGTCCGGTTACTCCGATTCGATCTCAAGTTGATATCTTGAATGTTGTTGGGATTAACCCAAGGTTAGACCTCTGTCTGAATTTGGTCTCTGGAAGAAGTTTAGGGTTTAGAGTTTACAAGGTAATTTGCCCCCAGCAATCTGCCTGCCTGCCCTTTACATTCATATCTGAGCTTGTAAATGTCCAGGAGCTCGTTTTACATTCATATCTGAGCTTGCAATTGGTGCCAATTTTTTTTCATCCAGTACAGTTGAATACTTATATAAGTCAAGGCTAGAGCACCCATAAGTCACTTTGTTGCTAATGTACTTTTGTATTGTTTTAGCATCAAGATTTGATATGTTCTAAGTACTGTAAGAACAACATATATTTGAAACTTTATAGCTTTTGTTATATTATTTTCTTATAGAATATTACGATTTTACAGGAACTAATAAGTTCACTGTCAAATGGTTCGCCAACAAAATGCCTCCTCTATCGGTATTCATCTCTGCAACCTTATCACGACATTTTTTTCTACCTGCTAATCAGCATTCTCTGTGATAAAATGAAAAGGGTTGACGCGAGTGTTGTTTGTTTGATTGAAGGGAGGCGACCAAGCGCGGTATAAACTAGATGGTTTTGCAGATTTAATAAGTCAGCTATTAGAAACTGCAGTCTCTGTAATAAAAGATCTTGGCTTTGGTGCATTTCTTGACATCTCTATGCTCAAGCTTCCTGATAAACAATTTGCCATATGGACAGCTTCTTTGTGCAAGCCCGCTAAGTGCCACAATGAGGATGCTATTGTGTTCATTCTTGACGAAAACCGCCCTCTTGTGATGACAAGAAATGCTTTGCCAATTTTAATTGGCCTTCCAATGGGTGAGCAAGTTGTACCTTGCAATCTTCTTGAGTGTCCAACTGATGGAGTGAAGGATGCTCTTAAAGCTGCTTCTGGGAAGACCCAACAATGGAGCCTGCAAGATGTTACAAAAGCTTGTACAAAAGCTAGGTCGGAAGATGACCACATGCTGCAAGTCAGGCTTTTTATAGCCGCTGTTTTTGAATTTGCAATCTTCACAACCGCTTCACATTATCTTAGTGCTCAAAACCTGGAAGCTGTCTCTGATATACAGAAGCTAGTTAAAACTGACTGGTGTGAGAAATTAATTGCTCTTATGACGAAATGTCTAAAAACCTTCGATGAAAGTCGGAAGGTTAACAGCCCGGTGTCCTTTGTTGTAAGTATCTTTGAAATCCTTTCTTTTCTTTTCTTAGAACAGCAATGTTGTATGACTAACAGTAGCTGGCAGCTTTTTTGCTTGGAAAACATAGACTGTGCTGAAACAAAAGACAAAGACACAAGATCCCACGGTTGAAATACTATACGGAGGCAAAGATGTTGGATATTATTGCTGCAGTTAAGAAAGGCGTCAAGGTATGTACAAATTATATGCATATGCATTCATGTATTTCATAAACATCTAACAATAAAATTCCCTTCCGTGCCCCTTTTTAGCTGAAAGATTGGAAAAACACGGTGTATGGCCGTAACGCCATTCAAGAAGTTCAAGCTAACGAGATTGCATATATTGAGAGTTACAAGGAAGAGGTAAGTATAAGTCTTACCATATATGTACTTTTTGGATCAGTACATACATGTTACACATTCCATACCGCCTTTCAGGTTAAGAGGAGGAAAGTGTTGAAGGAGAATAAGGGTCCGTCGAAGGAGGAGGATAAGGGTCCGTCGAAGGAGGATAAGGGTCCACTGAAGAAGAGGCCCAGATTGCATAAGGAGTCCAATGATGAGATCAACAATCATGATCAGTTTTCTCGTGCTGGTATAGACAGGTAAAGAAGAGGTGGTCTCTGTTAGTGTTAGCCTAGTGTTATCATGCTCTAAGTATTGTTTACTTTAGCTTTTACCTTTCTGTCAAGAAGGTGAGGCTCCTTGACAGCCAAGTAGCCTAGAAAGAATCTGCTTTTAGGCAGTTAAGCATATCCCCTAGGGTTTCTTTGTACAATTCATGACTTGTAATTCATTTCAATCAAAGAGGCATAGTAGCCAACCTGCCTTCTGGCAGTTCTACCAAGTCCATGTGTTCAATAGTCTCTGCGGTTTTCTAACTGGATAGTCTTATTAACATCTCTTAAACTCTTTAGGGACGTTCTTCGTCTCTATCAGGAGCGTGTTTTAGGAAGAACTCGAGACGAAATAATACTGAATATATTGAACCATGAAGTGTCAGAATTGAATTATGTAGAATGTTTCAAGCTACGAGGATATATGCACACTTCCAAAATGTTCTTGCAATGTGCATTATGGAATCAAGAGTGGAAGGATAAAGCCACGAACAAAGTTATATTGTCTCAAAAGGCAGTGTATGAATTGTTAGACCCGAAGAATGGAACAAGTATGTTAGCTGATGAGCTTGGACTGCAAGCTAATTTGGTATGTTATGGATTTTTTTCTATTTTCTTTTTGTTACATAGTTCTTTTACATTGCTGAGTTTTACAATGGGATATTTCCCCCCGCAGATATTTATACCTATTATTCATGATCATCATTGGTTCTTGATCGTGATCTCACGCGACAAGACCATTTACATCCTTGATTCATGTCCTTCCGAGTCCGAGAGTCAGTGATTTCTGGTATTCTATCGACATTGAAGAAGCAGTTGGAAAAATCAACTGCTGGATCTGATTACATCTCTAAAGTACTAAAAGTTCAGCCACAAAAAAACAAGTATGCCTCATTTACCAAAATATCCTTTGCTGCTTCTGCTGCTGCTGCTTCCTCACTTTTGTGGTTAATTTTTTTCAGCTATGACTGCGGTTTCCACATGTTACTGTACATCAAAGGATTCGATGATACACATGCAGAGCAGATATGTGGAGTTAACAAGGTAATTCAACAATTAATGATGCATAAGCCTGCAGTTACCTAGCTTAAGTTATCATTTGCTTTACCTTTCTATGCAAAGTAGGCTTTTGCTATAAATCAATACAAGGCCTAGAGCCAAACTTGCCCTCTAGCAGTACATCACCTGTGTGCTTTTGCCAACAATTAATTATGAATTAAAATTGCAGGATATGGTGGAAAAATTCCGCATAGAAACTTCGATAGACCTTCTCTGCCACAAGCTTAACAAAAGAGCTAAGGTCGTAACTGAATCTAATGATGATGATGATGATGATGTTGAGGTAGTGGAAAATAATTTCTCATATGACAACTCTGTTTTCAACGCTGCTCTTCACGGGGAATGGGAAAAGGATGTGTTTTCAACACCTCCATTCATGGACGGAACTGAAAGGGTGCCTCTGAATGTTCTGAGTGGCTTTGAGACTGAAGGCAGCAATTTGGAGGCTGCCTCTGGAGACAATGCCAAGGCTGAAGGCGGTGCTGGTAAAGAAGAGCAGGAAAGCACCAAAAATCGAGGCAAGAAGAGGGCTGCCTCTGGAGACAATGCCAAGGATGAAGGCAGCAATTTGGAGGCTGCCTCTGGAGACAATGCCAAGGCTGAAGGCGGTGCTGGTAAAGAAGAGCAGACTAGCCAAAATAATGTTCAAGTTTATGAAAAGAAGAAGGGGCAGAAGTGGAAGAAGCCAAAGCCGGAAGTTTCCTCAGCAGTGATGCCATCAGCTTGCGAGAGGCAACGAAGACCTCGTGACTTCTCTGCCATTTATAATAAAAGCCGCAGGTTTAGTTTTGAAGTACTTGAACAGGTTCATAAGCTTGCTATTGATTGGTATGTTTCTGGAAACCTTATGTTTATATTCTTGTAAAATAAAACTTGCTATACTGATATGTGTCATGTTTTCAATTTGAAAAGTAAGCAACAGGTTATATTGAGTTTTGAAGAGATCTCAATGACTGGTCCTCAGTTACAAAAGTGCCTCCAGGGAGGTGAGGATGCTAGGGATCTTATCATACTATTAACGAAATTCCTGGATAAAGCTGTGAAAGATACCAAAAGAATCTTTGCCTCACCACTAGAGAAGGTAAAAGGTTCCCCATGTTATCTCAAACAATTGTACTTAAGAACAGCAAAATATCTTGTACTTATGTTTTCCCCCTAACTGCAGGACGATGAACATTTGGAGGAAAAGATTAAGCGTGCACTCCCCTTTATGACAAATAAAAGAAGCAGGGCCTCCACCTCCATGTTATCTCAAACAATTGTAAGTTGTGCATCAATCTTGTTTTTTTTGGAACTGTTATTTCCCCAAAACCAAGTTACACAAGTGTTTGTTTTTACAGATTTACTGCCCTGTTTTCTTCGAGGGAGAATGGATCGTTGTATGTTTCGTGCTTTTAGGATCGAACCAGATCCATGTTTGTTGCCACAAGGATTCCTTCAACAAAGTTAAGCAATTCTGTTTCTCTTTGAGAGACAGTAAGCAAAGCTGTAAAAGAACACGGATACAATGAAGTAACATTTTCTAAAGAAAAAGTGGCATATACAGCTTCCACCATAAAGGCCAATGACAGTGCCTTTGCATCCACGTATTTCCTCGAGAATTTCCATACTCCTGCAGAAAAACATTTCAATAAGTTCTGCTTGAAGACCGAGGTCTGTTGAAAGAACTAACCTTATAATTTTGCTATGGAGTTCTGAAAATACTGTATAACATCATTTCTCTCTATTTTTTTTTCAACTTGCAGTTGTTGAATGACTTCATTGAAGCAGTCAAGTTAGGGCTTTTGCCGTTCTTATTTAGCCACAAGAATAACACTGCAGTCTTGCCTGATACAATTGTTGGATTGATCAAAAAGAAAAGTTGAGGGAACATCGAAGACTAGATGAATTAGCATGTTGCTGGGGTGAACCTGTGAGCTGCTTAGGATGTAACTATGTAACAACGTGTTTGTTTTAAATCCTGCCGTGAGCTGCTTAGGATATAACTATGTGCTGCCTAGGATGTTTCTGAGGAGTTGGTAGGATATAACTAGTTGGTAGAACATGGTCTGTACTTTGGCTGTGTGGTGCTGCTTAACACCTGTGAGTACTTTTCGTACAGACGAATGGTTAGAGCTTCTATCTGCGGTGTGCATCAATACGTTCCTTAGAATCAAAACGGTTAGGATAATTATCGCCGGTGCGTAGGAATAACGCCCTTATCCTGAGACCATATATAAATATACACAATGCTATAATCTATCGCAGTTTCGTGTACTTGAGCCCAAAACAGTTTAAAAGCTAAGAAGCTAACTTCCTTTTTTTACTCTACCACCTGTTTTAAGTGATTAACTTCTGTAATCTTGCCATTACATGCTATAAACATGAGACTAAAGAAAAATAATTTTATGCCATAAAATTATGTACAGCATGATAAGAAACCTAAAGTAGCATGCCACCAATTAGGTAAAATAAACTTCTCTAAATATTAGAATAAGAAAGCATAAGTGTTTTAGGTGCTACGCAGCACCACACAGCCAAAGTTCAACATTACAGCCAAAGTTCAACATTACACAACACCACACAGTAAAATAAATTACCTACCAACTAAACTAACATCAGCAGGAAGATGCACCTAAGGGCTCAGCATAAGTCCTAGCCTGAATGCCTCCTCCCCATTCTTAAGTCCCATTAGAAACCACCCAATCAAGATAGCTAAAAGCAGCAAACCTAGTGAACACATTACCAACATCCTAGGTTTAATTGTAGCTGACCCTTTCAGCTTCTGCAGATCACCCTTCACCAGTTTCAATTCATCAGCCATTGATTTCTTGTTTTTCTCATTGTCAGCCATGTCTGCCTTCAGCTTATCCAGCTCTTGCTTCATGAACTCCAAGTTATCCAGCCTTTTCTTCATGTCTCTGATGGATGTGGTAAGAGACTCTAAGGCTCTGCTATGATCATCAATTGCGATCATTATGGTATCAATGACTTGGTTGCTACTAGTGACAAACCCCTCCCTGATTAATGTAACTGCATAGCTTGCTTGCCAGTGGAAAAAACCACATCGAGTCCCATCCTGCAGAAAAGAAAGCCTTGAGCCTTCTAAATTCCCTAAACCATATAACTTATGAATTGAGCAAAAATGGAGAAAGTTACCGCATTATGGTTATTGCACCGGTAGAACCTCCTCCTCGTGCTTTCTGGTTTTTGGGAGACAAACTCTCTCACCTTTTGGTTGCAGTCCTTGCAAGGGATCAGAGGAAGTTCAGGACACCCACTATAGGAGCCAGAGTGCAAGGATGACGACATCTCCTCAAATAACCTGACAATGTGGATAATAAGTTATTGCTGTTTATCTTTTTGGTAGCCATTAATACTAGTTGGTCAAAATCTGAAAACAAATGTCCAGTTTGGCAAAGTTTTATTAATTCGTCGGTCATCTGATGTTACTTTCAAAACTTTTGCATTTCTGCAGCAATGGGAGTGCCATCTAAAGATGACCAGCCTAGAGCAAATGCCTCCAGGGATGTGCAGTCATGTGTGTGCAGCAGTCTTCTTAAACAAGGTGAAATTTAGTAGTAATTTAACAATGCCTGTGCGTTGCAACGGGAACACTAAATACCACGATAACATACCATTAATATTTGTTAGAATCATTTCATCATGGCATCAGGGTAGCTGATCAAAACACTGACAACTACCAAGCAAATGTCGTTCTGTTTTTAGGGGGAAAAAAGATAACACAAGACTATGTGCCATTTTCAAGCAATTTCTACCCTCATCAGGTGCTTTATCCGGTTTAGGGCAAATGTCGTTCTGTTTTTTAAGGACCCGACGCAGTGTCCTTAACCGGATTCAATGGCCTTAACCCGAAGCAGTGTCCTTAACCAGATTAACTTCCTTAACCCGAGGCAGTGTCCTTAACCGGACTATATGTCCTTAACCGGATTCAATGGCCTTAACCGGATGCACTGGCCTTAACCGGCTTCACTAGCCTTAACCGGAGACAATGACCTTAACCGGCTTCAATGGCCTTAACCAGCTGCACTGTCCTTAACCCGAGGCAGTGTCCTTAACCGGATTCAATGCCCTTAACCGACTCCAATGGCCTTAACCGGCTCCAATGGCCTTAACCGGCTCCAATGGCCAGCGTCACAACTGGTCATTACATGTAACGATTTTGTGAAGAGGGTCGGGGTTCTTGCTGGTAGATCACAACTAGTCATTACATCTGCAGCGACACTAACACCCGAAGCCTTTCCAGCTACTGAGACATCGAAAATTCGAAATTTAAGGCATTACAGACCACAAGACATCTAATGTACCATTGAACCAGTTGTAGTACCTATTTCAACAGGATAAAATGCTACATGAATCAACAACATTGTATTTGTCTCTGACGTTCCAACACAGAATGTTCCACGATCTATTCATTTATAAACATGGATAGAGAACTAAAATGGTGACTTTCCAAGAAAGTCACTGCCCAGAGAAACCAAAAAAGAACTAGCAAGAACAAGACCAAAATATAATAATAAGTAGCATATACATCTCAGGAATATATGAAACATTGTTCATCATATCAAAGTTCATAATAAGCATAATATAAAAGATAACTGGGGCATGCAACATAGCCCACTGAAGATAACTTGAGGCAGCTTCTATCATTCTTCCATTTAGGCGACGGAACACCAACTGATAAGTTCCAAGTTTTCAACCACAGCTCGCAGGTCATCACAAACGACACATTGACAGTTCACAAATGACACATTGATAACTGATACTACTTAGGCTTGCGCAAATGCAATGCAACATCCAAGTGCAAGTGCACAATGCACACCAGTACACGACACATTACTGACAGTTCAAGAGCATAAATTAAAAAGTTCAAGGCTTCAAAGCCTTCAAGGCGTCAAGTCTGCTGCTGCTGCATGCCAACACATAACTCAACATCACAGGAAATCTGCAGGTAGCAAATTTGGATTAATGCCCTCCACCTCAGGTACGCTCACCATTCCACATTTCCACGAATCAATGAGGTGTTTTCTCCTGCTTAGATAGCTATCCATAGCAAGAAACACATCCAGAACATTTGGCAACCTCAGTGCAGCTGCAAATATAAGACGCGCAGCCACTGAGGACTCATGTTCTATCATATAGGCAAGTGCAGATCTACTGTCTGTGGGTGTCGTGCATTCCATGGATTTCCTCTTCTTCGACACACTCGGTGCACCAGAACTTGTGGCTTCCCTAGGACTGAATAATTCATGGAATAAGCTGTCATGGCCAGTGATAATGCCGTCCGAGGATGTATACTGGGATGCAAGACAAAGCTTATCAGCAATCTATATTCAGTTCAAGTTAACAAACAAAACGGCAAAGAATGAGCAGGAGTGGGGCAAATACCATCTTTTTAGATCCAGAGGGTTGTGCTATCCAGTGTTCTTTTAATCGGTTAAGTTTTGACTTAACCCTGTTAGCATCCAAAGCAACATATTGATCACCTAGATAACTATAATGTTCATTCATCATGACTGCAAGACGTTTGCAGAATTCCTGTTGGTTGTCCTGCAATGATTGGTCCATTTTAATAATCGCAGCAAATTGCGACAGCATCTTTTCTTCCTCATCAGTCCATGTATGTGTGCTTGCTTCAAGCTTCTATATAACAAAAACAGAGTCAATAAACAGGCAATGCATACAGTTTGTTTTCTTTTAGCAGAAAAAAACAGTAAAGTCGAAAAAAAGGAACAAGCCTTCTTCGCCATCCTCAGCTGACTGGGGAAAACTTTTTTTCTTTTTGCGTAAAACTGACTGGGGAAAACTGAAGAACAGGATCCGCTGAAGCTCAGACTCGTTTGATGAATCTGTCACAATTTTACATACTTGTAAGCCAGAAGAAAGCACTGGAGCCCCTATTGCTAAGTTTACTGAATTGGTGCATGTTTTATTATTCTGTATTGTATATGATGGGAAAATAGATGCAGAGGACACAAGATTTTGCACTTATGGCACAACAAATATTTTTTTTCTTGAACGGCGTAGGAGAGCTGTGTGTCATTTCATTAAGAAGACAATAAAAACAATGGAGGAGAGGCTCTTCCCCCAAGTAACCAAAAACGGAGACACTTAGCGCCACATACTATGAAAAACAAGTGTCCACTGCCCAAAAAACACCTAAGCAGCTATAGGTAGCAACCTATAAGATGCTGTTACAGAGCCTTAGCTCCAGCCCAACACCACAACGAATGATCTTTTTGCAAGGCAGTCAGCTGTCCAACAGCGGCCCTTAACTGCCAACCAAATAAAGAATTTGCAACAGAGAGGGTCTCAAGATTTCCAAACCCGCTTCCAAGGTCCAAAAGTCACATGAAAAAGTTCATTGAGAGTCTTGACTAGCGCTTTTTGAAAAAAGAACTAAGGTTGATTCAGAGCCGTTTGGAGCCAAGCCAAACAAGATACTTTTGACTAGCTAATTTGGTTCTTGTACACGCACTGATGGGCCTTTAAGTTACACGCCCCGGCCCGGCCTGGTACCTGTCTGCGATGTGACGCATCCAACTAATTTATGGCGCGTATGTATGGTTCCCGAACTCGCATTGCGTACTGGCCTTTGGATGCATGACATGCAGATTTCGATTCCCAATTCCATGCACCAATACCTCCAACCAAACAGGGTTTTATAGTTTTTGTTATGTACGTATATAAAGGCATGAATCTTGGAAAAGCAAAATGACTTACAATGAGAGAGTAATAATATTTAAATTGCCAAAACTTCAACGTTACGATGTGCCTGGAGAGCAACACAAACCACAAAACATCGTTTAACTGGAACCATTTCAGTAACTGCTAATCTGTCAAGTTGATGATCCATCTCTTCCCGACATACGAACCCACGGGTCGCATCTCCACTCCCAACATCCGTCCTCCGACCTCATCATCAAACCAAGTATAATCAACATCTGCTACAATCACTCAGCCACTGATACGCTAAACCCTAATAATGGCCTATCAATGACCAGCAAAGACGCACCCCACCACCCCCGGCGGGCGGCCCCGGATGACGGAAAGCGACCCGCAAATCCATCCATCCGCCACGCCACCGCAACGCCACCACCACCCCCAAACTCGGAAAGATTGGAAACATACCTGCTGCTCCGTCGAAGCGAGCCTGCCGGATTTCGAAGCGAGTCTGCCGCTCCGTCGAGCAGGTTGTTGCTTCCTCTTCATTTTCGAGCAGGTTGCAGTATATGTAGGGCAAATTAACTCAGGCCAGTAAGTAGGAGAGGAGGAATTGCGATGTGACCTGCATAGGAAGTCGCGACTGAGAGCGGAGAGAGGAGAGGTCTAGAGCGCCGGCGGCAGGTTCATGGAGAACCATTATTGCGTCCCGATGGCAGGAGTCAACGCGGCGGGCGGACGGGCAGAAGGCGGACGGGCATAAGGAGCCACGCGTTGAGGAGGCCTAATCGGGCTGGCCTAAGCCCGCCAAAATAAATTGGGCCCGGTCCTAGCTTGCAGCCCCATTTCGGCCCATTGCCTCCCCTAAAAAAAATCAGAACGCGGACGGGCAGAAGGAGCCACGCGTTGAGCAGGCCTAATCGGGCTGGCCTGAGCCCGCCAAAATAAATTGGGCCCGGTCCTACACGAGTTCGGTTAGATGAATTCGATGTTAATTCGAGCTCAGGACATCGAATTCGGTTAGATGAATCGAATTAATGCAGTAACATCGAATTCGACTGGTACAGATTCAACATTGCGTGACCAGGTCTCATCATCTCCATGTGCCATCCTATTTCAAATCAAAATCAAAATCAAGTGTTCCATCAAATTTAAATTAAAACCCTAACTTGGACGGGAAGTGGGTGTGCAGAAAAAAAGGAGCGAACCTCGGGTTCTGCCGCCATCGATTCGAGCTCTGCAGCCGCCGAATTGATGCCCTGATGCTGCCGGAGCGAGAAGCAAGGCAGGCAGGTTCAGGTCGCGGGCGAGACGAGGCGAGGCAAGCTCATGCACACCCGAGCACTGGGGGACGCCAAGCGTGGGGTCGGGCTCTAGGTCTAGGTCTAGGTCTAGATGGATGGCGACGGCGACTCGGAGGAAGGAAGAGGGTTTTTTTGAGGGGAAGAAGGTGAGTAGCCGCCTGCAATGACTCTTTTTTTTACAACTCTAAGCCCTTGCCCGAGGGTCATCCCCCCTCCCAGGAGTTCTTGCAGTTTCCCGTATGGTTCTCTACTATGTTTTCCAAGACCTCAGGAAATCCATGTGATATGTAGTTTTCCCACGTTTTTGCCTAGAAACACTGGTTGCCGCTCAGGTGTCGCACGGGAATCATGTTTTTTCCCCTGTGTTGAGTCATTTGGCTACCTTAAGAGAGTCAGGTGCCGCATGGGAATCATGTTCTCGACTTAGACTGACTTAGTTGTTCTCTCCGACGTCTTGGGGCCCGACATGGCCCATTTGGATGGCGTGTTGGTTGTTTTCTGCCCGGTTTTGGCCTCTCGTGGACCATTATGGGTCCGTCGTGAGCTGTTCTCGCCTGGCGCCTTGGTGAAAGGCTATTTTGCCCCGTGGGCGCCATTGGCCTTGGGGACTTGGCCTCTCCATGGTTTCCGTGTCCATGTCTCATATGCAATGAGCTCCTTCACACCATGACTTATGTGTCCTCACATCAACACATATTAGTCCACCTAAAGTTGTCACATAATTACGAAAACCAAACAATGACCTTTCACCCATGTCGGGCCATCAAGACGTGGACTTGGCCTATTCACAGGTTTTAGCCCTCACGCCTTCCCGTGACGCTGTGTTTCCAGCCCCCGAACCGTTGTTTTCCACCAACGAGCGCCACCGGCCCGGGGACTTGGCCTTTTCCACGGGCGCCTTCCCGAACCCGTCTTTCAGCACCGATGCCAGGGCGAACCGCTATTTCTTGCCCCAGCACACCTAGGGTGCCATGACCTTATGACTTAGCCAACCTGGGCGAACCACTGTTTCTTGCCCCCACGCACCTTAGGGTGCCATGACCTTGTGACCTAGCCAAATTTCTGGTTGCCTCGTGTGACTTAGCGAGCGGCGTTCCTTTCGCGAGGGTCGGCCGCGGTCACGTAGGTTTTGAGCCTGAACAGTCCCGTCAGTAGGGAGTGAGGGTTCACTGGTTGAGACACTAGGCAAACCGTTGTGAACTGCTACTCGAGGAACCCTCTGGAGCATACATATCATCGTTGTCCGAGTTTTCAAGAGCATCATTGTAGGTCACAGCTCTCCTTTGTCTCTTGCCACGACCCAGATCCACCTTTGGAGTAGCCAATTTCTATGTTCGTTGTGCTATTCGCAAAGGTTGGCCATTGTCACGCGGACTTCTCTCTCTGTCCCTAAATAGGTGTCACTGAAACGCTCCAAAGCTTGTGGTTTCACGGCGTTTTTCCCAGTCCTTAGCCTCCTGAACGCCTCACCCCTACTATACCAGAGGGGCATCCCCCCTCCTAGGAGTTCTGCGAATTTTCCGTATGGTTTCTATAGGCATTTTTGAGGACCTTAGAAAATCCATGTGATATGCAGATTTGCCATGTTTTTGCTCAGAAACATTATTCTTGTTTTCTATGACGGATCCTGCTTTCTTCTGATGACGACGATAGTAAGGCAGCCAACAAAAGCAGCAGCCCACCGAAGCAGGCCAACCGCGTCGCTCTTCTTGCCCATCGCGGTCGGGATGATCGGCGTCGGGCTCTAGCTGTGGCTGGCGTGCGTGTGTATGATAGAGGGAGATGGAGAGGTCGCGAGTGTAGTGGGTGCGGCTGCCGTACAGGATGGTTTTCGCTCAGGCGCCACACGGGAGTCGTGTTTTTTTCATGGATAGACTGTTTGGTCTAAGACACATGGTCATCGTATGGTTCTCTACTATTTTTCTAGGACCTTAGCAAATCCATGTGATACGTAGATTTCCCACGTTTTTTCCTAGAACCATTGGTTTTTTCTCATGTGATCCAAGGACTGAATCTTGGACTCTTCATGTGGGGGCCCAGCGTTGGGTTCCCTAGGTCTCGTAGCCCGCCCTAGTGGGATCGAGGCCCGCAACCCGTTCGTGGTCTATTTTGGCCCATTCATGGCCCATTTTCGCATGTTTGTGCCTCAATTTTCTATGCCCTAGACCGAATTGGTCATGAAGTAATCCAATAAAAAGAAATAATTAGTTGTATTTATGACCAACGAAGTAAAGGCACATTCGATAATTTCATAAAATAATTAATTCATTATGCGACCAACGAAATAGTTAATTATATAAAACCTAACTTATAATTAGTTGTATTTATGATCTAGAAGATGAAGTTCATCAAGTTATCTAGTTTTTTCATTATTCATGTATGTGTTTGATGTAAGAACATGTGTGGATGTCTTAATGGTGGACAGATATTTGGTTGATGGATGTTATCATGTTGAACCTCTTGGTTGATGGATGAACATGGATATTTGGTTGTTTAGGAAGCTTAATTACCTGTGTTATATGTGTCCTGTGTTTACTGACTGTTTTGTCTGGTGATTTGGTTATTTTCTGTAACTAACAACTCAGCTCACAAGTTGATCCTACTGTTTCTCAGCTCAGCTCAGCTCTTATAACTAACAACTGTAATAACAGACCTACTAATCTAGTACTTACGTAGACACCACCGCCGACACATTCACACAACCTACTAGTACTCCGTAGTACTTAGCACTACTGCATTACTTCCCTACCAACGTCAAAAGCTCCATCACCTGCACCTGGTCTGCTCTTCTCCCCGCCGTCCGCCTCCGGCAGCAGTTGGTCCTCCGCCCCCGCCGGGCGGTCGATCGGGTCAGTACCCGAGCCAGCCGCTGCCGTCGCCGTAGGCGCCACCAAGGTCGTCGTGCGGGTACGCGGCGTACGCGCCCCAGGAGGCGGCGGTGGGGTAAGCAGCGGCGGCGGGGTACGACGCGTAGTACGGCTCCGGTGGCGCCTGCTGCTGCTGCAGCACCCACGGGTGGTGGTGGTGGTACGCCGCGTGCCCATGCCCACCGTGCTGGAGCGCCGCGTTCCAGGCGCCGGCGGCGGCGGGCACCGGGTGCCCGTGGTGGACGTGCACCGGCTGCTGCTGCTGCAGCTGCAGGCTAGCGAGCAGCGCCTGCACGGTGGCGGCGGCGGCCACGGCGACGTCCTTGGCGTCGGCCGCTGCGGGAGCAGGAGGAGGCTTGGGGAAGACAAGGTCGACGGTCTTGCCCGTGGCCTTGCGCAGGCGGCGGCGGAGCCTCTCCGAGTCCGCCGTGGCCACGACAGCGAGCTCGCCGCGGGTGCCCAGCGCCGACTGGTCCAGCGATAGGATGCCCTCGCAGCGGAGGGTGAGGTCCTTGACCGCGGTGCGGATCTTGTCGCCGTACCCATCGCAGCGGCAGTGCGTCGCCACCTTCAGCACGAACGCCGACGCCGCCTTGGGCTGCACCGCGTCGGCGGCGGTGGCGTCACTGCTGCGGCCGCTCTTCTTCTTGCCCATCTATCGCGGGTCCGGTTCGGTGGGCGGCGTCGGCCTGGGTGGTGGTGTCGGTGGTCTGGCTGTGGCTATCGTGCGCGTGAGGGAGAGGAAGAGATGGAGAGCTCGCGAGTGTAGTGCGGCAGCGGCGGCGGTGCGGGATAGCGATGGCCTGGAGCCTCTGTTTTATAGAGATGGAGAGGGCGGCCGGACCCGAACGGGAGGCGAGCTGGATGGCGAGTGGGCCACGTGGCCGGGCTTTGGCGTTCTGGGGAAGATTCGCTGCTGCCGTTGCCACGCGCTTGTCTTGCGGCCGCATCGTGGGAGCGGGGCGGAAAGACCGTGACTCTCTGTATGGTGGACCTGGATGGAGACTTGGGAGCTTGGTCAGTCAACGTCGCGTGCGGGGCGGGCTGGGCCCTGGACATGGGCTAAGGAGGCCGGGCCGGGCCGTGGTGGTGACTGATGTGAGAGCGTGATGGGTCCATTCTGTTTCACGTGACTAGACCTGACCATCCATATTCGCCCGGGCTAGTTTGCCAAACAAGGAAGAGAGAGAAAGAGGAGGAAGTCACGTACAGTACGTATGTACGTACGTACGGCGACGTCTGTACATGGACTCTACTCGTACAATTGCTGCTGCTGTTACAGTGCTACGAGTACCAATGCAAAGATTCTCGAGTACGACTAGGTTCCCTTTGGTTTGGCTTGTCTTGGGCCACGTTTAGTTGGTGCCTGATTCGACGCCGTCCGAATTGGTGAAGGTACTGTAGCTATAATATATTTTTGTTTTTATTTGGTAATAATTGTTTAAACATTGACTAATTAGACTCAAACGTTCGTCTCGTAAAGTACAACTAAACTGTGCAATTAGTTTTTGATTTCGTCAATATTTAGTACTCCATGCATATACCGTAAATTTGATGTGACGGGAAATCTTCTTTTTGTATAGTGTCAAAGTTGGTAATTTGATAGAACTAAACAGGCCCTTGGCTATCTAGCTTGTAGGAGAAGAAAGAAAGGGCAAGGAAGGTGGCGTGGGCGTCGATCGGTCGATCCCATGCATCAAGACGATCCGTATCACGTCGTCGTCTACCTCGGGTCGTACTACTATACTATGCTACTGTACGCACATGCACATGGCATTTCTTCTTTTTCCAGTTTTCTGCAACCCAAAGCCAGCGAGGCATGTGCATGTTATTGCAGTTTGCACAAGAGGATGAGGGGACGGAGATGAACGACGATGACCCAATGACTCCAACACTCCGTCACTCGTAGCATTCCAGCCTTGGTACGGTAGCGATTAGTACAATTTATACGGACGCCCAGACGTGTTGACCGGCCGGGACCGGGATTTCCATTAGGTCCCGTTCGTTTAGCAGGGAATGAGTCCCTGGAAAAAATCCAGCCAGAACAGTAGGCTTAATTTGTATAAGGAAGTAAATCTGGAATAAATCCTGGGCCTGGAAGGAGCTAACCGAACGAGCCCTTATTCTTATTTGGAACGAGAGTTGCACATTCACAGCTTTGTTTGACACGACTTCGCTCTGAAGGAAAATATAATTCATGGAATATATTGGATATATTACATTGAGTCTTAAGGGCTAATTATTTTTTTAGAGTTTCAGGGCATGAGCCCCCGTCTATTAACCGAGGTCAATAGACCAGAAAACCATTACATCGCCGCAGATTGGGGGGCACCCAGGCCGACACCGCCGATCCGGACCGCGATGGGCAAGAAGAGCGGCCACAGCAGCAGCAAGGGCGGGGACGCCACCACCGCCGATGTGGGGACCAAGGAGGCAACGGCGTTTGTGCTCAAGGTGCCGACGCACTACCGCTGCGACGGGTGCGGCGACAAGATCCGGGCCGCGGTCAAGGACCTGGCGCTGCGGTGCGAGGGCATCCTATCGCTGGACCAGTCGGTGCTGGCCACCAAGGGGGAGGTGGCGATCGTGGCCACGGTGGACCCGGAGCAAACAAGAATCTGGCAAATAAAACGAGAATTCTATGTCTAAAACAGGAATGCTGTGATGAAAACATGTTTGATCGATGACGCCAGGCCCCAAGACATAAGCGAGGGTTGGGCATGCCGGCCCATGTATCCACAAGAGGCCCAGCAAGGGCTTAGAGTTGTAAAAAAAAAAGAGTCATTGCAGGCGGCTACTCACCTTCTTCCCCTCAAAAAACCCTCTTCCTTCCTCCGAGTCGCCGTCGCCGTCGCCGTCGACCTAGACCTAGACCTAGAGCCCGACCCCACGCTTGGTGTCCCCCGTGCTCAGGTGCGCACGAGCTTGCCTCGCCTCGTCTCGCCCGCGACCTGAACCTGCCTGCCTTGCTTCTCGCTCCGGCAGCATCGGGGCATCAATTCGGCGGCTGCAGAGCTCGAATCGACGGCGGCAGAGCCCGAGGTTCGCTCCTTTTTTTTTCTGCACACCCACTTCCCGTCCAAGTTAGGGTTTTAATTTAAATTTGACGGAACACTTGATTTTGATTTGAAATAGGAATCCGTATTCAAGCATTATTGTACGGAATAAATTAATAACAAGTTTAAAACTATATATATGCATGCATGCATCATATATAATTACAGTCATTGTGATATAACAAGTTCCCTCTCTCATCCGACCTCTAGCTTGGCTTCCATGGCTGTGTGGGGTCATAGTGGAACTCGCCTTTGGAGTCGATGATCTGGTCATTAAGAAATCCGGCTATGGACTCTTGAATTGCTTTGAGATGGTTTTGTCGTATGACCTTTGCCTCCAACCATTGAGCCTACATGTTTGAGTTAAAGGAAAATGAATTAATATATGTATATGTATATATATATATATATATATATATATATATATATATATATATATAAAGACATATTAACCACAAGTAATAATAATCTGAATGAGTTTCGTATGACCTTTTCCCGAAGGATGATGATATTCTACTTAATTATCTGAATGAGGATGGGCAGTCAATTGAACCCACCTGGTAATGTTGGCGATCGCATATTTACATGATCTGTCCTCATCACAGTCACGTATTCATAGTGTAGCTAATGACAAGCCCTCTTTTTCTTAGGTATATGCCAATTATTCCCATGGTCTTGGTCAATGGAAGTGAAGGAATTGGAACTGGATGGAGCACATATATTCCAAACTACAATCCAAGAGACATCGTTGCTAACCTCAGGCGGTTGCTGAATGAAGAGGCTATTGTACCAATGCATCCATGGTACAGGGGATTCAAGGTTATTATTATGAGTTAGCTTTTGCAGTTGCACCAAGGCATAGTTTTGTAAATACTACTCTAGAATTATTGGTCACTAAAGCAAACTTTCTATGCCCAAACTTACAGGGGTCTATAGAGAAGACAGTCAATACAAAGGTAGCTGGTTCCACGTACACCATCACTGGAATCATTGAGGTTGTTGACAACACACTGAGTATTACTGAACTGCCAATCCGTCGTTGGACTAATGATTACAAAGAATTTCTTGATGGTTTATGTTCAGATAAGCAGAATAAGGACAAAGTATCAACCCTAATTTTATCCAATCTAGCACCCCAGCCGCTCCTGCATCTCCGTGTCCACGACTGCGTGAGTCATGTGGAGCGATCGAGCGCGCGTCTCCGACTCTGACCTCCGCAGGGCGCTCCTGTTCGTCGACCGCCACCGATGTCGCGTCTCCGCCGTAGAACAAGCTCGAGCTCGGATCGTGCGTAGCGCCTCCACCCCCTACTTCCTTCTCCAGTTCTTGAACATGGATTTGGGTATGGGGATCCCCATCGGGGTCTAATTCCCCGCAGGGAACAGAGATGGGAATGTAACGTCCCCTGATGGCCTTCGCGGGGGCAGGGACGGGGAAAATTCCCCCCGCTGGGACGGGGATGGTGGGTCGATCCCCAACGGGGAGTTCCCCATTGCCATCCGGAGTTTTTATCCTTGTATAATTATGGTCATCTTGTTCTTTAGTCTGCAGTACTGTCCGCTCACGCGTTCGGGATGCCGTTCTCATGAACTAGAAGCCGATTAGCAAGCTAATGGCGGTTGTCGGATTAAGAGGAAAGAAAATTATGGTTTGGATGAACAATGTACTATTGCAAAGGACATAAAAAAACTACTACTAGTTTATAATCTTTTAGACACTAATGAGCGAAGGGGTTCGCAAAAAAATTATAAGCAAAGGAAAAAATAGTTTAGTTCATTGGTATGATGGTTACTCTACTTAGTAGATCCCCATTCCAATTAATAGTAGATTCTCATAAACATTGAAGACATAAAAAGGTCTATACTCGAGAGAGATGCTAGGGTTTAGGGGGTGTTGTTGTCTAGCAGTGTTTTAGATTTGATATAAATCTATGAAAGGATGTCGAATTAGATTTATTTTTCGAATCGGGCTCGGGGCCGGGGCTGATAACACTACTAAAATTAGGTGATAAAGCCTTTGCACTTGAAGAGTTACAGAGAGCAACCTTAGATAGGCTGAACCTATCTCTTACCTTGGGGGAAGAATTCTCATTTTGTTGAACATCACTTGCAACTGACATACTCCAGGGAGCAGTTTTAAGTAGAAGTGTTGCCCCTACTGTTGTTGTTTCTGCTGGCTTGTACTCTATTAGCTTATTTTGCTTGGTTTGTAGTCTGGAATTAACTCATTGCTGTGGCTAATCTCCAGTTGGAGTTAGAGACCAATTTGTATGGCCAGCTCTCTGATGGAGTGACGGGGATGCACTATCCATCCTTAGAGACTCTAGTAAAATCTTTGTTTTATTTGGTGATGTCTCTGTGGACCTGATGAACAATAATTCTGGTTGAAAAATGCAATGCAACTTATTTTGCTCGCTAGTATTATTACATCAGCATTAGTATAGTGCAGTTGGGCCATGGGCCGTGTATGTATATACGGGCTGAGCACGAGTCTAGACCAACGAGGTCAAATGCATCCAACGAGAAGCCAAAACCACTGGGGGTCCTCCAAGCAGTCACAGGTCTAAAACAACTCATGTGCTAGTGTATCCACGATTGTTTAGCCATCCAAAGCATCCCTCCGCGCTAGGCACAGTGAGTCTGCTTGCGAGGACGACAATTGAAAGTCCACAGAGCACGACAGAAACTAAAAGTTATCCAACAACGGGCCAAAAGCATGCAACCGAAACTGTTCCAACAACACGTACTCCTCCCAAGCCAGTCGGGTGCCCGTAGAAGCAGGCCACCGCATGCTACTATGTAGCGAGAGAGACCGTGAGTCACCAAAATAGTTCCAACAACATGCTTGCCACCCTAGCCAACTAGCCACCCGCAGCAGCCCGCCAAACCAGGGCACCGCAAGCTGTCGGCCAGCCAGGGAGGTCGCGCATCATCGAAACAGTTAAAACAAAAAGCTAACCACCCTACCCAGCTAGCTGCCCGCAGTAGCCCGCTGAAGCACGACATCGTAGGCTGCTGACCGGCCAGGGAGGCCACGAGTCAACAACACGCTGGCCACCCCAGCTAGCCAGCTAGCCAGGGACGTCACGCTGAACTCCTAGTACGACCACATAGCGTGCAGCCACTAAAGGCCACACGTTGGCTAGCCATGGCCAGCCAGCAGCAAGCTGCAACCAGCCGAAGCTGGCCACGGCTGGCCATCGGCCAACCACGGAGGCCAGGGGGCGTGACCGACATTCTGGTGGAGCCTTATGAACGGGTCATCGAAAAACTAGTGGTTTCAAACCATTTTACCTGAGGTCTCTGCTAACCGAACCCTCTCCCCCTAATATACCTGAGGGGCATCCAGGCCCCCACGAGTTTTGGCAGTTTTCTGTATGGTTCCTTCAGGCGTTTTGGAGGACCTCAGGAAATCCTTGTGATATGCAGTTTTGCCTGGTTTTTGCACAGAAACGCTAGTTTCCGCCTCGGAGGCACCCGACAGTCGTTGTTTTTCATGGATGGACCGAACCTTGGACTTTTTAACGTTAGGGCACCCATTGTCAACCAAATACCTCAGTATAGATTCTGAGTCAAAGGGACATGTGGGTTCCTTTTTCTCCGCCCTAGTGGTATCGGGGCCCGTGACCTGTTCGTGGCCCGTTTTGGCCCGTTCACGGCCTATTTTCACATGTTTCCTCCTTGTTTTTTTGTGCCCTCGACATAGACTGACTTGTCATATTCACCGATGTGTTGGGGCCCGGCATGGCCGTTTTGACGGCCCGTTGGCCGTTTCCGCCCGATTTTGGCCTCCCGTGGCCCATTATCGGCCTGCCATGAGCCGTTTTCGCCTAACGCCTTGGTGGTTCAGAGTCAACCATCCATGCTAGGCATCTGAGTCTTGTTTTCTACCCTAACATTGCCTCAGCTCTTTTTGTTTTGCATCATAGGCAGAAAGAAGAAATTTTGGCCTCAGACTCATCGTCATGTCTTATTGCTTGGTTTCACAGTCGTTTGCCTAGGGTCTCAGCCAGCAAACACTCACTCCCTACTATACCCGAGGGGCATCCCCCTCCTAGGAGTTCTTGTAGTTTTCTGTATGGTTCTCTACTACGTTTTCTAGGACCTCAGAAAATCCATGTGATATGTAGTTTTCCCACGTTTTTTCTCAGCGCTGGTTTTCGCTCAGGTGCCACACGGGAGTCGTGTTTTTTCACGTATCGATCGAACCTTGGACTCCTCATGTGGGAGCCCAGGGGTGGGTCCCCCAGGTACCGTTGCCACCCTAGTGGGACCGGGGCCCACGACCCGTTCGTGGCCTGTTTTGGCCCGTTCATGACTCGTTTTTGCCCGTTTTCACATGTTTTGGCTTTGTTTTTTCGTGTCATCGAATTCGCCCGTTTTCACATGTTTTTGCCTTGTTTTTTCATGCCCTCAATTTAGACTGACTTGGTCATTTTCACCGACGTCTTGGGGCCCAGCATGGCTTATTTTGACAGCCCGTTGGCTGTTTCCGCCCGGTTCGGGCTCCAGCTTTCTTCGTGTCAACAACGGGCCAAAAGCATGCAACCAAAACTGTTCCAACAACACGTACTCCTCCCAAGCCAGTCGGGTGCCCGTAGAAACAGGCCACCACAGGCTACTATGCAGCGAGAGAGACCGTGAGTCACCAAAATAGTTCCAACAACAAGCTTGCCACCCTAGCCAGCCAGCCACCCGCAGCAGCCCACCAAACCAGGGCACCGCAAGCTGCCAGCCAGCCAGGGAGGCCGCGCATCATCGAAATAGTTCAAACAAAAAGCTAACCACCCTACCCAGGTAGCTGCCCGCAGCAGCCACTGTAGCATGACACTGTAGGCTGCTGACCGGCCAGGGAGGCCACGAGTCAACAACACGCTGGCCACCCTAGCTAGCCAGCTAGCCAGGGACATCATGCTGAACTCCTAGTACGGTCACATAGCGTGCAACCACTAAAGGCCACACGTTGGCTAGCCATGGCCAGCCAGCAGCAAGCTGCAACCAGCCGAAGCTGGCCACGGCTGGCCATCGGCCAACCACGGAGGTCGGGGGGCGTGACCGACATTCTGGTGGAGCCTTATGAACGGGTCATCGAAAAACTAGTGGTTTCAAACCATTTTACCTGAGGTCTCTGCTAACCGAACCCTCTCCCCCTAATATACCTGAGGGGCATCTAGGCCCCCCACGAGTTTTGGTAGTTTTCTGTTTGGTTCCTTCAGGCGTTTTGGAGGACCTCAGGAAATCCTTGTGATATGCAGTTTTGCCTGGTTTTTGCATAGAAACGCTAGTTTCCGCCTTGGAGGCACCCGACAGTCGTTGTTTTTCACGGATGGACCGAACCTTGGACTTTTCAACGTTAGGGCACCCATTGTCAACCAAATACTTCAGTACAGATTCTGAGTCAAAGGGACATGTGGGATCCTTTTTCTCCGCCCTAGTGGGACCGAGGCCTGTGACCTGTTCGTGGCCCGTTTTGGCCCGTTCACGACCCGTTTTCACATGTTTCCGCCTCGTTTTTTTGTGCCCCCGACATAGACTGACTTGTCATTTTCACCGACGTCTTGGGGCCTGGCATGGCCGTTTTGACGGCCCGTTGGCCGTTTCCGCCCGATTTTGGCCTCCTGTGGCCCGTTATCGGCCTGCCATGAGACGCTTCCGCCTAGCGCCTTGGTGGTTCAGAGTCAACCATCCATGCTAGGCATCTGAGTCTCGTTTTCTACCCTAACATTGCCTCAGCTCTTTTTGTTTTGCATTATAGGCGGAAATAAGAAATTTTGGCCTCAGACTCATCGTCATGTCTTATTGCTTGGTTTCACAGTCGTTTGCCCAGGGTCTCAGCTAGCAAACACTCACTCCCTACTATACCCGAGGGGCATCGCCCTCCTAGGAGTTCTTGTAGTTTTCCGTATGGTTCTCTACTAGATTTTCTAGGACCTCAGGAAATCCACGTGATATGTAGTTTTCCCACGTTTTTCCCAGCGCTGGTTTTCGCTCAGGTGCCACACGGGAGTCGTGTTTTTTCACGTATCGACCGAACCTTGGACTCCTCATGTGGGAGCCCAGGTGTGGGTCCCCTAGGTCCCGTGGGCCACCCTAGTGGGACCGGGGCCCACGACCCGTTCGTGGCCTGTTTTGGCCCGTTCATGACCCGTTTTTGCCCGTTTTCACATGTTTTCGCTTTGTTTTTTTCGTGTCATCGACTTCGCCCGTTTTGACATGTTTCCGCCTTGTTTTTTCATGCCCTCGATTTAGACTGACTTGGTCATTTTCACCGACGTCTTGGGGCCCAGCATGGCTTGTTTTGACAGCCCGTTGGCTGTTTTCGTCCGGTTCGGGCTCCAACTTTCTTCGTTCCAACAACGGGCCAAAAGCATGCAACCGAAACTGTTCCAACAACACGTACTCCTCCCAAGCCAGTCGGGTGCCCGTAGAAGCAGTCTACTATGTAGCGAGAGAGACCGTGAGTCACCAAAATAGTTCCAACAACATGCTTGCCACCCTAGCCAGCCAACCACCCACAGCAGCCCGCCAAACTAGGGCACCGCAAGCTGTGGGCCAGCTAGGGAGGCTGTGCATCATCAAAATAGTTCAAACAAAAAGCTAACCACCCTACCCATTTAGTCGCCTCAGAGTACTTCAACAAGCACGACATCGTAGGTGGCCGACCGCCAGGAGGCCACGAGTCAACAACACGTTGGCCACCCCAGCTAGCCAGCTAGCCAGGGATGTCACGCTGAACTCCTAGTACGGTCACATAGCGTGCAGCCACTAAAGGCCACACGTTGGCTAGCCATGGCCAGCCAGCAGCAAGATGCAACCAGCCGAAGCTTGCCACGGCTGGCCATCGGCCAACCACGGAGGCCAGGGGGCGTGATCGACATTCTGGTGGAGCCTTATGAACGGGTCATCGAAAAACTAGTGGTTTCAAACCATTTTACCTGAGGTCTCTGCTAACCGAACCCTCTCCCCCTAATATACCTGAGGGGCATCCAGGCCCCCATGAGTTTTGGCAGTTTTCTATATGGTTCCTTCAGGCGTTTTGGAGGACCTCAGGAAATCCTTGTGATATGCAGTTTTGCCTAGTTTTTGCACAGAAACGCTAGTTTCCGCCTCGGAGGCACCCGACAGTCGTTTTTCATGGATGGACCGAACCTTGGACTTTTCAACGTTAGGGCACCCATTGTCAACCAAATACTTCAGTGTAGATTCTGAGTCAAAGGGACATGTGGGTTACTTTTTCTCCGCCCTAGTGGGACCGGGGCCCGTGACCTGTTCGTGGCCCGTTTTGGCCCGTTCACGGCCTGTTTTCACATGTTTCCGCCTCGTTTTTTCGTGCCCTCGACATAGACTGACTTGTCATTTTCACCGACGTCTTGGGGCCCGGCATGGCCGTTTTGACGGCCCGTTGGCCGTTTTCGGCCGATTTTGGCCTCCCGTGGTCTCGTTTTCTACCCTAACATTGCCTCAGCTCTTTTTGTTTTTCATCATAGGCAGAAAGAAGAAATTTTGGCCTCAGACTCGTCGTCATGTCTTATTGCTTGGTTTCACAGTCGTTTGCCCAGGGTCTCAGCCAGCAAACACTCACTCCCTACAATACCCGAGGGGCTGCTGAAAAGGAAGCTAAAGTAGGTGGTGAGATGATGCTTTTGTCAGAGAAAGTGGATAAATTATCACAAGTATTTATCACGGAAACTTCTGTGATGAACACATAGCTGCTGAAAAAGAAGCTAAAGTAGGTGGTGAGATGAAGCTTCTGTGAGATAAGTATCATGTATGTTTGGATTTTGTTCAAAGTATGATGGTTACTGTACTTCATAGATCCCCATTCCAAGGCGATCCGTTGGTGGTGAGATGAAGCTTCTTTCAGATAAAGTGGATAAATTATCACAAGTATTTATCACGGAAACTTCTATGATGAACACATAGCTGCTAAAAAAGAAGATAAAGTAGGTGGTGAGATGAAGCTTCTGTCAGATAAAGTGGATAAATTATCACAAGTATTTATCACGGAAACTTCTGCATCTTTGGCAGAAAGAAATGAAATGACATCATTTGCAGCTGAGTTTGGCACAACAAATCTGTGATCTTCATTATCTTTTCCATCATATGACTGTCGTCATCGTCGTCGTCCTCCGATGATGGAGACTAGCGGCGGCGGCGCCTCATCCTGGGGCTAAACCCCGGTGGGTAGGACTCGGTGAGCAGCCTGTTCGGTAGGCCGTAAACGATCGTGGATTATTTACTGCTAGCTGGTTTGGTGTGAGAGAAAAATACTGTTCTGGCTGGAAATTTACGATCGTTTACGACCAAGCGAACAGGCCAGAGGTTGTCCACCTCCGGCTCCTCCTCGTCTGACCTGTTCTTTAGAGATCTGCGATGTTCATTCGTTTATCTCCTGGATTGTTTGGAGCTTTCTTTTTTTCTTTTTGAACGCACTGAAATCTTCTCGAGCAACGCGGTTTGGTTTGGGGATCTGCTGGGTAACGAACGGGGGTCCACCGACGGCGCGTAGGCTCGCAGGCCTCATGGCGGCGCATGGGCTCGCAGCCGGTGCAGCAGCGCACGGGCTAACATATGTCTTTCATATCATGTTCCTTTGGTATATAACTATGTTTATTTTCCATTAAATGCACAAGATTTGCATGTATACTGCGAGCCAGCCATAGTTGGAACCCTCACCGCTTGTTTGGATGTAGCCCTCACCGCGTGGGCTTCCAAGCTGGCTGCTGGACTCGGCCTGCCGCAGTGGACCGCGAGTTGCATGCAAATTCCCCACATGCCCAGGCCAGCCCACTAGGCCCACTCAACCAATTTAAGCCCTTCCCTTTCCCATCGCATTAAAGCGGGCGATACTGCCTCCAAAACACTCGCATAGGTTCGTTCTTAAGGCGTGGACAACCTAACCAGGTACTATGGTGCTCATAGCCACGACATGAAGACAGGTCAGTTCGTAAGGCCCTTACACCGGCGACGCTACCACAGAACCCGATGGCGGACAATTGTTTGTCACGACACATACTCTAGCTCATTTCTAGGGCCTTAAAACGGGCGACACTACCACCAAACCCTATCCTCGAGGGCTCTTTGTCACGACACACCCAATGTTTGTTCGTAAGTCATGAAAAGAGGCAACACTACCTCCGCACCATAGGCCTTGGGGCCGTTAGCCATGACACCAACACATGTTCGTTCTTAAGGTGTGGACATACCCAAGGTACTTTCCACGCCATTTAAGCGTGGGAATCTAATGACAGACACGTAGGTTCATTTGTAATGCCTTAAAACGGGCGACATGGCAACCTAACCCGGTACTAGGGTGCTCATAGCAACGAAAGAAACACAGGTCAGTTCGCAAGGCCCTTACACCGGCGACACTGCCACAGAACCCGATGGCAGACAATTGTTTGTCACGACACATACTCTGGTTCATTTCTAGGGCCTTAAAATAGGCGACACTACCTCCAAACCCAATCCTCGAGGGCTCTTTGTCATGACACGCCAAATGTTTGTTCATAAGCCCTCAAAAGAGGCGACACTACCTCCGCACCATAGGCCTGATCTGTCTTGAGGTGTTAAGAACGAACATGTATTGATGCAACGTGTTATTCCTCCTTCCGCGCAGGTTCTGTGGAATTAGCTTGCTGCATATGTGGTTTCATCATTATGTCTTTCCTCAGCTGGGATGCCAATAGAACTATTTTGATTTACTTCCCGAATCCCGAGCCATTTCTTTGGTCTTGGTTTCTGATGCACTTTCAACAGAAATTTCATATTTGTCTTCTTTCTTGACTTCTGATGGACTTTGGACAGAAATTTCTTATTCATCTTCTTTCTTGACTTCTGATGGACTTTCGACAGAAAAATCTTATTTGCCTTATTTCTTGATTTCTGATGGAATTTCAACAGAAAGTTCTTATTTACATCCATGACCGTGTCCACGTCAGTGCCTTCCTGCTTGGTCCCCCAGCGCAATTTCCGTTAACTTTGCTAGCAGTGACAGTGTCTTCCTTCTTGATTTCCACAGGAATTACATTGTGACTATTTGCATCTACTTCTTCAGCCATGTCAGTGGTTTCCTTCTTTTCCATAGGAATTTCGAACAACCTGATGCATCTCTCCATCGACCAGGATGTGGATTTTCTTAGGTGCATCATTTGGACCTTCACCATTGTTGTTCCCAGTAGTTACTTGCAAACCACTTTTATTAGTATCGTTCACCTTGATCGCTCCACATTGAACCAGCTTTGCCTTGTGCTTTTTCCCTTCAAGATGCTGATTCAGACCAGCCTCACTGGTTGCGCTCACTTGACAGAGTGCACAGCTCCAGTCCCTGGCAGCAGTTTGTAGTTTTGTTGGTTTAGTAGTTGCAGAACTCACATCCACCTTCCTCTTCACAACAGAAACCTTCGTTTCTGATGAAAGAACCTAAAAAAATTAGGAAGAATTAGTGAAATCGAGGTGCATTATGCATATGTAGCAAACCAAATGTAGAACTCACTGGAGCCTGATTGAATTATGTGACACCAACTAAAGGAATGCATGGCAGCATGGGCACAAAACCATCAACAGAAACCTGATGCATCTCTCCATCGACAAGGATGTGGATTTTCTTAGGTGCATCATTTGGGCCTGCACCATTGTTGTTCCCAGTAGTTACATGCAAACCACTTTTATTAGTATCGTTCACCTTGATCGCTCCACATTGAACCAGCTTTGCCTTGTGCTTTTTCCCTTCAAGATGCTGATTCAGACCAGCCTCACTGGGTGCGCTCACTTGACAGAGTGCACAGCTCCAGTCCCTGGCAGTAGTTTGTAGTTTTGTTGGTTTAGTAGTTACAGAACTCGCATCTGCCTTCCTCTTCACACCAGAAACCTTCGTTTCTGATGAAAGAACCTAAAAAATTAGGAAGAATTAGTGAAATCGAGGTGCATTGTGCATATGTAGCAAACCAAATGTAGAACTCACTGGAGCTTGATTGAATTATGTGACACCAACTAAAGGAATGCATGGCAGCATGGACACAAAACAATCAACAGAAAGATGCATCAACAACCAAAGAAAAGGCAGGAAAAAATATTAAGGTGATAAGGAAACTATTGCATAATTAAGAAACTGAAATCCACAGGGCTTAATGCCTCAAGACGGATGACACTACCACCAAATCCTGTGACACACCCTTTCCCATCGCATTAAAGCGGGTGATACTGCCTCCAAAACACTCGCATAGGTTCGTTCTTAAGGCGTGGACAACCTAACCAGGTACTATGGTGCTCATAGCCATGACACGAAGACAGGTCAGTTCGTAAGGCCCTTACACCGGCGACACATGGTGCTCATAGCCACGACACGAAGACAGGTCAGTTCGTAAGGCCCTTACACCGGCGACACTACCACAGAACCCGATGGCGGACAATTGTTTGTCACGACACATACTCTAGCTCATTTCTAGGGCCTTAAAACAGGCGACACTACCACCAAACCCTATCCTCGAGGGCTCTTTGTCACGACACGCCCAATGTCTGTTCGTAAGTCATGAAAAGAGGCGACACTACCTCCACACCATAGGCCTAGGGGCCGTTAGCCATGACACCGACACTACCTCCACACCATAGGCCTAGGGGCCGTTAGCCATAACACCAACACATGTTCGTTCTTAATGCCTCAAGAAGGATGACACTGCCACCAAACCTATGATACGCCCTTTTCCATCACATTAAAGTGGGTGATACTGCCTCCAAAACACTCGCACAGGTTCGTTCTTAAGGCGTGGACATACCCAAGGTACTTTCCACGCCATTTAAGCACGCAAAACTAATGACACACATGTAGGTTCATTCGTAATGCCTTAAAACAGGCGACACGGTAACCTAACCCGGTACTAGGGTGCTCAAAGCCACGACACAAAGACAGGTTAGTTCGTAAGGCCCTTACACCGGCGACACTACCACAGAACCCGATGGTGGACAATTGTTTGTCACGACACATACTCTAGCTCATTTCTAGGGCCTTAAAACAGGCGACACTACCACCGTTGTGACTTTTTTTATCCTAATGAAACCACGTTCAGCATGAAGCTGCTGGTGGACACCAAGGCCGGGCACGTGCTATACTCTGAGGCGAGCAAGGATGTCGTGTACTTCCTCTTCTCCCGTCGCAAGGATATCGTCGACGTAAGCGTGGATGTTGCGACTGATTTGGTCATGTAGACAGCGTTGCATGCAGCGAGTATCAACCCAAGTTGACGATGATCAAATAAAGGATTCGACGACACGGTTTTTTTAGCACCAGTAAATTATTACATCGACTTAAGACATAGATTAATCACTAGTGCTACTAATTACTGACGGTGCTGCCGCATGCGTCGTCCCCCTGCTCCTCTTCGCGCTTCTTCCCTCAGCCCTTCGACGGCGCCGTTCCGCGTCCATCGCGAGACGCCGCTTGGTCTCCTCCTCCTCGCGGCGGCGCTCCACCTCCTGGTGGCGGCACTCCTCCTCCTCCTCGCGGCGGTGCTCCTCCTCCTTGGACGTCTCGACGACGCGCTTCATGATGCAGTCGTCGGTCTCCTTCTGCGTGATGGCGCGGAGAAGCCGGTCCTCCTCCTCCTTCCGAGCCGTCTCCAACGAGTTGAAGATGACCTCCTCCACCGGAAGATGTTCCGGTTCCTCCTCCAATGCGGTCTCACGGTTCGGATCGTCCTCGAGGTTCACCTCGAGGTCCGACTCGGACGACGGCATCGGCGGAGGCGTCGGGGGGGACCTCGAGGTCCGACTCAGACCACGGCATCGGCGGAGGCGTCGGGGGGCGACGTGAGGACGACGGGTTCAACAGCGCCCATGTTGTCTTCAAGCGGTTTTTAGCAGCTATGTGTTCATCATAGAAGTTTCTGTGATAATTTATCCACTTTATCTGACAGAAGCTTCATCTCACAACCTACGGATCGCCTTGGAATGGGGATCTATGAAGTACAGTAACCATCATACTTTGAACAAAATCCAAACATACATGATACTTATCTGACAGAAGATAACCATCGGTAGGCTAAAGAACACTGATGTCCGGCGAGCAGCAGCAGGTCCGGCGAGATTGAAAACATACCTTCGGTTGCTCGATGGCGGAGTTCGGAGCAAGACTGGCGCTCCGTCGAGCACCCACCAGTTGCTTCCTCTTCATTTGCGAGCGAGTAGTATATGTATTGGGGTAGAGAGGAGAGAAGCAATGGCGATGGGATGTCGGGCATCGAGAACCGCGCCGAGAGGAGAGACCGGTGTATGGTTGGAGCCGGCTTGGTACTTTGGAGCCCGACGGCGGTGGATGTAGAAAGACAGTTGAGCCCCTGTTCAACGCGGCGGACAGAAGGAGCTGGCTGCTGCCGATGTAGAAAGACAGAGGAGGGTGCGGCGGTCAACGCGGTGGACAGAAGGAGCCACGCGTTGAGCAGGCCTAATCGGGCTGGCCTGAGCCCGCCAAAATAAATTGGGCCCGGTCCTAGCCTGCAGCCCCATCTCGGCCCATTGCCTCCCCTCAAAAAAAAAAAAAATTCTCGGCCCATTGCCATTTCAATGACTGTGCAGAGTTTCATGATCCTAAATTTTATGGAAATCTTGTTTTGACTTTGATTTTTATGTGCGGAGAGTCATTGAGCTTAAGGGAGCACCAACAGGCAATCAGAAATACCCCAAAAGACTAGGAGAGTCATTGAGCTTAAGGGAGCACCAACAGGCAATCAGAAATACCCCAAAAGAAAAAACCACTAGTGAAATGGTGAAGCAGCAATTCTTCTTCACCTTCTTCTCCTCCTCCTCCTTAACCTTCTCAGCTACTTTTGCTTGCAAATTAGTAAGACTCGCATCCTTCCGCTGCAGCAATTCTTCCATCTGAGCTAGTTGTGCTTCCAAACTCGAAATCTGGTCCACCAAACTCCTAACCTTGGCCTTCAACTGCAACACCGTGAACTTCTGAAAGGGGTTTGAGATTTCAGGGTCATTGAACTCATAAAGATTGCACCTCTCATTCTTCAAACAAAGATCAACATTGAGGTCATTCCAATCATGAATGCAACAACCAACCGAAAGAATGAAACAACCAGCCAAAAGAACCTACCGTCTTTTTGTATCTGTTAGGACAGATGGTAAATCTTCTCATTGGGTTATTAGGGGTCCACGAGACAAGCTGGATCGTCATCTTCCTGTCCGGGCACTGGCAGTTGCGTGGCGTCGGATTGTAAAACTGTCCATCCAATGGCACTGGAGGTGGGTCATGGTGGCGCGACGAGCCAGTGGTGGAGGAGATCATAGAAGCCATCGTCCGCGGCTCACGATTCCTGCACAGCCACATTTGCCATTTTTTTAGCAAACAACCACCACATACAATTTATAGGAAATGGGCATGAAGTAGGGTGGTCCGATTCAAATTTTTTATAACTATATAGTTTGTTACCTGTATTGAAGTCACAAAGATAGTCAAATAACAAATTGTTCAGCTAATCGGCTCTAAGATATGCATGAAACAAACTAATAATCCTAGGGCTGACCCAAAATATTATCACTTTGTTTGGAATCATGCATTTAAACAGGTAATTGGACATACTTAATATACCTGTATTAGACCCACCCAAACCGTGAAAAGAAATTATACATGGGTTGGGTGGATATCTTCCTTCTCCTCCTCAAAGCTTCGACGGAGGCCAAGGGTGGAGGCGGCCTGAGGGACGGCGGGCTGGATGAGAAGTGGTGGAGTGGATGGATTGAGTGGATTGGAGGAGAGGGTCGCTGCAGTCTTGTTGGGCTGGGCTAATGGTGCCCACTGCTACTGGATTCGCCGCCGCTTAGCTAGAGGTGGCACACGATCCTTGGGCTTTGAAACTTTGCCTTTCTTAGGCTGTATAGGCCTCAGCTCACACATGTTGAATGCTTTGTGCTCTTTGAATCCTTCACAATCACGCACAAATTCCTCATTAGTTGCTCAGTTAATCAATAACATAATGAATGGGGCATACGGCATCAACCTTCTGGTGTCACTGCGAGTTTTCTTTATGTGCGAGAACATCAAGTCTACAAAGTCGAAAGGCTTCCCCAACAACAAGTAGTACATCACAATCTTGGTCTTTTTGTGAATTTCATTTCTATCTCCACCCCTAGGGAGGATGGCATTATCAATCAGCCGAAGTATTAAATTGCGAAAGTCTCCATTTGTATCATTGACCACTTTATCTTCTGTTTGATCCAGCTGCTGCTTAATCTTATCATTCCTTTGGTCATTGTGATACATGGACGGATCAAGTAGAACCTTCTGACAAAATTTTTTCGTGATGGTAATCTTCCTATTGCCAGTCATCCACATCAGGAAGGTCCCATTGGGATCTACATAGAATGTGGAGAAGAACTGTCTAATTGTCTCTTCATGCCAGTCCTGTCTTTTGCACAATAATGTATGAAGACCAATCTGAAGACATTTGTCCTCAATGTCTTTTAACTCTTTATCTTTAGAATGCTTAATTTCTTTCCAATTGATCCATTTGCTGTCCGTAAAACCAGTCCGTTTATAAACACTAGTGTAGAGGTCCTCCTGCTCATAGGACCAAAACCGCCCATCTCTTGAAGTTCTCTTCTTTTCATAGAAATTTGGTCTTTTATTCAAGGAATTCCGGGCACTCTTTGCAGATGGTCCTTTGTAGTTCACTTTAACCCTCTCCACAGTCTGAGATAGTTGGGGCAACTCTTCGAGGGCCTCAATTTTAAAATCTACCCCCTCAATAATGTCTGCTTCAGCCTCTGTTGCTTCCTCGTCAGCAGCCCCTCTGTTGCTTCCTCATCTGCTTCCTGTACTGCAGCCTCTGTTGTTTCCTCAGCCGCCGCCTCTATTGCTTCCTCAATTGTAATGTGAGCACGAGCACTAAAGCAACAAGAACGTGTCTCCGCGTCCTGGACTAAATCACGCCATATGGAATTACTTTTCCGGAGAGTTTCTTTATGTCCAAGGATCCAAAGGCAGTTCCTGCGGGGGAGGCATTTAAATGAGATGAAAACAGACTAGGATTTTGAATTTGTCTAACTGATCCAAAGGCAGTTCTTTATATTAACAGAAAATCAACAGAAAAGGAACAAAAGTAGGCAGCTCTTTATATCAACAGAAAAGTAACAAAGGTTAACGTACTTCGCTCTCGTCAAGGCCACATTAGCTCTTTTACAGCAATCCAAAAAGCCTATGTTCCCATCATGATTGTGTCTTACTGTTGAGAGTATAACTATGTCTTTCTCATCACCTTGAAATGAATCAACAGTATTTATTTGAAGATAAAGAAATGGAATTTTCTGATAATTTCCAATTCTTTCTTGCAAAGCAGTGACTTGGGCTGTGTATTGAGACATTATGACAACACTGGTTTTCTTCTTCTGCTCGGCACATGCTGTATGGATGATACTTAAACTAGTTAGATTTAACGAAACCCTGAAAACTTACTTGCTATCTGAAAGCTGAAATGTTAGGTATATACCTTTAGCAAGTCTGCAAATAATATTGGCTGCTACATCAGCTTCAACCAAATTTCTGAAACCCTGACCAGTATGCTCTTCACAGCCATCTTCAACATGAATGAATGAATAAGGACCAAAAATACTTCCAGGGAGGTAAGTACAGTGATATTCCTTGACATTAGGACCGTCTATAATTTTATTATCATAGAAGTTCTCATTCGGAAACTTTCTGATGCAAGGGTGCATTCTATATTGCACATTTAGCAACTCCTTGTGGTGACCAATTTCGCTCAATCTCTCAAACAGGGTTCGTCCATAATTGGCCCTTTTAGCAATCTAGAAATCAGGAAATTAGCAGGAAATAGAAAGTATGATCAATCTAGAAATCAGGAAATAATCGCCGGTACCAAGGACACATTCAAATGATCATATAATGAAGACATATCGGGCTCTTTACCAATGACGGTAGCTGCATATGATCCCCAATTAGCACCAGATGTTCTATCTTTGTATGAGCAAGAGGGATCATTGACTCACATTCTTTTAAGTACGCTGCCTCATCAATAACCAAGATGTTAAAATTATGATGCCGCACCCTGGATGAAATGAAAGGAGTGCAAAATACAAGTTTTGCTTCTTCCAAGAGTCCTTCCTCTATCTCTCTATCATTCAACTCTCTCCCTCTACTCAGCTTCTGAAACTCCTTGTTCAGCTTGTCCAGCTTCTGGAACTTGTCCTTCTGCTGCTTAACGCGATTTTTCAAATATACTTTTGACAGATCTTTATCTTCCTTCACCTTCAGACGCTCCTCATTACCCAACAGAATGATGCCCTGAATTGATTCGGCTTCAGATGAGTTCTCTAATAGAGAAACAAGTTGACGAGTCAATCGCCCTAGAGCTGTGTTCGTTGGAGCACATACAAGAACTCTAGGTTTCTTAGCCATCTTCAGAAGGAAATACAAGATTACTGAGACTGTCTTAGTTTTACCAGTGCCGGGTGGACCCCAAACTAGCCGTACAGAACTAGAAGAGTGCTCAGTTGCTGAAATATAGCTTGCTACTACATCACCCTGGGATTGATTAAGTGCAAACTGAACAATGGCAGCCTCAGAACTACTTGATTTATTTTCTCCGTTAGGCTGCAGCATATATTAAAAAAACGCTATCAGAGTTAAAAAAACGCTATCAGTGATTACCGAAAATATCACCACCACAGAAATTGTACATGCAGCCATTTTCAGCACATGAGCAAAGTGGTGCTTCACTTCATTCTTTAGCAAGACCATACAGGTACAATTAATTACATGGATCACAAACCACTATTATCATAGTTATTTATTCTCAGTTATAGATCACATGAAAAGCATATTAACACATATTCAAATGAGGGATAAAGTAAAGATTAAAACTTGCATAAGAAACATAATCATGATTCATCATTTTAACATAAGAGCATACATGCATGACATTCCAAAGCTCAACCCTTTCAAGCAATAGTTATCCCAAGTACAGAATAGAGAGAGAAAGAGAGAGATGTCAATACTTACGCCATTATTACTCTTACTCAATATGAGATTGATTACTCCTGATGTATCTTTGAAACCATTCGTCATCGCTTGTCAAATACATTCATCAATTTTCAGATTAGCTAGGTGCATGACTTGGTAAAACTTATCCCGGCTGCCCTCATGCAGCGATTCTGATAGCAAGACATCCATCCACACTGTAAAACACTTCTCAAATTCACACACTTCCTCACTGACCCACGTAACTACTAGGATTGTGCAAAAGGAATTGTCCTTGAGGATTTGATCCCTAGACTCTAAATTCCTTGCTGATAATAGCATGACATCACTTGTTCTTGTCGAATTCTTCCCCTTGGGTAGACAGAGCTTGACACTGTATTTATTTGGCATATCACAGTCTAGGTTCCAACCAATATAATGCACATCTATGCCTTTGGATATGGTAACCATGGCTGATTCGATTTGATGAAAGATTTCCTCTAGCATTGAACTTCGAAATGCTTCTGTATAGTGCTTGCAAGTTTGAAATTCCTTCGGGATTTCCTTCACCTGCATACAACAGCATGACAACCTTGACGTGGAGCATTCTGGCAGTTGCAAAATAAGGAGTGTTGCTTTGTCATTGTTACCTCAATAGAGGGCTGCTTGCAGGTCAAGATATCGTAGACCGGCCATGATAGCACCTTTTGGACAAGAGTTTCGGGCTTGGACTCTTGGCCAGCTTTGTTTGAGTGCAGCATTTTGATGCCGGTGCAATCTGCTAAGCAAAACAACTTGTCCCTATTACTAATTTGCAAAGAATTTTAATCTTTTAGCATTATTTTGCACCCAAATTTTCACTATTCTTTCCAATGTATGGTACAAGAGGTGTAATCGTGTAAGACTCTTTGGTGATGTTGTACTGAACTTTTTGCAACTACTGAATGTCTAGGCAGGACGACAATGCCGTAAGAGTTGAGAGAAAGAGAAGCTAAAGAGTTGAGACTTACCGGTCTTACGTGATGTAGCCGCCATGTGGATCCCCCAGCCCGACGCCGCCTCCTTCTGCAGCCTTCCCGGCGGCGTCGACCTATCCAACCCCGGCGCGTGTGCCTGCGGTGGGCGGTGGTGGAGGCCCACGGCGACCTCAACGGACAGCAGCGGCGTGAGTGGCGCGCTCGCCGCTCTCGGCTGCTCCCCTGTCCCGTCCGTGGCGGGATTGTTTGGATGTCCGATAGTTGAACGTTCGGACATCCGAACGATTGCCCTTTGATGCCCTGTCCTCCCCATTTCCACTGTGCACATCGATGGGCCGAGAAGGGCCCAATTCCGAAGCATGCCTAAGTTCGAGTTTGTTGGCCCATTCGGCTATTTATTGTTTTATTTAAATTTCAGCTTTAATTCGCATAAGACTCAATTAGTCTCTTGTAATTATGTGCTGTAAAAATTAAGTACTCTTGCCGATGCTGCTCACCACGGCCTTTTCTTCTTCAACCTTCACGGTGTCGAGCAAGAAAAAGAGGAACAACGGAAGGCAAATCTCCTGACTGCACGGGATAAATTTATAACTCACTAGAAATCCAAAAGACACACTTGTCATGTCCATGGCTGAGCCTTTGGGGCTTCAAGTCCAGGTATTGCACTTGGAGCTCCAAGTGTAGGAATAGTGTTTGGGGCTTCAAGTGCAGGTAGTACTCCTGGAGCTCCAATTGCAGGAGCTACAGGTGCTGAAATCACACTGTTGTTCCTCGAGTAGTAGTTCTGATGATGATTCTGATGACAACTGTGAGACCAACAGTGTGATTTCAGCACCTGTAGCTCCTGCAATTGGACCTCCAGGAGCAATACCTGCATTTGAAGCCCCAAACACTATTCCTACAATTGGAGCTCCAGGTGCAATACCTTTGCTTGAAGCCCAAAAGGCTTGTTCCAGTAGCAGCTCTACATCTTCGGATGATGACGATAATAAGGCCAGCTTCGGTCAGGTTTGGACCCCGCGTGGCCTTGGCTGACCCTTTCAAACAGCGCACGATGCTCGTCTGCAACACAAGGCAACGCAACCAACCAAGAATTTGGCTAAGTCACAAGGTGACGGCTGACCGTGGCCAAAGCCATGCCAAGTCGTAGGCTGCCAACCACTGGGCTGGGCGCTGGCGTGACTGTGCAGTTGGGGGATCGGTTGTCGCCGTCAACGTCCGACGCCGTCAACGTCCGGTCTGAGCACCCATAGCATTAGCACGCACCCAAACCCTACAAATTGCAAGATACAAAAGGCTTACCAAGGAGTGGGAAATGAAGGTGAAAACAATCAAGAAAAGGCTTGTGAAACCACAACAAATCGATTGTTGTGGGATTGACCCCGCTCGGAAGCCCCCAGTATTTCTAATGTTGTAGAGTATGATTGATTAATCAATCTTTATATATCTAATCCGGGTTCATTGCAACCATGTAATCCCATACCCAGAACTCCAATCAAGAAAAAATGGAACCGCTTGCAGTATACAAAATAAACTTGGTAGCTGAATACAGATGTCTTTTCTGCTGCTGGAACGCCGACGCAGCAACGCCACCAGGCCCCTCACGCCATCACGCGACCACGCACGAGGGAAATAGGAACGCCAACGCTGCCAGGCGGCCCCTCACGGCCTCACGCGATGCCACTCGCGCTGATCACGGGAAACGGGGATTTGGCAATCAGCATCTGGCATCTATACACCAAACTACAAAAACAATGGATGAGTACAAATTGCAAGATACAAAAGGCTTACCAAGGAGTGGGAAATGAAGGTGAAAACATTCAAGAAAAGGCTTGTGAAACCACAACAAATTGATTGTTGTGGGATTGAACCCCGCTTGGAAGCCCCCACGTCGCTACAGGGCGACACGGGCGGCGACCCAGCTCCACCAGCCGCCGTTCTATTTCACATGTGCTACAATGGGCGGGACAAAAGGGTCGCGATCTCGCGAGGGTGAGCTAACTCCAAAAAACCGTCCTCAGTTCGGATTGCAGGCTGCGAAGTCATCGATGATGATTTCAATATTAATCTTATCCAACAATCACTTATGAAGTGCTTCTACCAAATCATCTATTCACTTTTTCTTTTTTTTTCTTTTGTCGTTGCAAATTACCTCAAAAATTTCTTCTAACATTCCTCTTCATCGATGATGATATCAATATCAATCTAACACTTTTTTGTTTCTTCTTTCTTTTGTTGTTACTAGAAGCATACTTTCTTGACGACAGGGTACCCATTAAAATTTAGAGAAATAATTAGTAACTACAATTTCATAAAGCAGGAATCATATGGGAAACAATTAGCAACTAAATTTTAGTACCTTGCTGCCGTCTGGCGCCTGCCTGCTCTGCTCGAACTGCAGCCGAATAGGAATGAGGGATCACGTAAGAGGTGAGATTAGGGCCCTGGATTTGCCGCCTGCTCTACTCTGCCTCTGCTGGGACGCCGCCAGGCTCGCGACGCGACGCAATGCGCTCAGGCTTTCACACTCACCATAATAACAGAGCCACTCATAATGCAAACACTACTTGCGTGGTTTCAGTTTTGTGATTTTTTTTTGAGGAATCGTTCTGTTAAATCTTGACAATGCAAAAGCACAAGCAATCAATTTATACATGGCAAACACTAAAACATATGGGGCGGCTGTGGTGCAGGGGCTGCTCGAGAGGCAAACACTAAAACAATAGATTCATCAAAGGAATCTGAGCGGCAGCGCATCCTGTTCTTCAATTGTCCCCAGTCAGCTGAGGATGACCCACAAGGTTTGTTCCTTTTTTTCAACTTTACTGTTTTTTCTGCTAAAAGAAAACAAACTGTATGCATTGCCTCTTTATTGACTCTGTTTTTGATATATAGAATTGTCTAGCAAAGGAAGGAAGCACACATTTATGGACCCATGCAGAAGAACAGTATCTGGTGGAACTAGCTACAATTTCTAAGTCTCAATCGTTTCAGGACAACAAAAAACAATTCTATAGTCGTCTTGCAGACTTGATGAATTCACATTGGGAACCCCGAAATCACAAATATGTTCCTTTGACTGGTGCCAAGGTTAAGACAAAATTTCAAAAATATGAAAAATCATGGTTAGAACAAGGCCCTGCAGTTAAAGAGATGGTATTTGCCCCACTCCTGCTCATTCTTTGCTCCACTCCTGTTCGTTTTGTTTGTTAACTTGAACTGAAACTTTGCATCCCAGTATTCATCCTCGGGCGCCCCTCTCTCTGGCCATGAAGCCGTATTCACTTCATTATTCAGTGGTAGTGAAGCCACAAGTTCACGTCCAGTGAGTCATGCACTGAGTGTGTCGTTGAAGGAAAAGACAAAGACAAAGAAATACACGAAACCCGAAGACCTAGAGACTTCACTTAGGTATATGGAAGAACATGGTTGCACACCCTTTGAGTATTATATATATACAGCTGCACTGAAGGACGACAATGTTCTGACTGGGTTTAAAGCTATGAAGAGCTATGAAAAAAAGGAAAAGCTACCTCATTGGTTTGTGGGTAAGCAGCAAAGGGCTGTTTGGAAAATACAGTATTTAAGTGAAGTGTTTAGGGCTGTTTGATATGAACATTTTCTCATCTTTGTAGAAACAAGGAATGGTGAACGCACCTGCAGCGAAGAACGCACCTCCAGATTTGCAGTGATGTCTTCCTGCTATCAAGGGAGCTTGTTGTCTCCAGGTGAGTTCCTGCTCTTCCTGCTGATGTGTATCAAGGGACCGGTGATTTGGAGATTTCCCGTAAAGTCTATGTGAACATTTTCTCATCTTTGTAGGAAAACGGATTGGTGCCGACCTACAAACCTCGGTTGCAGTGATAACTTCCTGCTGGTGCTCTTTGTGATGCCTGTTGGTGTATCTGCTAGTAGTGATTTTCTTCTTGTGATGCCTGTTGGTCGAGTGATGAAACTTTGTCTGTAATAATGTTGGTCCTGTGGTGAACTAGTGAACTTGAACTGTGTGGTGCTGCGTTACATCCAATTTGTGGATTCTTGAACTTGGATCTGGTCAAATTGATTATGAAATCTTGTACTCCAGAACCTTTGAACTTTTCAAGAAAAAAACATGGCAGCAAAGACACTATCATTGAGCTTTATGGTGGAAGAAGTACGTGCCAATTTCCTTCCAGGAAATTCTACTTCTTTGTATCTGCATTTTTTTAAGGTTTCATTTAGTTTGTCTCCCAAAGACAAACAAAAATCTTTAACACTGCGGAAGGAATCATTGTGGCACAAAACATGGATCTGGTTCATCAACGTTGTAAGCACGAAACATACAACAACCCATTCTCCGGAGAAGAAAACAGGGCAGTATATCTGTAAAAAAATACATGTATGTAATACATCTTGGTTTTGGGGAATGCTCAATAACTGGCAAAGCAATGTGAGATGCACAACTTACAATTGTTTCAGATAACTTGGAGGCCCTGCCTTGGCGATTTGACTGAGTGGGGAGTGCATGCTCAATTTTTTGCTCCAAATCTTGGTCGTCCTGCACCTAGGGGAAAACAAATCTTTAGCAAGACCATACAGGTACAATTAATTACATGGATCACAAACCACTATTATCACATGAAAAGCATATTAACACATATTCAAATGAGGGATAAAGTAAAGATTAAAACTTGCATAAGAAACATAATCATGATTCATCATTTTAACATAAGAGCATACATGCATGACATTCCAAAGCTCAACCCTTTCAAGCAATAGTTATCCCAAGTACAGAATAGAGAGAGAAAGAGAGAGATGTCAATACTTACGCCATTATTACTCTCACTCAATATGAGATTGATTACTCCTGATGTATCTTTGAAACCATTCGTCATCGCTTGCCAAATACATTCATCAGTTTTCAGATTAGCTAGGTGCATGACTTGGTAAAACTTATCCCGGCTGCCCTCATGCAGCGATTCTGATAGCAAGACATCCATCCACACTGTAAAACACTTCTCAAATTCACACACTTCCTCACTGACCCACGTAACTACTAGGATTGTGCAAAAGGAATTGTCCTTGAGGATTTGATCCCTAGACTCTAAATTCCTTGCTGATAATAGCATGACATCACTTGTTCTTGGCGAATTCTTCCCCTTGGGTAGACAGAGCTTGACACTGTATTTATTTGGCATATCACAGTCTAGGTTCCTACCATAATAATGCACATCTATGCCTTTGGATATGGTAACCATGGCCGATTCGATTTGATGAAAGATTTCCTCTAGCATTGAACTTCGAAATGCTTCTGTATAGTGCTTGCAAGTTTGAAATTCCTTCGGGATTTCCTTCACCTGCATACAACAGCATGACAACCTTGACGTGGAGCATTCTGGCAGTTGCAAAATAAGGAGTGTTGTTTTGTCATTGTTACCTCAATAGAGGGCCGCTTGCAGGTCAAGATATCGTAGACCGGCCATGATAGCACCTTTTGGACAAGAGTTTCGGGCTTGGACTCTTGGCCAGCTTTGTTTGAGTGCAGCATTTTGATGCCGGTGCAATCTGCTAAGCAAAACAACTTGCCCCTATTACTAATTTGCAAAGAATTTTAATCTTTTAGCATTATTTTGCACCCAAATTTTCACTATTCTTTCCAATGTATGGTACAAGAGGTGTAACCGTGTAAGACTCTTTGGTGATGTTGTACTGAACTTTTTGCAACTACTGAATGTCTAGGCAGGACGACAATGCCGTAAGAGTTGAGAGGAAGAGAAGCTAAAGAGTTGAGACTTACCGGTCTTACGTGATGTAGCCGCCATGTGGATCCCCCAGCCCGACGCCGCCTCCTTCTACAGCCTTCCCAGCGGCGTCGACCCATCCAACCCCGGCGCGTGTGCCTGTGGTGGGAGGTGGCGGAGGCCCGCGGCGGCCGGATTGCGGCGACCTCAACGGACAGCGGCCGGCGCAGTGGCGCCCGCTTCTGCTCTCGGCTGCTCCCCTGTCCCGTCCGGCGGCGGGATTGTTCGGATGTCCGATAGTTCAGAATTTTCGGACATCCGAACGTATTGCCCTTGACGCCCTGTCCCTCCCCCATTTCTACTGTGCACACCTGATGGCTCGAGAAGGGCCCAATTCCGAAGCATGCCTAAGTCCGAGTTTGTTGGCCCATTCGGCTATTTGTTGTTTTATTTAAATTTCAGCTTTAATTCGCATAAGACTCGATTAGTCTCTTGTAATTATGTGTTGTAAAAATTAAGTACTCTTGCCGGGCTGGCAGGGGCCATGCCCCCCCCCTAATATTTCACAACAACAAAAATTAGTAGTATGACTTAATATTTTTTATTTATATTAAGAGGGAGATTATATAAAATTCTTGTCATATATACCTATTAATATCTTCTAGATAATATAATCATACAAAATACAACTAGATAATAAAATTATCGCAATGAAAAAGACCGAGTCGGTACTCAAGATTTACAAAGTCACCCTAGATGTCTTGCTGTTAACGAGCATGTCACTTACCACTGAAAAAATAGCGCCTTAGATCCTAGGATACATATAAGAAATTGCGAGCACCCATTAAGTCAATGAATTAATTCCGACAGTCATCACAAGGAACCTAACAAGTTGAGTTGCACTTAGTTTTTACATGTTGGCTCTTTTGGCCGGCCCCCTGAGTATAATTCCTGGCTCCGCCACTGGCCGGGGCCCTTCTCACATCCTACTGATAGCGTACCTCACCCGGCCGCTGAGATGCCGCGTCCAGAGGTCGAACTCATGACGGATGCGGCACTCTGCGCTGCAGTACCGGATGAGCCTCGGCCAGCTGTTATCCCCGAAGCGCCTGCATTCCGCCCATGTGCAAATGTGGGGATCCTCGACGAGCAGCTCCGGTGGGTCGTCGCGGTGAGGAAGCCAGAACCGGTGTGCAATGATGTGGAGGTCGTCCCTGACGAAGACGCGCAGCCGCGCCAGGCCACGGTTCTCCCACCAGCCACCAGGGAGCGACGGGCCGCCGCTGATTCCTTGGAGGAGCGCCAGCGCTTCGGGGTCCGTGGGGTTCGAACGGTACCGCAACATCGCCATGAAGTAAGCTGCGCCGGAGTCCCCAGCGACAGCGGCCTGGTTGATGAGCGACAACGACCTGGTTGACGGCCGCGTCATCAAACCCTCCATCCCCTCGTAGCATACGGCCTCCGGATGACCGGCGAGGCGGAAGCGCTCCTCGAAGCGCAACCCGAGAACGGGCCAACTCCCCGGCAGTGGTAACGAAGCTCACGGAGCGACAGGCGCTGGAGCACCCAGGTGTTGTCGCAGAAGCGCCGGAAGGTGACGCAGACCCGACAAAGGATCAGGTACTGCGTGATGCCCCCATCCTCGATGACGCGAAGGAGGATCCAGGTGATCACATCCTCTGGCAGCAGCATCAGCAAGAACATCGCGGCACGGCGATCAGCCATCGTCTAGCCCTCTTGCGCCTGATTCTTCTCCATGACGAGGAGGCCCTCTTGCCCTCGATTTCTTTGTTTGTATGAACAGGAGGCCGAGAAGAGCAACCGTGTTAATGCCAGGCGGAACAACGATCAGCCATCGTCTGTGGGCCGCCCTTAAATGCAACACGGAATTGCCGCCTCGGGTTCTCAACTGGCGGGCAGAACATGCTCAGCGGTTCCCCACAAAGAGACGCCGTGTTTACCCAGGAGTCGGTTGCTCGGTTTGGTTCCCGCGCTTCGTCTTCCGAGTGGTGCGAGTTAATGCACCGTCAGTTCCACACACCCACACGCCTATATAAGCCCGCCCCCCATGCACCGTCGGCCGCCATTGCACCACCGCACGTCTTCCCACGCACACCTCGCCCCGGCCCTCGACCCGCCGCCACAATGCCTCGCCGCTTGAAGACAACATGGGCGATGCTGAACCCATCGTCCTCACGTCGCCCCCCGACGCCTCCGCCGACGCCGTCGTCCGAGTCAGACCTCGAGGTCCCCCCGACGCCTCCGCCGACGCCGTCGTCCGAGTCAGACCTTGAGGTGAACCTCGAGGATGATCCGGACCGTGAGACCGTATCGGAGGAGGAACCGGAACCTCTTCCGGTGGAGGAGGTCGTCTTCAACTCGTTGGAGACGGCTCGGAAGGAGGAGGACCGGCGCCTCTGCGCCATCACGCAGAAGGAGACCGACGACTGCATCCTGAAGTGCGTCGTCGAGATCTCCAAGGAGGAGGAGCGCCGCCGCCAGGAGGAGGAGGAGCGCCGCCGCCAGGAGGTGGAGCGCCGCCGCCAGGAGGAGGAGACCGAGCGACGTCTCGCGATGGACGCGGAACGGCGCCGGCGCAGGGCTGAGCGGAAGAAGCGCAAAGAGGAGCAGGGGGACGACGCATGCGGCAGCACCGGCAGTAATTAGTAGCACTAGTGATTAATCTATGTCTTAAGTCGATGTAATAGTTTACTGGTGCTAAAAAAACCGTGTCGTCGAATCCTTTATTTGATCATCGTCAACTTGGGTTGATACTCGCTGCATGCAACGCTGTCTACATGACTAAATCAGTCGCAACATCCACGCTTACGTCGACGATATCCTTGCGAAGGGACTCGGGAGAAGAGGAAGTCCACGACATCCTTGCTCGCCTCAGAGTACAGCACGCGCCCGGCCTTGGTGTCCACCAGCAGCTTCATGCTGAACGTGGTTTCATCAGGATAAAAAAAGTCGCAACGGTATATCGGACCGAAACATGATAACAAAAGTCAAACAGATATATCAGACCGGAACAGGATAACAAAAGTCACAGGGGTATATCCGACCAAAACAAGACATCAAAAGTCACCGTTCACGACATCAGTTCATAACTTCTGACCACCAGAGAAGTTTACTACAGACCGACCAGTTCATACATTTTGCTAACATCAGTTCATCACTTCTGAGCACCATGATTACTTACATCACAAAAGGAAAATCACTACTAACAACTACGCCTACATCAGACTAGGGGAATCATTGACGTCAGTTCATCACTTCTGAGCACCATGATTACATCCAGGCAATCACAAAGATCACAAAAGAAAAAATCACTACTGACATGGGGAACCAGCAAATATTCTTCACCTTCTTCACATTCTTCTCCTCCTCCTCCTCCTTCTGCAGCAAATCATCCTTCCCTCGCAGCAACGCATCCTTCCCAGCTACTTCTGTTTGCAAATTAGTACCCATTTCCATCTCAGAAAGCATCATATCCTTCCACCGCAGCAATTCATCCTTTTCAGCTACTTGTACTTCCAACCTCCGAACCTTGTCCCGCAACTTACACACCATGCGCTTCAAAAAATTGTTTGACATTTCAGGGTCATTCCACTGATAAAGGTTGCACTTGTCCTCCTTCAAAGAAAAATCAAACAACCAACCGTGTCATCTATCTCGGTTAAGACCCTAACATTGATTAAGTATTCAACGTCAAAGAACCTACCGTGTTTAAGTATCTGTGAGGACAGATGGTATATCTTCTCGCTGGGTTATTATTGGTCCAAGAGACAAGCTGCATCGTCGGCTTCTTGTTCACGCACTGGCAGACGCTGGGTGTCGGATTGTTATCAAGTGCATCAAGCGACACTGGAGTTGGTCCATTGTAACGCCACGAGCTAGCAGTGGAGGAGGTCGAAGAAGCCATGGTCCGCGGAGTGGGCGCTAATCTCACGATTCCTGCACAGCCACATTTGCCAATTTTTAGCAAACAACAACCACATACAATTTATAGGAAATGGGCATGAAGTAGGGTGGTCCGATTCAAATTCTTTATAACTATATAGTCTCATTTGACATGTGAGCCGGAGCTGGTGAAACAAACATAAGACAAATACATTTAAAATAAGTAATAAACTCTAAAATTTACTTGAAATAGCTTAGTAATAGAGAAACCATCAGGAGTTGCATCATTTTTCAACACTGCAACGTTCAATGGGTCAGTTTTAACCACAAGTCTTGGCTTGGAAAGATAATCTCATCTTTCAATCAGGTAGTTTAGTCAGTGCTCATATTTTACCGCATTTGTTGTCATAGGTAGACAGTTCTTTTACCAAGGAAGGGCAACAACTACTTCGGAGCTTCAAACACGAGCACAGTATTTCTTTAGTTTGGAAGAGATTTCTTTAGTTTGGAAGAGATTGAATCTGATGATGAGCCGTACCTTTTTCAGTTGCCAAATAGCCAGCTTTATAATATAGAAATATATAGAGCTTGGAAGGAAAAATATTTTCCCTGACAATCTATATTGCTGGTAGTTTTCTGACATTAGAAAACCATCATTTGCTATCCTTTTTGTTTTCAAGAACAAAAGGACGGCCACTAAAAAAACAAAAGGATGAACAATTTGTTACTTGTTGAGGAACATGTATGAAGCATGGATTTTCAATTTAGTTTCTGATGAACTGACAACAATGTTAAGCTAAAAGGAACGGGCACATCAGTAGTTACAACTTCCAACTGGGGTGCTCGATCTTAACTACGCTAACCATGCCCTTCTGCTATTTGCGAATGAAGTTGACATGGCAAAGAATCTGCAGTTTGCCTAGTACATAAACTGTCTCCTGTTTGGCCCTGAAAACCTAATGGCCTGATACTATTTTTTATTAAAGCCTGCCTACCAATTTCTACTCTTGAGTTAATTTACGCACAATGGATTTTCACTTATCTTTTTGTCCTGCAAATCAATCCAATTTCTACTTGAGTTAATTTTACGCACAACAGATTTTCATTTATCTTTTGTGTCAGATCAGTAAAATTTGCAAACTTTTGTACTATGAAGACAAGCCTATCATGTTTGATTGTACATACACAATTAATTTGCAGGACAAGCAGTAAGCCACAACCAAGAACCGGTGCATGTGGAGGCTAGTCTCACCAATGCTTGGCAGCAGCTCCGGGAATCAAAAGCGGGCCAGAGCAGGACGAGCCGGAGAAGGAGCAGGACGGCGAGCGGACAACGAGCTGGACGGCGAGCCGGAGAAGGAGCAGGACGGCTAGCGGACGACGAGCTGGACGGCGAGCCGGACGACTACGCTGCGGGGAGCACAGGGCCAGCGACGGCAGCGAAACCGGTGATGCGGTGGGGCGGCACCGGGAAGTTGCGGGGCGGAGGGGAGGGTTCCGCAGCCGGTGGTGGAGTAAGGCCGGGCGGCGAGCTCTGGTGGCCGCGGCGGGTGCTGGATTGAGGCCGGGGGCGGCGGTGGGGATTCAAATTCTCGAGGCAGGAAGGAGAACAGCCGGTGATTTGGACGGGGAACACAAGAGAAAATTGGCTATTTGCCATTGCAAACTATGGGCTTCGCAAAATTGCCATTCAAAAAAAATCAACTTCGCAAAATTGCCAGTCTAAATATGTACACTTTGTTTTTGTTGCCATAATCCCTATTTAGCTCATTTGTTTCTGTTTTTTGGGATTGTCCTCCACGCGAAAAGACATTGCTGTCGAGCTAGACTTGCAACACTCTGGCTCATTTCTAGGGCCTTAAAATAGGCGACACTACCTCCAAACCCTATCCACGAGGGCTCTTTGTCATGACACGCCAAATGTTTGTTTGTAAGTCCTCAAAAGAGGTGACACTACCTCCGCACCATAGGCCTAGGGGCCGTTAGCCATGACACCAACACATGTTCGTTCTTAATGCCTCAAGACGGATGACACTGCCACCAAATCCTATGACATGCCCTTTCCCATCGTATTAAAGTGGGTGATACTGCCTCCAAAACACGCGCACATGTTCGTTCTTAAGGCATGGGCATACCCAAGGTACTTTCCATGCCATTTAAGTGCGCTAAACTAATGACACGTACGTAGGTTCATTTGTAATGCCTTAAAACGGGTGACACGACAACCTAACCCCGTACTAGGGGGCTCATAGCCACGACACAAAGAAAGGTAAGTTGTGTAGGCCCTTACATCGATGACACTACGACAGAACCCGATGGCGGACAATTGTTTGTCACGACACACACTCTGGCTCATTTCTAGGGTAGAGCAGCGACTCAAGGTGCTTGACATGTGCGTCATGGGGATGGAAGAGAAGAAATACCAAGAGATGAAAGCTTCACTTGGCATGCAAAAAATAGAAAATTGCTCATCTATTTCAAAGCTCCAAGTCGATTTGTGTCAAGTTGAGGAGTCACTCAAGTATGCTGAAGCCGATTTTTGTAGCATTGCTACTGCACCGTGGCAATCAGATGCTGCACCTTTGCTACAGTAATCTTGCTCAGCTATTATGGGAGGTAAACCTTCTCATCTACAATTGATATGTTTATGTATAATATTCTGCTTTCTTTATGGATCTGAGAGAAAATGATCTTCTTAGTTATGTCTATTGAATTGAACCCAGCACCTCAGGATACTCCTCTCCTAAGTACTCATACAGCACAACACCCAAGGCAATAATTCAAAATCATAGCTGCAACAAGCGCGACCCTCATTCCCTCAATTGCCTCCATCACAACATTTATAATGTGGGGAGAAGTCTCAAATATGTTGGGCCAAACATAGTTCAGAGGAAGAAGATCCTTGATTGGAGGAATCATTTTGGTCATACCAATAACATTGACGATAGCCTTCAAGGCTCCAAGAATTGAACCCAGCACCTCAGGATACTCCTCTCCTAAGTACTCATACAACACAACACCCAAGGCAATAATTCAAAATCACAGCTGCAACAAGCGCGACCCTCATCCCCTCAATTGCCTCCATCACAACATTTATAACATGGGGTGAAGTCTCAAATATGTTGGGCCAAACATAGTTCAGTAGATGGACAAGGGGAAGAAGATCCTTGATTGGAGAAGTCATTTTGGTCATACCAACAACATTGACGATAGCATAAGGCTCCAAGAATTGAACCCAGCACCTCAGGATACTCCTCTCCTAAGTACTCATGCATTCCTTTAGTTGGTGTCACATAATTCAATCAGGCTCCAGTGAGTTCTACATTTGGTTTGCTACATGTGCACAATGCACCTCGATTTCACTAATTCTTCCTAATTTTTTAGGTTCTTTCATCACAAACGAAGGTTTCTGGTGTGAAGAGGAAGGCGGAAGCGAGTTCTGCAACTACTAAACCAACAAAACTACAAACTACTGCCAGGGACTGGAGCTGTGCACTCTATCAAGTGAGCGCAACCAGTGAGGCTGGTCTGAATCAGCATCTTGAAGGGAAAAAGCACAAGACAAAGCTGGTTCAATGTGGAGCGATCAAGGTGAACGATACTAATAAAAGTGGTTTGCAAGTAACTACTGGGAACAACAATGGTGCAGGCCCAAATGATGCACCTAAGAAAATCCACATCCTGGTCGATGGAGAGATGCATCAGGTTGTTCAAAAAAGCAACTATGTATGGTGTGAGCGCTGCAGGTTAAGTTGTACCAACGCCGCTGCCATGGCTGACCATCTGCGGGGCAAGAAGCACAATTTATTGAATAAAGTTTGAACGTCAATAAAAGCTGTGAGAATGAACAAGGAAGTTAAGGAAGATTCAGCTGCTACGTGTGAGACTGAGAGAAAGGTAACTGAAAATGGCTCTACTGGAATTCCAGAGGAACATAAGGACGACATGGCCGAAGAAGTAGATGCAAATAGTCACAATGTAATTCTGGTGGAAATCAAGAAGGAAGACACTAACACTGCTAGCAAAGTTAACCGAAATTGTGCTGGGGGGACCAAGCAGGAAGGCACAGACGTGGACACCTGTTGAAATTCCATCAGAAATCAAGAAATAAGGCAAATAAGAATTTTCTGTCGAAAGTCCATCAGAAGTCAAGAAAGAAGATAAATAAGAAATTTCTGTCCAAAGTCCATCAGAAGTCAAGAAAGAAGACAAATATGAAATTTCTGTTGAAAGTGCATCAGAAACCAAGACCAAAGAAATGGCTCGGGATTCAGGAAGTAAATGAAAATAGTTCTATTGACATCCCAGCTGAGGTAAGACATAATGATGAAACCACATATGCAGCCTGCATTTACAAAATACATGAAAAATCGGAGTATCAATCGCTGTCACGTTGGTAATGGATCCACTGTGCTCTTCTGGAAGGACTTTTGGCAAGATAATGAGGTTTTATGTGATAAATTCCCCAGATTATTTTCATTCGCTTTGGATGAAGATCTATCGGTAGCAAATCTTGCTTTAGCTGGGGATTCATTCGCTATGGATGAAGAATTGAACCCATCACCTCAGGATACTCCTCTCCTAAGTACTCATACAGCACAACACCCAAGGCAATAATTCAAAATCACAGCTGCAACAAGCGTGACCCTCATCCCCTCAATTGCCTCCATCACAACATTTATAACGTGGGGTGAAGTCCCAAATATGTTGGGCCAAACATAGTTCAGTAGATGGACAAGGGGAAGAAGATCCTTGATTGGAGAAGTCATTTTGGTCATACCAATAACATTGACGATAGCCTTCAAGGCTCCAAGAATTGAACCCAACACCTCAGGATACTCCTCTCCTAAGTACTCATGCATTCCTTTAGTTGGTGTCACATAATTCAATCAGGCTCCAGTGATTTCTACATTTGGTTTGCTACATATGCAAAATGCACCTCGATTTCACTAATTCTTCCTAATTTTTTTAGGTTCTTTCATCAGAAACGAAGGTTTCTGGTGCGAAGAGGAATGGTGTGAAGAGGAAGGCTTCCTTCTGTGTTATCCATATATGTCTTCATGCTCGTTTATTCTTCAGGGTTTATCCTTTTGTGTATCCTTTTATGTATCGACCTATTTATCCTTCTTTGGAGGTTTATCCTTTTGTTTTATCAAACACTCAGTGAAAATGGCTCGATGTCAGTGTTTGCACAGCATTGATCTTAATAAAAGAGTAGATTTAACATATCAGATCTCAGGTCTGCGTATGATCCCACCAACTCCTCAGAAGCGTCCTAAGCAGCACGTAGAGCAAAAGGAGGACCCCAACAACATGCAGTTTTGATCCAGATGTTTCTTTTCTTCTATCTACATATATAAGCCATCACAAGTCACAAAGCTCACAGGTTCACGGCAGGATTTAACACAAATACCAGTTACATAGTTGCACACGTTGTTAGCATAGAAGACCACAGTTCACATAGCAAGATAGCTAATTCATCTAGTCTAAGATGAGCCTAAGATTGGTTCCTCCAGGTTATCCCTTTTTGATCAATTGAGCAATTGTAGCAGGCACGACTGTAGCGTTTTTCTTGTGGTTCAATAAGTACGGCAAAAGCCCTAACTTGTAAGCGCTAATGAATGCATCCTTCCACTGCAAATTGAAAAAAAAACAGAGAAAAATGATGTTATACAGTATTTTCAGAACTCCATAGCAGGTTAAAAGGGAAGTTCTTTCAACAGACCTCATCATCCTTCCAGGTGAACTTGTTGAAATCTTGTACTCCAGAACCTTTGAACTTTTCAAGAAAAAACATGGCAGCAAAGACACTGTCATTGAGCTTTATGGTGGAAGAAATACGTGCCAATTTCCTTCCAGGAAATTCTACTTCTTTGTATCCACATTTTTTTAAGGTTTCGTTTAGTTTGTCTCCCAAAGACAAACAGAAATCTTTAACACTGTGGAAGGAATCATTGTGACACAAAACATGGATCTGGTTCGTCACATTTGTAAGCACGAAACATACAACAACCCATTCTCTGGAGAAGAAAACAGGGCAGTATATCTGTAAAAAAATACATGTATCTAACACATCTTGGTTTTGGGGAATGCTCAATGACTGGCAAAGCAATGTGAGATGCACAACTTACAATTGTTTCAGGCGATTTGACCGAGTGGGGAGTGCATGCTCAATTTTTTGCTCCAAATCTTGGTCGTCCTGCACTTAGGGGAAAACAATAAGTACAAGATAGACATGCTCAATGACTGGCAAAGCAATGTCCTTTTACCTTGCCTAGTGGTGAGACAAAGGTTCTTTTGACACCCTTCACTTTATCATTCAGGCATTCCATTAATAATATCATAAAATCCCTGGCACCCTCACCTCCCTGGAGGGACTGTTCTAATTGAGAACCAGTCATTGAGATCTCTTCAAAACTCAATATAACCTGTTCCTTACTTTTCGAATTGAAAACATGACACATATCAGTATAGCAAGTTTTACAAGAATATAATCATGAGGTTTCCAGAAACATACCAATCAATGACAAGCTTATAAACCTCTCCAAGTATTTCATCTGGAAGCCACACGCGTTCTTTAGTATGCAAGTGAGACAAGTTAGGAAGTTGTTGTTGCCTCGCGCAAACTGATGGTACCATTTCTGAGGAAACTGGCTCCGTCTTATTCTTCTGCCTCTTAAAACATAGATCCTTTTGGCTAGTCTGCTCTTCTTTACCATCAACCTTCAAATTGTTGCCTCCAACCTCAGCATTTTCTCCAGAGGCAGCCCTCTTTAGGCCTCCAGTTTCGGTGTTTTCCTCCTTGTGACCATAGTCATCCAGAACATTCACTGATGAGCTTCCTGCAGCCCTCTCGATTCTCTCCATGAATGCAGGTGCAGACAAAGGGTTGTCACGCATTCCGAACAACGCATCATCTTCCCTTTCCTCGTGAAGAGCAGTGTTGAGAACATCGTTGTTATATGAGAAATTATTTTCCACGCCTTCAACATCATCATCACTATATTCAGTTATGACCGTAGCTCTTTTGTTAAGATGGTGGCAGAGAAGGTCTATGGAAGTTTCTATGCGACATTTTTTCACCATATCCTGGAGCATGTGCCAGTGGAATGGAGCACATAAGAAAAATGGAGCATCTGGCTCATCTAATGGAGCAGCTCAATGAAATGGAGCATGTGCCGGTGAAATGGAGCACATCAGCAAAATGGAGCATCTAATGTGCTCCATTTCACCGGCACATGCTCCATTTCACTGAGCTGCTCCATTAGAGAGCCAGATGCTCCATTTTGCTGATATGCTCCATTTCACTGGCACATGCTCCATTTCATTGAGCTGCTCTCGGGGGAGAGGGTCTCTGCACTCTTGTTGTGCTGGGCTATTTGCAAATATGTTGGGCTAGCACGTTTTGCATAGAATTCTTGTTTTTTTTGCATGAATCTGTGTAAAAAAAAACAGGAATTCAATGAAAAAACACGAAGCTCTGCTCTTTTCATTTGAAGATTCGACGAGTCCAACAAGAATCCACAAATTTAGAGATATATAACAGATGTAACGCAGCCAGCCAAGAGCACAAGACAAATATAAATAATAATCCACTTGACCAGATCCAAGTTCAAGTTCAAGTTCAAGAATCCACAAATTGGATGTAACGCAACACCACACAGTTCAAGTTCACTAGTTCACCACAGGACCAACACTAATTTTTCAAAGTAAGGCCTTGTGTTTGTGCCTGTTCCTATTCAGATGCAAGCAAGTAATGACCAGCCGCCGCAGCTTCCTAACCCTAAACCCGGATAACCAGGGGAAGAATAAATAGATAAGGATAAACCCATGATGACAAACAGACGCCTAAACCCTAAACCCTAAACACGGATAACCAGGGGAAGAATAAATAGACGAAGGATAAACCCATGATGAACAGACGCCTAAACCCTAAACCCTAAACCCGGATAACCAGGGGAAGAATAAATAGACGAAGGATAAACCCATGATGATAAACAGACGAAGGATAAACCGGATCCATCCCCTATTATCCTCAGTCCATTATCCTTCATGTGATTATCCTCACATCATGTTGACTTACCAAAGTGATCCACAGTCATCCTTCATGTGATTATCCTCACATCATGTTGACTTACCAAAGTGATCCACAGTCTCCAGTGCGCTCGGGGAAGAGCCTTATGCGTCGCGGCAAGGAGAGCCGGAGGTGCTAGTGGAGGGAGCGTCGGGGCACGGAGCGCCGAAGGTGCTAGCGGAGAGGAGCAGCGTGGCAGGGCGGAGGCGTCCTCGGCGATGAGGAGAGTCGGGTGAGGCTTCTGGCAAGAAGGTGAGGAGCTTCGAAATTTTGGGTGGGGATTTTGTTTTGGCGAAAATTTTGTGAGGGTGAGGATTCAAATGGAATCGAAAAGGTTCTTTTCGAAAAAAACAACAATGCAAAAAAAAACGAACTCTTGGTTCGTGTCAAAGAAAGAAAAAACCGATAACCGAAGTCGCACACCTAGCCGACAACTTGTCCCTATTACTAATTTGCAAAGAATTTTAATCTTTTAGCATTATTTTGCACCCAAATTTTCACTATTCTTTCCAATGTATGGTACAAGAGGTGTAACCGTGTAAGACTCTTTGGTGATGTTGTACTGAACTTTTTGCAACTACTGAATGTCTAGGCAGGACGACAGTGCCGTAAGAGTTGAGAGGAAGAGAAGCTAAAGAGTTGAGACTTACCGGTCTTACGTGATGTAGCCGCCATGTGGATCCCCCAGCCCGACGCCGCCTCCTTCTGCAGCCTTCCCGGCGGCGTCGACCTATCCAACCCCGACACGTGTGCCTGCGGTGGGCGGTGGCGGAGGCCCGCGGCGGCCGGATTGCGGCGACCTCAACGGACAGCGGCCGGCGCAGTGGCGCCCGCTTCTGCTCTCGGCTGCTCCCCTGTCCCGTCCGGCAGCGGGATTGTTCGGATGTCCGATAGTTTGGAATGTTCGGACATCCGAACGTATTGCCCTTGACGCCCTGTCCCTCCCCCATTTCCAACAGACCTTCCAGCATGAACAACACTGGACTCAGTTTCTCTTGCTTGCTTGCTTGCCAGGCAGTCTATTCTGATTTGTTGTCACATTCAGACATAAAACCGCAACACAAGAAGCAATGCTATCTGGTAGAGTATAGCTGGGATGGAGTTCTCAAAATCTGAAGATTCAATGCTTCAGTACATAGTACATTTTATTTTTTAAGTTCTTAAGGGAATCCTGTTGTAACTATCCGCAGAATTAGTTTAAACACGGAAAACTCATAACTATCATGCCATATACTAACATGTCTGCAAGCACTTGCCATATGTAACCAAACTGGTTGTTCAAATAGGGCTGCCGAATTCAAAGCATGCATACAGCAACCAAATAAGCTAAGTCTTAACACAAGCAGAGTCTTAAGTCTACAACACAAGCACTAAACATCAGCACAGTCTTAAGCTCACAACACAAGCTAAGCACAACATATTAAGTTCACAACATAGACTTTACAGGAGATCTCCTCCAAATCACTGGTACTCTAGCCTTCAGGATACATTGTGCCACAACAAGCTCCCTTGATACACATCAGCAGGAAGACATTACTGCTCCCCTGGAGGTGTCTTCGCCAACTCGCATGAAGGTGTCTTCACCACTCCTCTTTCCTACAAAGATGAGAAACGCAATGTTCATATCAAGGGAAATTATAGGCTCCATAAATACTGTATTTTCCAAACAGCCCTTTACTGCTTACCAACAAGTCAGTGAGGTATTTTTTCCTTTCTTCATAGGTCGTCATAACTAAAAACCCACGCAGAACAGTTGTGTTCTCCAGTGCAGATGTATATTTAAAAAAATCAACGCTATCGCAACCATGTTCATTCATATACTTCAATGCAGAAAGTAAGTCAAAGGGAACTGTGGGTTTCTTTTTCTTTTTCCGCTTCAGCACACCCACTGAACCTGAACTTGTGGCTTCATTATCACTGAATAATGAATTGAATTGCGTACTATAGTTCAAATCCAGTCAATACTCGGAAAGATTGAAAAATAAAAAAAGGAACAAACCTTGGGTCGCAGCTCTCGCTTGATCTGCCGGGGTCGCAGCTCTCGCTTGATGTGCCGACCGGTGCTTTGGCGAGCCTGCCGAGTCTTCATTTGAAGAGCTTATATGCACAAACAATACCAATGGGGTGGAGATAACAGGGCCGAGAAGAGAAGCAATGGCGATTTGACAGCCTCGGGCGCCACGACTGAGAGAAGAGAAGCAAAGCGCAGGCGGGTGGATGGAGTTCCATTATTGCTAGCTGCGAGCCGGCGACGGCGACACGGTGTGGGAGTGGGACGGGCGGAGGGGGGAGGCTGATGGGCTGCGGGTGCGGCGATATGTGCTAATGGGCTGGGCTGAGCTGAGTACTTGTGCTAGGCATCCCTGCCGTCCATGCAGTTCATTGAATACAGCATCAAGGTGCCGTGTGGCCATGCGTGGCACTTGTACGGCGGCTCGGCTTCTCCAAAAGAATTTCGTTTGTCCAAAATGTATTTCGTTTTCCTAAAATGTATTTCGATATTCCCAAAATGTATTTCAGTTTCTCCAAAAGTATTTCGTTTTCCTAAAATGTATTTCGCTTGGCTATAATGTATTTCAAGATTCCCAAAATGTATTTCGTTTTCCTAAGTATTTCAGTTCCTCCATGGCACGTTTTTTGAAAATTGTTTGAAAATTGTTATAATATGAGCACATCCTTACTTTGATCAAAATGTGGTTCCTCATATTTCATTGTTTGCCTAGTTTGGCAGCTAACCTCTTATGTAAGGCATGGCCTTTGCACGTTTCTGAAACTCTATGAGATCTCCCAAGTTCAGACCACTAAACAATCTAATTGTTGGGTCCACATCAAATATTTATTTATCAAGATTTACTTATCTAAGCAACTGAAATGACAATAGCTTGAGAAGGTTATCAATATCTGGCCTAGTTGTAGAAAATGAATAACCCAGTAGGGAAAGTATTTGAGCTCTGTCCTTTGAGCTCTGTCGATATGCTATCACCCACTTGTTCAATCCGGTAAGATTCTAGTGATAATTCAGTAGCAGCCATTGTTAGATTAATTAATCATATTTCAGTTCTAGCCTTTTGGTCCCTTGGATTAGGATTATTGGCACTGTGCATTGCTGTTTCAGGGGTCTTCTTTTTTTTTCTTTGTTCACTATATCTTTCTATTTCATGCAAGTTTGTCACGTTAAACAAGGAAAATTTTGATTATTGCAAACCTGCTTAAATGTTTTATAAGTCTTGTGTTGTGTTTCACTGGTTTCAGGCCACCGGGGCACGGCGGCAGGACAAGGGCGCCTGGAGGAAGGTAACTGTGCTGCCGCCCCATCCGAAAGTTAGTTTTGAAAATTAGGATTTCTGCCTATACATACTGCATATACTACTCAAGATGATTGTTGATCTGACCTCTAGTCCTGTTTGTTGTCAGGTTATTTGAGATGGCATCGTCATCATCGTCGTCCTTGCACTCTCAGTCTTCTGCATGTCCAGAACTTCCTCTGATCCCTTGCGACATGTGCATCAATAAGTTGAGTGAGCTTACCTCCGGACAACCAGAAAGCAAGGGTAGGAAGTTCTACCGGTGCAATGCGGTAACTTTCTCCATTTTATCTCAATTCATAAGTTATATGGTCTAGGGAATTAGAAGGCTCAAGGCTTTATTTTCTGCAGGGATGTGACTTTTTCCGCTGGCAAGCCAGATATGCTGTTATGTTAATCAGGAGGGGGCATGCCACTAATGGCAACCAATTCAATCATTTCCTGATGACTGCACTTGATGATCATAGCCAAGGCTTAGAGTCTCAGTCCTCCACCATCAAAAATATGAAGCAAGACCTGGAGCGCACGAAGCAAGAGCTGGAGCGCACGAAGCAAAAGCTGCATAACCTGGAGGAGTTCATGAAGCAAGAGCTGCATGACCTGAAGGAAGCCATGGTTCAAAATGAGCAAACCAAGACATCAATGGCGTCTGCAATGGATCTGATGAAGGGTGATCTGCAGAAGCTGAAAGGGTCAGGGTCTAAACCTAGGACGTTGGGAATGTGTTCACTGGGCCTGCTGCTTTTGGCGACCTTGATTAGGTGGTTTCTAATGGGGCTTAATGGGGAGGAGGCATTCAGGCAACTTATGCTGAGCCCTTAGGTGCATCTTGCTGCTGATGTTGGTGTAGTTGGTAGAACTAATGTATGTCTGTAGTAAACTTTGCCTAGGTGTGGTGCTGCTGTAATGTTACCTAAAACAGATTATTGTTAATTTTCCATCTGTATATATTGCTGTATATATTGCTTACTCTGGTACTTGTGTACTCTAGATGAAGTCATAATGCTGAAATGGAAGTTGGTTTTGAAAAATGGTGTTTCTTACCTAAAATAGATGTCAGGAAAAAGGAAGTTTTGCTACCAAATGTCCCTGAACTGTGTGTGTTGCCTATTCAAATCTCCCAGAAAGATTGATCTCATGAATCAATTGTTGGCATGCCAAGTTTATAGAAACATATATTGGCATCTATACTGTAGAACATGCGGCAAAAGCTTTGCCATCCCTTATAAAAAAATCTATACTGTAATACCAAATAATCAGCTCATACTATGATGCTAGTAGTATCAATTGGTCATGCAAGGCAACAGGTCCTCATATAAGCAAACAGATTGGTCAGTGCAAAGCTTTAATTTATCTAATCATGCAAACCAACCAAAGCATGATCTGCAGGCTGGTTTTTCTGGATGTTTGGATGGTCTGCATTATAACTGAACTTGACAAATCGCATCAGACCTCCCTGCTCCGCAAGAACACAAAAACCTTGCAGCTACTGGAAGGACGAGCAGACCTATCAGAGGGGTGCGATCTTTGTGATCTGCAGCACGGCAGCAACAGAGAAACGAAAAAAGAACTAACAAGAACAAGACCAAAATATAATAATAAGTAGCATAATCTCAGGCATATATTCATCGAAGGATCCTTGGTTCACAATAATACAAGTTCTGATTCAAACTGAAGCAACCTTCAATTCAAGTCTTTAAAAAGATTAAAAAAAAAGTTCCAGCAGGTACCACTGTAGCACACCCGGCAGTCCCAACAGCCCATCATAGATTCAAGTCTTCGTCAAACATTAGAGACCAAAAGACAATTATGTACAAGACATCAAAGTTTATGATTCACAGACCACCATCACCTCCTTTTGACCTGCTTCCTAGTTTGCCGAGCAGGTATTTCACCACTAGAACTTTCATCACCACCCGCAAAAGCATCGTAGTTTTTCACTACCTCGCCTTTGTGTTTGAGCATAGGGGGCCTCACCATGGACCTCGTGGTGCAACGCGAAGTAGGCGGAGCAGGATTCGTCTTAGCAGGATTCGTCTCAGCAGCATTCTCCCCAGCAGGATTCTTGGAACCAACTTCTACAGCATTCTTCCTAGGAGCAGATTTCTGGGCACGACCAGTTGCCTTCTTTGTCTTGGCAGCCCTGGCAGCTTCAGCATCTTCAGCATCTTCAGCAATTCCACTGATTTCAGTTGTGGGATTGCCAATAACTCCGTCAGAAAAGCTGCAGGAAGTCTCTTCTTCACGCATGTTTACAGCACCAGCATCAGATCGAGCGAGTCCCCTGTTTACAGCACCATATTGAGCAATTCCAGCTATGCATGCACCAAGTTCTTCTAAGTCAATTCCAATAGATGGAGCAAGTGGCTGCACTGCAGAAAGGAGCCCATGCGCTCGTTGGAGAGCAAGTCCAGCTATGCATTCATCAAGTGCTTCTGGGTCAATTCCAATAGATCGAGCAACTAGCAACACTGCAGAAAGGAACCCATGCGCTTGATGGAGAAGTCGCATTGTCATGGGCATCTGCGTCTCAGGAGGCACTCCAGAAGTTACCACGGCAGACACTGAATGTTGGGAGTCAACTGGGGACTGGATGTAAAGTCTTGATGATTCCGCATAGCAGGTCTCCTCTAGAGCTTTCAACTGAAATGGGAAATTGAAGAGAAGATGTAAGATTTGAAGCCAAGTACAGCACTAATGGTAACAAAATATTGATAGCTCATATGCCAAACTTCAAAATCATGATACAAGATTTAAGCATGATTATTAGCAATGATTAGCAGAATAACAATAATTAGTTCTCTGTGAACTTCTATAAGGGAAATTCCAAATTATTAGTATTGATTAACAATGGAGAATAAATTAAAATATTTCAGGGTCCAGGAAATTCTGGCATCCTAAACTTAGATGGGTCAGTTTACAGTTCAATATCCCAAATGGTAGGAGGGCCTGACAAGTGAACCACATAAAATGAAATATAAGCATGGAAGGCATATTGTTTTCAGAGCACATGGGACTCTTAGTCATCAAAGTCTCCATAGTATACTTTCAAGATAAAGAGATGATCAATACCTTAAAGTTGTCGAAGGAGATCCTGCCATGGTGGCACTTAGCGTTACCAATAGTACTCATCAAAGTCTCCATAGTATACTGATTGATCCGAGGACAATTCTTGTCCTCAATCTCCGTCAGTTTCAAGTTATCCACAATGTATCCCTGACAACCGAATATACAGTTAAACATGGCTCTATACACAAAAACAGAGAGCACCAGAATGCTTACCAGAATTATTATTATGCAACCAGGCATAGTCATTGACTTGTCAGATTTGTTAAGAGTCCTGGCCTTCCAAGTTCTGATAGAGTCCCTCAAATGCTCATAAACTATTGCACACCAGTCATAGTCCTTGATGCTTGTCATATCCTGTGTGTACATGACTACATTTACGTTTATCTTTTGTTGAGTACTAGGCATTAGAAATTTTGAAATGAGAATGAGGAAAAAACATTTGACCCTCTCTTCTCATCAAGGCCAATATATCTACAATTTCCAACGACATTTTTGGATCCCCCAATTCAGTTCGCAATTTAGCAAAGTCTTTCTGCTGTTGCTTATTGTATTTAAGGGGGGCCTTATCACCTCGGGGCAGTCTCAAGAGATGATAGATCTCCTCTGGTGTGATGTATCCAATTACATCTTTCTGTAGTTGCACTTTGATCCTATTCTCTTCAAGATCAACTATTTTCATACACAAATTGGTTTCCTTGCGCTCGCAGATTGTTCCCAACTGTAGGTTTAGGAAAGTTGAAAAACCAGAGTCCTCGACCTGCTTAACTTCTGCATCATCAAGAAGTTCCGCTGCAGTCATAACATCTAGGGGCTTGAAGCCAAAGTCAAGACACAAACTGCCTGAGTACTCATCTCCTTCTTGTGCGCCCAACTGCAAACTGGAATTCTGACTCTTCATCTGGGGAGGACAGTTAAATGCATAATCATGAGCCAGGAGAAGAATTTTAGTTTGTACAAATGCAAATATTAGGAGGTAACAAATTGCTTTCAAATTTTCATCATTTTTAGTTCATCGATCCAACATTTGATTGAACCATCTTTTAGCATAACCAACGGAAATACAAGCAGTACTGCGACTGTTTCAGAGGAACCAGAAGTTTAGACCTGCAAGCAGGAGCAGAAACACGACACCCAACTGCCACTAAAAAACTATGTCTTTGCCAGAAACCATTACAATTCTATGGACATTTGCTGGAAGACATCATGGTTTATATAATATCATTTCCACCTCTAAAAGGTCACAAAATAGATAAATCTGGACAGTCGCAGTACTGCTTGTATGGGTGTTACATAGGAGTGTTGTATGGGGTGTTCGGATACTAATAAAAAAATAAATTACATAATCCGTCGGTAAACCGCGGGACGAATTTATTAAGCCTAATTAATTCATCATTAGCACATGTGTTACTGTAGCACTTTATTGTCAAATCATGGACTAATTAGGCTTAAAAGATTCGTCTCGTAAAGTAGTCGCAATCTGTGCAATTAGTTATTTTTTAATCTATATTTAATACTCCATGCATATATCGAAGCATTCGATGGAATTGAGTGTAAAGTTTTAGGGTCGGAACCAAACAAGGGCTAAATAAGTTAAGCGCGGGACAGAGGCAGCCTCGTGCTTGCACGCGAGTGGTTGGTGAGTGGCGACAGATCTGTCGTCGATCGATGGGAACACGTTTGCCCATTTCCGGGAACGTACCCGCGCAGGCCGCAGCCCGCAGGTATCGACCGAGTCCATATGTATGTATATAGCTAGGTCCTCCGGCCCTGTGCTCGCAATGCAAAGATCTCTATTGGTCCTGTTCGTTTCTCTTATAATCCGTCTTTTTCGGCTTGTTTTTTCATCCGGAACAGTGTTTTGTCTCACAACAAATCAGCCGGAACAGTGTTTCAGCTTATTTTTTCAGCGCAAGCGAACGGGACCATTGTATTGTAGCACAATGGCAGCACAGCAGCAGTAAATAGATTGCGTCACTAGGTAGGTACAACCAGCAGCAGCTCATCATCAGGTGCGCGTCAGTGCGTGCCTTACGGCCGCCGTAAAAAATCGACCTAACTAGTAGGCAGTACAAGTTGTCCATATTTCCATAATGGTGCCGTGCTAATACCTGCTGCGGCGATGGTCCTGATGGCAATGGCGATGATGGCGTTGCAGCTCTCGGCAGCACTAGCAGCAGCTGCCACGCCGCCAGCACGGGCATCGATCGGGTTGCCTGGCTGCAACACCACCTGCGGCAACATGAGCGTGCCGTACCCCTTCGGCTTTGGGCCCTCCCGCTGCTACTGTGTCACCGGTGCTGGGGATCACACTCCTGAAGAAGAAGACATTGAAAGGGAGGCGTGATGAGTAAACGAACAACTAAACGAAATCTGCGCTACGTTGGGCCGAGTAGGAGCTGGCCCATGTAACGGGGGTGCGCTGCATCCTATAAAAGGGAGAGAGTGAGAACGAAGCGAAGTCGAGTTTGATCTTGTAACGGAGAACCCGGTCGGCGGCCTGGGGGACGAGGCGTCTGGCTCGTTGCCGGCGACCGATAATGTTCTAAGATACATCTCCACTACCACTATCAATTGATTTCGGTGACAAACTGGTATCGGAGTGCTGCAATCCTGGCGCATCACTTGTACTGCATCCATAGGCAGATGTCGATGGCGACCCCAAAGGAGCAATTCGGGCAGATCCTCTCTCTGCTCGGCGAGAACTCCAAGGGGATCACCGAACTCAAGCACTCAATGGTGGAGATGAAGCTGGCGAAGACCGACTTCGAAGCATGGAAGCCGGAGGTGAAACATCGCGTTGCTGATCTCGAGCACGTGGTGAATTACTTGGGGGAGCGCATGGAGCACTTCTTTGGAAGCAAATCGAAGCAGGTGGTGACCGAAGACGAGATCCAATTGCCGCACCCGCACCCTAACCCCGACTCCGACCCCAAATCGGCGTCGGCTGACAAGGCGGCGGGCTCCGCTCATCTGGGGCCATCCTCGTCCGAGGCACCATTTGGGCCAATTGGCCACCGTCATGAGCCCCACCGCCGGAGCGCTAGATTTGGGGTGGACAATCCCAGATCCACCTCCGGTCACAGGTGCGAATACTCATCACAAGTTTGCACGTATTTACGTTGATGATGATTCTGCATGCTGTGATCCGAGAGTTCATGCCTGCCATCACCTACCACCCAGTTCTCTGCCAAATTATCCTTTCCCTTCCTTTGATTGGTCTAATCCTAGATTGTGGGTTAAGAAAGCTTAGTCCTATTTTGATGTTTACTCAATTGACAGCTATAGATGGGTTAAAATTGCTGTTATGCACTTTACTGGGTCAGCTAATCTTTGGTTGCATACTTTGAGGGGAGGGGTTGTGTCCATGAAGTGGGTGACAATGGACCAAGGTCCTAGGGGTTCCCTATAGGGGTACTACCCGGACCGGCCCTGGGCCGGTCCACAATCTGTTGAAGGACACGAGACAAGATGGCATGGACTTGAAGCTATTCCAGATTGACTTAGTCGGCTTACTATGAAAGCTAGATTCTGTAATAGGACTAGTACTCTTCTCGTGTAACTGGCTAGAATTAGATACATGCCCTTACCCTCTATCCTCTATAAAGAGAGGTACGGTGCACCCCTTGTAACCCTAACAATCATACGATCAATCCAACGCAAAAGGCTACACACCGACTGGACGTAAAGGCTATTACTCGACAAGAGGGTCCGAACCAGTATAAATCGTTCATCTCTTTGCATTTACTGTCGGTTTCTATGTACACCGAAGCCCTCCGAACACCATCTCAGGTACCCTCATGACAAGTTGCTAGTCATCAAACCCCGACAGCTGGGGCGCCAGGTAGGGGATTTCGGCGACTTCGTAGTTGAGAGTTCGACGGACCTCAACAACATGGTTTTCTCGGCAGGAACCACCTTCATCTTTGGCTCCTAGATCTGTGAGGTAGACAACCATAGCGAGATCCAAAGCCATCTCATCCAGATCCTAGGGCCTCAGGCTTCACCAGATGCCTCGTCGATCATGATGGATCAACTCACCGAGAAGTGTTCGCATCTCTCAATTTCCAACTCGACTCAGATTCAGGAGGTCACCAGTAATCACAACTCCCACCCGGACACGACACCTCAGTCCGAGTTAGGAGCCCTTTCTCAAGTCCAACTCGAAGACCCAGTTTGTTTTCCACTCAGACTCAATAATTCATCCTTGATCTATCAAGATTCAATCAGCTACCTCATGCAGTTTGAGCAGGAGATCCCCCTCATGGGTGCCCGGAAAGGATTAGTCCTATCCATCATGCCTAAAGGTGGCATCGTCCATTGGCCGGGTGCTCAACCTGGCATCTCTCTAATAGATCCATCTTGTTTAGTCGGCATGGTGGAACTCTTGCCTTACCAAGACAACAATACCCTACCAGCGGACAGTAACGATCGTGACTCTACAGAGATTTTGGGCACTGCAATGATTGTAGAATCTGGAACACACTCGGCTATGAGGCACTCTAGAGAAGTTTTCATGGCTGGCCAACCACCCCAAATCCCTATGCCTACCCCATCCGACATCCAAGATGGGGAAGAGGCTTTGTTCGACATCTCCTCGGACACAACCCCACCTAATGGAGAAATAGATGAGCAGAGAGTGGCTAGGAAAAAGAAGAATAAAGCTCGACAAATCCACCGCAACCGCGCCTAACACCGCAAGGAAGAGTGGGAACAGTACCAGGTGGCTTGTCAAGAAGTTGACCGACGACGCTTGGCCGCAGAGGTAGCGTACGAACAACGTATCTGAGATGAGGAAGAAAAATGACAGCGCCGGGACCAGAGCCTTAGCGTCACGTAACCTCGACCTGAAATTCATGGAAGTAGCCTATCACAGGGTCATTACTACACCCTATGCCAACGTCTATGCCCTAGTAGAAGAGATGGCGGCCATACCAGACCCTACTCTAGAACAGCAATGGCTCAAGGTCATCCTGGAATCAACAGCCCTACAGATGTAGGCAACAAGAGGGGCATCTCAAGCCAACCCTTCCCGAGGCCCAGAGCAGCGAGCGCCAGCCCGCTCCTGCCTAGGACCTTAGGGTAACCAGAACAGGAATCAAAGAGCTGTGCAGTCAGACTACCACAGGCACCAGTACAACAATAGGGAAGGCGGAGGCGAGTCAGAGTACAGGGAAGCTAGCATCCCACCAGATAGATTCCCGTGTTTCTCCAATAGACTACTCAACGTCTGGCTTCCCAACAAGTTCAAGCCATCCAACCATACCAAGTACGATGGGAAAACAGAACCCAACCAATGGTTACGTATCTACTCCCAGTCCATAGAATTGGCGGGTGGCGATGACGACATGAAAGTTTTATATTTCCCCATGGCACTAGACACTGTGCCCCTGGCCTAGTTTGACAGACTACAAGACCACTCTATTGACTTGGGGACGACTTTAGTGAAAATTTTGCGAATTTTTTTTGAGGAGTACTCACCACTCCAAGTACCCGGAACGAACTCATAACGTGCAAACAGAAGCCAGACGAATCCTTTTAGGAGTACTATCACCGCTTTGCAGAAATTAGAGCCCAAGTTTTTGACATCATGGACAGGGAGGTGATAGATCACTTTGCTAACGGGATCAAATACAAGTGGCAATTTGAAAAATTCTACGATGACAACCCAGAAACCACAGAAGAATTCAAGCGCACAGTACAAAATATGATTGCATCTGAAGAACGTACTCACGAACAATTCCCACATGGCCATCAAGACAAAGGTTACGATTCCAACCGGCAATCAGGGTGGCCCATCTACTAGGAAGAGAGGACCCGACAACACAGTGGCCTCCGCAGACAGGTCCAAGAAGTCGAACAAGAACAACAAAAAGTTTGAAGACCTCAAGAATTTACCCTGCCCTTTCCACAAAAATGCCAAGCACATGACAGCCGAGTGCAGACAACTCCAAGAACTAGGTTTCTACTCCAAAAGTAATAAGGGCAAGGGCAAAGATGATAACAACAAAGACGGAGACGACAATGCTGACCCTGGATTTCAACAACCTAAGGGCCAAATTGTAGTAATCTTTGTCGATTACCACCTCTTCAACTCAGGGAAGCTGGCCCTTTGGGACATCATGGCAGGAGAACCCGCAAAGCCAAAGTACCTTAATTGGTCTGAGTACCCGATCTAGTTTTCCAGAAAGGATCAATGGACTAGCATGACTAATGCTGGCCACTACCCACTCGTCCTGGGTCCTACAATAGCCGGCATGATAGTTCCCAAGGTCATGATTGATGGTGGTGCAGGTTTAAATATTATATTCGCAGACACGTTAAGGAAGATAGGCCTGGATTTCACCAGCCTACTCACTCCAACTGACGTCCCATTCTATGGGATAGTACCCGACAAAGCTGCTATGCCACTCGAACGGATCACGCTCCATGTTAACATTTGGCAACTCAAACAATTTCCGAACGGTGTTCATCCAGTTTGAGGTGGCTGATTTTGAATCATCATATCATGCTATCTTTAATCGACCTGCTCTGGCCAAATTCATGGCCGTATCGCACTACCCGTACCTCTTGCTCAAGATGCCGGGTCCTAATGGCGTACTCTCCTTCCGAGGATTCCTCAAGCGTTTGTACGACTATGACACGAAAACCATCTAGATTGTAGCCATAACCTAGCAAGTCTATGAAGCACAGGAGATCACCAACCTCGCATAGCAGACTAACCCAGAAGACACAGAGATTCCAACAAACAAGGCGGGAATTATTGCTCCCCCCTCCAAAACAGCTACCATTGAGATTGATCTAGGTACCGGTGATCCCTCCAAGATGGTTATCATCAGCGCCCACCTCTCTATGGAATAGGAACTCACGCTCACCAACTTTCTTAGAGAAAACAGAGATATCTTCACATCGAAACCGGCTGATATGCCGGGTGTCCCGAGAGAGTTGGCCGAGCACAAACTGGATTTAAATCCCGGCTCAAAGCCGATCAAGCAATGCTTATGATGATTCTCACTAGATAAGAAAGCGACAATCAAGAAGGAAATTACCAAGCTATTGGTAGCCGACTTCATTAGGAAAATTCTTCACCCTAACTAGCTAGCCAACCCGGTACTCATCCAGAAAAAGAACTCGAAAGAGTGGCGCATGTGCATCGACTACATAGATCTCAACAAAGATTGCCCGAAGGACCCCTTCGGCCTACCTTGCATTGATCAGATAGTAGACTCTATGGTCGGGTCAGCTTTACTGTCCTTTCTTGATTGCTACTCGGGCTATCATCAAATTGCCCTCCGCAAAGAAGATCAAAGCAGGTCATCCTTCATCACCCCGTTTGGTGCCAAAGAAGATCAAAGCAGGTCATCCTTCATCACCCCGTTTGGTGCCTACTGTTACATGACCATGTCATTTGGGCTAAAGAATGCCGGTGCAACCTATCAGTGGGATATCCAGGTGTGCCTAAGTGAACAGATTGGTCATAATGTGGAAGCCTACATGGACGATGTCATCATCAAGACCAAGGATCCCTCTACTTTGATTGCGGACTAGAAACAAACCTTTGACAACCTTCATGCATACAAGTGGAAGCTTAACCCAACCAAATGCGTGTTTGGAGTACCCTCCGAACAACTACTAGGTTTCCTGGTGAGTCACCGGGGCATTGAAGCTAGCACGAAGCAGATTCGAGCAATCACCTAGATGACTCGACCCCACTGCGTCAAAGATGTCCAAAAATTGATAGGGTGCATGGCAACCCTTAATCGCTTTATCTCATGGCTCGAGGAGAAAGGATTGCCCTTTTTCAAGTTGCTGAAGAAGATATGCAAGTTCGAGTGGACAACCGAAGCAGATGAAGCCTTCCAAAAACTCAAAGAGTACCTGTCCACTTCACTAATCCTTACTCCACCCGAGAAACAGGAGCCACTACTACTCTACATCGCCGCCACTTCTGCCGTAGTCAGCACGGTAATAGTTGTCAAGCGGGCTGAAGAAGGCCATGTGTACAAGGTACAATGACCCGTCTACTATATCAGCGAGGTGCTATCAGAATCCAAGGTCAATTACCCACACGTGTAAAAACTTTTCTATGCCCTCTTGATCACTTCACGCAAGCTACGCCACTACTTTGATGAACACAAAGTAACAGTGGTATCTGACTTCCCACTTGGCGACGTCTTACGCAACTGGGATGCAACAGGACGCATATCCAAGTGGTCAGTCGAGGTTGGAGCTCAGAACATTGAGTTCGTTTCCCGCAAGGCTATCAAATCACAAGTCCTGGCTGATTTTATAGCCGAGTGGACATAAGCCCAGCAGCCTACTCTAGCAGTTATACTTGACCATTGGAAGATGTACATTGATGGTTCTTTCAAACTTGGAGGCGCAGGCGCTAGTGTTCTTTTCATATCTCCAGAAGAAAGCAGCTTAAGTATGTTCTACAAATACTTTGGCCTGCTACAAACAACAAAGTAGAGTATGAGGCCCTCCTTCATGGTCTCCGAGTAGTAGTTTCACTTGGCATCAAGTGCTTACTTGTCTATGGTGACTCCTCAGTCATCATCAACCAGGTAAACAAAGATTGGGACTGCACCAATGAAACCATGGACGCCTACTGCGCAGAAGTTCGCAAACTTGAGAAACACTTCCAAGGCCTAGAAATCCTCCATGTCATGCGAGATCTCAATGTTGCAGCTGATGTCTTGGCTAAATTGGGATCAGACAGGGCCCAAGTACCCGCTGATGTGTTTGTACAGGAACTTCAAGTCCCTTCAATCAAACAGGAAACCTCCACACCCGCCAGTACTCCGACTCCTGATGTCCAGGTACTAGTTGTTAACCCGACATGGACCCAAGTGTTTATTGACTACATCCGAGATCACAAATTGCCCGACAACAAGGTGGAAGTAGAACATATCACATGCATAAGCAAGAATTATGTCTTAGTCGGAGACAGACTCTACTGACGGGGTGCATCATCTGGTGTCCTTCTTAAATGCATCACACCTGAAGAAGGGAAGCAGATCTTGGAAGAAATCCATTCTGGGTGCTGTGGGAATCATGCAGCCTCTAGGACTATAGTTGGCAAGGCTTTCAGATCCGGGTACTATTGGCCTACAACACTCAAAGATGCAAAAAACTTGTACAACGCTGCAAAGGCTATCTGTTTTTTACCAAATAGGCTCACATACCAGCCCACAGCCTTATCTGCATCCCTCCATCATGGCCTTTCTCATGCTGGGGCTTGACATGGTGGGACCGCTCAAACGGGCGCCGGGTGGCTTCGAATACATCTACGTGGCTATTGATAAGTTTACCAAGTGGATAGAGTACAAGCCACTCGTCAAATTCAATGCCACAAAGGCTATCGAGTTCATGCAAGACATCATGTACCAATTCGGTATGCCCAATCGGATCATTACAGATCTTGGCTCACCCTTTAAGGCTATCGAATTTAGAAGTTGGGCTCAAGATTGCAGCATTAGCGCCGACTACGCCTCGGTAGCTCAACCTCAGGCAAGCGGCCAAGTAGAGCAGGCCAACGGGCTACTCCAAGCCAGACTCAAGCCCAGGTTATATGACGAGCTCAAAGACTTCGGCAGCAAGTGGTTATACGAGTTACCCAAGGTAGTCTGGGGATTGCGTACTCACCAATCAACGTCAAACTTTTACACCAAGGGTGACACCACCCTCAATCTCTCCTCTCCCCTCTTACTCTCCTCTCTCCCTGTTCCTTATTGGCTTATTGCCTATCCATCTCCCAGATATGTGTGGTGTCCACTATGAAGTAGCAGGTGAAGTTAGGGTAGAGGCGAGGAACCCGGTGTCCTCTCCCAGATCATACAGAGTGGGTGGCCGTCCTGATAAATCAAATGTGGTGCATGGCCATTGCTTGAAATGAATATGGCAATCTACCACATCATCAACGGGTTTGGCTATGTAGGCCATGGACAAATCGTCAACTCCAAAGTAGTGCCCTGCCAAAGACAACCAACCTTGTTCGCAAAAAAAAAAAACAAACAAACAAAAAAAACCCCTTGATGCCGCACATGAGGACAACACGGTAGGTTCATCTGCTCCCCTATTATTCCACACGGTTCGGCATTGATTTCAGTCGAGTCATGCAGCTCTAGTGGATGAGATTCTAAATTAGAAGAAGAAGGAGCATGATGTTAGGCCCATGCTGCCGCTGCCACCACTAGTGTTGAGGGAAGCCCATCCTTCTTCCCTGCTGTCAACAAGCTGCTTGGGATCCATGGCGCAACAGAGGGTCCTATGAATGATTGGTCTCCTCAACACAATTTTTTCCGAGTTCCGAGCTCATTGGGCCTGCACGACAGACTCAATGGACAAGGTTCTCTTAATTCTAAAAACAGTTCCAAAGGTGGTCAAATGAACTCGCCTATGGAAAGGAGTGAATAACAAAAAGGCTCATTGGCACAAGCAGATTGCTAAGGCAATTCGGATACATGGGTGTGCTTACAAGAACTCAGCAGTTGCATCAACAATTGGGTAACAAATGATTCTAATCATACCAACGACAAATTGATTATTTCATTCCCACACCAAACATATCAGATTTTTTATTTATTTTGTGCATGAGAAGGTTGGCATAGGAGCTTTGGATATCAGTTCATATCCTTTGGACATCAATTGGCATATTATTCACAAAACTAGTTAGTCAATAGATACTTGATATATTTTGACACAATCTGAATCTTGTAAGAAAGGGTGACTCTTCAGATTGAGGGGGCACATCGACAGAAATCAAATAAGTATAGATGGATATGAGAAAGTTGCTACATTGCCGATGTGCATAACAAAGATTACCTTTACATACAAACAATCAAAGAGATGGGATCATTGTTGGAAACAAATCTTTTCTCCCTCCTTCACCAACTAAGGCCATAGTGGCTCGAATCCCTGATCTCAGCGAGTGTATAAGAGCATTACCACCTCTACCTTAATTTGATCCATATGTCTCTGTTTTGGGTCCTGCCATATTTTGTGTTAGTGGTTGTACACAACTAACATCAGTTGTGGTGGAAATGACTGCCCAACTCACCGAATGGAGCTCATCGATACACTTGACACGCCCCAACATGAAGATTGCCGCTACAACAATTGTTGCCGCATGTCAATCTACTAATAACCTTTACACTCATTGCATAATTACTGATTTTTTTAAGAAAAAATATCAATGACGTACGATAAATTAAGACAATAAATCTAGCAAGTCTAATCAAATCTGGAATATGTTTATCTTTACTGATGATATAGTGGGAATCATCCTGATGAACAAAAAATAGGTATTGATTACAAAACAGAGGATCTAGTTGATCATCATCATGCATAAAAATACTGGTAGGAAAAGTTAACTAATCAAAGTAGTGCTAATGAACATGACAACCAACCTTGAGCTATGCTATCGTGGAAACGTTGCTGATATCAACATCTCTTGCTCCAAGCTGTATCTTCTACTTGATTCCACAAATATGCCCTTCTTTAGTCCATTGATGAATTTGCCCCAATGCTGCCATTCTCAAATTCTCAGTTACCATATCATCTTTCTTGTACTTTTGTAGGAACATTGTTGGGCCCATCCTTCCGCTGCCAGCTCTAGTGTTGAGGGGATATCTTTGATGTCATTGTATCATCAAGCTGTATGGGATCCAGACTTGAGAGGGTCTCTATGGATTCTTTGTGGTCTCCTCAACAGGCTTTCCGAAGTTCGGCAAGCTCATTGGGCCTATTTCACAGACTCAATGGACAAGGTTTTGTTAATTCCTAAAAACAGTTTCAAAGGTGGTCAATATGAAGATGCCTATGGAAAGGAGTGAGTAACAAAGGCTCATTGGCACAAGCAGATTGCTAAGAAACATTCGGATACATTTGTGCTTTTAAAGAACTTAGAGTTGTGCTGTAACAAATATGGTGCCACATACCTCGACGATAAATCATTATGCCATTCCACACCAAACATATAGATTTTTTTTATTTTGATGCATGAGAAGGTAGATCAGATAGGAGCTTTGGATATCAGTTCATATCCTTTGGACATCAATTGGCATATATTCACAAAACTAGTTAGTCAATAGATGTTTGATATATTTTGACACAATCTGATTCAATGAAAGGGTATCTTCAGATTGAGGGGCACATCGACAGAAATCAAATAAGTATAGATGGATATGAGAAAGTTATACATTGCCGATGTGCATAACAAAATTACCTACATACAAACAATCAAAGAGATCGAATCATTGTTTAAACAAATCTTTTAACTGCCTTCACCAACTAAGGCCATAGGAGCCCTGATCTCCAGCAGTACATACACATATACTATTAATCTGTGTATAAGAGCATTACCACCTCTACTTAATTTGATCCCATACAACATATTTTTGTCCTGCCATATTTTGTGTTAAATTTACCAGACACTTCAGTTGTTGTGGTGGAGTGAGCACTACACGAATGGAGCTCATTTGGCTTTAGTCCCTATACATGAAGATTGCTGCTACAACAATTGTTGCCGATTTGTCAATCTAACTAACTAAAGGTTTACACTCATTGCATAATTACTGATTTTTAAGAAAAAATATCAATGAGTACGATAAATTAAGACTAAATCGGGACAAGTCTAATCAAATCTGGAATATGTTTATCTTTACTGATGATATAGCGAATCATGTGAACAAAAAATAGGTAATAGGTACAAACAGAGGATCTAGTTGAATCATCATGCATAAAAATACTGGTAGGAAAAGTTAACTAATCCCTTGTGCTAATGAACATGGCGTGTGATCGAGCTATGCTATCGTGGATACGTTGCTGATATCAACATCTCTTGCTCCAAAGCTGTATCTTCTACTTGATTCCACAAATATGCCCTTCTTTAGTCCATGATGAATAGTTTGCCCCAATGCTGCCATTCTCAAATTCCTCAGTTACCATATCATCTTTCTTGTACTTTGCATAGGAACCTTGTTGAAGTCCTTCTAGTGTAAGTTCAACCTGTCGCATCGTTGGTCTTTCTTCACCTCTTATGTTTATACAGGAGCCTAGACCAAAACAACAATTTGTACCCTGTGAACCTTTAGTCTAGAAGTACTGGATCCATGATTCTTCAACATCCAGAGGCAAGGGACCTTGAGGAAATTTCAACAAGCTTCATCATGGTCATGGATAAATGTGAACAAGTTGGTTTCTTCCTGGTCCATAGCAGTGAGAATTACACCAAAGCTATAAACATCACTTTTCTCAGTAAGACGACCAGTGTTCCATATTCTGGATCAAAATATCCGAATGTTCCCTGTATCCTTGTTGTCAACCCTGTGTTGTCTATGGGAATGTACCTTGAAGCTCCAAAGTCGGATATCTTTGATGTCATTGTATCATCACTAGACTTGATGTCTCTATGGATTATTGGGATTGGACTAAAGGTCTTTTAGTCAAGAGGCGTAGCTAGGAGCCTCGATGCGATCCTCAACCTATTGCTCCATGATATTGACCTTTCTTGTCCTTCAATATGAAGATGGTGACCAAAGGGTCCCTTTGGGAAGTGAAAGCTAACTTACAAAGCAATCACCTCAGTCTCTAGGAACCATGCAAAGCACGAACTTGAACTTATGATTGCTCTATAGGAGGATTGCTGATCCTTGACTAAAGGAACTCATCTATTATAGTTTATACAAAATGTTGAACATTATAAACATACATATATTCAGATAGGTGTTTGTAAATAGTACCATGCCCTCCACCACCAATCATCAATTAAAAATAGGAAAAAAAAGTTTGAAATAGAAAAAAAAAAAGCTGGTAGCAATGTGAATTATCATCCTTTCTGAAATAGAAAATAGAAACAAAAAGGGAAATAACATTTAGCGGTTGTTATTACCGGTTTTGACTTAAAGTGCCGACCTGTGGCATGTAGGGAGGCTGCGTTAGTTAAGCTTGTGTTAGTAGGGACAATATACTTTAGAACCAGTAGGAGCGCTGGGACTAAAGGACTGACAGTCTCGGAATTAAACCGGGTGGAGAACGGGACATATACTATTAATCTATTATGATAAATTTTTGCAAGCTAGTGGTATCTACGAACAATGTCAGCAAAAGGGTCATCGAGACAGAATCCAGTTGGCTCTCACCTGTTGGGGACTGCATGTTGAGGACGCAGCCGCCGGGCTGAGAAATGTTGCCGTGCATTCCTAGCGGGCACCGGCACTCGTTGCCTCCAAGGAAATTGAAGCAGGAGCCGCCCAAGTCCAAGCATGATTTGAGCCGAGCTGGGTCGTCACACTCGTCAATATCTGTAGGCAATGAGGATGAAACTCGTCAATATCTGTAACCAATGAGGATGAAAAATAAAGAACAATGGAAGTCTTTCCAAAGAACTATAAACTAGTCAATAGAGATATGCACGAGGAGGAATATGTACTCGGGTAAAAGCATTAGTGACCTTGGCATCCAATGGAGACGTAAGGGTTGCCGTCGTATCCCTTGGAGCAGTGGCACGTAAAGCCTCCATTGATCTCTTGTCGGCAGTCGCTGTTGTCGCTCTTGCAAAGGCGGCTTGCGACGTCCAGAGGGCACTGCCCTGAGTTGTCGGCAGCAGGAGCTGACAAGCCTTGCTTAACGGCCCATTGTAGAACAACAGGAGCTGACATGTAACTGGTGGGTCCATTCATGTTGAAGATCTTGTGCCACTGATCAGTCAACCCACCTCCGAGATGAACGCCAACGCGAAGTTCCACGGCCAATTACCATAACGACGGCTGATGTTCTTGTTGAGCCCTTTGAATTCCACTCTCTTGGGCGTGCTGCCTGCAGAGATGGGCGCACGGCAGCAGCCATCTCGTCCGGAGCAGTACTCGCGGTGGGTTTGTGTTGGTACCGGCGGCGGCCCACCAGCACCACCATCTCCGACGACTAGGCCACCGCCAGAGCTGCTGCAGACAGCTTGGCTGATGATACTGTCGGTGGTGTTACTGCTGCTGCCGTTTCTGTACTCCCCGTGGAGGGTGGCACGCACGTCCCACCGGGAGATGACGATGAACTCGTTCCTCGTCAACAGCACATAGGGCTCGCCGATGTCTGTTGGGAGGTAAAACGCCGGCCTCCAGGGTGCCGATGCGGGTGATACGGGGGCTGGTATTATCGTAAGCCTCCGTGTGATCGACGTAGGTGGTCCAGTCGGTGCTGCTGTGATGATGGACGACGCGCAGTTTGGAGTCGCGCAAGCAGATGTTGGCGACCTGGAGTGTGCCGTTGCCGTCGACAAGCAGCCGCGGGGGACCGTGACGCGTGTCGCAGGTGAGGTTGAGCCCCGGCCACTGTTCGTTTGAACTTATCAGCTGGCTTATCAGTTAGAGTTTACAGTATTCTCTCACAACAAAATAGTTTCAGCCAGCTTTAATACCAGCCGAACAAGGCCGCCCAAAGCTGAAGGGGTATGGCACGGTCACGTCGCCGCAGGTGGTGTTGCAGCCGGGCATTATCACTGTCGGCCCCTGAGACACCGTAGGCGACACTGTATCTGCTACAGAGTACAGATAAATCAACTTAAGATACCGTTGTGTCCGTGTATAGTCCACCTCCACTACTCCAGGGTGTGTTTGTACTCATACTGACCTTTGTTGTGGCTATAATTGACGCAGCCACCTTCGACGCCGGGATCACCGTAAGTGCCTTGCGGGCACTGGCAATCATATGACCCGATCGTGTTGATGCATACGCCGAAGCACTCTCTTTTCACCCAGGAACTTGCACTCGTCCACATCTGGAGATAAATCAACCCACCAAATTCACACATGGCAGAAATAAATATTAATCTATATCTAATCTAATATTAAAAAGAAAATAAATCTCAATGCCCAGGTAGTTATAGCCACATTTAGTCTGCATCAACCTCCACCACTTCTCTAGAAGTTTGAATTTTCTTATCAGAGAATTATAGCCATATAATAATATTTATTTATCATAAAAGGAGTCCTTGCTATTATACTATCAATAATATAGTTATGTAGTCCTTTAAAAAAAATATAGTTATGTAGAACATTTTAGTTGAGCAACAATCGTTTATATAAATTAATCTTAGGTTTTAAATAAAAACATACTGAAGATATCCACATTAGTGCAACACAAATGATAACAATACATATTGTAATATTACTAACTAGAAGCCCTCAATGGAGCGTCCACAAAAATTCTCACAAGATGTATACAGATAAATACTAGAAAATTATCATAAATGCTCAAAAACATCTGGCCATTAAGTTGGCCGACTCTAATCATTGTAGAGAATAGAAGCCATTTGATGTATTATATTTTCATAAATATTACTCAATTCTATGATTATGATGTATAAATAACCTAAAATACTACAAATATAAACTACAATCTATGTCACTACGGAAGATAATTTAAAGTAATGCCTCAATTTGCTTTTAAATTGTCAATCTCTGCAATTATGAAAGCTAACTAGTTAAATGGCTGTGCGTTGCAACGGGAACACATAATACTACGATAACATATGTACGAGCGTGTGTTATACTGTTATCTAAAATAGATACTGCAATCATAATGTTCCAATCAATTTTACATAAATCTTGATGAAAGATAGATAGTTAAAATATAACTCCAAATTTGAATGCAAAATTGAAACATCAACATCAATTGTTGCATCACTTCATGCCTACGATACGCGAAAGATAAGCTTGCACTTCTTTAGGAATCAAGTGTTATGGAAAGATAATCATAACCAGTTTGTGTTTCACAATCTATTCTACAATTAAGAATCTAATCTCTCAATAGTTCGACTAAGAGAACGTGCTTTGCACAAATACCAAGCTGCAGTTGGTCACCAATCAATGATGATCCAGAAGATTTTCTAGTCCAAGATGCGGCGTCTGGCTTCTTGCAGCTGAAGCATGGAGATGGCTGAAGCTATAATTAGAAATATCCTGCATATAAGTTGTTTGTTAATTTTTAAAGTTAAAGTACCATTGATATCCAGAAAAAATATGTATCGACGTGTGATGCATTACCTCTTTTATGGAGTTAGAACCTCTTTATATACGATATTCTTTGTGAATATATCCTTTGCCGCTTTCTTCTTTCCATTCCCTTTCCCTTTCCCTTTCCCCTTATTCACGTCCTTCTCAGTAGCCGGCACGGCTAGGATCCTAATGTTCGATCTTGCCGTAGCTCTTGATAGCGCCACATACAATTGGCCGTGCGAGAACATTGGTTCCGGCAAGTATACCGCGACGTTAGGGATAGTCTGCCCCTGCGATTTGTTAACGGTCATCGCGAAGCTGAGCCGGATAGGGAACTGCTTTCACTTAACTTGGAAAGGGAACATCTCATCGTCCGACGGGCATAAGGGTATACGAGGCAGAAAAACTCGCTTTCCAGCGTGCTGTCCCAACATAATTTCCGTGTCTATGGTATTCTTTTGAAACCCCCGTATGATAAGGCTGGTACCATTACAAAGTCCGTTCGCAGGGTCAATGTTCCTAAAGCAATATGACCGGACAACCAATCTTCAGCTTCAACACATGTGGAGGTAGACAATTCGGTGTCAAAGTGTTAAGGAATTCCTTAGGGTAGTAGTTGTGTGGATCATCTACCACACAGTCAAAACTATGGTACACCATCTCTTTCCCATAGAAACGATCTATCATCTTCATATTAATCATATCGACCCAGTCATTTCGCGTAGATAAGATCGCTTGAGAGGTGATATGATCTTTGCTTGACATATTCACATTGAGGTTAGGGAATATGTAGTCAATTAGAGTATCAAGGTCACTATCTTTCTCGGTGTGTGGTATGCATATATCATGAGGAAGACGGATTTCATCATCAACAGTCGCCTCCTCAGATCCTCCACCGACGCGCAACAAGTATTCTGCAAACCACGGGTCGCTCTTTGCCCTCATGTTGCGCACCAATTTTAGATGTCGCATGGAATCCCAAAGGTACGACATACGTAGCGAGGCACCAACCACTTGAGCCCTCGACCCTCTCCGAACAATGGGAATAACCTGTCTAAAATCTCCACCGAACACCACGGTCTTCCCACCGAACGGCAGCTCTGGTCGATCGATTATATCACAGAGACTGTTGTCCAGTGCCTCGATAGACTGCCTCTTTGTCATGCAAGCCTCATCCCAAATAATGAGAGATGATGCTCGAAGAAGCTTGGTAGTACCACTCTATTTTGTGAAGGTGCAAAAGGGCCCATTATCAATGGTGAGGGGAATCTTGAAGCGTGAGTGGGCGGTTCTACCACTAGGCATTATTGAGGATGCAACACCAGATGTAGCTGTTGCCACAACAATCTTTTTCTAACCGCGTATAGTAGCGAGAAGTGCTCTATACAGATGAATCTTTTCAGTCCCGCTAGGACCATCCACAAAGAAGAGACCCCCGTCCACGGTATCAACTGAGGACAATCTCATCGTATGCAGCCCGTTGCTCCTCGTTAAGGGTGTCTGACAGAGCCACATCATCCTCGTTAGCCTCAATGCTAGCCTCCTCAAAAATCTCTCTAGGAATATCATGAGAGGCATCATATGTGTCGTCGATATTAGGAAGTGGGTACATCTTTATATCCTTCTGCATTGATTGTAACAATTTTCGAATATCCATGATGACCATCTGCTCCACCATGAAGGTGGATTGATTATTGTGCCTGTAGTCCTCTGACATTGCCTCCTTGTGTTTCTCCCATAGTCCAAACACATCACTGGGCTCACAAAATACCAATATTGTCGCAAAGAGCCTTCGCAACGCATATGGCATCATCCACCTGGTTGCCTCAGCGAGACTCTCATTCAGCGTGTTGTCCTCTTCGATTAAGCCCCTTCTTTCTTCAGCTTCATGGAAGGTCGGTAGGATTTTGCCATCCACGGTCCTTAGACACTCAAAGGAGGTTGCACCTGCCACATGTTTCAAGAGAACCCTAAGATAGTAATGCTCCCCCTTGGCTGGATTGACAGACATGATTCTTCCAATCTGTCGTAATGTATCACGACGTACCCTATTTTGCCAAACTTTGCCCTGTGCTTGCCACATATAGAACTTGGAAAAGTCTCGATACAATATACCTCAAGCTGTTTGAAAGGTCCTAATATGGCTAGAGGGGGGTGAATAGCCTATTTAAAAATCTACAAACCGACTAGAGCAATTTGATTAGTATAACAAATAGCGAAATACAAACTTGCTCTAGCTCTATAAGGGTTGCAAGCCACCTATCCAACAATTCTAGTTTCTATGATCACTAGACACACAATTTGCAATGTTACTACTCACTAAGAGCTCTCAATCTTGCTACTCTAAAGAGCTCCACTAGATGAACTTAAAATAACAAAGCAAGCTCTCAATTCTAATTACACTAAAGAGCTTGCCACAACTAGTTTGCAAGAATATAAGTGAGTGAGTAGGGTGATTATACTGCCGTGTAGAGGAGTGAACCAATCACAAGGTGAGTATTAAATCAATCACCAGGAGAATACCAAATGGCAAGAGACAACCAATTTTCTCCCGAGGTTCACGTGCTTGCCAACACGCTACGTCCCCGTTGTGTCGACCAACACTTGGTGGTTCGGCGGCTAAGAGGTGTTGCACAAACCTCGTCCACACAATTTGGACACCACAAGAACCTACCCACAAGTGAGGTAACTCAATGACATGAGCAATCCACTAGAGTTACCTTTCGGCGCTCCACCAGGGAAGGTACAAATCCCCTCACAATCACCGGAGATGGCCACGAACAATCACCGACTCATGCCAATCCTCCTCCGCTGCACCAAGCCGTCTAGGTGGTGGCAACCACCAAGAGCAACAAGCAAATCCCGCAGCAAAACATGAACATCAAGTGCCTCTAGATGCAATCACTCAAGCAATGCACTTGGATTCTCTCCCAATCTCACAATGATGATGGATCAATGATGGAGATGAGTGGGAGGGCTTTGGCTAAGCTCATAAGGTTGCTATGTCAATGCAAATGGCCAAGAGAGTGAGCTTGAGCTGGCCATGGGGCTTAAATAGAAGCCCCCACGAAATAGAGCCATTGGGCTCCTCACTGCACTGAACACGGGCCGACCGAACGCTCCGGTCATATTGACCGGATGCTGAACCTCAGCGTTTGGTCATGCGATGTGCGCCATGTGTCATCGGCTTCAAACGCCGATCGCCTGAGTTCAACGGTCAAGTGATGACCAGACGCGTCAGTTAGAAAGTGACCGGACGCTGGATCTCAGTGTCCGGTCGTTTCTAGTAAGGTTCCAAACGCGACATTTCACGACCGGACACGTCCGGTCATGCTCGACCGGACACACCCTGCGTCCGGTCACTCAACATTTCCTCTGTGCGCCTCATGTTAGCGTATGTCAGCACTGACCGGACTCAGACCATGAGCGTCCGGTCAGTTTACACGCCAGCGTCCGGTCACAAGACCGAGACCGTGTGCTTACTGCTGTCACTGACCGGACTCTGAACCCAGCGTTCGGTCACTGCACCACCAGCGTCCGGTCACTCTTTGGACCCATGTATTTTCTATATAGGTCGCCGGTGGCACCGTCAGACTATCCACAATCTACGGGCAGACACTCCGTCGGTGAAGTTTCTAACCCTTGCTCAAATGTGCCAACCACCAAGTGTATCACCTTGTGCACATGTGTTAGCATATTTTCACAAATATTTTAAAGGGTGTTAGCACTCCACTAGATTCTAAATGCATATGCAATGAGTTAGAGCATCTAGTGACACTTTGATAACCGTATTTCAATACGAGTTTCACCCCTCTTAATAGTACGGCTATTGATCCTAAATGTGATCACACTCGCTAAGTGTCTCGATCACTAAAACAAAATGGCTCCTACTATTTATACCTTTGCCTTGAGCCTTTTGTTTTTCTCTTTCTTCTTTTCCAAGTTCAAGCGTTTGATCATTACCATGCCATCACCATCATCATGATCTTCGCCATTGCTTCATCACTTGGAGTAGTGTTACCTATCTCATAATCACTTTGATAAACTTGGTTAGCACTTAGGGTTTCATCAATTAACCAAAACCAAACTAGAGCTTTCAATCTCCTCCTTTTTGGTAATTGATGACAACCCCTTTTACAAAGATATGAATTGTAATTTAATTGAATCCATGTTGCTTGCCCAAGGATATTTACCATGTGTAAAAGTATATGGACAAGTTTCATGAACTCCAAATGGTAGCAATTGCTCCCCCTACATATGTGCTAACATTTTGGATTGTAGCTTGCAGATATGCTTAGATAGGAAATATAGGAGACAATTTCTACCATATGATGCTAAGGTATAAGAGATGGACCTTTGAAGCGTGATACCAATCGGAGTGCACCAATATACCATCCTTAGCACCATTAGTAACTAGGCATACACAAAAACTAGAATACCCCATGAGATCAACATTAGAAGCAAGGGTCTAGTTTTCATAATGTGAGTATGAGTCTAGTTACTTATCCTATACATGCTAGTTTTTCATTTCATCATTCAAACCTATAACTAGCATACACCACACAAGCATGGATATTGAAATTTAAGACTTGTGCTATGCAAGCAAAATATATGAAATGCACATCAAAATGCAACATACAAGTTGATGAGCTTGCTCCCCTTACTTGTGTGCATTTTTGATTGACCCCCTTACAATGTCATTTCATTTGTTTGCTCCTCCTATCTTACTATCTTTGTGAATTTCTCTCTCCCTTTATCAACAATTAGCACAAAAGGTGAGCTCAAATTATAGATAGGTTGGGGTGAAATCATGTGAAGTGAGGATCATTTTCCCAATTTGGTTCAATCTAGATCACTTACAAAAGATATTTAACTCAGTTTGATCCAAGGACAAGCTTCTTCACACCTCTGAATAAGGGTTATCTTGTACCATGTTGAGTTAAACACTTATAGCTTATTTTCTAGATCAAACACTAGGTTTACAAGCCCACAAACATGTCATATGCTACCACTAGATCATTTCAAACATACAAGCAATAGTGGTACCATACAAGCATCAAATTCATTTGATTTTCATGAATGAGCCTATTTAAGTGTGAAATATGTCTAGATGCACTAAACATGTCCTTAGCAAGGATGTATGCCATTCCAATCAACTTTTACCTTAGATTGCTCGAAGGAGAGGCATGTCATATAAGTGGGGGTGCATCAACACATATTGGAGAAGTCAAGAATGTTCAATTCATTCCTTAGCTTGCAAAACATCTTCTCATCAAGTGGCTTGGTGAAGATATCGGCAAGTTGATCTTCGGTGCCCACACTCTCAATGCAAATGTCCCCTTTTTGTTGGTGATCTCTTATGAAATGATGGTGGACATCGATATGCTTTGTTCTTGAATGTTGAACCGGGTTGTTTGTGAGCGTTACGGCACTCTCATTGTCAATAGCAATGGCACTTGCTTGAATTTGGTTCCAAAGTCACTCAAAGTAGCCTTCATCCAAAGTAATTGAGCACAACAACTACCGGCCGAAATGTACTCCGCTTCGGTGGTTGAAAGTGCTACACTATTTTGCTTCTTTGATGACCAAGACACAAGTGATCTTCCCAATAGTTGACATGTGCCCGATGTGCTCTTTCTCTCAACTTTGCATCCCACATAATCAGAGTCCGAATATCCAATCAACTCAAATATTGCTCCTTTGGGATACCACAATCCAACATTTTGTGTATGCTTTAAGTACCTCAATATTCTCTTTGTTGCTTTCGAATGACTTTCTCTTGGCGAGGCTTGGAATCTAGCACACATGCATACACTAAACATCACATCCGGCCTTGATGCGGTCACATAGAGTAGGCTTCCAATCATAGACCGATACATCTTTTGATCCACCATGTTGCCACTAGCATCACTATCCAAGCTTCCACTTGTCCCCATTGGTGTACTAATAGCTTTACTATTATCCATTACAAACTTCTTGAGCATGTCCTTGATATACTTGCCTTGACTCACAAATGTGCCATTCTTCATTTGCTTGATTTGAAGACCAAGGAAGTAACTAAGTTCTCCAATCATGGACATCTCAAACTCACTTGCCATCATATTGCCAAACTCCTCACAAAAATCTTGATTTGTTGACCCAAATATAATATCATCAACATAGATTTACAATACAAACAAGTCATTTCCAAGCTTCTTGGTGAAGAGAGTGGTGTCAACCTTTCCCATCTTGAATCCCTTAGAGAGTAGGAAATCCCTCAATCTCTCATACCATGCTCTAGGTGCTTGTTTCAATCCATACAAAGCCTTTCTCAACTTGTAAACATGGTTGGGCTTCTTTTCATCTTCAAAACCGGGAGGTTGCTCAACATACACAAGCGCATTGATGTACACATTGAGAAATGCACTCTTTACATCCATTTGGTACAACTTGATGTTGTGGGCACAAGCATAGGCTAACAAGATGCTAATTACTTCCAATCTTGCAACCGAGGCATATGTTTCTCCAAAGTCAAGACCTTCAACTTGAGTGTAACCTTGAGCCACTAATCTTGCTTTGTTCCTTATTACTATCCCATCTTGATCTTGCTTGTTTCGAAAGACCCACTTGGTTCCAATCACATTATGATCCTTAGGCCTCTCAACTAACTCCCATACTTGATTTCTTGTGAAGTTGTTTAGCTCTTCATGCATAGCATTGACCCAATCAACATCCTTCAAAGCTTCATCTATCTTCTTAGGTTCAATGGATGATACAAATGAGAAGTGCTCACAAAATGAAGCCAATCTTGATCTAGTTTGCACACCTCTTGAAATATCACCAATGACAGTGTCCAATGGATGATCTCTTGCAACATTGGTTGGTTGAAGCACTTGCACTTGATTGCATGCATTTGATTGATCAATTGGTTGAGATGATGAACTAGCCACTTGTTGTTGATCTTGCACCTTGTCATGACTAGTACTTGCTTGTATTTGATCATGAGAACCGCTAGCTTGCACATTTGAGTTAGAGAGCACTTGATTCTTGTCATCTTCAACACCAATCACCTCTCTAGGCTTTATATCACCAATGTCCATGTTCTTCATTGCATTGACCAATTGAGTGCCTCTTACATCATCTAGATTCTCATTTTCCTCTTGGGAACCATTTGTTTCATCAAATTCCACATCATGAACCTCCTCAAGAGTACCACTAGCCAAATTCCAAACTCTATATGCCTTGCGAGTAGTGGAGTAACCAAGCAAGAAACCTTCATCACATTTCTTTTCAAACTTGCTTAATCTAGTGCCTTTCTTCAATATGTAGCACTTACAACCAAAAACCCGAAATTATGCTATGTTGGGCCTTCTTCCATTCAATAGCTCATAGGGTGTCTTCTCTATCATGGGGTGACAATAGAGTTGGTTGCTATAATAGCAAGCCGTGTTGATTGCTTCGGCCCAAAAAGAATGACTCACATTATACTCACTCAACATTGATCTTGCCATGTCAATAAGTGTTCTATTCTTTCTTTCAACAAGACCATTTGATTGTGGAGTGTACTTGGCCGAGAATTGATGTCTTATTCTAAATTCATCACACAACTCATCAAATCTAGTGTTCTTGAATTCACTACCATTGTCACTTCTCACTTTCTTAATGGTTGTTTCAAACTCATTGTGAATGCCCTTGACAAATGATTTGAATGTTGCAAACACATCACTCTTATCCACTAGAAAGAATACCCATGTGTATCTAGTGAAATCATCCACAATCATGAATCCATATTTGTTTCCACCAATGCTAGTGTATGTGGTTGGTCCAAACAAGTCTATGTGCATCAACTCAAATGCCTTAGATGTGCTCATCATGCTTTTCTTAGGATGTGTGTTACCAACCTATTTTCCGGCTTGACATGCACTACATAGCTTATCCTTTTCAAATGTGACATCTTTCAAGCCTCTAACTAAGTCATGCTTGATCAACTTGTTCAATTGTTTCATTCCAACATGACCAAGCCTTCTATGCCATAACCAACCCATGCTAGACTTAGTGATCAAACATGTTGTCAATTGAGCTTTCTCTAGCATTGAAATCAACTAAGTATAGATTCTCATATCTAAATCCCTTGAATATCAAGTTAGAGCCATCTACACTTATGATCTCTACATCGTCCACACCAAATATACACTTGAAACCAAGATCACATAATTGAGCTACTGACAATAGGTTGAAGTTCAAGCTCTCTACTAGTAGCACATTGGAAATGCTCAAGTCATTGGATATTGCAATCTTACCAAGCCCTTTGACCTTGCCTTTGCCATTGTCACCAAATGTGATACTATCAATCCCATTGCTCTTGTTTTCATTGATTGAATTGAACATTCTTGGATCACCGGTCATGTGTTGTGTGCACCCACTATCAAGCACCCAATGCCTTCCTTCGGCTTTATAATTGACCTACAAAAGAAGATCAATTCTTTTTAGGTACCCAAACTTGCTTGGGTCCTTGAAGGTTAGTTACCAAGGTCTTTGGTACCCAAATGGCCTTCTTCTTTGGGCCCACAATTGGTGTACCAATGAACTTAGCCTTCACACCATTGGCACCCTTAAAAGTATGTAACAAGAATCAAATTTAATTGAGGATACATTAGGTAGCTTATTCTTGTTAATCTTGCAATATTGCTCTACATGCCCAACTTGCTTGCATCTATTGCAAAACCAACCATTGCCCTTCACAAAGCTAACTTTGGGAGTGACAAAGGCCGCCTTGCCTTTCTTGGGGGTATAGCCTAATCCCTCTTTGTTGAGAGAAAACCTTTGGCTACCCAAGCACTTTAGCAAGCGGGCATCTCCACCATAGGCATTGCCTAAGGCACGAGTGAGCTTATTCACCTCCTTCTTGAGGGTCTCATTTTCCACCATTAGTGAGGAATCACAAGTGAGACCATCACTCAAAGGTGAAGTAGAAGTGGTAGTGCTACAAGAAGTGTTAGTGGGAGCAACTAAAATGGGTTCATAAAAAGATTCATCAATAAGATCACATGTTAGTCCCACATCACATGATGCAATCACTTGCTCCTTCTTGGCTTCCTCCACTTTGACTTGCTCGATGAGAGAGGAGTGAGCCTTTTCAAGCTTAGAGTGAGCTTTGCCAAGCTTCTCATGGGCTTCCATTAGCCTCTCATGAGTGGCATTGAGCTCATCAAAGGATTGCTCAAGAAATTTTACTTTCTTGCGCAATTCTTTGCACTCCTTTCTCTTCATCTCACTACAAGTGTGCACTTGCTCACACATGTCCAAGAGTTCCTCCTTGGTGTACTCCTCATCATCATAATTATCATCATTCCTACAAGCATCACATTCATCATCATCACTCTCATCATATTTTACCTTGGTAGGCTTTGCCATGAGGCATGTCGATGAAGTGTCGAAGATGGATGGCTTGTTGTTGATGGCGATGCTTGCTAGTGCTCTCTTGATAGATTTCTTGTCATCATCACTAGAGCTATCACTATCCAAAGAGCCATCACTATCCCATGTGACCACATAGCCTCCACCTTTCTTCTTTTTTTGGAAGGTCATTCTTTTATGCTTCTTCTCCTTCTTTTCTTTCTTATCCTTCTTGAGTTTCTTCTTCTCATCCTCATCATTGTCACTATTGTAGAGACAATTTGCTACAACATGATCGGGGCTCTTGCAATTGTAGCATCTTCTCACATATTCCTTGCTTTTGGTGTGATCTCTTCTCTTTCTTGCACCATAGCCCTTCTTCATAAACTTTCCCATCTTGCGTACAAAGAGGGCCATAGCTTCATCATCAATATCACTAAGATCATCATCATCACTTGATTCTTTCTTGGACTTGCCCTTGTTCTTGGATGATGATGAGCTAGCCTTGAATGCTATATTCTTCTTCTTCTTTTCTTCTTCTTCCTTCTTGTCATCCTTGTCATCCCTTTCCCTTTCCACACGGTATGTCTCTTGGGTCATGACATCACCTAGTACTTGGTTAGGGGTAATCTCCTTCAATCCTCCTCTTATGATAAGCAATCTCAACATCTCAAATCTTGGAGGTAAGCACATTAAGAACCGATGAGAGACATCATCATCCTTGATCTTTTCTCCCAAGGCCTTCAAGTCATTTACAATCACTTGCAACCGATGGAACATTTCCGGAATGCTCTCATCTTCCTTCATCTTGAAGCTTGTCAACTTATCCTTGAGAATGTACAACTTAGCACTCTTCACTGCCGGTGTGCCCTCATATGTTTCCTCCAATCTCCTCCACACCTCATTTGCTCTTTCACAATCCTTGATTTGCTCAAACACCTTAGAATCAATGGCATTGTATATGGTGTTGAGAGCCATTGTATTGCATTGCTTGTTGGTCTTGTCTTGGTTGGTGGGGTTATTGGGATCAATGATAGCATAGTCATTCTCGGTCACTTCCCATACTTAATCATTGATTGAACCAAGATACATCCTCATCTTTCTCTTCCAATAATCATAGCATGTGCCATCAAAGAATGGTGGTTTGCCCGCCCACATGGTTGAACACAACTTGAGCCATAAATTGACACCGAGGTTGTTAAGCCTTCAATCAACCAGTGACCACGGCTCTGATACCACTTGAAAGGTCCTAATATGGCTAGAGGGGGGGGTGAATAGCCTATTTAAAAATCTACAAACCGACTAGAGCAATTTGATTAGTATAACAAATAGCGAAATACAAACTTGCTCTAGCTCTATAAGGGTTGCAAGCCACCTATCCAACAATTCTAGTTTCTATGATCACTAGACACACAATTTGCAATGTTACTACTCACTAAGAGCTCTCAATCTTGCTACTCTAAAGAGCTCCACTAGATGAACTTAAAATAACAAAGCAAGCTCTCAATTCTAATTACACTAAAGAGCTTGCCACAACTAGTTTGCAAGAATATAAGTGAGTGAGTAGGGTGATTATACCGCCGAGTAGAGGAGTGAACCAATCACAAGGTGAGTATTAAATCAATCACCGGGAGAATACCAAATGGCAAGACACAACAAATTTTCTCCCGAGGTTCACGTGCTTGCCAACACGCTACGTCCCCGTTGTGTCGACCAACACTTGGTGGTTCGGTGGCTAAAAGGTGTTGCACAAACCTCGTCCACACAATTTGGACACCGCAAGAACCTACCCACAAGTGAGGTAACTCAATGACACGAGCAATCCACTACAGTTACCTTTCGGTGCTCCGTCGGGGAAGGTACAAATCCCCTCACAATCACCAGAGATGGCCATGAACAATCACCGACTAGTGCCAATCCTCCTCCGCTGCACCAAGCCATCTAGGTGGTGGCAACAACCAAGAGCAACAAGCCAATCCCGCAGCAAAACACGAACACCAAGTGCCTCTAGATCCAATCACTCAAGCAATGCACTTGGATTCTCTCCCAATCTCACAATGATGATGGATCAATGATGGAGATGAGTGGGAGGGCTTTGGCTAAGCTTACAAGGTTGCTATGTCAATGCAAATGGCCAAGAGAGTGAGCTTGACCAGCCATGGGGCTTAAATAGAAGCCCCCACGAAATAGAGCCATTGGGCTCCTCACTGCACTGAACACGGGCCGACCGGACTTTCCGGTCATATTGACCGGACGCTGGACCTCAGCGTCCGGTCGTGCGATGTGCACCACGTGTCATCGGCATCAAACGCCAATCGCCTGATTTCAACGGTCAAGTGATGACCGGATGCATCAGTTAGAAAGTGACCGGACGCTGGATCTCAGCGTCCTGTCGTTTCCAATAATGTTCCAAACGCGACATTTCACGACTGGATGGGTCTGGTCATGCTCGATTAGACACACCCTGCGTCCGGTCACTCAACGTTTCCTCTGTGCACCTCATGTTAGCGTATGTCAGCACTGACCGGACTCAGACCATGAGCGTCCGGTCAGTTTACACGCCAGCGTCCGGTCACAAGACCGAGACCGTGTGCTTACTGCTGTCACTGACCGGACTCTGAACCCAGCGTCCGGTCACTGCACCACCAGCATCCGGTCACTCTTTGAACCCCTGTCTTTTCTGTATAGGGTGCCGGTGGCATCGTCGGACTGTCCGCACTCTACGGGCGGACACTCCGCTGGTGAAGTTTCTAACCCTTGCTCAAATGTGCCAACCTCCAAGTGTATCACCTCGTGCACATGTGTTAGCATATTTTCACAAATATTTTAAAGGGTGTTAGCACTCCACTAGATTCTAAATGCATATGCAATGAGTTAGAGCATCTAGTGGCACTTTGATAACCGTATTTCAATACGAGTTTCACCCCTCTTAATAGTACAACTATCGATCCTAAATGTGATCACACTCGCTAAGTGTCTCGATCACTAAAACAAAATGGCTCCTACTATTTATACCTTTGCCTTGAGCCTTTTGTTTTTCTCTTGCTTCTTTTCCAAGTTCAAGTGTTTGATCATTACCATGCCATCACCATCATCATGATCTTCGCCATTGCTTCATCACTTGGAGTAGTGTTACCTATCTCATAATCACTTTGATAAACTAGGTTAGCACTTAGGGTTTCATCAATTAACCAAAACCAAACTAGAGCTTTCACTGTTTCATTGGTCTTGTTCTTCTCGAAGTACGCTGTAAGCATTGACTTGTCAGCACCTGGACAATCAAACACTCATCGAATCCCCTGGCGCCAATGAAATGACACCATGTGCATGTCTGGAAGATGTAGCTGTAAGCACAAAACAGAAGGGTACCTATCACTCAAATCAAACCCACATATCCTCCACAAGGCTTCTGGGGGTGTTACTCATCTAGCATCTCTGTACTGCTTAATCTCATCAACGTTTCCTTCACTATCCTCCTTGTCAGGCTCTCTCATAGCCACAGACACCCGGTCATGACCCTTGTAAATGTACTTAAACAGATACTTGATTGCCTTGATGCTCCCACATGCCTCAACATTGATGTGGCAGTTGAATAGATAGAGGAGATACGGGTTGTAAGGCACGACCCATCTGTTGTCAAGCTCGTGTCCACGAACTTTTTCTTTTCGGCCATCTTCACGCCGTCTGTAAACTGGATATGAATCCTTGCCTTGTACTATGACATCGCAGAAAGGTCTAGGGTAACGGTTCTTGCAGGAATCATGACCCTTTGTGCATGGACAATCGTGATTAAGCAGTCCGCAAGGGCTATGCATCATATGTTTAGTAACCATCTTGTACAAGACTGGGTACTTCTTCTTGTTCAGGAGCTCAGCTGAGATGAGGCGATCATAATGCTCTAGGCATGTGATCTTGTACTTCCTATCCATGATTAGCAAAAAATATGCATGAGGCAGACCCCTCTTCTAGAACTCCACAACATAAACATGTGCTCACACCTTTCCAAGGATATCTTTTTTTAGTAGTCTATCATTTAGCTCTTGTAGTTTTGCTCTAAAGACCCAAACAACGAGATCTGGATGATCCTATGGTGTCTGGCTAGGGTAGAGTTCACGCTTGATCTCATCCTAGTTTGGGTTACATGTCATAGTCAGGAAGATGTCCGGTTTACCAAACCTCCGTACCAAATCCATGGCATCCATGTACCGACGCCTCATGTCATGTGGGCCTCCAATAAATGATGAAGGCATCACTGTCCGTTTTCCAACAGCTTCTGCTCTACCTTCACCAGCATGTAGGCTATCAACCAATCATTGGTACAGGTCAGACCTAATATCATCTTGATGGTTGCGTATAGACTGCAAACTGCTAGAATAGACTCTTGCCATACAATATGGGGTTAAATATTTCTGGACGCATCTGAAACTTGTAGCAGTAGTAGTCACGCACAGACACGCATAGTCTACCAGGGGAGTCTACAAAAAATAGCCATGAATTAGAGTTGTTTGTAGAATAACCACTGAGGTACATGTATGTGAAGTATTTAAATAAGAAGAATAACAAACCTATTTCTTCTTCTGACCCACTACGAGCCATTTGTAGGGCACGATACTCGACGACTTCTTCCATACTAACTCCTTTCTTTGGAATATCCATGTGCCACCCAAGCTCACCCTTAGAGAAGAATAGAGGGTATGAAAGAGCATCGTAACATCCATGATATGAGCAGATGCTGTGTCTGCTTCTATCTTTCCCATGTAGGACAACACTATTCTAGAACTGACTAAGGAGTTCTCTTCCCTCGATCCAAACAGTAGCCACCTCTGAAGTTGACGGTACATTGTATGTTTTCTGGTCCAACCTCTGGTCAAGGTTTAGTGTGACATGATAGTCCTCGAGGTGGTGAGCCTGGCCCACACTCCTAAGATGTTGTGAGTATGGGTTGTCACGAAGGATGGCCACAAGCCTCTTAATGACTTCCTTGTCTTTTTGGCATTTCTCTTCACGTCATCGTCGATAGCGGTGCTCAAGGCTTGGATCATCATCGTAGAAGTAAAGCTCGAGATATCTTGGCTCCTTACCCTCTTCTCTGCCAAATGACCTTATGTTGTGATAGATCTAGCCATGTGCACGAAAGGTGTATATGCCATTGTTCTTCTAGCTTGCAGTAGCACTATCGAGGCGACAATATAGAGAAGTGAAAGAGAAATGGCCATTGAAAAACCTAATGTTTTTACGAAAGTGCCTAGCATCTACGTCATTACTTGACCAAAGCCTCATAAGCTCATTAGGTACGTTCAGTTCATTGAGCTCAACCTTTTTGTCGCGACAACAGAACTCACGTGGTTCATGCTCAAACTTTTTTGCATCGCAGTGCTCGCAATTTGCAACAGGTTTTAACATATGGGTATCTCGTAGGCATGTTACTATACACCTCATCATATCGGTCAGTTACTTTAGGGACAGAAGTCGTGTCTTCCTCAAGGTCATTGTCTTGGACATCATCATCATCTTCCTCTTCTGAAATAACATTTAAGCCGTAATAGTTTAGATAAAGTAGTGGAAGATTTGATTTATATTCGGTCTTTCATACAAATACCTTGCCCCACAAATAGGTATCCCTCATCCTCTTCCTCATCCTCTTAAAATATATCTCCCTCATCATCGTCTATGGCCGTCAAAGATACGTGAGTTAGTAGAACTACTAGTAAAAATAAACAAAGGAGTTCAAATAGTTTATAGAATGCTACAAAATAGTGTAAATTACCACTATCATCAAATAGTGGTGTCATCGGTGCATCTGATGCAGGCTGAGGGCTAGGTCCTATCCTTTCTGATAATCATGTAATGACCATGGTTGAGTTAGGTATAATATGGTATACAATATATGTCACCTAAATGGGGTCATGAGGCATTAGTATTTACCGTTGTTGGTCAGGACTGATTGAGGCAAGGGTGTGTTATCATTCGGGTATTCTTCAGCTATGCATTCATAATCATCAAACAATGGTTTTGTCGGTGTGGATGATGTAGCCTGAATGTTGGGTCCTGCTCTTTCTGTTAATCACGGAATTACCATGGATCGGTTAGGTATAATATGGTATATAGGCCCCCTAAATGGTATAATGAGGCATTAGTATATATTGTTGTTGGTCATGACTGATTGAGGTAAGGGTGTGTTAGCACCCACTCGGTCTTCAGCCATGCAATCACCATCTTTATTAGATGCCCTTGTGTTTGAACCAATGCGATGCTCAAACATCGTGTTACGACGCGTGAACAACACATGTCTTTGTCTAGATGGAACATGTGATCTTTTTGTCATATGGCCAGACAGTAACTCATCACATCCTTCATCATCGGCCTCCTTATGAGGTGGAGGAATATAAAGAGGTGTTGCACTGGACTCTAGGATAACCCAATCACTGGATTTCACCATGGATCCATGAGCTCTAGATGTGCTTACAGTGGGCCACACAAGCTCAGGAACAAATAACGGGTTCTCCATGGCGATAGAATCCTGATGTAGGGTGTCCTTTTGCACATCTCTTCGTCTTTTATTACCCGCTACTTTGACCTCCTTTCGCCCAGGCGTCCTATAACTTTTCGTTGTTGTTCGCGTCTAGCCTCCCTTTGTTCTGGTGTCATATTTACATATCATTCCCTAAAGTACTGTTGATGGGATTTATCAAAAGTAGCAGGGGTACCACAATCATGACTCAGATTGGTGTCCACATAGTCTTTTGTACATGGTGTTTTATTCAAGTCAATGATGCTACTATTATCTACACTCATCACCGAGCATTCACCTACATAAGAAATTTTGTTCATTATTATGAGGTGACACCATTATCCTAGACAACACACACACACACACACACACATATATATATATATATATATATATATTGCAATATTGTGTTCTCCTTACCAATTCACACAGGTTGGTATGACTGGTTAATATGGAGCCAATCATTATTCTGTGGTTCCGTCGGTGTGGATGATGTAGCCTGAATGTTGGGTCCTGCCCTTTCTGTTAATCACATAATTACCATGGATCGATTATGTATAATATGGTATATAGGTCCCCTAAATAGGATAATGAGGCATCAGTATATACCGTTGTTGGTCATGACTGATTGAGGCAAGGGTGTGTTAGCACCCACTCGGTCTTCAGCCATGTAGTCACCATCTTTATTAGATGCCCTTGTGTTTGAACCAATGCGACGCTCAAACATTGTGTTTCGACGCATGAAACAACACATGTCTTTGTCTAGATGGAACATGTGATATTTTTGTCATATGGCCAGACAGTAACTCATCACATCCTTCATTATCGGCCTCCTCATGACATGGAGGAATATAAAGAGGTGTTGCACTGGACTCTGGGATAACCCAATCACTGGATTTCACCATGGATCCATGAGCCCTAGATGTGCTTATAGTGGGCCACACAAGCTCAGGAACAAATAATGGATTGTCCATGACGATAGAATCCTGATGTAGGGTGTCCTTTTGCACCTCCCTTCATCTTTTATTACCCGCTACTTTGACCTCCTTTCGCCCAGGCGTCCTACAACTTTTTCGTTGTTGTTCGCGTCTAGCCTCCCTCTGTTCTGGTGTCATATTTACATATCGTTCCCTAAAGTACTGTTGACGGGATTTATCAAAAGTAGCAGGGGTACCACAATCATGACTCAGATTGGTGTCCACATAGTCTTTTGTACATGGTGTTTTATTCAAGTCAATGATGCTACTGTTATCTACACTCATCCCCGAGCATTCACCTACATAAGAAATTTTGTTCATTATTATGAGGTGACACCATTATCCTATATATATATATTGCAATATTGTGTTCTCCTTACCAATTCGCACAAGTTGGTATGACTGCTTAATATGGAGCCAATCATTATTCTCGCTGTCAACTGTGTTTTCAATGTCGGTTGCAACGTCACCATCTACAGACAAGTTGCATGCCATTTTAGATTATTAATATTAAACACACGGGCATTACAGGTAGTGTGACATAATAAAGCTAAGAATGTCACCTATAGATAGTTTATCGTTTTTAGAATTGGTTTTTTTCTTGTGATATGCTTCACGTCGCTTTCTATTAATTTCGCTCTGTTGTTCTTCAGTCATTGCCGCACGACGCTCCGCAACCCTTGCTCTGTCCCTTTGCCTTTTAAGTTCCCGAGGATCGGAGACTTGTGTAAGTGGATTAGATCCACTTTCAACGTCTGTTTTCTTAGAAGACAGACTTAACACCATTAATTATTAGATGTTAACATTTTCACATACATATACACATGGGCATCGGTATTTACCTTCATTTATCTGGTTTGACAAGTCTCTCAATGGCATGCAACCACTGTGATTTTTATTAGGCTCCATGCAGGAAAGAGGTCTAAAAATACATGAAAACATTTAAAAAAAAATAAAATAGTCTTTTAGATATAGAAATAACGATCTTCTAAAAATGTGATTGTTCTTACAGTTGTAAACAATAAACTGTGAAACCAAAGCGGCTATAAATTATTTCATGCTAGCAAGTTAAACAAAATGATGACATATTTTCTCAAACGATAAACAAAATAATGATATACCCTATTTTGCTAAATTAGAAATAATATTTTATGCATGTACCTATGCACTCATATGTACATGTGATCAGTCTAAGAATTGTCTAATACTCATAGGTTTAATACCGTACCTCTACACATTTGAAACACGTAATTTCTGATTTCAGTTAGATTGAAAGAAAATAGGTAAAAGTATAAATATGTGCGGTTATTACATTAAAATGGTCAAAAGACGAATGGATTATATATCGAGAACCTTTTTTTATCTTCAGTATAAACTCCCTCATTTGATTTCTTAGGTTTAGGAGGGTTTAAAACATAAAAGAATCGAACTTCCTTGTCTTCGAAACAAAGTAACTTTAGTACCTGAAAAAGTTGACAAAAAATTGAGGATCTAAACAACACCATAGATTTCAAACCTACCCATCCCCAACCATAGAAAAGCATGGCTGAATCTTTTATTTTTTAGAGGTGGTTGCAACAGCTAGGGCAGATGAGTTATATTAACAACTACCAATTTGCTAGTGATGACAAGTTTGGATTAAAATCAATTTCAGCAGAGAAGACTTATTGCAGTCATCAGAGCCTTTCCCTAAGGGGAGGCCTCAACAACCAGTTTTCTATCGTGCTTCGATCATTAGGTGCTATTTGTGGCCGCTATCCCAACAGACCTATTAAGATGACACGAGCGATCGTATTTGCATATCATCAAGGCAACTCTATGAACTTGCAAGTAAATAGCAACAGGTGTTTAGGAAAAAAAGTTTTTGTTCCACTTAGTTTTTTCATGCCCAATACCTATGTACGAGCAAATTTTGTGGGCAAAAGAAATGAAATATGGTTTGCATGGCAGGATGAGGACTGAATTGGCGATCATCAGGCAGTGCAAAAAGCTCAAAATTCCAACCAAAATGAATGGACTAAAACCAAACAAACTCACTGCAAATTACCCAAACAGCACGACATATGTTCTTGTTCAAACAAATGAGCTCACTCTGAACTATCCAAAATGCACTAAATCTAAAGCATTGCCATATTGCATACATAGAAAAAAAGAAAAGGAGCACATTTAGCTTCCTGTTGAGTAGTTGACCATGGTGTAATGAACCATGGATCGGCGGTGTGGTGTGTGAGCGGTCCACCATGGACCGAGTCCATGCTGAAGGGTATGGGTCCTTGTATTTCCAATGTATTTCCTCTTTTATTCTTCTGAAGGAAAATGGTAAGAAAGTGTGGACATGTCATCCTGATGTCATCAAGCTAACAAGCTAGGAACGCTCATGGAAAGCAGAGCACGGAACAGAGCACGACTGGTGCTCGGCGGCCATTTCCCAAAGAACGCGAGCTTGTTCACAAACCAACATGTCTGTAGTGTTATGAATCTTGTGATATGTGGATTTGTGAGACTTTGTTAAATGAGGGTGCGGGGAAGCTCACCTCTGGCTTACCAAGTGCGGAGGAGCAAGGCCGGATCGGTTGTTCTAAACGAAGCGAGCTCACGCCTGGCAATGGCGGTGCCCACTGGCGTAGGAGTTCGCGGGCGTGATGCTTGTGCGTACGTGATATGCCTAGTTTGGTAGTGGTGGGCTGGTGGTTCATGTCGCGCTAGAGAGCTCGGCCGCTTCGCCATGATCACCGATCTATTGCAGGCTCCATCCAATCCATGAGAGCGCGGTGGCGAGATCGGCGAGGTAGTTGATTACAGCGGACATCGGAGCGGCGCACACATTAGCCCGCATAAGGTCGCATGTGTCCGTGGCGGTGGCGGTGGAGACGGAGCGAAGGCGAGAGAGTTGACCAGAGGGTGGCGGCTCGCAACGCAAGATCGCGTCGCCTATGGGGAGGCGTGGTGGCGCCACGGAGACTTGAGCGGGCGATTCGGCGATAAGCTCCGCTGGTTGTCGTCGTCCGTGTGCTACCAACGCTCAGATTAGCCGTGGTTGTCTTGGCCCATGCATCGTTGTTAGATTTTGGTTTGGGTGTTTCATTTCGCGTACTAGCCTATGGAAGAGAAGACGAGATGGGGATATAGGGTCTGGTGACGTCACGGTGGATGCTAAATCCGCTCGCGTTTTCATGCGTTGGAGGATAGGGATAATGACGCACGTACTGCGGCAAGCGTCATTTGACGGCGGTCCAGGCGCTCGCGCGTCAGGCGGCGCGAGCGGCGGAGGGGACAAGACGGGCGTCGAGACAAGGGGTGGTGCGGAGGCGGGGCGTGGGTGTGGGAGAGGCGAAATTGAAGCGATGGCGTTGATCGGCGGACGGCGTGTGTGATGGTGAAGGTGGCATGAGGAGGTGAGGACGTACGGTGTCGGAGAACATCCATGACAATGAGAGTGCCGGAGGAGGTCGCGTGTAGGTGATGGCCGCGGTCTCTCGCGTGATCCAAGCTGAAAAAGTGGCGTGGGGTGATCGCGGAATTGATCATGATTATTAGTGGCAATTGATTTTTGCCTTCTGATTTCTGATATAAATTTGGTATTAGGGATTGATTATTTGCGATCGCATGGATTTGCAAAAGTGCGTTTTGCCTTCCTGATCTGATCGCATGGAGCGAGTGCGTGACGTCGTGTTTTGGTGTCACACCTGTGGACGAAATAGTTATGAATGTTTTAGTTGTAGAGATATAGAGTTACCCATTTGATTTGCATATAAGTTACTCACATCTATATGTATAAAACATAAAATAAAACATCCCTAAAATCTACCTCTAGTTATTTGATTTGCATATAACTAGTTTATTGATGTGGAGAAAAGTTCAGCTGAACAAACCGCGGAACAATCTATTACACCTAAAAAATAATTAATGTCATCGTCATGTGCCCTCTAATCGCCTCGCTCCCGCTGCCCATCGGACACCCTCAAGGGAATCGTCCACCGCTTGGCACGGCAGAACCAAATCACGACTTCCGTTAAAAAAACGATTGCCACAGCAGAAAACCAAATCTAAACGAAAAGAAGGATGCGAGCCATTAAAAAGCTGTTGGACTAGAGTCCACTTGCAAAACAATTGGCCGGTGTGATTTGACCACACGTGAAGCAAGGTACACACGTACGTGATATCCTTGAGTTTGATCAAGTCCGAATATAATTATAGAAAAAATCGATGTCGCTCATCTAGCCCAAGAAATTTATTTTATTCCTTGTACCCGAAAGGTGAATTATAAATATAAATGGTGATGACTCATTGAAGGATCCAATCCATGAGCGTTTTCATGCAGTTCTCGAGGAGGTAGTTGATGAACGGGCACGTTACTAGATGTCTCAGTCGTCCGGCACACATTAGCCCGCATAAGGTCGCATGCCTCCATGGCGGTGGCCAAAGTCCGCTGATGGCGAAGACAAAGAGGAGTTGACCAGAGACGCAGATCACCTCGCCCCACTCCGGCAGAGTCCGCGTCGACTATGCTCTATTCGCTTGGCTGATAAGCCATGGCTGAAAGTACTGTTGGTTAATTTGTTGTGAGAGAAAAATACTGTTGGTTGGCTGAAAAAGTACGGCTTATAAGCCAAGCGAACAGGGCGTATGAATCCTATGGGAGATCACGCGTACGTAACACCAACACTTGCATAGCGTCCGCCGGTTGCAATGTGCCCACATGCATACTTTGCAAGATGCATGCTCACATATAATATGGTTTCATTTCACGTATGTACTAGCCTATATAAGAGATCGACTTTGGCCATGACTCTCGACCGACTACGACGTCGACTCCAATCAGCACCCGCATCACATGTACTTAAATCCATGAGCGTTTTCGTGCAGTTCTGGAGGAGGTAGTCGATGAATGGGCATGTTACTAGACGCCTCGTCATTTGGCATACATTGGCCCGCATAAAAGTTCGCATGCCTCCGTGGCGGTGCCCGAAGATGGCAAAGACGAGGAGGACTTTACTAGAGACGCCCTCGAAGACAAGGAGGTGGTGGCCGGAGACGTCATTGACGATGGTGCAGAGGATGAAGAGGAGGTGGCGTATGTACTGTTAACTATCAGTGAAGTTAAAGTCGTAGAGCAAGATGATGGAGAGGGCAAGCAGAACATGAGGACCGGTGTGGCCACGGTGACGGAGAACATCCATGACAATGGAGTGCCCTTGTGGAGCTTCATGGCCGTGAGAGGCGTATGCGAGCGCAAAGGATGAAAAAAAAACCTAAATCCTCGCGAATGGGCACTCCAAGCTGAAAAAGAGGACAAGGATGTAGACAATAGATAGAAAGATAACATGGTTCCATATAAAAACTAAAAAAATAGTGAATATCTCAAAAAATTTTAAAATAGTTTAGGGTTCCCACTATAAATTTGTGTATTAGTTTTTATTATTTACTAAAAATAACCAAATTTGTCATCGTAGATGCGTGTGTGTAAAAATGTGATCTAAAATATTATAGTTGATTGCTTTTTTATTTGAGATGTTTTATATGTCCAAATACTCAATATAAGTTCTCATACTGGATTTGAGATGGTTGACAATGTTGAATGGACACAAATTCAACATCAAAGTCGTAGTACTTACAACATTGCAGTTAACAACGTTTTCATTCGAGATCATTTATAGTGTCAAATATATAATATAAGGTTTCTAAATGTGTAGTTAAGGGAATAGCAACAGTTATATAGTCATAAAAGTTGTGTAGCTCATCACATGGTATGGATGGATACAAGAACATTGAGGTTCTAAGTTCAAAAATCCTGGTGACACATTTTTTTTAATCACTGCCGGTTTGTTGTTAGACCTGGCAGTGATATCATCCTACTAATCCATAGATAGCAAGCACCATCTCTGTCGAGATCTAATTCATGCAATGGTGCAGAGTTTAGACTTATTAGGGATGTATTATGAATCTTTACTGGTGAACAAATCACTGTTGAAGACATCTACGTACTATTATTAAGAGCCATCTAACTACATCTCCATATTTGTTCTCAAGTGATGCATTAGAAAAAAATCTTAAAAGAATCACAAAAATTAAAAATTAGGCCATGGGTACTATAATCATCATTTGAAATAATATTCATTAAATCTATTTTGTTTCTAAAAGATTACCCACCTTGGACATTATAAAAGGATATAAAGTAAGCACCTTAAGCCTACATATAAATTGCCAAGGTATGTTATAAAAAGAACTTGACTCGCTCCCCATGGCATCGCTATTAAGGTAGAAGACGTTGCCACATAGAGTCGAACCCAGGTTCTCGATGTGCTACTAAACCACTTGCAATCACTAGGCTATAGGCTCTTACGCCCTAATTTCTACTCTTATGATAGGTAGTCTTAAGTATCCGTCTAAATTGGTATCCAAATTATCCTCTGTCATTGTGATAGATAATCTAAATCCAAGGTCGCCGCATCGACTACAAAGTTTTAGAGATAACAGAATACTGATCCTGATGCCACTCAAAATTAAGCTGCATCAGCTGAGCTACAAGGTGAAAGAGAAGCTAACATCCTCGGCTCCACCCTAGCTCTCACTTCTCCTTTGTCTTCCTATTTTCTAAGTGGAATGGTTTTAGGGCTTCGTCTTGAAAATGGTTCTTCTTTGTCCTTTGCAAATGAGCTAAGGAGCACCATTTATTTATTGCTTCCAAATGTCGCTTCATTGATTAAACAATGTTATTACAATCAAATTGCACATAAGGCTGCAAGAAGCTGGGGGCCTCAGCCCAAACAAAAGAGGCTAAAAAATAAGGGTATTTTGTAGAGAAGTGGGAAGTCGGTTCAAGGTGGGCCTAAGTCATCCGACCTACAAAAAGAATTTTAGGGGTAGGAATCTTTAGGAGCCACCACTGTGAATAGTTAGGCAGGTTTCAGGCAAATCCCGGCTCTGTTGAACATTTACTGAGGCGAATAATCTAAGGAGACTGCCTCTGTGGTTGATCTACTATTTATAGAGGCAATCACCTAAGGACACATGCCTCTGTTAATTGATAGATTAATAGAGGTAGGCATTCTCCTCTAGAAATCAATTAAAAGAGGCGGCACCTTTAAAAGGCACGTCTATAGAAATAGTTATGTAAAAAATAATTCACACAAAAATTTTAGATGTCTACGACTTTGTAGTTGATAAGTTTTTTATTTGAAACTATTTGGAGTCCGAAAAAATTGTTTTAAGTTCTCAAATTTTGAAATTTAAAATTTATATATTTTAAGAAATCGAGATGTTGATAGCCTATATGTGTTAGTTCTCAATATAACCTACAACTTTTTAGTTAACAAAATTATTACTTTAAGGTATTTAGATTCTCAATTATGTGATTTAAGTTCTTAGATTTTGAAATTCAAAATTTAGAATTTCCATACAACCTTGAATGTTCACATGGTTAATACCAAAGTTGTAGTGGTCAACCCTATCTACAAGTTTGTAGTTTATTGGTATTTTATTTGAAGATGTTTACAATATCAAATATTTATTTTAAATTTTCATAATTTGATATTCAAAATTTTGAATTTTCAAAAAAAAAATCCTAGATGGAGACACGTCCTTTACCAAAGTTGAAGTGCTTGACAGGTATGCAACATTGTAGTTAATACTATTTAAGATTATTTAGTGATCAAAATATTTAATAAAAGATTATGAATATGTTGATATAAAAAGATAGTATCCTATATATAATGTATAATCATAAATAAGTGTATGCATTTCGGTGGTAGAATGGTGTTTGGTAGGCTAAAGGTTGTGGATTTGAATCTTTAAAAACACACTTGAAGATGCTTTTGGTTGTAGTGCTCCCTTTGTTCCAAAGAAGTACAATTCTAGCTTACATATTGTTTATGGGTTAGAAATTAGAAATCATAACAACCAAAACTAGTTTTATGAACTTAGTCAAACTTTAAATAGTAAGGTAATATTTTGTTTTCAAAAACCCAAAAAAGTCTCCTAAAAGTTACTCTCTTCATAGAAAAAGAATGTCCTTATAGATTTAGTCGATGACAAATTATCATAAGTTCAACCAAGTGTAGTATCATAAATATCGATATGTTTTTTTATAAATTTGGTCTACCTTACAACAGTTTGACAATTTAACTTGGAATAAACCTTTAGCTCTAAGTTTGGTTTTGGTAATTGAGTGGCAACTAGTTGACTAATGCTTTCAATTAGTTCTGATAGAGCTAGGGTGTACACATGAAGATGGTGAGCAAGCAAGCAAGCTAGGAGATGGTGGAAATATTGATCAAGCCATATGGAGCAAAGCTCACACATTGGAAAGGAGAAGGAGATGAAAACATGCCCGAAGGCCAAGGTACATGCTAGCGGTTTTCATTTCATCGACCAAGATGCAAGAGTGCACGGTTAGGCTTAGGGTAGATAGTCGTACTATTAATATAGGAACTCTAAAGCAAATTGGTACGACTATCTATCCTAAACTCAACCATGCACTCTATTACATATATGCATTGGATTTAGTGGCATTGTGAGGAAGCAAGTGAAATGCTTTCAAAATGTGTTTTCTAAAAGCTAAGTCGGTGCCTAATGTGAAGGTGTTCATGTCGGAACACGTTGGAGCTAGCAAATTTGAAAAGCATTTGAGTTTTGTGACTTCGTGTAGTTTTTCTACACTCTTCGGATTTATCCAGTGCCCTGCTAGGGAGGTCACTAGAGCAGGCGGTGCGCACAGAGGTTTCAATTGAACTTAGGGTTACCCACCAGAAATTCCGGTGGCGGCCCACTAACATGCAACGGAAGAAGCACTCCAGACAGCTGTGCACGAGAGTTTTAGAAACAAGGCACTTGAAAACATAGTGAAGGTCACTGGAGTTTTCCGGTTTAGGTCTAGTGTATTTGCTTAGAGAGATCTAGTGGCACTAGTTCATCATTGGGCTGCGGATATTTTGTTACTCTGGTGCTTGCCGCCACCTAGATGGCTTAGAGTAGCAAGGATCATAGAGCACCGTGTGGTGATTGTGCGGGGACTACGATGGAGTCAATTGTGAGGGGTATTGTGCTCACCTTGCGGGAGATCGCGAAGAGCAACTCTAGTGGAATCCTTGAGGCTAGTTGGAGTGCTCTTGGTTGATTGGATTCTTGGGGCACCCAAGTTGAGTGTCAAGTTTGTGAGGTTTGTTAACTTGCGAATCGGTCACCAAAAGACTCTCGCTTCAACGTAGACGTAGGTTGCTGGCAAGCAACCAAAAATTGGTGATAAATCTTATGTCATCTGTTGCCCTGTGCCTTTGCTACTCACACTTGCTTTAAATTCTCTATGTGGTAGTTGCTTGTTAGAGTAGCTTTCTAATTGTAGTTGTAGCTTTATTTAGTAGAGTAGCTAGTTTTAGCTACTTTACTAGTTCAGTTCAACTAGAGTAGTGGCTAGCCTCTTACTCGGTTGAGTGCTTAGTAGCAGAGACAGTCTTTGCTACTAGAATTGTGTAGGAATCTTGCATTGGTGTGAATTAGGCTAGTTAAAGTAGTGGCTATTAGATTCTCAATTTATTCTAACCATTTTTGTATTAGTGTGTGTTTTGTAGAGATTTTTTAATAAGCTATTCACGTTCATCTAGACATATAGATCTTTTCATTTGTTTGGTTAGCTCCAATCAAAGATGAGTGGGAGGGGATTTTATCTCCTATAAGTCAAAATCCCCATGAATTCTCTCCAATCTCCTCGGATTAGTGATGAACCGTTCGAGCCCTTAAGGTGATTAGTCTGTGGGAGGCAGCCTGACTGATAAGGTGGTGAGTGGTAGCTAGGCCAGTGCCTTGGATTTTTATCTCTGGTCACGCGCCTTCACATGCATGCCCTTATGCCCTACTATGTATATACTATAGTATATACTGTACATTATTCGCACGATGTTTTCTCGGAAGGAATCTCTGCACCCGCCATGGGCAGCAAATAATATTGATCCGTTATGTTTATAAATTTGATCAAACTTACAACAATTTGACAATTTATCTTGGAATAAACTTTTAGGGCTTGTTGGGTTAGCTCCAGTACCCACCAATTCTCTCCAAACTTCTCGGATTGGAGATGGACCAATCAATCCCGGCCCCCTACGGTGATTAGTCTGTTGGAGGCAGCCAGACTGATAAGGCGGAGAGATGTGGCGGTTGCTTGGGCGGACGCTAGGCCAGTGCCTTGGATTTTTATTTATCTGTGGTCATGCCCTTCACATGCATGTCCTTATGCCATAGTACTATAGTACTGCGCGGTGTTTCTCGGAAAGAATCACTGCATGCAGGCGCCATGCCCAGCAAATAAAACTGTCAGGTCTGTAGACTGTAGGTAAAGATTGTCCCTGTGCCAGCAACCGAGTAGCCGGAGGACGACACTCCAATACTCGATTTGTTTAGGCTAAAGTGTGCTTGTCGCGACCAGCAAACTAAGCTAATTAAGTTTAAGGGCCGCTAGCTTGGCAAAGCAGGCCGGTGGGAAGAGACAGCCGCGTGCGTGCACGTAGCACGCGCGTGGTAGGTGAGAGATCCATCGATGATCTGTCATCGGAACACGTTCGCCCATGAGCCATGGCCTTGGCCTGGAACGCACAGAAAGCTAGCGAGTCCATCCATATATGCCACACAACGGCAGTTCATCACTACTGTAGCACATTCCACAACGGCAGTTCATCGTATGCGGTGCGCATCTCGCTGCCGTAGGTAGGGGACAACATTGCCAAGTCGTAGACACACACACCCCTGCGTATAGACGAGTAGAGAACAGACCTTTGATACTCGGTTAAAATGGGCTCTAGTCCCAAAATTTTTTGCGCCCGGGAGTAAAGATACCTTTAGTCCCGGTTAGTAGCTCCAACCGGGATTAAAGGTAGACTTTTACTCCCGGTTGGTGGCTCCAACCAGGAGTAAAAGTCCCTGCCACCTCTGTCTGGCGCAGTAGCCGTTGGGCAGGGACATTTAGTTCCGGTTGGATCCACCAACCGGGACTAAAGGTCCCCCTTTATATCCCGGCCGTCTCCTTCTTCCTCTCCGAGCCCGAGCTCAGCACATTTTGAAGCTCACTGCACTAGTGTTCTTGCTTCCTCCCTCCATTGTTCCTGCATCCATTCTTCGATTCCTCCTTGATTCTTCAGTTGTAAAGGTTACCAATCTCATACTCTCATTTTTCACCATTGTCTTATCTCATTTTGTTCACTATATATATATGGTTCTTTATTATGATTTTTTTTATTTGTAAGCAATTTGAGCTCAAAATCACTTCGAGCTTGCATATTTACATGAACGAATGTTAAAGTAGCTAGTTGAACTTGCGGACCGTGTTCATCTCGGCGAGCATGTTCTCTGCCGAGCAGTAACGGACGTCAAGGAGAAGCTTTGATTCTACGAGGGAGAGCGGCAACGGTCGTAAAAGACCGTGTTCCCTTCCTCGTAGAATCAGAGCTCTTCCGTGGCCAAGTACGGTGCCGTCCGGTGGAGAAATGCTCGCCGAGATGATCACGTAAGCAAGGTCAACTAGTACGGATGGTTATTTATTCACACGTCCTGATATCGTCGCAGTAGTCTGTCAATCACCATACCCAAACGCAGTATATATATAAATATAAACGATAATCGATTGTTATGTGTGTACACTCCCATTCTTCTGTTAATTTGCGGAAATATCATGTGAATTACTTACCTGCCGCAGTAAAAGACGAGAACACAATGACCATGCCCACGGCCATGAAAAATGCCAACGACACAACACTAGCAACTTTCTCGGCAAGCAGAGTAGTGTTAAACGCTCTGGAAACCTTTAAACTTCAAGCTTGCATATTTACATGAAGGAAGGTTAAAGTAGCTATTAAAAACTAGTATTCACCGTTCATTTGTAGCATGCATAGCACACTTCATTGTTTAGAGATATAGAGAATTTTAGAGTTTTTTTAGTTTTATTTGTTTATAAAATGAGAAATTTATAGTGTATTAAAAAATGAGTATAGAGAGTAGATGGCAACTGCTTCCGGGTCCTCGGCCTCTCATGGGTTTCCAAAGCGACTTAGGACGGGCCTCCCACTCATTGCATGCGACAAGTGTTGTGATGAGACGAAAATTGTGATGGAGTACCGAGTGAAGAAGGAGGGTCCCAATAAGGGTCGCATTTTCTACAAGTGTCCGGATCGCAATGTGAGTTATTTTATCGTATTTAATGACTATGGTTAGTTTATACCTATTTTCATGATGGTTGTGATTGAAGTTCTAATTTTCTATTTTAATTTCAGTGGGATGGCACTGGATGTTCAGGCTTCTACTGGGAGGAAGAGTATGTTGAACTCGTTCAAAAATATCTTGCACAACAGGCAGATATGGCGGCTAATGAGGCAGTGATCCAGCCGAAGAAGCCCAAAGATGTTGAACAAACGGGGGATCTGTCTGTTTTAGTTGGGATTGGTCGCGAAATCCTTGTGCTGCTGAAGTGCATTTTAGCTTTAGTGTTTTTAGTGGTAGTTGGGATTGTCTACATTGTAGCGAGGATTTCTTAAATTTATAGCTTTTGTGGTGGTATGCATGTTGTATAATTAACTAATTATGTTCTAGGTTTTAATACGGTATTTATGTCATGTAATGCAGATGAGTCGGCAGTGGATGTACAATGCTGATCGTCGCTCCCAAGAGTTTATGGACGGCGTGCATTCTTTGTTACGTGCGGCCGAGGCAAATAAACGCGATGGTTTCATGTGTTGCCCATGTGCCGTATGTAAGAATACGGTGGAATATCCTTGCTCAAGGACTCTTCATTCACACTTGTTCAAGTCGGGTTTCATGCCAAACTATATTTGTTGGACGAAGCACGGAGAAATCGGCGTTGTAATGGAAGAAGGTGAAGAAGAACAATGGGACGACAATGATATTATTCCCGATGGTGCGTGCTTCAATGATACTGCAATAGGAGAAGCTGAAGAAGAGGTAGCCGCAGAAGATGAGTCTGCTGATGATCTTTGTCAGGTCATTCGTGACGCACAAAGAGAATGTGAAAGTGAAAAGGAGAAGATCAAGTTCGAGCGGATGCTTGAAGATCACAAGAAATTGTTGTACCCAACTTGTGATGCAGGGCAAAAAAAGTTAGGAACCACACTAGAATTGTTGCAATGGAAGGCAAAGAATGGTATATCTGACAAGGGATTTGGAGAGTTACTAAAAATCCAAAAGAAGATGCTTCTGAAGGACAATGAATTGTCCGCCACTACCTACGAAGCAAAATAAGTTGTCTGTCCTATGGGGCTAGAAATCGAGAAGATACATGCATGTCCTAATGACTGCATCCTCTACCGTGGCAAAGAGTACGAGAAATTGGATGCATGCCCGGTATGCATCCTCTACCTATTCCGAACGACGCTAACGGTCACGCACCCATGTGGAAGAAGAAGTCCATATTTTGGGAGCTACCCTATTGGCAAGTCCTAGAGGTCCGCAGCTCGATCGATGTGATGCACCTGACGAAGAATCTTTGTGTGAACCTGCTAGGCTTCATGGGTGTGTATGGAAAGCCTAAGGACACATTTGAAGCACGACAGGACCTGCGTTGTTTGAGAGAAAGAGACAACCTGCATCCAGAGAAGACAGATGATGGACGCCATTTCTTACGTCCTGCCAGCTACACTCTAAGCAAAGAGGAGAAGGAAATCATGTTTGAATGTTTAAACAACATCAAGGTACCATCTGGATTCTCCTCGAATATAAAGGGTATTACTATGTCTTTATATATATATGTATGTACATATATTAATTTGTTTTCCTTTAATTCAAACCTGTAGGCTCGATGGTTGGAGGAAAAGGTCATACGGCAAGACCAAATCAAAGCAATTCAAGAGTCTATAGCCGGATTTTTTTAATGACCAGGTCATCGATTCCAAGGGCGAGTTCTACTTCGACCCAACACTGCCATGGAAGTCAAGCTAGAGGATGAGAGGAAACTTGTTATATCACAACAACTGTAATGCAATCTTTTGTAATATATGCACATGAAATAATATAATGTAAAATACACATATGCATGCATGCATGTAAATATATATATGATGCATGCATGCATATATATATATATATATTTGTATGCTTGAATTGTGTGATTTAATACGTTCATTGTGCTTGAACCGAAACATACTATACGCGTGTATAAATGTATTATTAGCAGCGTACAATTCGACTTCGAAAACCTATTTTGAAAAGAAAACAAAAAATGAAAAGAAAAGAAAAAAGAAAAAAAACCTTTAGTCCCAGTTCGTATTACCAACCGGGACTAAAGGTTGCCGGCCTCGTGGCATGTCAGGAGGCACCTTTAGTCCCGGTTGGTGTTACCCACTGGGACTAAAGGTCCCCCTTTAGTCCCGGTTCCTGACCCAGGACTAAAGGACCCCCTTTAGTCCCGGATGCTTGCTCCCGGGTGGGGAACCAGGACTAGAGGGGGTTCCCCACCGGGAGTAAAGGCCGTCTCTGTACCAGTGATACGTAGCACATACTCTTCCATAATGGCGCCAATCTCTGGAGCTGTGCTATTACCAGTTGTGGCGGCGGCGCTGATAGCAATGGCGGCGTTGCAGATCTCAGCCACAGCAGCTGCGGCTTCGCCACCGGCACCACCACCGATCGGGCAGCCCAGCTGCGACACCACCTGTCACTACTACAAAAACGATTTTCAGCAACGGGGACTTTTTTTTGTAGGGGCGGCTCCACTACCAACCGCCCCTACAGTGGGTGAGCTCGGGTCCCATGGTTCCAGCCGCCTCTACAAATCTGATAGTAGGGGCAGCTGGTGATACGCACTACGTGAAAAATGGTTTGTAGCAACGGGATAATTTTTTTGTAAGGGTGGTTAGTGATAGAGCCGCCCCTACAGTGGCGTGCTCGGGAGCCCAGAGACCAGCCGCCCCTACAAATGGAACAGCAGGGGCGGCTGGTGATACGAGCCGCCCCTACAAATGGGTCGGATTTATAGGGGCGGCTCACTCATCAGCCACCCCCGGTGTTGCTATTTGTAGGGGCGGCTGGTGATTGAGTCGCCCCTACAAATGTCCCGCATATAAATACCTCCGATTTATCGGGGCGGCTCAATCACCAGCCGCCCCTACAAATGACCCATATATAAAAAAACTACAGCACTTTCTTCCTCCTCGGGTCACTCACTCCAACCCATGAAAGAAAGGTGGGGAGGACTTGAGCATCTCCCAAAAATTGCTCTACTAAGGGGGGAAGGTTTTGGTCTCAAATCCTTTGGTGGAGAGGTTGTAGAAGGTAAGAAAATGCTATTCCACACTTTTTTTAAAGTTTTAATGGTTGGTTAGTGAGTAATTAGAGTGTTGCTTTTCTCTCTCTTCTATGGTGCTTGAACTACTTATGAAGCAAATTAGACCCAAGTTTTGAATGTACTTGGGTAAATTAGGTAGGGAAATAAGATCATACCCTTATTTGGTCCATGTTTCATGATTTTAGTGAACAATTAGTTTTATGAATGTTTCATGTGCATGTAGATCTAGATCTAGGGTTTGATTTTTTTATTAATTTTGTTTTTGTAATTTTATGTTTGATGGGGGACTAGGGTTTGCATCAAAGATATTGGGTAAAATATAATTGTTGCTAATTGTTGTCTTTGGAATTGTTTATTGTAATCAACAAATATGTATTTTAATTATTTATGGATAAATGGTCCATTAATTAATTTTCCTCTACCATGGTGTGTTTGTATGCTTCATGTAATTATATTTGATTTATATTCATATATATCTAAAGTATATACAATTATTCCCAAGTAATAATTAATTTGATTCATTTATATATATATATATGAATAAGTAGTCCTTTAATGTTTGTTTGGTTGTTGTTGTAAAAGATGGAGTATAGGAACTCTTGGATGTATGGTTTGTTAAGGTTCAAGGCAGGTTTCCGTGAAGAGGTGGATAAATTTATTGAAGCTGCAAAGATGCATGCAACAACGTTGATAGAAAATAAGGATACAATTATTTGTCCCTGTAAAGATTGCAAGAACCGTATGGCATGGACAGATGTGACTATCATCATATCACATTTTATTATGTGAGGATTTGTTGAGGACTACACAATATGGATTCATCATGGTGAAACGGTTATTGTTAACGATGAGGATGAGGAGGAATACGACGACGAAACCCTAGACTCCATGTCCCAATATTCAGTAGAGCTTGATGCACGAATGGATCCTGAGTTTGGCAATGAACAAGATGGTGATGTTGGTGGTTGGGATGGTAACGATGAAGGTGGTGCCAATAATGATGTTGAAGCACGTGTCGGGGATGAAGATGATTTGGAGGACATGATTCGAGCCCTTGGACCAGAGATTTTACTAAAGAGCCCGAAAGGTCTAGAAAATTTGGAAAGCATGACAAAAGCATCAAAGGATACTGTGTATGGTGTTGAAAAGGATTGTCCGACACATAGGACATTGCTACGTTTTGTGCTTGAGCTACTCATCCTGAAGGCTAAGTATGGCTGGTCAGACTGTAGTTTCAATGATCTATTGCGTCTCCTGTCATGGGTGCTGCCACAACCAAACTTAGTTCCCGCCAACACATACCAAGCGAAGAAGGTCATAAGTGTATTGATAATGGGGGTTGAAAAAAATTCATGCATGCCTCAACCACTGTATACTTTTTCATGGCGAAACGTTCATGTCACTAGATAAATGTCCCCGGTGTGGGGCCAGCCGGTACAAGAACAATGACCTTTATGGTGGGGATGAAGCCTCCACGGGGAAAAAGTGGAATAAGAAGGGCACAAAAAAGGTGGTACAAGAATCTCATCCCCCAAAGGACACTCCATTAGGCAACGATGCAAAGTAGAGAAGAATTTCTGCCTTGGTAATGTGGTACCTGCCAGTGACCGACCGCTTGAGACGTATCTTCCTAAACCCTAAAGAAGCCGCACTCATGACATGGTGGGATGATGAGCGCAAGGTGGATGATGATAAGATTGCACACCCGACTGATTATAGTCAGTGGTAAAGGTTCGATGAGAAGCACAAAGAATTCAGCGATGACCCAAGGAATGTATGGTTTGGCTTGAGCACCGATGGAATGAATCCTTTCAATGAGAGGATGAGCAACCACAGCACTTTGCTAGTGATCTTGACCATGTACAACATCCCAACGTGGTTGTGTCAGAAGAGAAAGTATCTTCTCCTCACTATTCTTATTTCTGGCCCTAAACAACTTGGTATTGATATAGACGTGTTCCTCGAGCCTTTGATGCAAGAAATGGAGAGGCTATGGAGGCATGGGGAGCCGATGTATGATGTGTTCCGAAAGGAGGACTTTATATGTAGAGCAATAATATTTGTTACTACCAATGATTACCCCACGCTGTTTGCTTTGTCTGGATAGATCAAAGGGAAGATGGGATGCTTAGTTTTCTTGGATGGTACTACATGGGTGTACCTGGATGCATCCAAGAAGATAGTTTACCTAAGGAACCGACGCTTCTTAAAGACAAGTCACAAGTACCGTAGCAAATTGTTCTTTAGATTTTATGACAATACCCCAGAGATTGAACCTCCTCCGGAGAGACGTCATAACGGAGAACACATGTACAAAATGGTGAAAACATACGCGTCGTCTATGGAAAGAAGAATCCAGATGGGATGAATAGAGATAGAAGCATACCTCCTGTTGAAGGTGTACCTTTCAAGAAACAATCAATCTTCTTTTAGTGTCTGTCTTATTGGCCAGACTTGGAGGTCCCCCATGCCATTGATGCTATGCACGTGATGAAGAATGTCTTTGAGAGTCTCATTGCTACCTTGATGGACATAGGCAAGTCAAAGGATGGTCTGAAATCACGGAAAGACATGGTGCAGCTAAATGTGATGCCACAGCTTCACCCGGTACCTGAGGCTAATGGAAAATACACTCTACCTGCGGCGTGCTTCAACCTAACACTAGACGAGAAGAGAGCTATATGCACTTTCCTGAGGGGGGTCAAAGTCCCGACTGGGTTTTCAGCGAATGTGAAGAAGCTAGTGTCGATGAAGGACTTGTCAGTAACACACTGCAGGGCTCTTAATTGTCATGTGATGCTGATAGTGTTTCTACCTATTGCAATCAGGGCTATAAAGCCAGAGTTCTTAAAAATGGCCATCACCCGCATGTGCTACTTCTTTTTAAAGGTCTCACAGAAGATGATTGGCAAGCAAGAGCTGAGTGACCAACATGAATTTGTGGTGGAGACACAAAACTAACTAGAGATGTGTTTACCTCCTGCTTTTTTGATATAATGCCACATCTCATGATTCACATGGTTCATCAGATACAGGCGCTGGGCCCTTGCTACTTGTATGAAATGTGGTCCTATGAGCGGTTCATGTCGGTTCTAAGTCGATACGTGCATAATCAAGTATACCTAGAGGGCTCCATGATAGAGGGTTACAGTACTGAACAAGTCATCGAGTGCTGTCAAGAGTACCTAAAAGTACAGAAAGGGATTGGTAAACCCGATTCTCGTCATAAGGTTAGGCTGGCTAGGAAGGGCACCAGTGGTAGAAAAGTGTTCATCGACCATGATTACAAAGAGGTGAGTCGGGTGCATTACAGTGTCTTACAGAGTACACAACTGATGCAACCGTACATTAATGAACACTTGGCTATCATTATGGCGGAGAGAAATGGTCGTTCGGATGATTAGGTCATGAAACAACATAAGCAATGACTAACTACCTGGTTGAAGGACCAAAACATACCGCCTGGAGAAACCATAGACTCTATTACCATCAGTAGGTTGGTGGAGGGGCCATCGAGACAAGTGACATCTTGGAATGCTTATGACATCAATGGGTATACGTACTATACCCACGCAAAGGATAGTAAATATGTGAACCAAAACAACGGCGTTCGAATAGGGGCTCTCGATGGATTGAGGCGAAACATCCAATACTTTAGCATCATTGAAGAGATATGGGAACTTGACTATGGAAGGAATATAACGGTGGCCCTGTTTTGAAGCCGCTGGATCAAACAACACCAACTGAACGAGATCGGATTGAGAGTCCTAGACCTCGAGAATCTAGGCTACCAAGATGACCCTTGGGTGCTCGCTTCACATGTCACACAAGTTTTCTATATGTCTGACCCACAAAGTAAGCTATCCCGAAGAAGAAGACAAAACACGTGGTTGCCTCCGGGAAACAACACATTATCGGAGTTGATGGCGTGGACGATGTTGAAGCTTACAATAACTACGATGAGATGCCGCTATTCACTGACTTTCCTAAGAACATCAGTGTTGTGGTAAAGAACCTGCCCAAAGACATATTGCCATGGGAACGAAAAGGTGTCAAGGGGAAAGTCATTATAGCGGGCTAGCTAGTTGTTGAACATAGAGTGTTTGTGTAAGTGTGTGTTTGCAAGACTTCATTTATGCATGCGTGTGAGACTATATATTTATGTATGTGTGTAAGGCTATATATTTATGTATGTGTGTGAGACTATATTTATGCATGTGTGTGAGACTACCCTTTGCAACATCCAGATAAATCTATTTCAACATCCACTCTATTACTACTAAAACTTTATGAAATCACTTAACACTTTATGTAATGAAGAAATGGATAAAATAAAAGTAGGAGATCTTGATGAGTTATACAACTTTTATATTCATCACCTTTACAACTGAAATCATTTAGTGGATGAAAATTAGGTTTGAAGCTGTCATTTTCTAAAATTCAAAATTTGAACTGTTCAAATTTGGTCAAATAAAAAGATGACCAAAATAAAAGTTGTAGATAGTGATGTGTTCAATAACTTTTATATTCATCACCTTTACAGCTGAAATCATTTAGTGGTTGAAAATCAGGTTTGAAGCTGTCATTTTCTGAAAATCAAAATTTGAACTGTTCAAATTTTGTCAAATAAAAAGATGACCAAAATAAAAGTTATAGATGATGATGTTCAACAACTTTTATATTCATCACCTTTACAGCTGAAATCATTTATTGGTTTAAAATCAGGTTTGAAGTTGTCATTTTCTGAAATTCAAAATTTGAATTATTCAAAATTAGTGACAAAGATAGATGACTAGACTAAAATGATAGAGCATGATTTTAGAAAATTTTAGAAAAAAACCATCATATTTGGAGTTAGTATGAGGGAAAAAACTAGTTACAAGTTTGAGCCACAGATTAAAAAGAGAAATGACACTTGTTCATCATTGATCATCATGAACAGTTGTAATTTATCTTTTTAATCTCTTGATAAAATTTGTAACTAGTCTTTCTCCCTCATATTAACTCGAAATAAGATGATTTTTTCCTAATTTTTTTTAAAATCATGCCCTATCAAGTTACTATGTTGATTTGGTCATTCTGTTCGTTTGACAAAGTTTGAACAATTCAAAATTTTAAATTGAAAAAAAATGACAAGTTCTAACAAATTTTAAACACCAAATGATTTCAGCTGAAAAAGTGATGAATACCAAAGTTGTATAACTCATCAAGATCTACAACTTTTATTTTGCTAATTTCTTCATCTGACAAAGTGATAGTAAACATTGTTCATAAATCAACATGTCTTTCGTGTAGTTTATGAAACTATGAGTGATATGTGGATTTGTGAACAATGTTTACTAATATTTTATTAAATGAAGAAATGATCAAAATAAAAGTTGTAAATAGCGATGAGTTCAACAACTTTTATGTTCATGACTTTTCTAGTTGAAATCATTTAATGTTTCAAAATCTTGTTTGAAGTTACCATTTATTCAAATTTAAAATTTGAACTATTCAAATTTAGTCAAATGAAAAGATGACCAAAATAAAAGTTGTAGATAGTGTTGTGTTCAACAACTTTTATGTTCATGACTTTCTTATTTAAAATCATTTAAGGTTTCAAAATCTTATTTGAAGTTGCCATTTATTGAAATTCAAAATTTAAACTTTTTAAATTTTGTCAAATGAAAAAGATGACCAAAATATAGTTAATCTTGTACATCTTTTGATTAGTTCTTTGTGTGCTAAAATTTGATGTTTAAAAAATTTTCATTTGAGGTCATTTAAAGAAGAAAATACTAAAATTCTATATAGTTAAAATTTTGAAATTCAAATTTTCAATATAATTTTAAAATATTGTGTTTTTTATGAATGAAAAGAAGAAAATATAGAATTATATCTATATATATAATAAAATTGTTTATATATACATATATTTATATATAATAAAACCTAACGCCTGGGGCTATCGCCTCTGTGTGCTCTCCTCCGCCGCCGCCCTACCTCCACCCCCGGCCCTACCTCCGGTGCGCCTCCCCGATCCGCCTCCAACCCCCCGGCGTCTCCCTGCCTGTGGCCGCCATTCCCCCCAGCTAGGGCGCTGTTGTTCCCCATCCCATGGCAGCTAGGGTTTTCGCTGGCGTGTCTGTGCTCTCCCTCCACCGGGCGGCCTGGTGCCAGTGCGCCCAAGATCCCCCGCTGCTCCCTCCCGGTGGCTCTGCGCGCCAGTGCGCCTCCGGTGTCCGCTCCTCCCTGGCCCCTCGGTGCTGACGCCCCTGCTCCCTGGTACCCATTCGCTCCGGTGTCCACCACTCTTTTTTGGCTCTAATAGTTTCATGTTTTGTTTTTTGATTTGATTGTTGCGGTGGTAGCCATTGATTTGATTGCTGCGGTTGACATTCATCAAGATTGCAATGTGGTCTTCAGTGTTAATTAATTAAGCCATAAATTGGTAACTTAAGACATGGACCATAAGGAAGTGATTGTTATTGGCACTTTTGAAAATCTAGACAGTACGATAGTTGCTTGTTTTGTTTCATATTTCTCATAATCACCGCAGTGCTAACAAGCACTGAAAGTGCATGCTCTAGGTATGAGCTGGGAGCAGCTTTGTTAGGTTGTAGTAAACTTTGTGAGGTGTTCGGTCTCTGCTTGGGTGTATTCCATCTTGTGTGTTTGACTAATTAGTACTACAAAGCTTGTTGAGACATTTATATAGTGTATCTTCATGGACATTACATACGCCAAAACTGAACAGCTAGCTAGCTAGGGGAACTAGCAAGCTAATAGTAAGTACATGTGAACATTGGTATCTGGCATATCTTGACTTGCATTGGGATCTTTCCGTGCATGCCGTGTTCATTGGAATACACTTATGTTACTTAATTAGAACATTGGAACTTTCCTTTATTAATTCATGTTAGATATTTTGTAGATGTTTCAAGCATCATTTCTTCACCCGAATCAGTCCACTAGCAAACTTTCAAGTTCCTGAAATAGAAGTTCCAAATTTTATCAAAATTCCAAGATCGGGTCATGTTACATTCTTCTTCATGATAATGAAAGAGAAAATAGAGAAATCTTAGTTTATTGTTGTCTTCCATCGGTGTCACTTTAGTTAGTTTAAAGGCATCACCAGCTTAATTAGTTTAACAGAAATTGATTACTAGCTAGTAGCTAGATATCGTATATAATATCAGAAAAACCGGGGAGATGACTCTAGCTGGTTGCTATGATTCTGATCTCACCTATTAATTTCTTTTTTCATGATTCTTTTTCATTTCTTTTGTAGTGCCCCAGCAGGCCAGCACTAGTAGGTAACATTGATATATTTGCAGTGCACTTTCTGGATTGCGCATGCATTAGCAAACGTCACATTAGCAAACATCACATTAGTAAATTGATGCTTCTGGCAATGCCAATGGTACCTGCTGCACTTCTATCATTGTTTCTGCATCACCAACACTATATTATTATGGTGCTTCAGTCTTAAAATGCTTTCTGGATTGGAATGCTCGCTTCCTTCCACGCACCCATCTGGTTCGTCCTCCATTGTTGCTTCTCTGGTTCCATCGGCCGATGATGCAAACTATAGCAATCTGAGGTGGCTGTGGGTATTCTTCCTGTTGGTGCTTTTTTGTCTTCTTGTGTTATCTCATGTCTTTCATCAAACCGTGGGCTACGTCCATTCCCAAGCAACTATTGTAGGCATGCCTACCTGATGACTTGGATGGACGTGTCCCATGCTTCCATGGGAGCCATGAACTTGCCTCAGTAATTTGTGTTCTTATTTATCACCTGGGATGATTGCAGTTAGCTTGCAAGATGATCATAAGTTAGTTTGCGGTTAGCTGAGGCCTGCATTTTTTTGTGCCTATGATTGCCACCATTTTTTTGATTGAGGCTGATACAATTGTGAGATCCTTTTCATGCCTATGAAGATAACAGTGCCAGTTGAGTAATGGATTATGCACATTGATGACCTTGGACTTGTGAGGTACTGGAGCATTGTTTCTTCTATCTTCTGCTTATGCTTCTCATGGCTGTCATCAAACCATGTGAGACATCCATTCCCAAGCAACAGCTGGGCGGTTGTGATAATCTGATGGCTAGGCTGGATGTCTCTCATGGTTTCATGCCTGTCATGATCTTGGTTTTCTATTATCTGTTTGAGGTTTGTTGCTGTCTATGTTTCTTAAGCTCCAAGTTCAAGGTCAAATGAAAAGACAATTAAATCTAAGGCAAATCGATTGAACTAACCCTCATCTTATCAAAATCTTATACTTGCTTTCATCGATCTGCATCTATCTATCTATCTTCGATCCATCCATCTAGCACTGGTTCCTTCCTTCATCATGAACTACCACTACTCATGTTTGCAATGATATGAGATGGATGCTACTGCTCTGCATCATCATGTTCATATATGCTCTTCATTCCCTGCTAACTAGCTCTTTTGCTGCTGGTACACCTGTCCATCATATTATTCCTTCCACATATATATCATGGGCCATGGCTGCTGCCTGCTGCATGCTACTCTACACTACTCCTACTGTCTCTACTACTGTCTTACTACTACTTCTGTCATATTATTCCTTCCAATTGTTGGCTGCTGTGTTGATCAAATCTGACCTTTACTACTACTGTCTTACTACTCCTTTACTACTATTGTTTTTAAATGACCTTGACTAGTACTCTACTGCTAATCCTACTATAAGTGTCCCTGTAGCAGTAGCACTGCTTGCTGAATGGAATACCATACTTAGTTCATGGCTATGACAAGTGTCCCTGTAGTACCATTCTGAATGTAGGACTAAAAGCATTACATATTAACCTACTATAAGTGTCTGATTCTGCTGGCACAAATAATTTGGTTCATTGCATAATGGTACTGGCATTATGTATGTAGCAGGATATTTAGCTCCATGCACCAGTAGCTTAGTTGTGCTTTTGATTTAGATGCTTGTATCATTGATTATGCTTTTAGACTCCATTTCTTTATTCTGCTTAGTTCATTGGTTGAATAGTTCTACAACACTCCATTACAAAATATAAGCTTCCACCAAATCGTGTTGTTGGAAGCTACTCAAATGTTATTGACATTACTTTTTGATAGATTTTATTTTTTGATGCTAGCATTACAAGAAAGGGTGATAAGTGTTCATATATCACATATATATTTCAGAGCGTAGACTCAAGCAATATGCTGGGATCACTAATCGGCTAATACTCAGTAGTATGCACAGCAGATGCACTAGCAATATGCTGGAATCATTGAATATGAATGCACAGTAGGACTTGGTCATTGACAGATAGGTGCCAGGGAAGCTTTTTTTAGTTGCAGATGAGCACATCTTTTGCTTATTAGTATACAGTAATTAAACACAGCAGAAATGTCTTTGCTAAGCTGCTTTAGTTGCTAGTTGAGGCTATCATCTTACTGGCTGTTTGTTTTTGTTCACTTCAGATAAGTCCATTCATATTCAATTGTTTCTTCACAAGTTTTCTTAGTGTAAACATTTAATTTTGTTGGATTTGGGCATTCGCAGATAAGTGCCAATGATGTTTTTTTAGATGCTGAGCATGTATTTTGCTAATTTAATTTAAGGCGACTAAAATTAGTATACGATCATAATCATAATAGAAATTGCATGTCTTTGTTTCTAAATAAGGCTAACATCTTACTTGTTCATTTTTGCTCCATTCAGATTAATTTTTTTTTCACAAGTTTTCTCAGTGTAAACATTTAATTTGGTAGGACTTGGGCAATAACAGATAGGTGCTAATGGTGTTCTTTTAGATGCTGAGCCCATTTTGTGCTAATTGGATTTAAGATGACTAAAAAATTAGTAAACAATCATTAACAATAACATAAACTGCATATCTTTGCTAAGCTGCTTTAGTTGCTAAATGAGGGTATTATCTTAGTGTGTGTTCATTTTTGTTCCATTGAAATAAGTCCATTCAGATTCTGTTGTTTTTGTCACTATAAACATTTAATTTAGTAGGACTTCGGCACTGATAGATAAGTGCTAGGGATGCTTTTTTAGATGTTGAGCACATCTTTTGCTAATTGAAAAGCATGCAACTAAAAAAGTAGTCATAAATAATAAAACCATTGTCATTCAGTTTTCTTACTTGAACTTCTCATCCATTTTCCCTAAACCCTATCCTGAAGGAAGCTTGAGGATTTTTAATTAGACTTGCCATATAGGAATAATATCTTTAGCCTGAAGCCCCTTTAAGCCTTAATCACAGTTTACATTTAATACCCCAGACGTATTTGAATTACAGTTTATGTAACAATGTTTTTTCTTAGTCGTTCAATTAGTCATTATTTTTAAACTGAAAGCACCCGAACAAAAAAAACTTTGATATCCTTTGGTAAGCTGTTGTTTCTATGTACATCTTGTTCTATGCAGTTCCAGTTTTCTTTCAGTCATTTATTTCAGTTTGTAATTTTGGTAATTTATTTCATTTTTCCATTTCAGTATGCATGGTACAAGGGTAATATGATTGTACTTGGCTGCTTAGCCATAAATGAAGGATGACAGTTTTTTGGCTATTTTTACCATCAGCTGCTGCTCTATGTTTGCTAAGCAGCTGTTGGTTTTTTTGCCAAATCTCCCCTCTCCTCTCCTCTCCTTTGTTTTGCCGATGATCAAATTGTCCAAGTCCATACATTATATGGAATATGAGCTGATGATCGAGAACTTGTGAGGAACTTGGCATCATTAGCAGCCGCCCCTACATTATCTTCTCCTCTCTTCTATGTTATGATGCCTTGATGCTCCAAGTTCAAGATTAGATGATGATTGACATATTTCTAAGGCCTTTACTACTGCTACTACTCTTTTTTTTATATATTGTTGTTTTATAGGACTACTTTGGTTTATAGACCTTTTTGATTTCTTATACCTTCTCGCGTACCTAAAGCACACTTTCTTGCATCTATTAGAACAAAGCGCGAAATAATGTCGCGAACACCAGACAGTGTAGCCCGATGCCTCGAGCATGATGAGCAGCCAACCTATGAGGAGCAAGCACTAGAGGACTAGCTTACTCAGAAGTAGTTCGATAACGAGTTAGAAAAGGATCTAGAAGTGATGCTTACTCAGGAGCAGTGTGACGAGGAGGAAGGGGGAGCAGAAGGAAGAGCAGGAGAGGCTGTTGAAGGTGAAGAAGAAGATGATGATGATAATGAGGACTCAGAAGAGGGATATATAACTTCCGAGGATCCTTTCCCACGTGAAGCCAGAAGGAGGCCAACGGAGGAAGATTTGGACAAGGATTTTGACCCGAACGAGGAGGTAGGGAAAAAGCCTTAGCTTGTAAATTTTGCTAAAGCTTTGGCTGTGTTACCTCTGCTAACACTTTGACCTATCATATATATAGGTCCCTCCTGAAACTTGGAAACGACGACATTGATGTCCGCGACATCTCGCTGGACAAGACGGAGTAGAGGAAAGGAGAGCAGAGGCAACAGCCACAGAGACGGACATTGAGGCCTCTGCTCCACAACCTCAAGACACAACCACGACTACCAATCCTAAGAGGAAACGAGGGGATAGAAAAGCGAATCAATATCTAGATAAGGCATGCTATGTGATAACAGAGGTTGGGCCAGCATGGGAGATTCTTGAGCCGAAGGAATTAAGAGGGCGATTCTATAATGCCATCGGGGCCCTAGTAAGAGATAGATTAAACCCAGCAATCCCTAACTAAAAAGAGGTACTAGAGAAGAAAAAGGATGAACTCTGGGATAGGCAGCTGAAGCTCAATTTTAGATTTCTAGAGGGTAAGCACGAACTGGTAAAAAAATACTTTCAGGATCATGGGAGAGTCATTCTGACATTGGAGGTCGGAGCTCAACAAGAAGTATATCCAAAAGGGGTTAACTCCCTTCAATGAATTCGGCAACATAACTCCTAGTCAATGGGAGGAGCTCATGGCTCAGAAGACTTCACCGGAGGCATTGGAGCTCAGTGCCCGTAACACCGAGCTGGCGAAGAGGAACAAACACCACCATCATCTAGGCCTCGGTGGCTACTATGCCAAGGAAGAGCAGTTTAGGAAGATGGACGAAGAGGCCGCAGCTGCTAGGAATATCGATGTGATGAATTTGAAGGTACGCTCAAGGAATTGGATATATGCGAGGAGTGCATAATCATCTGGTGGTAATCTTAAGTTTGATAAGCCGGAGATCCAAGAAGCAGTATCAAGGATACTGAAATATGCTGAAGCCAAGGAGAAGGGCTCATTCAATCCTTCCAGAGAGAGGGACGAGCTTAGCCTTGGCTTGGGAAACAAGGAGCACACAGGCCACTCCAGGGGGCTAGGGAAAAGGATGACGTGGAAGCACAAATTCAAAGAGGACAGGCACATGTACAAGAAACATGGCAGAGACCGAGAGACTAATCTTGAGCTCCAAGTGAAGGCTCTAGTTGTGAAGGCGTTGGAGGAGCAAGGACTGTCTATGGAGCCACGGATATTAATGACGCCATCAGGAGAACTGGCATTAGTTGGCAGCCCTCCGAAAGTTCCTAGTAGCCAAGGTTCCACTAGAGCCACAACCCCTGTCGATCGCATATGGGAACCAATTAGTTGCACCTTGGTGTTTCTCAGCGGTTGGTAGAACATTGTGATGGAGGTGGGAACGAGTGTGGCACATCCTCCCGGTGGCTTACACCACAATAATAAGATACCGCTGGACTACACTAGGGTCGAGATGCATACTATGAAGCCCGAGTTCATGTAGTGGAGGATAGACTACGCAACTCCTGAGGGGCTGGTGTTACTCGGAGACATAAAGGGGCAGTTCATCCTTTGGCACAAATGGGATATTATATTGACTTCTTCTTCGCCGCATCCCCCTCTCCCAAATTTGGAGCGAGTTGTTGAGGTCGGGGAGATATTTTCACCATCTCGTGACCACCACATTCCTGAGATGCCACATTCTTTCCCGCCTCCTAGCGAGCATGTGCCTAATAAGCCACAACCTTCTCTAGCTCGTACCGAGCAAGTGCATGATGAGATGCCACAGTCTTCTCAACAAGTACAACCGATACATGAACAATGAGTGCCTCCTAAATAAGGTGATGCATAAGAAGATGAGGTCGTACCTGAATGGGAACTTGGAAAGAAGCATCCAATCACCATAAGACCAATTTAAGTTCCGATGAAAGACGTCTCATCGGTGCACAAGTGGTATTCCCATGACCAGTTCAAGCCTGAGAACCAAGTTAAAAAGTCCCATCACGGGCTTCTGAGGAGGCCATCACTAGCAAACTCCACCAAACAGCAAAGCAGTATCCAAATGTTGATGCCATCAAATGGTCAAAGGATTGCCCAAAAACATATGAAAGAGGCAAGCCCTTCCTACCAAACCGGGACATCCAGCGCCTACCACTTGGAATGAGAAGGTTCCATGATTAGTACTTGCGTGTTCTCCCAACGAGCATAGACCTCGTACAAGCATGCTTCCCCACCGGCACATTTGGAAGCCCAGCCAGGAAAATTGTCTTTGACTTCAATGACATGCAGACATGCTTTCATCTTGGAGCAATGGAGATGAATCTAATTCGCACGTGGTGCCTATAAGTCCTTGTCCTCCCAATATGATATGAATGTAATCTTTGAATTTTGTTGTAACTAACCCACGCCGTGATTTGTAGAATGCAAGTGCACATTGTAAAATAAATGCCAAGTGTGAAAGCCAGGTATATAGACCCTAAAGCTATTGCACAAACAAATTTTAATTACCCTAAATAGTGGAAACTGGATGACAAAGCGCTAGCTGCGGGAAAGACCCTTTGGGAGAAAGAGCACATCCGTACGAAGAAACTAAGGGAAGAGTCCCTTAAGGTTTCGGCATACATTGCCCTGGCTTTTAAAATTCTCCAACATCACTGTACCGGACCGTGACACCTAAGAGGGGGGGGGGTGAATTAGGCAACTTTGAAATCTACTTCTAAACTATGGCCTCTTTTTCCAACCCTAGCAAAACCTATGCAATAGATAAACTATCTAAATGTGCAACTACAGTTTTGCTAGTGTGTTGCTATCTCAACCGTAAAAAGAGTAATACAATCAATGTAAATGCGCAAGCTAAAGAGCAAGGTAGAGATATGCAAACTCCCATCGACGACTCTGGTATTTTTACCGAGGTATCAAGAAGCACGCAAGATTCCCCCTAGTCCTCGTTGGAGCCCCTCGCAAGGGCCAAGCTCCCGGTTGGGTAACTCTGTGGATAGCCTCGGGCCTTCCCCACGCGCAAGTGGGTCTCCGACGTGCCTTCCGGCAAGCCTCTCCCAGATGCTCCCCGCCGTCTTCACTATCAAGCTTCCGGTCGAAACGCCGCGGGCCTTGTTCCCTCCGATACACGGTGGCGGCCACACCACAAATGCGGTTGGTGTGATCTCGCAAGACTACAAGCCCCTCCGATGTACAACAATGGTGCGCGCAAGCACCGAGTGGTAAGAGGTATGCAAACCTCACTAAACACTAGGCCTAAACCTAGAGCAAACGCATAAGCGGTGGTCTAATCAACCTAAGCACTTTGTAAAGCACCTACGCTAATCATCTAATGAATCACTAAGCACTATGCAAGTGGAGATCACTAAAATGGTGTATCAACACCCTTGATATGTTTCCTCAGCTCCACACCCTTCAAATGGCCGGTTGGGGGTTGTATTTATAAGCCCCACTGAGAAAGTAGCCATTGGGGATGAAATCCAACTTTTCTGCTACTGACCGAACGCTGATCACGTCCTGACCGGACGCGTCCGGTCGTCCCGACCGTTGGAGCCGCGATCAACTGATCGAACGCTGCCAGCGTCCAGTCACATGCCACCGAACGTGTTCGGTCGCAGTTTTGCTGCTCTAGAACCTCTCTGTACTCGACCGGACTCCGTTGTCCTGCATCCGGTCGATTTGCTTGTTTAGCGTCCTGTCACTGCTGCTGCCGAGCCTCTTGATCGGGGCGTCCGGTCACTGTGCTACTAGCGTCCGGTCTAGCGTTCTGTCACTTCTGTGAGCTCATTTCTTCATGATCTTGCATCTGACTTGGTTCCTATCTTCGTGCTTGGACTTTGCTTGATACCCTGGATCTTCTCTTATGCTTCTAAGGTCTTGCTTAAGTTGTTGATCATCGGATCATCATGTCGCCTTCGTCCAAGTCACGTCTTGCACCCTATTGAACTACAAAACAATCACTTGCAAATTCATTAGTCCAACTTGGTTTTGTTGGTCATCAAACACCAAAATCCAAAGTAAATGGGCCTAGGGTCCATTTTTCTTATAATCTCCCCCTTTTTGGTGATTGATGACAACACGACCAAAGCAAGCAAATAATAGAATTTTGAAATTTGAAAACTACCTACTTGGTAGGATGCAATGCAAGGGGCAAGGTTATATGATGCTAAATGATATTACTTGTAAAACTAAAAGGATACCACATAAAACTTATCTTGCCCTTGCAAATGTCCCCATGTGGCATTATGGATTTAAGCCTTGCTTCCTACAAATTCTCCCCATTACATAGGCTATACATAATCCACTATCCTCCCTTTCTCGGACCATTACCACTTGTAGACACCACTTGTAGACCATTACCACTTGTAAATTATTATGATCTAGCTTTTGGTCCTACAAATTAATGCTTGCTTTTGGTCCTCTAAATTCTCCCCCTTTGGAATCAAACACCGAAAAGGAAGACATTAGTAGCACAAGGGAGGGTCAAACCTTGTGATCCTTTGTGTATAGAGTGGAATAGATCACACAATTTGATTCTCACATTATATAGACTAAGCTCCCCCTAAATATATACATACATATGGTAGAAGGCAAAGCATATGCATACTTGGCAAAATTTTTGCTCAAGAGAATTTAATCTATATAATGCATGGAGAAAGCATATAAATATCAAAATGAAATCAACATGAGGATATTGGATTAGAAATACCACATGTGGAAACCAATTTGATTTCTACCACTTGCAATAGGTGGTGGATATTTGAAGTATGATGCTTAACTCCGGGGACTACATTTTCCTTGCAATGAGACTACTATACACATGATAAGCTTGAAAAGGTGTTAGTCTCAAAGCATCCAACTTGTAGAGTAACCTCCCCCTAAATTTATGCACACAAGTATGGAATACTTGTAGGAAACATGCATGTTGATTTTAGAATAAAAAATACCACTTGGAAGATGACATCACATGAATGTGAGTCATTTTCGAAGGCGATATTCGAGGGAAATTATCTACAATTTGGACTTTGGCACATATTAGATGAACAATCAAAAGACAAGCTATGTGCCGTGCTCCTAAACAATTTTAAACCATGTAGGTTTGCTCCAAGGGTTAAGAATGAAACCGAGCAAGCCTACCATAAGATATACCTAATGTATGCATGACAAAAGATATAAGCATGCAAATGCAAACATAGGCATGAAAAGTAACTACATGCTTAAAGATAACAATTTGTAAGAAATACCACTTGTAGGAAATGCAAATTGATACTACTTGAAGGAAATTGAATCTAGTTACCTAACATGGGAAGGGGAATTTGGGTCTATAGTATTCACTAACCCACTTGGCAATGATTTTGTCCATCATGATGCACCCCATCAAATGCACCCATACTTTGCCAAGTCTCCAAATTCCCCGACTTCCATAGGACTTTCTTACTTCCCTTTCAGGATCCAAACCTTCTTGGTGCTCTTCATGTTGGAAATGATTTCCTTTGGCACCCAAAAGCGTTTGACCCCATTGTTGGCTAGCGTGTTCACCTTGATGGCCACCACCTTGTCATTTTTCTTCTTCTTTAACAAGTATGGTGTGGAGGCCTTCTTGTCCACCTTGTTGGTGTAGGTGTTGGAGAGCTTGTTTGTTTGCTTTTTCTCTTTCTTCTTTGCTCCTCCCACATTCTTCACCTTGCACTCATAGGACTTGTGACCTTCCTTGTGGCACACGTAGCAAACCACGGTTTGTCCTTCATCAAGCTTCTTCACTCCCTTGATGGTGTTATCTTGATGAAGTTGGGCTTGCTTCGCCTTCCCTTTCACTTGAGTAGGGGCGGCTGGCCCTACAAATGCATGATTTATAGAGACGGTTTGGTAGGGGTGGCTCTAGGAACTCTAGGAACTGCCCCTACAAATGCATGATTTATAGAGACGGCTTGGTAGGGGCGGCTGGCCAAACCGCCCCTACAAATGGTCTTGAGCCGCCCCTACAAACCCTTTATGTAGTAGTGACGAGCCGCCCCTACAAATGGGTAGATTTGTAGGGGCAGCTCACTCACCAGCTGCCTCCGGTGTTGTGATTTGTAGAGGCGGCTCAATCACCAGCCGCCCATACAAATGTTGCACATACAAAAGGCCGCATCCATCTTCCTCCTCCTCAGGTCACTCACCCGTACCCCGCCTCCACCTGCTCACTCCCTCCCTCCCTCCCACACCGCGATGCCCTCCTCACCTCCGCCGCCCTCCTCCTCGCCTTCCCCGCATAGATCCAGCCTCCTCCTCACCACCCCCGCCCTCCTCCTCGCCTACGCCGCCCTCCTCCTCACCTTCCCCGCACAGATCCGGCCTCCTTCTCACCTCCACCGCCCTCCTCCTCGCCTTCCCCGCGTAGATCCAGCCTCCTCCTCACCTCCTCCGCCCTCCTCCTCGCCTCCGCCGCCCTCCTCCTCGCCTTCCCCACGCAGATCTGGCCTCCTCCTCACCTCCCCTGCCCTCCTCCTTGCCTCCACTACGGCGGCGTGGAGCCCTGATCGAGGTAGCGCATGGGTGCTGGCTAGTGGGCGGCGGCAGATCCGGCCATGGCGGGCCTAGATCTGGTCCCCCACCCCACGCGGTGAGCGGAGGCTCTGAGAGGGGCCCGCTCGGAGCGACGGGATGCAGCCGAGGTGGGAGGACGCCATGGAGGAGGTGGAGGCCGAGGTGGCACCCAAGGCGGCAGCGGAGCCGGAGCTAGGGTTCTGGCTCGTGGCGCGGCGGTGGCTAACACTCGACGGCCCCTTCTGCGCCGCCGCTCGTCGCCTCCACTCGAGCCGGCACCAACTCCATGCCTCGACATCGTCGCCCGCCACCTCGACAAATTGAAGTCCTCCAATCCCATCGAAAACATGACCATTTTACCATTCCTGGCCTAGCAATCCAATTAGAGGTCTGAGCAAGATTATTGTACAAATCTGTAGGGTTGATAGATTATTGCTGATTCTTTGATACTCTAATTTTGATACTCTTAGACTTGTTGTGGTCTTACACACTAGTAAAAAAAGGGCTTCTATTCCCGGCTGCCAACCCCCTTTATTCCCGGTTACGCAGCCGGGAATAGGAGTTCGGGAATAAAGGGTTAGTAGCCGGGAATAGAAGTGGACCTTTAGTCCCGGTTGGTGATACCAACCGGGACTAAAAAGATAGCCACGCCAGCGCCTGGGCTGGCCCCTTTATTCCCGGTTGGTATTACCAACCAGGACTAAAGGGTCTTTTTTTTCTTTTCCTGCTTATTTCAATTGATGATTCTTTTTTGTTTTAATTTGGTTTTCGAATACGCATTATTTGCTGCAGAGTAATATACATATACGCGCGCGTACTGTAAAGTTTTCGCTCGATCAATGCACGCAAGCAACACAAGTAAAAGTAAACTAAAACATAATATTACATTTTATCGTCACATGTAAAGTTTGCATTAATTGTACATTTCATCATCACATGTTCTTTGGATCAATATGAAATTTGGCTTTCATCATCACATATTTGGGTCATAGTAAAACCTACCGCCGGGAGTTAAGACCTGATCATTCAGAAATCCACCAATTGTCTCTTGGATTGCTTTGAGATGGTGTGTGTCTAGGGTTTTTTCCTTCAACCAACGAGTCTTCAATTTGAGATATGAGATAAACAAAAAGTATATTAATATATATATATATGTATCAAGAATAATGATAAATAAATTGTATCTATCACGAATATATATATATATATATAAATATATGTATGAAGAATATATATCGAGGCACTGGGACTCCTGGCCGGGCGCGGCGTCGTCGGGGCTACTCCGGTGAGGTGTGGGTGGGCGTCGGGATGCCCTCCGATGAGGAAGAAGGCGCGGCGTCGGGCCGGGGTGGCCCGGGAAAGCAAAATCGGCGGCGGCGTGGCGCGCGCGGCGTCGAGGGCAGCTAGGGGCTCCTCCTTGAGGGGCTCGGTGTCGGGGCTACTCCGGCGAGGTGGGCGGGCGTCGGGGTGCCCTCCTGTGAGGAAGGCGGCGTCGGGGGTGGCCAGGAAGGCGAATATCGGCGTGGCGACGTGGTACAGAAGCGTCGGGCGGCCGGGGCTCCTCGGTGAGGCGCGCGTCAGGCTACTCCGGCGAGGTGGGCGAGCCTCCGGGTGCCCTCCGGTGTGGTGGCGGCGTCGGGGTGGTGGGGGAGGCGAATCGGCATGGCGGAGCTCTGGGACGCTACAAGACGAAGACGATCAATGAGGAGGAAGAGAGAAGAGAGGCGGTGGTATATAGGAGGGGGACCTTTAGTCCCGGCTCCATCCACTGCCCGGGACTAAAGCACCTTTAGTCCCGGCTCCTGCCACCAGCCAGGACTAAAGGGGGGACCTTTAGTCCCGGCTGTTGGAAGGAGCCGGGACTAAAGGATTTTTTGGCGGCCGCCAAATGCAGCCCACCTTTAGTCCCAGTTGGTGGCAGGAGCCGAGACTAAAGGTGGGCTACATTTTCATTTCCCGCCAACTTTTAAGCAGATCAGTTTATTTTATATATGTTTTGTATTTAAATATTTAAGTCTTTTTATTTGCGCAGTAAATTCAATACTAGGCATAAAATTTTTTAGAAAAAGTAATAAACTTTATTTTCATTTACTGCACACAAAAAAGTAATAAACTTTATTTTTTAGAAAAAGTTAAAAAAGTACCAAACCACCTCAGAAAAATCTCAAACTTGGTGGTGGCTACATATTGAAAACAATATAATTTTGCATCAACCTCCACAAATATTTGTCTCCTAGGGCACAATAGACCATTTGGCAAAGTTTGGCACCATTCCGGATCATTTAGGGGGTGGACCCAATTCAATGTATAATTAATCGGTGAATTCGCGCGAAAATTCAATTAAAGTGAAAAAAAGTACCAAACCATCTCAGAAAAATCTCAAACTTGGTGGTGGCTACACATAAGGCATTTGAAGTCTTGAGAAAAAGTTTCAGCCCAATCCGGCACTAGAAAGCACATGGACCTCAGAATCTTAGAGAACATAGGTGTATAGATAGAGTTCGACGAAAGGTTCTATATACCTCTGTGAAGCACGTCGACTCCGCCTATGTCGAAATGGATTAAAAAAAATTTGGCAGTCATTTACACCCAAAATATGGCCCCACACAAGATCTTAGGTTTTTCTGATAATTATTTTTATTATTATATTTTTCTTTGTGCCGCGTGAGACGAAATACAGCGAATTACATATTCAAAACAATATAATTTTGCATCAACCTCCACAAATATTTGTCTCCTAGGGCACAAGAGACCATTTGGCAAAGTTTGGCACCATTCCGGATCTTTTCGGGGTTGGACTCAGTTCAACGTATAATTAATCGGTGAAGTCGCGTGGAACTTCAATTAAAGTGAAAAAATTACCAAACCAATTCAGAAAAATCTCGAACTTGGTGGTGGCTTCACACTGGGCATTTCAAACCCTGATAAAAATTATGAGATCAATCAGGCACTAGAAAGCACATGGACCAGAAAATTCAAAGTATAATTAACAAAAGAATATAATCAATTAAAGGGTCTTTTCTCCTATTAAATAAATGTTTGGGTGCTTTCTTGTTGAGAAAGTGACTTAGTTCAGATGGCTAGCTAGTGCGCTGCGGTTTGGACCTTGGCTATGAGGTCGTGGGTTCAATGCCTGGCTGCCCCATTTTTTTGTCCAGCATGACTATATTATTTTATCAAGAAAGATTTTATCCCGGTTATAGCCCAGAGCTGGGACTAAAGGTCATCCTTTAGTCCCGGCTGGAGCCTCAAGCCGGGAGTAAAGATTTATTCCCGGTTAGAGGGTCCAGCCGAACCTTTAGTCCCGGCTCTAGGCTATAACCGAGACTAATTGTTGCCTGCCGTCGCCATACACTTGGGGTAGGAACTTTGTGTCTTTGTTTGAGGATACAACCGGGACTAATAGTCCCTTTAGTCCCGAACACAAAAATACCGGGACTAAAGGCAAAAATAGAGACGGGATGAAAGGTCTGTTTTCTAGTAGTGACAGTCTAGCATTGTTTTACAGTCAAGCATTGTGTGTTTCAGTACTATTTCCAGGAAATAGTTTCAGGTTAGGTAAATGCAACTGGATTGGTTTTCTGTATCTAAAATTTGCCTGTGAGATAGTAGTAAAAATAATAGCAAAGGATCATCATGCCTCTGTTGGTCATGTTATGTTCTTCACTGGTCGTGTCGGTTTTTTATCTAACGGCTCTCCTTGAAAATGCCAAATGCCCCTCTAGTGTAGCTGTGATTATTAGTACGTTTGATCCCTAAAGACAGGAGAACTTTCCTTTTGTTGCTATAGTTTCTTGCACATATATATATATATATATATATATATATATATATATATATATATATATATATATATATATATATATATATATATATATATATATATATATATTCTTCACTGGTCGTGTCAGTTTTTTTATCTAATGGCTCTCCTTGAAAATGCCAAATGCCCCTCTAGTGTAGCTGTGATTATTAGTATGTTTGATCCCTAAAGACAGGAGAACTTTCCTTTTGTTGCTATAGTTCCTTTTGTTCCTGTGTGTGTGTGTGTATATATATATATATATATATATATATATATATATATATATATATATATATATATATATATATTCTGAGCGAATTTGAATTATAAATTTAAATTTTTTTTGTGGAAAAATGTACTGTGGGGGTGGTTCTAGACTGAACCGCCCCTACAAACAGGTATTATAGGGGTAGCTGGTACTACAGCTACCCCTACAAATATATTGTTAGTACAAATCGATTTGTAGGGACGGCTACAGATAGATTTATAGGAACGGCCTAGGAACCGTCCCTATAAATATATGATTTGTAGCCACGCTTTGATAGGGACGGCGGGCCAAACCGTTCCTACCAATCACGTGGAGCCGGCCCTAAGAAAGGTTTATGCAGTAGTGTGTGGTAGAGCGTGAGCGGTCCCGTACCCGTTTGGCTTTGGGCCCTCCCACCGCTACTGGCCAGGGTTCAACCTCACCTGCGACACGCGCCACCACCCCCCTCGGCTGCTGCTCGGCGACGGCAGCCTCCGGGTCGCCGACATCTCTCTTTCGAATAAAACAGTGCGTGTCATGCGCACCGGCTCCATCATAAACACAACCGGCGACTTCACCTCCGATGGCTGGAACGCCTCCTTCGGCCGCGGCTTCGGCGAGTACGGCTACCAGCTATCGTTCGACAACGAGCTCGTCGTCGTCGGGTGCAACGTGATGGCGACGCTCTCCGCGGACATCATCGAGGAAGAAACCACCAAGATCGTCAGCGGCTGTGCCTCCTTCTGCACCAAGACCGACTACGACGCCTTCATAACTGACTGGTCATCGAGCTGCAGCGGCACATCGGGCTGCTGCCGGGCGCCCCCTCACTTCTAGCGGCGTGCCCAGTAGAGGTAGAGGCCAGGTGGCTCTACAGTGGCAACCACACCAGGGAGCAGACTCATGGGCCGGTAACCGTGTTCGTCGCGGAGAACGGATGGTTCCACAACAACAGCAGGCGGACGGATTCGAGGAGGACCCCCTTCTCCTCGAATTCGGGGTCAAGGAGGGCTTGCCACAAGTGCAACCAAACAGCAGCGGTGCTTGGTGCACACAAGACGTACACCGCATGGTCTGCAAGAGTGAACACAGCACTTGCGTTGGCTTCTTCCAACAAGGCTACACATGCAACTGCTACCGCGTGGTTACGAAGGCAACGCTTACCTCGCCGGCGGGTGCCAAGGTTAGTTACCACTGCATGCTGTTAGTTGCTCCAATTACTTTCTTCCTAAAGTCTGGCATACTGTAGTTCCCCAAAAAAAAGTCTGGCATACTGTTAGTAGCTCTCCATTACTTTCTTCGTAAAGTCTGGGTCAATTGGAATTACAAAACACTTCTCCTATATTTCACGTGCATGAATTTTAAGATGATTTCAGACAACACTCTTGTTTGTACCACCAACTAGTATAAATAAATTATTATTTTTATGATTTGTTATTTGTCTTTGTGTCATAACATTATTAAGTTTTTGTCCTTGTCTTCCAATATAAATAATTATAAATTGTTAGTTGTCTTTGTGCCAATATAAATCAGATTTTGTCGCGTTTGTGGTTTTGTCTAACGCGGTTTTTTATTCTCAGTACTAAAAATTGCAGATTGCGTCTACAGAAATTGCAATAAATGAAATCTACAATTTTAGTACAAAATATATATAATAACCATCGCCTAAAAGAAAACTAAAATCCAGGCACCTAAATGTTAGCAAGTCCCATTAGAAAATATTATACTCCCATTGTTTTTTACGTGCTATATTACAAACTCTGAAATGGGCCCTACGATTTAGAAAAAAATAGATTGACACTAACGTAGTATATGCTAACATTTACCTTTTTCCACAAAAATATGGTAATGACATAGATGAAAAATCGTACCAATTTAACGTTCAATGATTATCAACCCTCGGCTCGTAGAGTCGAACAGAAACACGAAGCAATACAGTGTCGCAGAGATTTTTGGACTCCTCATGGCTGTAAAAATTCGGGTGCCCAAAAAAATATCCAAGGCCTTATAAGGTCCCACAGTCTACCACCCATTCACACGTCAAATATTTTTATTTTATTTATAAATTTAAATAACTATATAGGTTAGCAACATAAGATCTATATTTCTAAATTCAGTATGAGAAATACGTTTATAATATGCAGTCCACATGTTGTTAAACTACACAGATTTTTTTAAATTAATAGTCACATTTAAAAGTTAGAAATGTTTGACTTAGAACAAGCCTAGCTAATACAACATAAAAAATAGAGCAAATATGCGTTTGTGTTTATAAAGCCGAGACCTATTTATTTTAGCCAATCACTTCTTAAATTATGAGCACAAGAAATGCTAGAGAAAAATAATTCTTATAAATTCTCATCAAAACCACAATCATATGGACATCGATTTGTAGACTCTAATCACCATTGATAATAATAACCTTTAGATCTAGTTTTCCTAAATAATTGCTCACATCAATGATCAAGAAAACACAAAAAGTAATCTATGAATATGCATGTAAATTACCCACCTATGCCATTATAAAATATGACTTAAGGTAACCCTAAATTTGCCAATAATTATCCACCTACAATTGATAAATAATCTTCTTAACCTTTTAAATTTGCGTCTTACTTACAAATTTTTATTAAAAACCAAAACATCCTCTCAAATCTACATATAAATTACAAACATCTTCTATTAAAAAATGTTTAAATAACAACAGTCCACTTCTATTATTATTAATATATTAAAAACTAATTAAAGTAAACATATATATGGTGCCAAAATGTAGATCAAATACGCACGCAAGCATGAGCAGTAAATATACATGTTATGTTTTAGCTGTCATGAAAAATATTTCAATTCATTTACTAATGATAGTAACAAATAATTTAAAAGTTATATTAATAATTGTGACATATAATTTATTAAAAATATTTTGTCCTTGTGCATACAATTAACTAGAAATATTTTACACATCTATCGTAAGAACTCTTTTTAATAGTAAAGAAACATTATTATGCATGTCATTTTGTAGTAAGAAAATCCAAACACATCTTGAGAAGCTGTGGAGGTTAATATAGACTAAAGGTGGCCGTAATAACTTGTATTTCAGATTTATTTGTAATAAATAATATAATATCCTCCTGATGTTATCACTGATATCGTATCTTAAGCGACATGGTACATGTTAAAATAACTAGTGTGCAATTGTAGTACTTAAGGGTATGATCTATGGCATAAAATTTAATTTTCAATAAAATGAAAAAGAATATTTAATAATGTATACCATAAGTACAAAAGTTTTATTTAGGATAAAAAACATATAGTAACTCATAAGAATAAAATTTTAAAATTAAAATAGATATTCACGGCATCATAAAATATAGTTTAAGCTAAGGTTTTGACTATATATTCAACATACATAGAGATGCCTTGGAAAGAAAAAATTAGGATAGATTTCAAAATATATGGCTTAGTAATCGATAAGATTACAACTGAATAGTGGCTTCACAAAGTAAGTAGGAGAAAAAGGCTAAAAACTAATATAAGCATTTTTTATTAGTTATAGGTATTATTGAATAGTACTCCCTGCGTTCCAAATTATATAACAGTTTGACGTTGTTAGATTTATGGCTTCTGCTACGTGTTTACACTAAAATTTGGAGAGAAAAGCGCGGGAACTCGAAACTTCCAAAATCGTGCCAATCAAACAATCGATTGCATAAAGATCGATATCAGCTGATTCGGATACGACTCTGAAGTCAGATCTCTTTGGATGACGTCAGCAGATAGCGATGATGAGCTGTGGTTGACGCTAGGAAACTACATATCGGACGCTACAAAAAGGGAAAGATTATGGTCCAAGTTATCTTAAATTAGGAATGTTTTCTTCTATGCCGAAGATCGTAATGAGTCGTGCTCGAGTTGGATTCATGTTTAGGCTCCGGGTATAAATATCAAATCCCGGCTATTGTAAAAGACACACAATCAATCCAATACAAGTTACTTACTTTTTTCGGCTCCGGCCACCCGTTAGAAGTACGAGTAGAGTAAATCTCGGCGAGTTCTTCAGCAAGTACGGCTGCATTGATCCGGTCGACCTCCACTGCTCGAACTAGATTAAGGTCAAGTTATCGGCTCTATCTAATGGTGGTGTTCCTTCGGATAGATTCATTAAGTTACCGATATTGCTTATTGCTTCCGTTATTTATTTAATTACAATAATATCACTTCGCCCAATTGGGATTGATCTAGATCGGCCTTATATCTTTTTTAATCCATCGTTTGTTAATCTAAATTTGATCTAATCTGTACTTTAAACGATGAGTTATGTTTTATCGGCTGTTTTATGTCAATCTTGATCATACATAGTGTGCGGTTAAGGCAAGTCTGATATTGAGTACATCTATTGGCTAGTGAAAACTGTTCCATGGCCCTTTATCATGGCCTATGTGATTCTGCCTCACACCCCACTGTTAGCACAGTGGAGTGGGGATCATTATTTGGTTGATCTGTTCCTGATAGGGCATGACCTTAACTGTGCGCTATGTCTGAATCAGTTGTATTAGCCGATATCGAGTGCTTTCATGAACATTTCACGTCATGAGATTGTTGAAGTAAAGATATGTTAAAAGATATATTAGCCCCATGATTTTATTATTGTATTATGGCATGCATGATTCTGCCTCATGCCCCACTGATATTAGTAATATGTTAGGGTCATCGAATCTATTATTGTTTCTACGGCCTACATGTTTCTGCCTCATGCCCCACTAGTCATAGCGATAGATGAGATCTAATATGTTCATTAGATTTATCTTTATTAAATGGTTAAATGACGATGAGCTGTTTCATTTATACAAAAGGGATTTGGTTACTTGCAGTCATTGGCTTAGCATAAACTAATCATTATTGACATCCTCTAGCCATTGACTAATGTTTGTTTAAATACCGAGATCTATGATGAGCGATAACCGATTTACCTTCCATGAGTTTTAATTGATTTATCTTTATGAGTATGCTGGAATCGACTATTTAGTCAATTTCCTTCCATATCGGCTCTCAGAGTCATACATTCGGGACTGTCTGGCAACACCGGCATGTTCCGTCTTAAATTACTGATTAGCTTTTTCTCCTTATCAATTGCAGGGTCAAATTGACTGGCATATCTTGGGAGGAGTGCGCGGGATCGACCATCCCTGCGCTGAAGCTAGGCGGATCACCAGCTCCATCGAGCGGACCCTTCCGGCTTGCTCGTGTACCCTCAGCACGGGATGAAATTTCATGCTGACACATGTTCTTGGCACACCCGGTGGGACCCCACAATCGTCATGGCGGTTCACAACAACAACGACATCCTTATGGTACATTATGAAGATCTACCTGATGGAGATAAAGATGTCATCGGCAAAGCTATAGAAGAATTTTAGAACAAGTGTTTGTTGTCCTATACCAAAACATATGACAACACAATTATTCAAAAATATCCACTACCAAAAGTTCTATTACACGGGCAGACAGATACAATTGAAGCTAAAGACAGGCGTTTCTTTATAGAAATTGTAAACAAATCTGTTCATCATGCCATATCAAACCATAATGAAGCTTTATTGGACACATTCCACAACGCCATGAAAGAGGCGGTTCATGGGTTTCCAGTTGGTCAAGCTGAGCCGGTTTATTACAACATTCCACATCCGTCGATCCAAGGGACAAATCAAGTCGGTACCAGCCATCAAGAAGTAGCACCGGCGAATAATGATGATGTCCAGGCAGTTCAGGGTTCATCTGAACAAGCTCAAGGTACTACTACGAATCAGACGCAGTATAATCTTGGACCATCAGTATAGCATCTGCAACAGCTGGCGGGGCAAGGTCAGAACTAGGTGATTAATTTTGGCACATCGGGCCACATACCGTCGTCGGCTCAAAAAATAGCACCATCAATTCAAAGGATCCGTAGAGATATAGATCCTCATGTCTACAATCAGAGACTTCAAGCAGCAAACTAGCAAAGGACCCAGTAGATAGAGATTCCACAGGGGTGTCATTATGACATAGATTATAACACCCTTCACTTCATTCCGAATCTAGGGTATCAGGGCACACATGATTTCAATCCACAGATGGGTTAGCAAGTACAGAGAAATCCAAATTCACATGCTAATGAGTTGTTGCTAAAGGTGACCGAGATGATGAAGAATCAGTTCAGTCTGAAGCCAAAAGGGTTGACCTTTTCGTACAAACGCCCATACCCAGAATGGTATGATTTGGTTGCTCTTCATGCAAATTACAGGCTTCCAGAGTTTGCTAAGTTCATTAGCCAAGACAGTACAAGCACAATAGAACATGTCAGTCGGTATCTTACACAATTAGGCGAGGTATCAGTTGAGGAGGCCCATCGAGTTCGTTTCTTCTCTTTGTCCCTGTCAGGGCCAGCCTTCACTTGGTTTTCATCATTGCCAGTCAACTCCATTGCCAACTGGGCTGACATCGAGAAGAAATTTCATACATATTTTTATACTGGGACTAGAGAAAGGAAGATTACCGATCTGACAACTATAAGGCAGAAGACTAATGAATCAGGCACTGAGTTTCTTCAGAGGTTCCGAGAGACTAGGCACTTATGCTTCTCATTAAACTTAGCTGATGATCAGCTAGCTGCTTTAGCCGTTCAAGGAATGCTGCCAATGTGGAAAGAAAAACTGTTGGGACAAGAATTTGACAACTTGGGTCAATTGGCTCAACGAGTGACAGCGCTCAATAGCCAATTCCAAAGTATATGCAGAGATACCCGATTTCAAAAAAGTACCATAGTGGCCAAAGCTTATAATCCATACTCAGTCGATGACGGCTATAAAGATGAAGAAGAAGAGGTTGCTGCGGTTGAATAGAATTGGGGCAAGAAAACAGTAATGGCGCCAAATCCTTGTGGAAGAGGAGTCGAAGAGAGCTATGACTTTGATGTCACAACATCAGACAAGCTCTTCGATTTCTTGCTTGAGAAGGGGCAGATCAAGTTGCCCGATAATCATGTTATGTTGCCCCCTGATTAGTTGAAGAATAAGAAGTTCTGCAAGTTCCATAACGCTACTTCTCATTCCACTAATTAATGCAGAATTTTCCGACAGCATATACAGAGGGCTATTCAGCAAGGAAGGCTCAAATTTGATACGCCTCGGAAAATGAAAGTTGATGACAATCTTTTCCTAGGAGATCAAAACATGGTTGATGCTAGGCTGCTCAAAGGAAAGACTAAGGTCCTGACATCAACCAAATCAAGAGAAGCTAGAACAGTCGATCCAAGATGCAAATATCGGCCGATGAATACAAGGAAATTAAAAGATGCCGTGATAAGCAAAAGAGCCGATATGAGCAGGGAGAAACGTCAAAGGAAGGGGCGACAAAGCCATGAGTTATATCTCGAATTTTGTTGAATAAATGGCAGCGGCAGAGAGAAAAGGATTATCAGTGTTGGTTGGAAAAGCAAGAATACCAGCATCAACAGGAAAAAAGAGAGGTATGAAAGAAAACAAACCGAATTGCATTGGAATTGTCCTTTCTTCAGACATTGCTGGAATGAAGGTTTCAAGTTGCCTACCAGGAGTAACTGTCTAGAGTGCAGCGATCAGTATTGGGAGTTTAGGCAATCTCAAGCCAACCTCCGGTCTATCCATGCTCAAGATGCATATCACCATAATAACATGGATCGACGCCTAAAAAATGGAAGTACTCATAATCGGCTGGGGAAAAAGAGTTGTCGATCAAGATTGGGCTGATTATGAAGAAGAAGATAACAAGAGAGAATATGTTTGGCAGGAAGGCCAATGGTGTCCAGGAGGTTTAACAAGAAGCCAGAAAAGAAGGGTGCAACGCCTAAGGAATAAAGAGTTGGAACAAGCTCAGGCATCCGGTAAACCTCAAGTATGGCGTGCTAAGCAAACAGCCGATAGAAAGCAACCATCGGCTAATATTCAAATGGCTTTTCTGTTGCCATCAGAGTTCAGAGCTCCGGCAGATCAAGAAGTTTATTTGGATTTTGATGAATCGGAGTATGAGGAGATGGTTGCCAAGTTAACGGTTATACAGCAAGCAATACTTGATAAACTAGTCAAGCATCGACACCTAAAGGCTTTATATGTAAAAGGTTTGGTTGATGGGAAGCCGATGAACAAGATGTTGGTGGACAGAGGTGCTTCTGTCAATCTCATGCCTTATACCACTTTTCGTAAGCTTGGCAAGGGACCAGGAGATCTGATTGAGACCGACATGATGCTTAAAGACTTTGGGGGTAATGCGTCTAAGACCCAGGGGGCAATGAATGTCGAACTGACAATCAGGAGTAAGACTCTGCTCACCACATTCTTCTTCATCAATGGAAAGGGTCGTACAGTTTGCTCCTCGGTCGTGATTGGATTCATGCGAACTGTTGTGTACCATCGACCATGCATCAGTGTTTGATTCAATGGCATGGAGATGATGTCGTGCTGGTACGCGCTGATGAATTTGTGAGCATCGCAACAGCCGATCCAGTCTTTTGGGAACTAGGAGATTTTCTAGCAAGTTATGGGAACGAGGCTTCATTAAGATCAGCAATGAAAGCCAACAGCTGATACAAGCAATCGGCTCTGAGAGTTTGTTTTAGTTAGTAGTCATGGCTTCGCATCGGCCGTTGGAATAGGGGAAAATAAGCATTAGTTCTAAATATGGGTTTAGGCCGACGTATGAATGCTAAATGGAATCCTAAGTGCGGGTCAGAATTGATGGATTTCTTAAATGAAGTTTTGTTGCACTTGATGAGATGCTTGCTTTGGATCGATCGATCGTTTAACCTTTGGTTAGAAGAGTTCTGGTGCAACCTGTTAAATAAGCAATCGACAAAACATATTTGAAGGAATATTATACTAGCATTCGATCAACACTTGATAGCCGATTCGTTTAGTCATCGGCTCTAATAGCCGGTGCTGGAAAGGTATCGCCTCTAGTTCAAAAATAAAGAAAATTAAAAAATATAAAAGCCGATATGATATGTATCGCCTCCAGAGCAAAGAATAAAACAAAAACATTCATGACATATACAAGGGCATTGCACTGAGACACATTCATGAAAGAACATGAGCCTTTGTTCTGCGGTTTACCCTAAGTACAAACTAATCGAAGACCTTGTTCACTACATCCTGAGCGGATGTAATGTCCACAATGGCCTCCACGGCAACAACGAATTCTTTGAGCAGGTCCTCATGTTCCTCAGGACCATCGCCCATTGGGAAGCCAGTCTCCATGGCATGGAGCTCGTACCCTGTCTGGACTTGCGCTGCGGTCAGCGCCATCGATGCGCCGTGATGAACGCCGTGGAGGGCAATCTCCTAAAGGCGGGCCAGGATGTCTTGGAGACGAGCATCAATGAGGGAACCCTAAGCATTGACGGCGTCTGTGGCCACGTTCGCCGCTTGTTGGAGAGACTCTGACTACACCGTCAGGGCAGGCGATCACAGAAAACTATCAAGATAAAGACAGTGGAAATCAGAATAGAAGCATTCATGGAACTCATCTTACCTGCCACCGCGGCGTTAGACTCAGCCAACCGCGCTCGAAGGACACTGGCCTCCTCCTCAGCCGCATTAAGGGCCACTTGGAAGACCTCTAGATGGATCTCAAGCTGACCGTTTTTCCGAATCGCCTCAGAATAGCGGTCCTCGGCCGCCCTCCATTCTCAGAAGAAGCGCCGAGCGTCGTCGCCATTATATGAGTTAGAAGAATTCGACAACGAAGCCGGCGCGGAAGATGCAGCGTCATGGGGCTTGATGGCCCTAGGGAGGGGACGAAGACTATCATTTAAGACGAACCTATAGGCGAGTCAGAACAGTTCACCATCACAAGCAGAAGATGTTGATCTCACCTCATGCGTCGGAGGTGCTGGTTCATCGGCATGTTCTCCTCCGGGACCTCCTCCGCCGCGCGCTTGCCATGGTTCTCCTCGCCGGCCATGAAGTTGATCGGATCTACAGGAAGAGAGAAAGGCCGCTACAGAGTTCTACGAGGGCGGAGAAAAGCAAAGGAACGGGAATGGTTAAAAGTGCGGATGTGTTTAAGGCCGGAGCCCTCGGCTGGTATTTGAAGCCATAGAATGAAGGGGTGGATGCCTCGGGACACATAGAAGGCAACCGCAATTAATAGGAGGCGAAGCGTCACCTCGCTAATACCGAAGAGAATATGGTGTCGGATGACTAAGGATAGAAGATCGAAGGGCTCTCTTAATAAAGGTCGTGTTTTCAGACCTAAATGGGATTAAGATCGGGAGTCTGGAATCGGCTATTTTCAAAATTGGCTCTTTAGCCAGAACAAAAGAAAACACAGTGAGACAACGGAAAGTGTGGTTGTCATTGATTTTACACAAGACATATGTTGATATACGAATTACAGGTCTAGAACATCCTGGATCGCTTTCAACACTTCTAGCCGAATAGCATCAGCTTCTGCGATCTGTTGTTTGTCTTCTTCGACTGATCCAGGACTGCTCTCGAGGCTACTTCGGATGGCTCTACCTTCTCTAACTTTGGCCAGCAGTTCTCATTTCTTTTGTTGAATGGCATCAGGTATTTGAGCCAGGATGGACTTATGATGATCAATGGCAGCTTTCACGTCTCCCAGCTCCTTCTCAAGTTCTGCACGCCTGGCTTCCAGTTGAGATAATTCTAGGTCAACACTGAGGGAGGAGTTCTTCAAGTAATCAATCAACTGTGACAGTTCTTTAGCCTCTTGCCTGTTCGAGTTCCCCTTGGCCAAAAGAGTTTTACGATCAAACAGATTCCTCTAAGCCTATTTCACCTTCAGGACGTGATCTTCAAAAATGGAAAAAGGAGACAAGACTCTAGAGAGGGCTGGGGATGGATTACCCTTGATGGCTAAGAAAACTCTATGCATTGGATCAACGTCTTAGACTAGATCGGTTATATTCTTTTCAAACAATGGCAGGACATCTCTTAGCTAGTTTCTGGTCTCTTCTGGCAAGGTTTCCTTGGAGGAAGTGGCTGACGAACTGATTTCATCTTCATCAAAATACACCTCAATGTTGAATGAGTAACTCAGGGCTGGAAGATTGAGTGCCTGTGTGTAAAAAAATCTTGATTAAGAGGCTTAAATCAGTTTATAACGAATGGATGGCAAAAAGGATACAATACCTTCTCTGCAGTACCCTCTATCTGAAAAGAAGCAACAACTGATGGAATCAAGATTTCGTTCCTCATTTCCTAGGAATCGGATAAAATAAGTTTGAGAAGAAAAGAAATACAAGGTGGCGACCGATGCTTGAAGGGTAAAAACTTGGAGGCATACCTCAGGGACGTGGTCGATGGTCGCCATTGCAGCTGAAGTAGGTTTCAATCTGACGAAGATCGCTTGGATGACGGCTTGATAGAACAGAGGATTTGCTAGGGTTTGAGGCCTTGGTGATGACAGCGTCGGCTGTTAAAGTTTGCTCAAGGAAAAGGAAAAAGGGGAAAAAGGCCGAGTGAACTGGAAGAGGTACTGTTGGGACGTTATATAAAACTCGCCCGGGAAGTCAGGACTCGCGCGTATATCTCGGAGCAAAACGGTTGCAGCGTGGTAAACAGATAAATAGGAATTTTAAAAGAAAATCACTTTTATCCCAAAATTGGGGGGCATGTGTTTACACCAAAATTTAGAGAGAAAAGCGTGGGAACTCGAAACTTCCAAAATCGTGCCAATCAAAGAATCGATTGCATAAAGATCGATATCAGCTGATTTGGATATATTTCACAGAGATGCCTTGGAAAGAAAAAATTTGGATAGATTTCAAAATATATGGCTTAGTAATCCATAAGATTACAACTGAATGTGGCTTCACAAAGTAAGTAGGAGAAAAAGGCTAAAAACTAATATAAGCATTTTTTATTAGTTATAGGAATTATTGAATAGTACTCCCTGTGTTCCAAATTATATAACAGTTTGACGTTGTTAGATTTATGGCTTCTGCTATGTGTTTACACCAAAATTTGGAGAGAAAAGCGCGGGAACTCGAAACTTCCCAAATCGTGCCAATCAAAGAATCGATTGCATAAAGATCGATATCAGCTGATTCGGATACGACTCTGGAGTCGGATTTCTTTGGATGACGTCAGCAGATAGCGATGATGAGCTGTGGTTGATGCTAGGAAACTACATATCGGACTCTACAAAAAGAAAAATATTAGGGTCCAAGTTATCTTAAATTAGGAATGTTTTCTTCTATGCTGAAGATTGTAATAAGTCATGCTCGAGTAGGATTCATGTTTAGGCTCCGGGTATAAATATCAAACCCCGGCTATTGTAAAAGACACACAATCAATCCAATACAAGTTATTTTTTTCGGCTCCGACCACCCCTTAGGAGTAGGAGTAGAGTAGATCTCGGCGAGTTCTTCAGCAAGTAGGGCTGCATCGATCCGGTCGACCTCCACTGCTTGTCTGTAAGTACCGTCATGGCTTATACTTCTGTTCATACGGCTGCATCGATCCGGTCGACCTCCACTACGACTCAGGTATAAGCTAGTTATCGACTCTTGACTAGTTCAAGTGCGGCTACATCGATCCGGTTGACCTCCACTGCTCGAACTAGATTAAGGTCAAGTTATCGACTCTATTTAAGGGTGGCGTTCCTTCGGATAGATTCATTAAGTTATCGATATTGCTTATTGCTTCTATTATTCATTAATTACAGCAATATCACTTCGTCCGATTGGGATTGATCTAGATCGGCCTTATATTTTTTTAACCCATCGTTTGTTAATCTCAATTTGATCTAATCTGTACTTTAAACGATGAGTTATGTTTTATCGGCTGTTTTATGTTAATCTTGATCGTGCATAGTGTGCGGTTAAGGCAAGTCTGATCTTGAGTACATCTATTGGCTAGTGAAACCGTTCCATGGGTTATTATCATGGCCTGTGTGATTCTACCTCACACCCCACTGTTAGCACCGTGGAGTAGGGATCATTATTTGGTAGATCTGTTCCTGATAGGGCATGACCTTAACTATGCGCTATGCCTGAATCGACTGTTTTAGCCGATATCGAGTGCTTACACGAACAATGCACGCCACGAGACCGTTGAAGTAAAGATAGGTTGAAAGATGTGTTAGCCCCATGATCTTATTATTATATTACGGCCTGTATGATTCTGTCCCATGCCCCATTAATATTAGTAATAGGTTAGGGTCGTCGAATCTATTGTTGTTTCTACGGCCGGTATGATTCTGCCTCATGCCCCACTGGTCATAGCGATAGATAAGATCTAATATGTTCATTAGATTTATCTTTATTAAATGGTTAAATGATGATAAGCTGTTTCATTTATACAAAAGGGATTCGGTTACTTGCAGTCATTGGCTTAGCATAAACTAATCATTATTGACATCCTCTTGCCATTGACAATGTTTGTTTAAATAACGAGATCTATCCTGAGCGATAACCGGTTTAGCTTCCATGAGTTTTAATTGATTTAACTTTATGAGTATGCTGGAATCGACTATTTAGACGTTTTCCTTCCATATCGGCTCTCAGAGCCGCACATTCGGGACTGTCTGCCAACACCGGCATGTTCTGCCTTAAATTACTGATTAGTTTTTTCTCCTTGTCAATTACAGGGTCAAATTGACTGGCACGTCTCGGGAGGAGTGCGCAGGATCGACCATCCATGTGTTAAAGCTAGGCGGATCTTCAGCTCCATCGAGCGGAGCCTTCCGGTATGCTCGTATGCCCTCGGCACGAGACGAAATTTCATGCCGACACTATGCACTTATTAGATACTCCCTCTGCCCCTGAATAAATAGATTCCTAGAGTTGTCTTAAGTCAAGCTTTTTGAAGTTTGAGCGAATTTCTTAAAAAAGTTAAGACTTATGGCATTAAATTGTTATCATTAGATTTATCATAGAATATATTTTTCATGAGGTGCTTATTTTATGACATAGATGTTGTTTTTTTCTATAAAATTAGTTAAACTTAAAAAATTTGACTGATACGGACTCTATGAATTGATTTATGTAGGAACAGAGAGAGTACTATTTATGACATATAGATGTTGTTATTCTTTTCTAACGATGTTCCAGATGTGGACGACGAGTGCAAGTTCCTGGGTGAAGACAGAGTGTGCTTCGGTGTATGCATCAACACGATCGGGTCATATGATTGCCAGTGGCCGCAAGGAACTTACGGCGATCCCCACGTCGAAGATGGTTGTGTCGATTATAATTTCAACAAAGGTCAGTATTCAGTACAAAAGCACCCCGGCCCGGAGTCGCACTGGTTGCACACACAGACGGCACAGCGGCATCTTACATTGATTTGTTTGTAGCAGATGCGCGGTTGCCTTTGGCGGCTACGGCGCAGATCGGGCTGCCCGGTTGCAACACCACCTGCGGCGACGTGAGAGTGCCGTACCCCTTCGGCTTTGGGCAACCCGGCTGCTACTGGCCGGGGCTCAACCTCACCTGCGACGCAAGCCACAGTCCACCGCGGCTGCTTCTGGGCGGGGATGGCGACGGCAACGGCAATGGCACCCTCCAGGTCGTCCACATCTCATTGCACAACTCCACAGTGCGCGTCATCCATCATCACGTACGGCACCACGGGCTGGGGCACCCACACGGTTGATAACGGCAGCCTACGCGCTGACGTTCGCCTCCCAACAGACATCGGCGAGCCCTATGTGCTGTCGACGAGGAACGAGTTCATTGTCATCTCCGGGTGGAGGTGCGTGCCACCCTCCACGGGGAGTATAGAAACGGCAGCAGCAGCAACACCACCGACAGTATCATCAGCCAAGCTGTCTGCAGCAGCTCCGGCAGCGGCCTAGTCGTCGGAGATCGTGGTGCTGGTGGGCCGCCGCCGGTCCCAACACAAACCCACTGCTCCGGTTACCATGGCTGCTGCCATGCACCCATCTCTGCAGGCAGCACGCCCATGAGAGTTGAATTCAAAGCGCTCAGTAAGAACATCAGCCATCGTTATGATACTTGGCCGACGATCTTGATTTTGGTGTTCATCTCAGAGGTGGGGCTGACTGATCAGTGGAACAACATCTTCAACATGAGTGGTCCCAGCGCTTGGATGTCATCTCCCATTGCTCTACAATGGGACGTTAAGCAAGGCTTGTCAGCGCAAGCTGCCGACAACTCAGCCAAATGCCCAGGGGACGTGGTCAGCCGCATTTGCAAGAGTGAGCACAGCGACTGCCGGCAAGAGAATGGAGGCTTTACGTGCCACTGCTCCGAGGGATACGACGGCAACCCTTACGTTGCTGATGGATGCCAAGGTTACCACTGATTTTTACCCGAGTACATATACTCCTCTCATCCATATCTATTCAGTAGTATATGTTTCTCAATGTTTGTTCTTTGGGGGGTTTCCATTGTCGTTTATTATTCATTCTCATTGGCTTCAGACGTTGACGAGTGTAATCCGGAGCTGCGCAATCCGTGCTTGGGTGGCTACTACTGCAAAAACTTGCCTGGACACTACGAGTGCCGGAACCCGCGAGGTGAGAGCCACTGGATTCTCATGTCTCAGTGATGCTTTGGCTGACATTGTACGTATACATTCCATAGCAGCATAGCTTGCGAAAGTGATCGTGATAGTGTTTTTATATGTACATTTTCAGGTTTAATTATTGGTTTGTCAGCTGCTAGTGGCCCAGCGCTCCTACTGGTTCTGGGTATATTGTTCCTACTCCGCAAGCTTAAACAACGCAGGATAAAACTACTGAAACAGAAGTACTTTAAGCAAAACCGTGGACAACTGTTGCAACAGCTGTTGTCCCAAAAGGCAGACATTGCAGAAAGGATGATAATACCATTGAATGAGCTTGCAAAGGCCACAAACAACTTTGACACTGCTCGTGAGATTGGTGGTGGAGGGCATGGTACTGTTTACAAAGGAATCCTATCTGATCTACATGTCGTGGCCATCAAAAAGTCAAAGATTACCATGCAGAAAGAAATAGATGAGTTCATAAATGAGGTAGCAATCCTCTCACAGATCAACCATAAGAATGTGGTCAAACTATTCGGATGTTGACTAGAGACTAAGGTGCCGTTGTTGGTGTATGAGTTTATTCCCAAAGGGACCCTTTATCACCATCTTCATATTGAAGGACAAGAAAGGTCACTATCATGGAGCAATAGGTTGAGGATCGCAACTGAAATAGCTACTTCTCTTGCCTATCTTTACTCATCAGTTTCAATCCCAATAATCCATAGAGACATCAAGTCTAGTAACATACTTCTTGATGATACAATGACATCAAAGAAATCTGACTTTGGAGCTTCAAGGTACATTCCCATAGACAACACAGGGTTGACAACAAGGGTACAGGGAACATTCGGATATTTTGATCCAGAATGCTTTAACACCGGTCGTCTTACTGAGAAAAGTGATGTCTATATCTTTGGTGTAATTCTCGTGAAACTACTCACCAGGAAGAAACCAACTTGTTCACATTTGTCCAATGAATATGGTGGCCTTGTTCCACATTTCCTCAATCTACTTGCCTCTGGATACCTTGTCCAGATAATGGATCCACAAGTTCTAGAGGAAGGAGGTACAGAAGTACAACAAGTTGTTATGCTTGCAGCACCCTGTATAAACATAAGAGGTGAAGAAAGACCAACGATGCGACAGGTTGAACTTACACTAGAAGGACTTCAACAAGGTTCCTACAAAAAGTACAAGAAAGATGATATGGTAACTGAGGAATTTGAGAATGGCAGCATTGGGGCAAACTATTCATCATGGACTAAAGAAGGGCATATTTGTGGAATCAAGTAGAAGATACAGCTTGGAGCAAGAGATGTTGATATCAGCAAGGTATCCACGATAGCATAGCTCGATCGGCGCCATGTTCATTAGCAAAAGGGATTAGTTAACTTTTCCTACCAGTATTTTTATGCATGATGATTCAACTAGATCCTCTGTTTGTACCATTACCTATGTTTTGTTCACATGATTCGGCTATATCATCAGTAAAGATAAACATATTCCAGATTTGATTAGACTTGCTAGATTTATTGTCTTAATTTATCGTACGTCATTGATATTTTTTCTTAAAAAAATCAGTAATTATGCAATGAGTGTAAAGGTTATTAGTAGATTGACATGCGGCAACAATTGTTGTAGCAGCAATCTTCATGTTGGGGCGTGTCAAGTGTATCGATGAGCTCCATTCGGTGTAGTGCTCGCTCCACCACAACAACTGAAGTGTCTGGTACCGGGAACACAAAATATGGCAGGGCAAAAAATAGAGTTGTTTGGGATCAAATTAAGTAGAGGTTGTAATGCTCTTATACACTCGCTGGAGATCAGGGGCGCCTATGGCCTTAGTTGGTGAAGGTAGTTAAAAGATTTGTTTCCAACAATGATTCGATCTCTTTGATTGTTTGTATGTAGGTAATCTTTGTTATGCACATCGGCAATGTAGCAACTTTCTCATATCCATCTATACTTATTTGATTTCTGTCGATGTGCCCCCTCAATATGAAGAGTCACCCTTTCTTACAAGATTCAGATTGTGTCAAAATATATCAAGTATCTATTAACTAACTAGTTTTGTGAATAATATGCCAATTGATGTCCAAAGGATATGAACTGATATCCAAAGCTCCTATGCCAACCTTCTCATGCACAAAAAAAAAAAAATCTATATGTTTGGTGCGGGAATGGAATAATCGATTTGTTGTCGGTATGTGGCACCATATTTGTTACAGCACAACTCTGAGTTCTTTAAGCACAAATGTATCCGAATTGCCTTAGCAATCTGCTTGTGCCAATGAGCCTTTGTTACTCACTCCTTTCCATAGGCGAGTTCATTTGACCACCTTTGGAACTGTTTTTAGGAATTAAGAAAACCTTGTCCATTGAGTCTGTTCTGCAGGCCCAATGAGCCGTCGGAACTCGGAAAGCCTGTTGAGGAGACCACAAAGAAGCCATAGGACCCTCTGTTGCGCCATGGATCCCAAGCAGCTTGTTGACAGCAGGGAAGAAGGATGGGCTTCCCTCGACACTAGTGGTGGCAGCGGCAGCATCGGCCCAACATCATGCTCCCTTCTTCTTTGGAGCAGCTCATCCACTAGAGCTGCATGGCGACTGAAATCAATGCCGAACCGTGTGGAATAGAGAGGCGGAGAGATGAACCTCCCGTGTTGTCCTCATGTGCGGCATCATTTTTTTTTTTTTTTTGCGAACAAGGTTGGTTGTCTTCGGCAGGGCACTACTTTGGAGTTGACGATTTGTCCATGGTCTACATAGCCAAACCCGTTGATGATGTGGTAGATTGCCATATTTATTTCAAGCAATGGCCATGCACCACATTTGATTTATCAGGACGGCCACCCACTCTGCATGATCTGGGAGAGGACACCGGGTTCCTCGCCTCTACCCTAACTTCACCTGCTACTTCATAGTGGACACCACACATATCTGGGAGATGGATAGGCAATAAGCCAATAAGGAACAGGGAGAGAGGAGAGTAAGAGGGGAGAGGAGAGATTGAGGGAGGGGCCACCCTTGGTGTAAAAGTTTGACGTTGATTGGTTAGTTGGGCAGTTGTTTCCCGCCAATGGATGTTAGTTGTGTCGACCACTAAGGCATGTGCATCCCACCACCCAGTGCCCACAAAGACATGTGGATCCTGCTTTTGGTCATGGCGTGTGTAGACCCCGCCGTCGCCCTGCCGAGGCGTGTGGATTCGAGCCACTCATGGAGAGAGATCAAGCAAGGAGGGGAGAAGCCACGGAGAGAGAAGCCACGCATGGATCCCACCGCTAGTTGCCCGTTGGTGGGGCAAAGGAGAGGAGAAGGTGAGTTGCTTAGGGCATTCCCAACGTAGAAACTATAGTAGTTTCTATAGCCATTAATTGCACTGCCACGCTAGTTGCCCGTTCTTTTGACTTGTGCAGGCTTAAAACTAAGCCTGTTGTTCTTGCAGGCATAACCCTTCTTTAACAGAGTAGTTGAATATTTTGAGACTGGTAATCTTTTTAAGTAACATTGTAGTCTGTTTAGGCTGTAGTCTTGGCGAGTCTTTTTTTGAAAGGTGAGTAAGACTGATAGCCATGTGGAAAGAAAATCAACGTAGTCGCTATGATTAGAATCATGTCGGACCCAATTGTTGATGCTAAGTGCTCAGAGTCACTTGTTCAAGTTAACCCGTGTAATGATTGTTTGTTGTTAGGATCCCGTCCGTAGCCAACAAATCAGGTTACTTGCTTTTGGGATTCACCCTACCCAGGACGACATGTAATAGCTAGACTAAATGTCGGAAAGTGGCTCCCGGCCAAGGAGACGTAAGCCTTCCGGGTGGGAGATGTATCTCGTTAATCATAGCATAGTACTCGGTATACAGATGAAAATTGTGTTCGAGTGGGATAATCATTCAAGGAGATGTGTAGCCGCGAGAGTAGTCGGCTGTGTATCTCGTTTGTTACTTTAATAGAGAAAGACAACTAAAAAGTTGTGTAGGTTGTGAAGAGTAAAATAACGGATGAATCTAGCAAAAGACATTGACCCTGTATTAATAATTTAGAATCTTGGGTACAGATACTAGGACTCTGACATTACTTGAACAAGAACTACTTAGTAATACTAAACATAAAATCTCCGTAGCTGGTTGATATTCCAAGAGTTAGGCACTAGGTCGCCGTCTTCCATGACTAACTCGAAGGAACCTGGATGGGTAACTTTGGAGACGATAAAAGGATCTTCCTAGGGACTGAGTAGCTTATGGCGTCATGTTGTGTTTTGAATACGTCTGAGCACTAGATCTCCGACTTGAAACGTACGAGGGTGTACGTTTTTGTCGTAGTGACGTCGTAAGCCTTGCAGGTACCTAGCGGATTGGAAGAGTGCATTAAGCTTGACTTCTTCGACACAGTCGATCTCTAGCCGTTGGGTTTCGTCTGCTTCGCCTTCGTTGTACTTTTTGACCCTGGGAGAGTTCCATATAAAGTCTGCTGGTAAGATGGCCTCCGAGCCATAAATCAGGAAAAATGGGGAGTACCCTGTTGCTCTGCTTTGCTTAGTATGCAATCCCCAGACTATCTTGGGTAACTCGTATAACCACTTGCTGCTGAAGTCTTTGAGCTCGTCGTATAACCTGGGCTTGAGTCTGGCTTGGAGTAGCCCGTTGGCCCGCTCTACTTGGCCGTTTGCCTAAGGGTGAGCTACCAAGGCGTAGTCGACGCTGATGCCGCAATCTTGAGCCCAACTTCTGAATTTGATAGCCTTAAAGGGTGAGCCAAGATCTGCAATGATCCGATTGGGCATACCGAATTGGTACATGATGTCTTGCATGAACTCGACAGCCTTTGTGGCATTGAATTTGACGAGTGGCTTGTACTCTATCCACTTGGTAAACTTATCAATAGCCACGTAGATGTATTCGAAGCCACCCGGCGCCCGTTTGAGCGGTCCCACCATGTCAAGCCCCCGGCATGAGAAAGGCCATGATGGAGGGATGCAGATAAGGCTGTGGGCTGGTACATGAGCCTATTTGGTAAAAAATTGATAGCCTTTGCAGCGTCGTACAAGTTCTTTTGCATCTTTGAGTGTTGTAGGCCAATAGTACCCGGATCGGAAAGCCTTGCCAACTACAGTCCTAGAGGCTGCATGATTCCCACAGCACCCGGAATGGATTTCTTCCAAGATCTGCTTCCCTTCTTCAGGTGTGATGCATTTAAGAAGGACACTAGATGATGCGCCCCATCGGTAGAGTCTGTCTCCGACTAAGACATAATTCTTGCTTCTGCGTGTGATCTATTCTGCTTCCACCTTGTTGTTGGGCAATTTGTGATCTCGGATGTAGTCAATAAACACTTGGGTCCATGCTGGGTTAACAACTAGTACCTGGACATCAGGAGTCGGAGAACTGGCGGGTGTGGAGGTTTCCTGTTTGATTGAAGGGACTTGAAGTTCCTGTACAAACACATCAACAGGTACTTGGGCCCTGTCTGATCCCAATTTAGCCAAGACATCAGCTGCAACATTGAGATCTCGCATGACATGGAGGATTTCTAGGCCTTGGAAGTGATTCTCAAGTTTGCGGACTTCTGCAGTAGGCGTCCATGGTTTCCTTGGTGCAGTCCCAATCTTTGTTTACCTGGTTGATGATGACTGAGGAGTTACCATAGACAACTAAGCGCTTGATGCCAAGTGAAACTACTACTTAGAGACCGTGAAGGAGGGCCTCGTACTCTGCTTAGTTGTTTGTAGCAAGCCAAAGTATTTGTAGAACATACTTAGCTACTTTCTTCTGGAGATATGAAAAGAACACTAGCGCCTACGCCTCCTAGTTTGAAAGAACCGTCGATGTACATCTTCCAATGGTCAAGTATAATTGCTAGAGTAGGCTGCTGGGCTTCGGTCCACTCAGCTATGAAATCAGCTAGGACTTGTGATTTGATAGCCTTGCGGGAAACGAACTCAATGTTCTGAGCTCGAAGCTCGACTGACCACTTGGATATGCGTCCTGTTGCGTAAGACATTGCCAAGTGGGAAGTCAGATACCACTGTTACTTTGTGTTCATCAAAGTAGTGGCATAGCTTGCGTGAAGTGATCAAGAGGGCATAGAGAAGTTTTTGCATGTGTGGGTAATTGACCTTGGATTCTGATAGCACCTCGCTGATATAGTAGATGGGTCATTGTACCTTGTACACATGGCCTTCTTCAGCCCGCTCGACAACTATTGCCGTGCTGACTACTGCAGTAGTGGTGGCGATGTAGAGTAGTAGTGGCTCCTGTTTCTCGGGTGGAGTAAGGATTAGTGAAGTGGATAGGTACTCTTTGAGTTTTTGGAAGGCTTCATCTGCTTCGTTTGTCCACTCGAACTTGCATGTCTTCTTCAGCAACTTGAAAAAGGGCAATCCTTTCTCCCCGAGCCATAAGATAAAGCGATTAAGGGTTGCCATGCACCCTGTCAATTTCTGGACATCTTTGATGCAGTGGGGTGGAGTCATCTAGGTGATTGCTCGATTCTGCTTCGTGCTAGCTTCAATGCCCTGGTGACTCACCAGGAAACCTAGTAGTTGTTCGAAGGGTACTCCAAACACGCATTTGGTTGGGTTAAGCTTCCACTTGTATGCATGAAGGTTGTCAAAGGTTTGTTTCTGGTCCACGATCAGAGTAGAGGGATCCTTGTTCTTGACGATGACATCGTCCATGTAGGCTTCCACATTATGACCAATCTGTTCACTTAGGCACACCTGGATATCCCGCTGATAGGTTGCACCGGCATTCTTTAGCCCAAATGACATGGTCGTGTAACAGTAGGCACCAAACGGGGTGATGAAGGATGTCTTGCTTTGATCTTCTTCGCAGAGGGCAATTTGATGATAGCCCGAGTAGCAATCAAGAAAGGACAGTAAAGCTGATCCGACCATAGAGTCTACTATCTGATCAATGCGAGGCCGCCGAAGGGGTCCTTCGGGCAATCTTTGTTGAGATCTGTGTAGTCGACGCACATGCGCCACTCTTTTGAGTTCTTTTTCTGGATGAGTACCGGGTTGTGTAGCCAGTCAGGGTAAAGAATTTCCCTAATGAAGCCGGCTGCCAATAGCTTGGTAATTTCCTTCTTGATTGTCGCTTTCTTATCTGGTGAGAATCGTCATAAGCGTTGCTTGATCGGCTTTGAGCCGGGATTTAAATCCAGTTTGTGCTCAGCCAACTCTCTCAGGACACCGGGCATATCAGTTGGTTTCCATGTGAAGATATCTCTGTTTTCTCTAAGAAAGTTGGTGAGCGTGAGTTCCTATTCCTTAGAGAGGTGGGCGCTGATGATAGCCATCTTGGAGGGATCACTGGTACCTAGATCAATCACAATGGTATCTGTTTTGGAGGGGGGAGCAATAATTCCCGCCTTGTTTGTTGGAATCTCTGTGTCTTTCGGGTTAGTCTGCTGTGCGAGGTTGGCGATCTCCCACGCTTCATAGACTTGCTAGGTTCTGGCTGCAATCTGGATGGTTTCCATGTCACAGTTGTACGAATGCTTGAGGTCGCCTCTAAAGGAGAGTACGCCATTAGGACCTGGCATCTTGAGCAAGAGGTATGGGTAGTGCAGTATGGCCATGAATTTGGCCAGAGCAGGTCGACTGAAGATAGCATGATATGATGATTCGAAATCAGCCACCTCAAACTGGATGAACACCGTTCAGAAATTGTTTGAATTGCCAAATGTTACAGGGAGCATGATCCGTTCGAGTGGCATAGCAGCTTTGTCGGGTACTATCCCGTAGAATGGGACGTCAGTTGGAGTGAGTAGGCTGGTGAAATCCAGGCCTATCTTCCTTAACGTGTCTGCGAATATAATATTTAAACCTGCGCCACCATCAATCATGACCTTGGGAACTATCATGCCGGCTATTGTAGGAACCAGGACGAGAGGGTAGTGGCCGGCATTAGTCACGCTAGTCCATTGACCCTTTATGGAAAACTAGATCGGATACTCAAACCAATTAAGGTACTTTGGCATCGTGGGTTCTCCTGCCATGATGTCCCAAAGGGCCAGCTTCCCTGAGTTGAAGAGATGGTAATCGACAAAGATTACTGCAATTTGGCCCTTAGGTTGTTGAAATCTAGGGTCAGCATTGTCGTCTCCGTCTTTGTTGTTATCATCTTTGCCCTTGCCCTTATTACTTTTGGAGTAGAAACCTAGTTCTTGGAGTTGTCTGCACTCGCCTGTCGTGTGCTTGGTGTTTTTGTGGAAAGGGCAGGGTAAATTCTTGAGGTCTTCAAACTTTTTGTTGTTCTTGTTCGACTTCTTGGACCTGTCTGCGGAGGCAACGGTGTTGTCGGGTCCTCTCTTCCTAGTAGATGGACCACCTTGATTGCCGGTTGGAGTCATAACCTTTGTCTTGAGGGCCACGTGGGAATCGTTCTTGAGTACATTCTTCAGATGCAATCATATTTTGTACTATGCGCTTGAATTCTTCTGCGGTTTCCAGGTTGTCATCGCAGAATTTTTCAAATTGCCACTTGTATTTGATCCCATTAGCGAAGTGATCTATCACCTCCCTATCCGTGATGTCAAAAACTTGGGCTCTGATTTCTACAAAGCGGTGATAGTACTCCTAAAAGGATTCGTCTGGCTTCTGTTTGCACGTTATGAGTTCGTTCCGGGTACTTGGAGTGGTGAGTACTCCTCAAAAATTTTCGCAAAATCTTCACAGAAGCCATCCCCAAGTCAATAGAGTGGGCTCGTAGTCTGTCAAACCAGGCCAGGGGCACAGTGTCCAGTGCCATGGGGAAATATAAAACTTTCATGTCGTCATCGCCACCCGCCAATTCTATGGACTGGGAGTAGATACACAACCATTGGTTGGGTTCTGTTTTCCCGTCGTACTTGGTATGGTTGGATGGCTTGAACTTGTTGGGAAGCCAGACGTTGAGTAGTCTGTTGGAGAAACACGGGAATCTATCTGGTGGGATGCCAGCTTCCCTGTACTCTGACTCGCCTCCGCCTTCCCTATTGTTGTACTGGTGCCCGTGGTAGTCCGACTACATAGCTCTTTGATTCATGTTCTGGTTACCCTGAGGTCCTAGGCGGGAGCGGGCTGGCGCTCGCTGCTCTGGGCCTCAGGAAGGTTTGGCTTGAGATGCCCCCCTTGTTGCCTGCATCTGAAGGGCTGTTGATTCCAGGATGACCTTGAGCCGTTGCTGTTCTGGAGTAGGGTCTGGTATGGCCGCCATCTCTTCTACCAGGGCGTAGATGTTGGCGTAGGGTGTAGTAATGACCCTATGACAGGCTACTTCCATGAATTCCGGGTCGAGGTTACATGAAGCTAAGGCTCTAGTGGTGTCACGGTCTCGGCGCTGTCATTCTGCTTCCTCATATCGGATACGTTGTTTGTACGCTGCCTCTGCGGCCAAGCATCGTCGGTCAACTTCTTGACAAGCCACCTGGTACCATTCCCACTCTTCCTTGCGGTGTTAGGCGCGGTTGCGGTGGATTTGTCGAGCTCTATTCTTCTTTTTCCTAGCCACTCTCTGCTCGTCTGTTTCTCCATTAGGTGGGGTTGTGTCCAGGGAGATGTCGGACAAAGCCTCTTCCCCATCTTGGATGTTGAGCGGGGTAGCCATAGGGATTTGGGGTGGTTGCCCAGCCATGAAAAATTCTCTGGAGTGCCTCATAGCTGAGTGTGTTCTAGATTCTGCAATTGTTGCAGTGCCCAAAATCTCTGTAGAGTCACGATCGTTACTGTCCGCTAGTAGGGTATTGTCGTCTTGGTAAGGCAAGAGTTCCACCATGCCGACTAAACAAGATGGATCTGTTAGAGAGATGCCAGGTTGAGCACTCGACCAATGGACGATGCCACCTTCAGGCGTGATGGATAGGACTAATCCTTTTCGGGCACCCATGAGGGGGATCTCCTGCTCAGACTGCATGAGGTAGTTGATTGAATCTTGATAGATAGAGGATGAATTGTTGAGTCTGAGTGGGAAGTGAACTGGGTCTTCGAGTTGGACTTGAGATAGGGCTCCTAACTCGGACTAAGGTGTCGTGTCTAGGTGGGAGTCGTGATTACTAGTGACCTCCTGAATCTTAGTCGAGTTGGAAATAGAGAGGCGCGAACACTTCTCGGTGAGTTGATCCATCATGATTGACGAGGCGTCTGGTGAAGCCTGAGGCCCTGGGATCTGGATGAGATGGCTTTGGAGCTCGCCGTGGTTGTCCACCTCACAGATCTATGAGCTGAAGATGAAGGTGGTTCCTGCCGAGAAAACCATGTTGTTGAGGTCCGCCGAGCTCTTGACTACGAAGTCGCCGAAATCCCCTACCTGGCGCACCAGCTATCGGGGTTTGATGACTGGCAACCTGTCACGGGGGTACCTGGGATGGTGTTCGGAGGGCTTCGGTGTACATAGAACCCGACAGTAAACGCAAAGAGATGAACAATTTATATTAGTTCGAGCCCTCTTGTCGAGTAATAGCCTTTACGTCTAGTCGGCGTGTAGCCTTTTGCGTTGGATTGATTGTATGATTGTTAGGGTTACAAGGGGTGCACCGTACCTATCTTTATAGAGGATGGACGGTAAGGGCATGTATCTAATTATAGCCAGTTACACGAGAAGAGTACTAGTCCTATTACAGAATCTAGCTTGCATAGTAAGCCGACTAAGTCAATCTGGAATAGCTTGAAGTCCACGCCACCTTGTATCGAGTCCTTCAACAGATTGTGGGCCGGCCCAGGGCCGGTTCGGGTAGTACCCCTATAGGGAACCCCTAGGACCCCGGTCCATTGTCACCCACTTCATGGACTCAGCCCCTCCCCTCAAAGTATGCAACCAAAGATTAGCTGACCCAGTAAAGTGCATAACAGCAATTTTAACCCATCTATAGCTGTCAATTGAGTAAACATCAAAATAGGACTAAGCTTTCTTAACCCACAATCTAGGATTAGACCCATCAAAGGAAGGGAAAGGATAATTTGGCAGAGCACTAGGTGGTAGGTGATGGCAGACATGAACTCTCGGATCACAGCATGTAGAATCATCATCAACGTAAATACGTGCAAACTTGTGATGAGTATTCACACCTGTGACCGGAGGTGGATCAAGGATTGTCCACCCCAAATCTAGCGCTCCGGTGGTGGGGTTCATGACGGTGGCCAATTGGCCTAAATGGTGCCTCGGACGAGGATGGCCCCAGATGAGCAGAGCCCGTCGTCTTGTCAGCCGACGCCGATTTAGGGTCGGAGTCGGGGTCGGGGTGCGGGTGCGGCAATTGGATCTCGTCTTCGGTCACCACCTGCTTCGATTTGCTGCCGAAGAAGTGCTCCATGCGCTCCCCCAAGTAATTCACCACGTGCTCGAGATCAGCAACGCAATGTTTCACCTCCGGCTTCCACGCCTCGAAGTCGGTCTTCGCCAGCTTCATCTCCTCCATTGAGTGCTTGGGTTCGGTGATCCCCTTGGAGTTCTCGCCGAGCAGAGAGAGGATCTGCTCGAATTGCTCCTTTGGGGTCACCATCGAGATCTGCCTATGGGTGCAGTACAAGTGATACACCAGGATTGCAGCGCCCCGATACCAGTTTGTCACCGAAATCGATTGATAGTGGTAGTGGAGATGTATCTTAGAACAGTATCGGTCGCCAGCAACGAGCCAGACGCCGCCGTCGCCCAGGCCGCCGACCGGGTTCTCTGTTACAAGATCAAACTCGACTTCGCTTCGTTCTCACTCTCTCCCTTTTATAGGATGCAGCGCACCCGCCCGTTACATGGGCCAGCTCCTACTCGGCCCAACGTAGCGCAGATTTTGTTTCGTTGTTCGTTTACTCATCACGCCTCCCTTTCAATGTCTTCTTCAGGATTGTGATCCCCAGCACCGGTGACACAGTAGCAGTAGGAGGGCCCAAAGCCGAAGGGGTACGACACGCTCATGTTGCCGCAGGTGGTGTTGCAGCCAGAAAGCCCGATCGGTGCCCGTGCTGGCGGCGTGGCAGCTGCTGGTGTTGCCAAGAGCTGCAACGCCATCATCGCCATTGCCATCAGGACCATCGCCGCAGCAGGTATTAGCACAGCTGCAATGATCGGTGCCATTATGGAAATATGGACAACTTGTACTTCCTACTAGTTAGGTCGATTTTTTATGGCTGCCGCAAGGCACGCGCTGACGCGCACCTGATGATGAGCTGCTGGTTGTACCTACCTAGCGACGCAATCTATTTACACCTGCTGTGCTGCCATTGTGCTACAATACAATGGTCCTGTTCGTTTCACTGAAAAAACAAACCGAAATACTGTTCCGGCTGATTTGTTATGAGATAAAACATTGTTCCGGATAAAAAAACATGCTGAAAAAGACGGATTATAAGAGAAGCGAATAGGGCCAATAGAGATCTTTGCATTGTGAGCACAGGGCCGGAGGACCTAGCTATATACACACATATGGACTCGATCGATACCTACGGGCTGCGGCCTGCGCGGGTACGTTCTCGGAAATGGGCAAACGTGTTCCCATCGATCGACGACAGATCTGTCACCACTCACAACAACTCGCGTGCAAGCACGAGGCTGCCTCTGTCCTGCGCTTAACTTATTTAGCCCTTGTTTAGTTCCGACCCTAAAACTTTATACTCCATCCCATCAAATGCTTGGACATATCCATGAAGTATTAAATATAGATTAAAAAATAACTAATTGCACGTGTTGCGACTACTTTACGAGACGAATCTTTTAAACCTAATTAATCCATGATTTGACAATAAAGTGCTACAGTAACGCATGTGCTAATGATGGATTAATTAGGCTTAATAAATTCGTCTCGCGGTTTACTGACGGATTCTGTAATATATTTTTTTATTAGTATCCGAACACCCCGTGCAACACTCCTACGTAACACCCGATATGACACAACAAAACTTTACATGCTGAATATAAACAAGGCCTTAGTTGGTGTCTAAACAAATCGGGTGTCCTGACTACTGGATTGGCAGCAGGCGCATCGACCATGTTAGGCACCAACTTCATGACGCTGGTGTATTATTGGCTGGGCATGCAACCTGCGGTGATTACTTTCCGGAGAAAAACAAAACAAGGTACAGTCAAGAACATTAGCGCGTTAGGTATGCATGTGAATGGTGATCACGAGAAGACCTCGGTCGTCGGAGGCCGCCTGATAGTCCTAATTAATTAACCTGGACATCCTCACACCCTCTACCCGTGATATATAGTACTTCTCTCCATATAACAAGGCACATGTCTTTCGCTAGCCAAGAGGCCATTCTTTTTATTATATATACTCCGCTTCGTCAGTCCGACTGGGTGGACTCAATTATGCAGTGTGTTAACTATGGTCACATACTAAGTTAAAGTAAATAGACTAACATATCCCTTTGTGCCTGAATAGGGTTGCGGCTAGGGGGGCCATTTTATCGCCGTACTTGTTTTTTTTTTATCTGTGCAGAAGGGTACTCGGTCTTGATACAGAAAGTAGAGGAGGAGGGCCGGATAGGATGAATAAAGATCTATCACAGAGTTCCAAGCATCCTCTCACCTGTTGTTTGCCGATGACATTAATTTTGATTCGTGCAAATAGGGAGAATGCTACGTATTTGCAAATTGCAAGGTATACTAGACCTCTATGAAGAGTGCTCCGAACATGCCATCAATAAAGAAAAGTCTGCCGTGATATTCAGCAAAAACACCGAGAGTGAGAAGAAAGCAGCTGTCATGCAAGCTTTGAACTTAACCCAGGAAACATTTAATGATAAGTATTTGGTTTACCCCTAAATGTTGGGCAATGAAGAACAAAAACCATTGAATATTTAAAGGATAGGGTGTGCCAGCAGGTATAAGGATGAAAGGAGCGGTTATTGTCAAAGGCTGGCAAAGAAGTGTTCATCCAAGCGATCCAGACCTATGCTATGGGCTGTTTTGACCTATACAAAGATATGTGCGACCAGATAAGCAATATCATCTGCAAATATTAGTGGAGTCAAGAAGACAAGGAGAAGAATAATATGCATTGGGTCAGTTGCGACAGAATGAAGCTACCAAAAGAAAGAGGTGGCGTGGGGTTGATCAGGGACATTCACTAACATTGTGATGCTATCTAAACAAGGGTGTCATTTGGCTCAAAATTCCAACCCTTTGTGTGTGCCAGATTCTCAAAGCAAAGTACAAAGTATGCAACCAAAGATTAGCTGACCCAGTAAAGTGCATAACAGCAATTTTAACCCATCTATAGCTGTCAATTGAGTAAACATCAAAATAGGACTAAGCTTTCTTAACCCACAATCTAGGATTAGACCCATCAAAGGAAGGGAAAGGATAATTTGGCAGAGCACTAGGTGGTAGGTGATGCCAGGCATGAACTCTCGGATCACAGCATGCAGAATCATCATCAACGTAAATACGTGCAAACTTGTGATGAGTATTCGCACCTGTGACCGGAGGTGGATCTGGGATGGTCCACCCCAAATCTAGCGCTCCGGTGGTGGGGTTCATGACGGTGGCCAATTGGCCCAAATGGTGCCTCGGACGAGGATGGCCCCAGATGAGCGGAGCCCGCCGCCTTGTCAGTCGACGCCGATTTAGGGTTGGACTCGGGGTCAGGGTGCGGGTGCGGCAATTGGATCTCGTCTTCGGCCACCACCTGCTTCGATTTGCCGCCGAAGAAGTGCTCCATGCGCTCCCCCAAGTAATTCACCACGTGCTCGAGATCAGCAACGCGATGTTTCACCTCCGGCTTCCATGCCTCGAAGTCGGCCTTCGCCAGCTTCATCTCCTCCATTGAGTGCTTGGGTTCGGTGATCCCCTTGGAGTTCTCGTCGAGCAGAGAGAGGACCTGCCCGAATTGCTCCTTTGGGGTCACCATCGACATCTGCCTATGGGTGCAGTACAAGTGATACGCCAGGATTGCAGCGCTCCGATACCAGTTTGTCACCGAAATCGATTGATAGTGGTAGTGGAGATGTATCTTAGAACAGTATCGGTCGCCAGCAATGAGCCAGACGCCGCCGTCGCCCAGGCCGCCATCCGGGTTCTCTGTTACAAGATCAAACTTCGACTTCGCTTCGTTCTCACTCTCTCCCTTTTATAGGATGCAGCGCACCCGCCCGTTACATGGTCCAGCTCCTACTCAACCCAACGTAGCGCAAATTTCGTTTAGTTGTTCGTTTACTCATCACGCCTCCCTTTCAATGTATTCTTCTTCAGGAGTGTGATCCCCAGCACCGGTGACACAGTAGAAGCGGGAGGGCCCAAAGCCGAAGGGGTACGGCACGCTCATGTTGCTGCAGGTGGTGTTGCAGCCAGAAAGCCCGATCGGTGCCCGTGCTGGCGGCGTGGCAGCTGCTGGTGCTACCGAGAGCTGCAACGCCATCATCGCCATTGCCATCAGGACCATCGCCGCAGCAGGTATTAGCACAGCTGCAATGATCAGCGCCATTATGGAAATATGGACAACTTGTACTTCCTACTAGTTAGGTCGATTTTTTATGGCTGCCGCAAGGCACGCGCTGACGCGCACCTGATGATGAGCTGTTGCTGGTTGTACCTACCTAGCGACGCAATCTATTTACTCCTGCTGTGCTGCCATTGTGCTACAATACAATGGTCTCCGTTTCGTTGAAAAAACAAGCCAAAACACTTTCCGACTGATTTGTTGTGAGACAAAAACACTGTTATGGATAAAAAAACAAACTGAAAAAGACGAATTATAAGAGAAACGAACAGGACCAATAGAGATCTTTGCATTGTGAGCACAGGGCTGGAGGACCTAGCTATATACATACATATGGACTCGATCGATACCTGCGGGCTGCGGCCTGCGCGGGTACATTCTCGGAAATGGGCAAACGTGTTCCCATCGATCGACGACAGATCTATCACCACTCACAACCACTCGCGTGCAAGCACGAGGCTGCCTCTGTCCTGCGCTTAACTTATTTAGCCCTTGTTTAGTTCGGACCCTAAAATTTTACACTCAATCCCATCGAATGCTTAACATATGCATGGAGTATTAAATATAGATTAAAAAATAACTAATTGCACAGATTGCGACTATTTTACGAGACGAATCTTTTAAGCCTAATTAGTCCATGATTTGACAATAAAGTACTACAGTAACTCATGTGCTAATGATGGATTAATTAGGCTTAATAAATTCGTCTCACGGTTTACTGACGGATTCTGTAATTTATTTTTTTATTAGTATCCGAACACCCGTGTAACACTCCTACATAATACCCGATATGACACCCCAAAATTTTACGCTCTGAATCTAAAAAGGCCTTAGTTGGTGTCTAAACAAATCGGGTGTCCTGACTACTGGATTGGCAGCAGGCGCATCGACCATGTTAGGCACCAACTTCATGACGCTGGTGTATTATTGGCTGGGCATGCAACCTGCGGTGATTACTTTCCGGATAAAAACAAATCAAGGTACAGTCAAGAACATTAGCGCGTTAGGTATGCACGAGAAGACCTCGGTCGTCGGAGGCCGCCTGATAGTCCTAATTAATTAACCTAGACATCCTCACACCCTCTACCCGTGATATATACTACTTCTCTCCATATAACAAGGCACATGTCTTTCGCTAGCCAAGAGGCCATTCTTTTTCTTATATATACTCCGCTTCGTCAGTCTGACTGGGTGGACTCAATTATGCAGTGTGTTAACTATGGTCACATACTGAGTTAAAGTAAATAGACTAACATATCCCTTTGTGCCTGAATAGGGTTGCGGCAAGGGGGACCATTTTATCGCCGTACTTGTTTTTTTATCTGTGCAGAAGGGTACTCGGTCTTGATACAGAAAGTAGAGGAGGAGGGCCGGATAGGATGAATAAAGATCTATCATAGAGTTCCAAGCATCCTCTCACCCGTTGTTTGCCAATGACATTAATTTTGATTCGTGCAAATAGGGAGAATGCTACGTATTTGCAAATTTCAAGGTATACTAGACCTCTATGAAGAGTGCTCTGAACATGCCATCAATAAAGAAAAGTCTGCCGTGATATTCAGCAAAAACACCGAGAGTGAGAAGAAAGCAGCTGTCATGCAAGCTTTGAACTTAACCCAGGAAACATTTAATGATAAGTATTTGGTTTACCCCTACATGTTGGGCAATCAAGAACAAAAACCATTGAATATTTAAAGGATAGGGTGTGCCAGCAGGTATAAGGATGAAAGGAGCGGTTATTGTCAAAGGCTGGCAAAGAAGTGTTCATCCAAGCGATCCCGACCTATGCTATGGGCTGTTTTGACCTATACATAGATATGTGCGACCAGATAAGCAATATCATCTGCAAATATTAGTGGAGTCAACAAGACAAAGAGAAGAATAATATGCATTGGGTCAGTTGGGACAGAATGAAGCTGCCAAAAGAAAGAGGTGGCGTGGGGTTGATCAGGGACATTCACTAACATTGTGATGCTATCTAAACAAGGGTGTCATTTGGCTCAAAATTCCAACCCTTTGTGTGTGCCAGATTCTCAAAGCAAAGTACAAAGTATGCAACCAAAGATTAGCTGACCCAGTAAAGTGCATAACAGCAATTTTAACCCATCTATAGCTGTCAATTGAGTAAACATCAAAATAGGACTAAGCTTTCTTAACCCACAATCTAGGATTAGACACCCATCAAAGGAAGGGAAAGGATAATTTGGCTGAGCACTAGGTGGTAGGTGATGCCAGGCATGAACTCTCGGATCACAGCATGCATAATCATCATCAACGTAAATACGTGCAAACTTGTGATGAGTATTCGCACCTGTGACCAGAGGTCGATTTTTTATGGTGGCCGCAAATCACGCGCTGACGCGCACCTGATGATGAGCTGCTGCTGGTTGTACCTACCTAGCGACGCAATCTATTTACTGCTGTTTGTGCTGTCATTGTGCTACAATACATTGGTCCCGTTCACTTCGCTGAAAAAACATGCCGAAACACTATTCCGGCTGATTTGTTGTGAGACAAAACATTGATCCGGATAAAAAAACAAGCTGAAAAAGACGAATTATAAGAGAAGCGAACATGACCAATAGAGATCTTTGCATTGCGAGCACAGGGCCAGAGGACCTAGCTATATACATACATATGGACTCGATCGATACCTGCGGGCCTGCGCGGGTACGTTCCCGGAAATGGGTAAACGTGTTCCCATCGATCGACGACAGATCTGTCACCACTCACCAACCACTCGCGTGCAAGCACGAGGCTGCCTCTGTACTGCGCTTAACTTATTTAGCCCTTGTTTAGTTCCGACCCTAAAACTTTACACTCAATCCCATCGAATGCTTCGATATATGCATAGAGTATTAAATATAGATTAAAAAATAACTAATTGCACAGATTACGACTACTTTACGAGATGAATCTTTTAAGCCTAATTAGTCCATGATTTGACAATAAAGTGCTACAGTAACACATGTGTTAATGATAGATTAATTAGGCTTAATAAATTCGTCTCGCGGTTTACCGACGGATTCTGTAATTTGTTTTTTTATTAGTATCCAAACACCACATACAACACTCCTATGTAACACCCGATGTGACACTCCAAAACTTTACACCCTGGATCTAAACGAGGCCTTAGTTGGTGTCTAAACAAATCGGGTGTCCTGACTACTGGATTGGCAGCAGGCGCATCGACCATGTTAGGCACCAACTTCACGCAGACGCTGGTGTATTATTGGCTGGGCATGCAACCTGCGGTGATTACTTTCCGGATAAAAACAAAACAAGGTACAGTCAAGAGGCCATTCTATTTATTATATATACTCCGCTTCGTCAGTCCGACTGGGTGGACTCAATTATGCAGTGTGTTAACTATGGTCACATACTGAGTTAAAGTAAATAGACTAACATATCCCTTGGTGCCTGAATAGGGTTGCGGCAAGGGGGACCATTTATCGCCGTACTTGTTTTTTTATCTGTGCAGAAGGGTACTCGGTCTTGATACAGAAAGTAGAGGAGGAGGGCAGGATAGGATGAATAAAGATCTATCACAGAGTTCCAAGAATCCTCTCACCTGTTGTTTGCCGATGACATTAATTTTGATTCGTGCAAATAGGGAGAATGCTACGTATTTGCAAATTGCAAGGTATACTAGACCTCTATGAAGAGTGCTCTGAACATGCCATCAATAAAGAAAAGTCTGCCGTGATATTTAGCAAAAACGCCGAGAGTGAGAAGAAAGCAGCTGTCATGCAAGCTTTGAACTTAACCCAGGAAACCTTTAATGATAAGTATTTGGTTTACCCGTACATGTTGGGCAATCAAGAACAAAAACCATTGAATATTTAAAGGATAGGGTGTGCCAGCAGGTATAAGGATGAAAGGAGCGGTTATTGTCAAAGGCTGGCAAAGAAGTGTTCATCGCAAGCGATCCCGACCTATGCTATGCGCTGTTTTGACATATACAAAGATATGTGCGACCAGATAAGCAATATCATCTGCAAATATTAGTGGAGTCAACAAGACAAGGAGAAGAATAATATGCATTGGGTCAGTTGGGACAGAATGAAGCTGCCAAAAGAAAGAGGTGGCGTGGGGTTGATCAGGGACATTCACTAACATTGTGATGCTATCTAAACAAGGGTGTCATTTGGCTCAAAATTCCAACCCTTTGTGCGTGCCAGATTCTCAAAGCAAAGTACTTCCATTCAACGGATGTTCTACTACATGCACAACCATGCAAGGCCATGTCGTACACTCGGAGAAGTATCCTAAAAAGGATAAAAAGGATAAACTCGAAAAAGATAAAGAAGTATCCGGATAAAAGGATATATGTGAGATTTCGCCGCTGGTCAGTAGCCAAGCTGATCGAGCGCCTGAACTGGGTCTTCTAAAGATGGCGAGAACGGAAGAGCTCGCGGTGCTTCGGCAGGCCAGGCCCAAGACGTAGAACTCAAATGTATACGGCCCACTCTGGAGCAATGAGTTGTGTCATTGTGTGTCGAAGCGCTCGATGCCAAACAGCTGCCTGCCTGCGGAAAAAAAAGGTAGCGATGCCCGTGTAGTAGGATCATCGATTGTTTGAATGAAACTGAACTCGGCAGGCCAGGCGTTGCTAACATTTCCACCGTAGAGCCACATGGCCTTGGACTCCATTAGGCACGGGCACGCCGTTGGAAGTGAGGGGCGCCAGGCAGCAGCCAGACGTGCCGCTGCAGTACTTGTCTGTGGCCTAGCGGTGGTCGTTTGTGAAGCCGGCACCGCAGTCCCTCCTGGTACAGGAGCCACATCCGCTGAGGATCTTGGTCATTTCTTCGTTCTTCCCCGATGATGTCCGTGGAAATCGTCGCCGTGACGTTGCATCTGGCGGAGACGTCGAGCTCGTTGCGGGCCGACAGCAGGTAGCCGTGCTCCCTGAAGCCGCGGCAGAATTCGAGCAAGGCATTACAACTGAGTGAGGTTAGGTCGCTTCGCCGAGTGTCATATTTTTTACCGGGTCTATTTTATCGGACACTCGGCAAACCATCTATTTACCGAGTGCCAAACTCAAAACACTTGGCAAAGATTCTGACATTCCGTAAACTCTCTGTTTGCCGAGTGCCTTACTAAAAAATACTCGGCAAACATTTTGACACTTGGCAATTCTACTGAAAAACACTCGGCAAACTCCGACACTCGGCAAATATGGGAAAAACATTCGGCAAATTACGACACTCGGCAAATATCGCGCCACGTGTCCCTCCATTGCCCTTTTGCCGAGTGTCCGTTGGGCAACACTCGGCAAACAAATTTTTTTTCTCATTTGACCTTGAAACTTTTTTTGTACTCAACAAACAACATAGCATAATCCATGTTAAAATTTAGCATTTTTTTGATCTGTTTGCTAGTTTTAATTCATTAAATGCATTCTAGGAATTTAATTGATTTACGTCAAATTTGATCTATAAGTGCATGAAATAATAGAATAAAATGGGTAGAAAAATCATACTCATGTTGTCAAGTCTATTTTTTGGCCTTACCGAAGAAATGAAAAGAAATTTGAAACATCCGGGTGGCAACACTCGACCATCGACATGTAGCTTATTGGTGTTTTAATTATAAAAAAATTCAAATGAAGTCTGAGAAACATAGGACTTGCCATTGTATCGTGATATGATACATAGAGGCTATGGTAAAAAATTGAGAAGATTTCGGAAAAGTTGTAATGTACATTGCCTAGAAACCGAAGCATCTCTAAGGAAGAATTGTGGTATCAAGAGAGAACAGAACAGGTTTGAAGGCGAAGTGACGGTTCAATCATCGTTTGACCTTGAAACTTTTTGTATACATTAGATTGAGCTCAAACTTTCTAAGCTTGCTATTTTTCCCCTCCCATGAAAAGAGAAAAATAAATAAATAATAAAAAAAAAATCCTTTGCTGAGTGTATAATATCTAACACTCAGCAAACTCTTTTGTTTGTCGAGTGTTAGATCTAGGACACTTGGCAAACTCGGGCTTATAGGCCCACACGTGCGTCTCCCCTTATCTCTTTCAGCCGCCGGCCGCAAGCCTCTCCCGCGCTCCCTTCCCTCCTCTCCCCCGCGCCGCCTCTCCTTTGCCCCCCCCCCCCGCGCCGCCTGGCCACCTGCGCCCAAGATGCCAGCGCCACCGCCGCACACACGACCGCCGCCGCCGCCCACGGCAGTGCCTCTCCTCTCCCGCACCACACTTCCCCCTCCCATCTCAGATCTGCGCGCTCATCCTCCGGCAACCCCAACGGCGGCGGCTCGGGCGGCCTCGGCCTGTGGGACAGGGCAGCCACATCGGGGTGCGCCCCTCTGTGCGTGGGCTCCAGCTCCGTGCTCTCGCAGGTGAGCGTGCTGCCACTGCAGGTGGACCTCCTGCAGCTACCGCCGGGGGAGCCCACGCTGCGCTGCTCTCCCCTTCCCTAACTATGCCTTGTGACTTTTTTTTGTTTTGTACTACTCTTGAATGGCTGTGATGAATCAAGTTTCCATTAGAGAACTTCTGAACTTTAGCACCTTATGAGCTGGTACTTGAGATTTTTTATTCTGTTTGCTGCTTAACTAGGATGGCTTATACTAGTACAAGCAACCAGTTCTGTGGCTAGTTCAATTCTCATTAGAGAGAGAGAATTAAATTAAGTTCCAGGTGAAATTAAATTGCAGTTATCATACTGATAATGGGTAAATCTGAGCCATTTCTCGAGTTCTTTTGTTCCTGTTCTTTTGCTCCAGGTGAGGAAGGAGAAGCTAGGGGATCGAAAATATTCTTCTAATAGAAAAGGTTCTTCTCACACAACCGGTGCTTCTTTAAATTTCTCACACATAGTTCTGTAAGCCAATAATCCATCACTGAAATGGTAGCTCAACAAAACCTTTTTCTAAAATGTCCAAATAGATGTTTTCCTAGCACCTTTTTCTGCATACATGAACTTTTTCTTCTGTTTGCAATGGCCTCTTTTCTGCCTAAGAGGTGGGTGTCCAGTTCATGACTATATAGAAAAATCAAGTCATTGTTCTATTTTTTTAGGAAAAGTAAATAAAAGAATAACTATTGGAGTTGGCCATGCACTGGTTAGCTGCTGCAAAGTCGAAGTTCACAGTGAATTTGAATGATATAGTTAGTTATCAGTGTGTAAACATGTGGTTACTTCAATACCTAAGGGTGAGACAACAAACTATGTTCACATTTCTTCGTTCTTGCTGCAGTGAAGAAGCTAGTTTCATGAAGAATGGAGTAGAAGACATGTCTACCGGGTGCTGATGGTTTTACCTTAACTATTTTGGTAGCATAGTTTTTGAATTTTTTCTAGATGTTGATTCTTCTGAACCTATACCTGTCATTAGTCTCTTAAATTTATCATCTTCATTTTTATGTCCATATGGTTATTATGAGAATTATGTTGCCAGGAATATGATGTGCATGCAGATATGATGTACTATGAGTGTTTTGTATGGCAGCTATTAAACTGAAATATGCTAAGAAAAAAATTATTTTTTTCTTTGGAAAATATGTTTGCCGAGTGTAATTCCTAAAAACACTCGGCAAACAATAATCCTTTGCTGAGTGTATTTTGGAAAAATACTCCGCAAACCACTTTTTTTGCCGAGTGTTAAATTTGACACTCGGCAAACCATTTGTCAAGTGCGCGATAAAAAACACTCGGCAAATAGCTGTTTGCCGAGCCAAAGTATGCCGAGTTCTGTTTGGCGAGTGTTATACTTGGCAAATGGTTCGCCGAGTGTTTTTAGTCTTTTGCCGTGTGCTTGAGATTCCGGTAGAGCAACGGCCGCGGGGGCTGGTGGCGCGTGTCGCAGGTGACGTTGAGCCCTGGCCAGCGGCAACGGGAGGGCCTGAAGCTGAACGGGTACGGCACGCTCACATTTTTTAAAAGAATCCGATACAAGTATTTGAAGTTGGCGCCTTTCCCAAATTGATATGTCTACGAGGCGCAAACACACAGCGGTGGACCGTGTGCGCCTCATGTGTTCGTCAGAATAACATGCGCTGAACGTGTACATACAGGGAAAATAGGGACATAAAAAGGAGGGCGACATGTACTCCGCCCAAGCACGCGGGCGATCTCGACCCCCGAGCCAGATGCTCTGTTTTGACAACCCGCAGTTTATGCCAAGGCACCAGGGACATCCAGTTGGCACAGGGCACGCAGCGTCGTCACAAAACAAATGACTTCCTTCTTGTATTATTCCAGGAGAAGCCGTATGAATCAACTGGTAAATGGGACGAGTCAGACAAGAAAATTTTAATTAAAAGCAATTAAATGACTGTATCTCATCTGGATTACACTTTTATTAAAGGTGGAGAGCGAATACACTGGAATCGTGCTACCGAAACAAAAGCGACGGTGAGTGCATTGAGTTCAACCATCATGCACATGTGTAGTTACTCCTTGTAGAAGTTAACGAGTCCTGTTATGCTAATGCGCAAAAAGAGCAGTGCTACCTAGGGTAGCGTGCAGACATCATCATCATCTCTTGCTCCAAACTATATCTTCTGCTACATGGGTTCTCATATCTTTGCCCTTGTCCACTCAGTGATGGATTGTCCGTCATAATGCGGTCATTTCTGGGTTCCATAGCTACAATACCATCTCTGTTATAACTGTTGGGACCCTCAAGCCCATGTAGTGTATGTTCTACCTGTCGCAACGTTGGACTTTCCTCAACTCTTGAATTTATACACGATGCTGCAAGTGTAGCAACTTCTTGGACTTCTGTGCCTCCCTCCTCCATAACTTGTGGATCTATTATCTGACTAAGATTTCCCTCAGAAAGTAGGTTAACAAAATGGGAAACAAGGCCATCGCCTTCAGAGGACAAATACGAAAATGGCTTCTTCCTAGTGAGCAGCTCCACAAGAATTACGCCAAAACTGTAGACATCACTTTTTTCGGTGAGGCGGCTGGTGTAAAAGTACATAGGATCCAAGTTTTGTCAACTCGGATGTACCTTGGAAGCTCCAAAGTCTGATATCTTTGATGTCATTGTATCATCAAGAAGTATGTTACTAGACTGTGAGAGGATTGCTACCTCATTTATGAACTCATCTATTTCTTTCTGCATGGCAATCTTTGACTTTTTTGTGGCCACCACATGTAGATCTGATAGGATTCCTTTGTATACAGTACCATGCCCTCCACCACCAATCTCACGAGCTCTGTCAAAGTTGTTTGTGGCCTTTGCAAGCTCATCTAATGGTATTATCATCCTTTCTGCAATGTCTGCCTTTTGGGACAACAGCTGTTGCAACAATTGTCCACGGTTTTGCTTGAAGTACTTTTGTTTCTGTACTTTTATCCTGCGTTGTTTAAACCTTGCGGTGTAGAAACCATATACCCAGAACCAGCAGAAGGAGCGCCGGGCCACTAGCAACTGACAAACCTATAACTAAACCTGAAAATGTACATACACATACCCTATTATGATCATTTTCACAAGCTACGTATGTAGGTAAAATGTCAGCAGAAGGATCATCGAGACATAAGAATCCAGTGGCTCTCACCTGTTGGGGACTTGTCGACGATGCAGCCGCCGTGCTTATATGCGTTGCCGTGCATTCCTCGCGGGCACCGGCACTCGTAGTGTCCAGGTAAATTTGTTGCAGTAGCCGCCCAAGCATGATTTGCATATCTCCAGGTCGTTACACTCGTCAATATCTGTTGCCAATGAGGATGAACAATTATGAACAAGGGAAGCCTTTCCAAAGAACTATAAACTAGTGAATACTGATTTGCATGAGGAAGAATATCTACTCGGGTAAAATCAGTAGTGACCTTTGCATCCATCGGCGACGTAAGGGTTACCGTCGTATCCCTTGGAACAGTGGCACGTAAAGCCTCCATTCTCTTCCCGGCAGTCGCTGTTGTCACTCTTGCAAAGGCGGCTTGCGACGTCCCCTGGGCACTTGCCTGAGTTGTCGGCAGCAGGCGCTAACAAGCCTTGCTTAACGGCCCATTGTAGAACAATGGGAGATGATATGTAATGGGTGGTCTGATCATTCGTGTTGAAGAACTTGTTCCACTGATCAGTCAACCCCACCTCCGAGATGAACGCCAATGGATGGGGGCTGAAGATGAACGGTTTGAATTCCACTCTCTTGGGCGTGCTGCCTGCAGAGATGGGAGCATGGCTGGAGCAGTTCACGCCGCAGGTTTCTTCTGTCGGGACCGGCGGCCCACCAGCACCACGATCGCCGATGGAGCTGCAGACAGCTCGGCTGATGATACTGTCGGTGTTGCTGCTGCCATTTCTGTACTCCCCGTGGAGGGTGGCAAGCAATTAAGTCGCAAACGGAGATGACGATGAACTCGTTCCTGGTCGACAGCACATAGGGCTCACCGATGTCTGGGAGGCGAACCTCATCCACCATGTGGTCGACGTCGCTGCTGCCGTAATAAGGCCCGTGATGATGGACGACGCGCACTGTGGAGTTGCGCAAGGAGATGTCGACGACCTGGAGGGTGCCGTTTCCGTCGAGAAGCAGCCGCGGGGACTGTGGCGCGTGTCGCAGCTAGGTGAGGTTAAGCCCCGGCCAGTAGCAGCCGGGTTGCCCAAGCCGAAGGGGTATGTCACGATCACGTCGCCGCAGGTGGTGTTGCAGCCGGGGATTATCACTGTCGGCCCCTGAGACACCGTAGGCAACACTGTATCTGCTACACATAAATCAACTTAAGATACCATTGTGTCTGTGTACGCCACCTCCACTACTCCAGGGTGTGTTTGTACTGAACTACTGATACTGACCTTTGTTGTAGTTATAATTGACGCAGCCACCCTCGACGCCGGGATCACCGTAAGTGCCTTCTTGCGGGCACTGGCAAACATATGACCCGATCGTGTTGATGCATACGCCGAAGCACACTCTCTTTTCACCCAGGAACTTGCACTCGTCGACATCTGGAGATAAATCAACCCACCAAATTCACACATGGCAGAAATAAATATTAATCTATATCTAATCTAATGTTAAAAAGAAAAAAGAAGGAATTGTACGTCTTCCGTCAGCCTTTCTTTTACTACCACAATGCCCTCATGCTCCTCTCTATACCATATCTGACCCGCTGGACTCGCAACCCGTGCTCACGAACGTCCAGTCCGGTGACAGTATAACGTCTGATATCAAGATGTTTGTTGAATGACGATTGTTGAATGAATCCAAATCGCAAATTGCCTAGGTGACCTCACAACAAGATGTATATTCTGTTGGAGCGCACAACCCACATTTGCTAGTAAGACTTGCTTCTGAGCGTTTGCATGGACCAGTACTATTAAGCGATACAAATGTTGAATCACTAGTCTATCAGTCCGTGCTCTTGCAGGAGCTAGAATTTTAGGAGGTATAACATTAGATACTACATAATAATATCTATAACTTATAAAAAATAGTAATATTAATCTGCATGTTTTTTTCTCTGTTGCCATGTGTAGTCACTAGCCTGTTGTGATTTTATTGACTATTAATCTATATATTTTATTATCTATATGCATTTTTTCCTTTATAAGGCACCTCTGTTTATCTTGAATACGGATTTTGTTGAAAGTTTAGTTTAAAGTGTCTTTGCTATTGTTGTATATTATGACACTACGAATTTAGAATCCAATCACTACCAGAAATCGGCTATTTGCCGAGTGTTTTTATGTTTGCCGAGTGCATTTCCTCGGGCACTCGGCAAACAAGCCCTTTGCCGAGTGCTGTGAAAAAACACTCGGCAAAATAAATACACTCGGCAAACGATGCAAAAAACACTCGGCAAAGTTCGACACTCGGCAAACTAGAAAAAAAAACACTCGGCAAAACTAGGCACTTGGCAAAGAAATATGTTTGCCGAATGTAACTGTCTGGCACTCGGCAAAGAAATATGTTTGCCGAGTGTAACTATTTGGCACTCGGCAAATAAATTTATTTTTTTTCTCTTCAGACCTTGAAACTTTTTCTACTCTCAACATACAACATGTGATATTCCATGTTAAAATTTGGTATATTTGTGGATCTGTTTGCTATATTTAATTAATTTATTGTATTTCTTAGAATTTTTTTGTATAAGTCAAATTTGAACGGTAAGTGATTCAAATAAAAGAATAAAATGAGTAGAAAAATGATATTCATATTATTGCTTCCAGTGTGAGGTTTTACCTGGGAAATGAAAAGAAATTTCGAACATCTTGTTTAGGAAACACAACCACGATGTGCCCGAATGGTTTTTAAATTCTAAAAAAAGCAAACGAAGTATGAAAATCATGAGATTTGTCATGATGTGATGATATCATACGTGGAGGCTGTGGTAAAAAATTGAGAAGGTTTCGCACAATTTATCACGTACTATGTTTACAAACCGAAGCATTTTAGAAGAAGAATCGTAGCGTTGAGAAGGAATCGATAAGATGTGGAGTCAAAGTGATGGTCGAATTGGGGTTTGACTTCAAAACTTTTTGTATAGGCAATAGAGAACATAGATTGTTTCATGTGAAATTTTGGTAATTTTTTGGATCCATTTGATAATTTTAATTTATTAAGTGCAATTATAGAATTTTAATTGATACAAATTAAATTTGAGCTGTAACTGCATAAAATAATGGAATCATATTCGTAGAAAAATCATATATATATATATATATATATATATATTGTTGAGTCAATTTGACAATGTATTTTCAAAGTACATCGAACAAAAAAGGAAAAACAAGTTATGGAAAACAAGGAAATAAAAAAATAAATAATATATTTGCCGAGTGCACCAAACCCTAGACACTCGGCAAAGATTAGTTTGCCGAGTTATGTGATCTGACACTCGGCAAAGCTGTCCTCGATCCGACACTCGACAAACTCGGCACGTTATAAAAGCACCCAGCCTCCGCCCCCTCCCTCCCTCCCTCGGCGCCGTCGCCCCCTCCCCTCCCTCCCTCTCCCGCCGCCCCCTTCCCTTCCTCTCCCGGCGCCGCCCCCCCCCCCTCCCTCCCACCGCCGCCCCCTCCCCTCCCTCCCGGTACCGCCATCTCCCTCCCTCTCCCTCTTTGCACACTGCGTGGTGGCGGCGGGTGGGCAGGGCAAACGGAAGCGGCAAAGAGCTGGGGTGGGCGGCGGCTCATGAGAAGCATGGCGGCGGGCGAGCCACGTGGTGGCAGTGGCGAGCAGCGAAGGGGTTTGCCGCATGGTGGCGGTGGCGGCGGCGGCGGGCGAGCCGCGTGATGGCGGTGGCGAGCGGCGGGGCGAGCCACGGGGTGGCAGTGGCGGCAGGGTGAGTCGTGGTGGTGGTGGCGGCGGCGGCGGTTTTTTTATATTTTTTGAATTTTTTTTGCTTAGTGTTGGTGCCCAAAAAACACTCGGCAAAGTCTTTGCCGAGGGCCCGATAAAAAACACTTGCAAAGAAACGTTTGCCGACTCTGTGTACGCCGAGTGCCGTTTGCTGAGTGTAACACTCAGCAAAGGCTTTGTCAAGTGTTTTTTGGGCTTCGCCGTGTGCCGTGGGCACACGTCAAACTTTCTCATTCCGGTAGTGAATTTTCAAATTTTAATCTTATTAGTGCGACAATGTTTTTTATCCTAAAGAGTTTACCTAAAACTCTGGTCCTTATTATATACTTTATTAACTCTCCTTTTGTATTTATTTAAAATAAAGATTTTAGGTCATAGACTATACTCTTAATTACTGCAACACGTGACAATTATTTAAAACCGCGCCATGTTGATTGAGATAAGTGGTCCAGCTTGAAGTGTGGTAGTAGTGCTAACCTTAGGAGGACAGTAGTATTTACTAAAATAAATCTCAATGACCAGTTATTTATAGCCACATTTAGTCTGCATTAACCTCCACCACTTCTCAAGAAGTTTGAATTTTCTTATCAGCGAATTATATCCATAATAATATTTCTTTATCATAAAAGGTGTCCTTGCTTTTATACTATCAATAATATAGATATGTAGAACATTTTAGTTAAGAAAAAATTGTTTATGTAAATTAAGCCTAGGTTTTAAATAAAAACATACTGAAGATATCCACATTAGTGCAACAGAAATGATAACAATACATATATTACTATTACTAACTAGAAGCCCTGAACGGAGCCTCCACAAAAATTCTCACAAGATGCATAAGTAAAGATAAATACTAGAAAATTATCATAAAGGCTCAGAAACATTTGTCCATTAAGTTGGCCGACTCTAACCATTGTAGAGAATAGTAGCCATTAGATCTATTATATTTTCATAAATATTACTCAATTCTATGATTATGAAATATAAATAACCCAAAATACTACATATAAACTACCGACCTATGTCATTACAAAAGATAATTTAAAGTAATGCTTCAATTTGGTTTCAAATTGTCAATCTCCGCAATTATGAAAGATATAATGTAGAATTACCCATTTGATTTGCATATAAGTTTCTCATATCTATCTATTTGTATAAAACATAAAATAAAATATCCCTAAAATCTACCTCTAGTCAATATATATAAGTTGTTACGGAAAAGAATTAAATAAATATAAAGTAAAAAACTATACATATGTTTCTAAATTACCTAGCTCCACTAGTATTAAATTCAAGGTAAATATAAATACTATTATCACAATATTTTAGTAAAAGTTAAATTTAATAGTTTATTGATGTGAAGAAAAGTTCAGCTGAACAAACCACGTAACAATAACAATAGAAATTCATTCTAAAACATATTAAAACTCTATGAAAATAAATTCATTCTAAAACAAGGCTAGGCTTTCCTATAAATACGCACGCATAGAATATTTTTGTACATCCAAAGGGACCAGACTGTACTTCCTTGGTCCCAAAATAATAACCAATGTTTTAGATTTGTTCTAAATTAAGTTATTTTGAGTTTGATGAAATTTATAACATCAGTGTTTAGGATACTAAATAGGTATAATATGAAAATATATCCTCGCAAAAAAATGAAAATATATTATTCCATGATAAATTTAATAATACTTATAGTATCTTTTTAATATAAACTTGATCAAATTTGACTTAGTCAAACGTAAAATCAGTTATGACAGAGAGAACAGAGTGTGGAGACTAACCTTGGCACCCGCTGGCGAGGTAAGGGTTGCCGTCGTAGCCATCCTCGCATTTGCACCCGTAGTAGCCCGGGCCCGTGACAACGCAGTCGCTGTGCTCGCTCTTGCAGATCATGCGGCACTTATTCCGGTCTATTTCGGGCCTCTTTGGCACGGTTTATGTCGGCTTCGGCATCATCTATTTTGCGCAAATCGAAACACTGTAGCGTGAAGCCGTTTTATAAGTCGGGGTTAAAATGAACTAGAATCCGACAAAAGCCAGTTTTTCTGGCTTCACCGGCTTTGGCTTCACCGGTGAAGCCGTTTTGGATGAACCGTGTCAAAGTGGGCTTTTGTGTGGCGGGCCTGGCGGCAGGCCCTGCGTGACCGCGAAATCGAGCAGAAGTGGAGCCTCCTTGAATCTGTCCAGCGGTAGTTCCTTGACTTCCTTCTCGAACCACCCCTGCTCCGCGACGAACACGATCACCGGCATTGCTGTCTGCTCCAAGGTGTGGTTGCCAGTGTAGAGCCACCTAGCCTGTACTCCATTGGGCACGGGCACGCCGCTGGAAGTGAGGGGCGCCAGGCAGCAGCCCCACGTGCCGCTGCAGAACTTGTCTACTCCCGCGGAGTAGATGCCGCTGCCGCTGCCGCTGCCGCTGCCGCTGCCGCCGCTGTCGTCGCCCGACGGGGTGCAGGAGGCACAGACGCCGACGATCTTGGTTTTTTCTTCCCCGACGATGTCCGCTCGAATCGTCGCCATCACGTTGCATCCGGAGACGGCCATCACGTTGCATCCGGAGACGACGAGCTTGTTTCGGGCCGACAGCAGGTAGCCGTGCTCCCAGAAGCCGCGGCCGAAGTCGAGCGAGGCGTTCCAGCCGGGTGAGGTTAGGTCGCCGGTTGTGTCTATGATGGAGCCGGTGCGCATGACGCGCACGGTTTGATTCGACCGAGAGATCTCGGTGACCCGGAGGCTGCCGTCGCCGAGGAGCAACTGCGGAGGGTGGTGGCGCGTGTCGCAGGTGAGGTTGAGCCCCGGCCAGTAGCAGTGGGAGGGCCCAAAGCCGAAGGGGTACGGCACGCTTACGTTGCCGCAGGTGGTGCTGCAGCCGGGCCGCCCAACCGGTGCCGGTGGCGACGCCGCCACGGCTGCTGCAACAGAGAGCTGTAAGGCCACTGCCATCAGCGCCGCTGCCGCTGCTGCTAATAGGATAGCTGCAGAGATTGGCGCCATTATGGAGGTGTATATATGTGCTACGTGCGAGCGTGTGTGTGTCTACGACTTGGCAATGTATGTCTCCTACCTACGGCAGCGAGATGCGCATCGTATCTGATGAACTGCCGTTGTGGATTATGCTACCTACCAAGTATTTATAGAACATACGCGGAGCTAGACAAAATTACATCTCCAGAGCAAGTATCTCTTTTACATGGACACGGGGCTCAACAGACATTTCCCGTGCTCCTCCCCAGCTACTCCCTTGACGCCGTTGAGGGTTCCGTTTTCGGGGACCACTGCCTTCCGTCCTCAGTCTCACGGCCGCGACGCTGGGTCCGCAGTGGCCTCCCTTCGCCCGAGCGGCCTTGGGCGATGCTCCATCTGCAAAGACACAAAATCACACTTACCTTCGCCTAAGGATCGTTGGCAAGGCGTCCTCGCCCGTGGCACCCATGGCCGAGCGGGAAGGCGAGGGCTCCGCCGGGTGCGGCTTCCAAGCCATGATTGGTGGCGGCAAGTCGGCCGCCTCACTGGCTAAGGAAAAGGATCAGCCGAGGGTTCAGTCCCCAGATGAGGGTAGAGACGGGGCAGCGTGGGCGTCCCCCCAATATAACTGAACGAGCCCTAAAGGTTTATTTGCAAGTTAAACTGTCCAATTGTTTTATTAAAAAAATTGTCAAATTGTTGTAAGTTTGACCAAATTTATAAAGCCCTAATTGTTTGTTTCTATCTAAGATTTTTGAAATTTTCAAAAATTTGAATATCAACTATGAAAAATTAATATAAATATTTGATACTCTAAACAGCTTCAAACAAAAAACCAATAGACAACTGCAAACTTGTAGATAATTAAGGTTGACCACTACAACTTTGGTATTAGCCCTATGAACATTTAAAGTTGTTTGAAATTTCTAAATTTTAAATTTGAAAATGTATGAACTTAAAACACATATTTGATACTTAAAAAGCTTTAAAATAAAAAACTTGTCAACTACAAAGTTGTAGATTGTATTGAAAACTACCACTTTGGTAGACTATGTCAACAACATCTATGATTGTTTGAAAATTTTAAATTTTAAATTTCAAAGTTTGAGAACTTAAACAATTTTTTGGACGCACGCGGCTACCGACCTCTCACCGGCATGCTTTCCCAAGCAGTCCTTAACATATATATAGTTTGTTGCTGGTCGCGAGAATAGCAGGCACTGTTCGGCTGGCTGGAAAAAACGGCTGATGCTGATGCTGATGCTGATTTATTATGAGAGAAAAACACTGTTATTTCGTTGAAACAGTACGGCTGATAAGTTCAAGCGAATAGAGTGACAGCTTAAACTAATCAAAAGACTTTACCTACAGACGTGACAGTTTTATTTGCTGGGCATGGCGCGTGCTGTGATTCCTTCCGAGAGAAAACAGTGAATAATGTATAGTAGGGCATAATAAGGGCATGCATGTCAAGGGCGTGATCAGAGATAGACATCCAAGGCACTGACCTAGTGTCCGCTCAGGCAACCTGCCACATAGTCAGCACCTTTTTATCAGGCTGCCTCTAATGGACTAATCATATTAAAGGTTTAGTCAAAGTAGAATTATTGAAAGTTTGACTAAATTTATAAAAATAATATCGGTGTTTTTATACCAAATCAGTACCTTAAACTTTGTTATTTAATATATTTTCACATATACCTATTTGATGTCATAAATATAGGTATTTTTCTCTAATGTCATTCTTTTGGGATATGGTAGGAGTATCTTTTGAGAGCCTTTTTGCAATTTCAAAAAAAAATACTACCTATTTCCCAAAAAGAACGCAATTATGGATTTGGTCCAAGGCAGACTATTTTAAGTTCAACTAGGTTAATTTATATAAAATTATTTTGACTATTTGGATCCTAATATGTACAACATATGAAAATATATTTCTAGATGATTCTGATCATACTTATTTGGTATCATAAATATTAGTACATATTTTAAGAAACTTTGGTCAAATTGGATCAGAGATGGATTGATCCAGCAACATAGCTAGAATTGCACCCCCAAGCTATTTTAGATTGTAGACAATTAATACCTACAACAAATAATATAACCATATATGTTTCAAGGATACAAACACCCTAGCTATTTACTAGGCACTATCCAACTTTGAATAACCTATATATAGCAATAAGCCAGATTTTTTTCGATACGGCAATAAGCCAGATTTTCATAATATGTATATATGTTCCAGACATGTTCCTTATGTAGTTAGTATGGCAAGTCACCTAGGAGGATATGTTTCCCATATATTAGTCGGTGAAAAAGGTTGGCAAATATGTAATAATTAATAAGGCCACCGTCTCCTAGGATACCCGACTCTATAAATGATTAATAGAGACTCACATGACCATTTACCGAGGTGATTCTTAAAAATACTCGAATTTACTATTTATGAGACCTGTCTTGTAAAATTATTTTTTGTAATAGTGCGTGTCCCGAGGACAGATCTCTCGTTGCCTCTACTAACCTGTACTGCCAGCTGCGCATAAGGTTAGTTTATTTGGTGGTCGCTAGAAGCGCATTTTGGCTAAACTGATCGAGTGTCCTACTCAATCGGCAGTCAGCACAATCCACCAGCTATATGTACCGATTTCACAGGTTATTGGCAATGGCATGCCGCGTGCATTCGGTTAATCCTTTCCGGGACGATAACAAGAAAACTAGCGCTTTAATTAGACATGCACGTGAAGGGCATGAGCAGAAGACATGCATTAGAGGCACAGCCGGAGCTTGGCTGAAAAGCCATGGCTGAAAGTGTTGTTCGTTAATTTTTTATAAGAGAAAAATACTTTTCGTTCGTTGAAATAGTATGGTTCATAGGAAAGCCAACATGGCCACCTGGTTTAAATAAGCCTTCGTGATGATGCTTTCCTAATTAGGAGTAAGAAAGATGCATACAGGCTTCCTGATGATGCATGCGTGTATATATAAGCATTTATTAAAAATATAAAGGTTACCTCGTCTAAATAAGCCTTTATGCTCGTGTATTTCATAGGGGGCACGTTCCAACACTGATTGCAGGGTAGGGATGAAAACGGATCGGAAACGGACGGATATCACTGATATTACATTTGTTTTCATATTTCTGTCCGGATTCGGATTCGAATACGGATAGTGTCAACTATGTCGGATAGGATACGATTGAATATCGACATCATAAATATGCGATTTGAGTGTTCGGATATGGATACGGTATCGGATGTTGGATATCCGGATTCGGATACAGACAGATCTCAACCCCTCTAAATGGATTCGGTTTCGAATACGGTCGGAAAATATCCGTACCGTTTTTATCCCTATTGCAGGGTAGCGCCTCCTCCTCATCTCTCTCCCTCTCTCTCTTGCGCGTGGGGCCCACCCGTCAACCCCCATCTCTTTCCTCCTCCTCTCGTCGAGCACGGTAGTAGCCGCCGCTGCCGCTCGTTTGAGCGCGTGCGCTGATGTGCGAACGCGTGGCCTCGGATGCCGCTGCGCCCGGCGTCGGAGTCCGCCGCTCCTCTTTCTCCGTGCCAACGACTGTGAGGATGCGGACAAATTTGACCGGTCTCGGCTTCCGCCCTCGCCCCTTCCGCGCCAAGCTAGCAGCAGCGCCGCGTGCGACACGGGCGCCCCGGCCCCGGCCCCAGCTCCGCCCCTGCACCATGCTTGGTGCACCCCTGCGCGACCTTGTGCCCCAGTCAAGTCGCCGCGCCCTTGTGCTCCGGTCAAAGTCGCCGTGGACGCCAAGCGCGTGCCTGCCTCCAGTCTTGCCGCAGACGCGCCCCTGCTCCTTCCTTTACTCCCGCCCTGAAAAGGTCGCCCAAAATAATGGGTGCTCTCATATCTCCGCTTGTTTTCAAAACCACAAAATATACGGGAATATATGATTGCCCCACTCTAATGAGGGCGTCTTCAAGAATTTCGTTGGGGTAATAGATTGACTGATCTGCAAGGTGCAAACGCATGTTTATGTATAACAAAATATCTCCATTAATTTTATCATAAATTACCTTGGGCATAATGTTGACACCTGCCCTGAAGTCACAAAGGCCCTATTCGCTTCTCCTATACTCCGTCTTTTTTAGCTTGTTTTTTCAGTCAGAATAGTATTTTTCTCTCACAATAAATTAGCCGGAACAATATTTCGGCTTGTTTTTTTAGCGAAGCGAACGGGGCCAAACAACTTCCTGGAAGATGTGAGGTCCAATGGCAATGGGGATGACAGGTCTCCCTAGATCGCTCTTCTTATCCGGCAAGGTATAATCTATCCACCTTCATGTCGATGGCTCTGTGTTGTAGTAAGCTTCATTATGAATATCGAAAAGATTTTAGTTTCTAGATCTCCCAGTTGCCCGGAATCTTACCTTTATCGGTTAAAGGAACAGAAGCCGCTAGCTGAGCTATTTGTGATCCTAACATTTTATTAAAGCTATGCTGGTTTTTAATGGCAGAGGCAAAGCTATCCATTCTATTATTTATATTTTCTAGAATTTTATCATTGGAAGCTACTTTCTAGATAATCCTCTATAACCTTGAATTGACCAGCAATTAAATCTCTCAAGGGTGTTTGAAAATTATTAAAATTGTTACCTTGATAGTTGGGCCTTTGTTGCTGGTTTCATCCTTGATTCTGCTGAGGACGAGAGTAATTGTTGTTGTTGACAAAGTTCACATCCTCATGGGTCTTAGGGCAGTTATTCCCTGAATGCCCGGTGCTTCCACAAACTTCACATGTCATGCGGGAATCATGAATGTGCATGACATCTTGCTTCTTATTGGCCCGATCTTCAAGTTTCTTCATCAGCAGGTCCATCTTGGCAGACAGCATGTCCACTTCCTTGAGTTGATGTATACCTCCACCTCTCTTATGGGTTTGAGCACGTTCTTCATTTCAACCTTGGTTGGAGGCCATCTTCTCCACAAGAGTAGTTGCATCTGGTATGGTGAGCAACAAGAATGCACCTCTAGCAGTAGCATCGATTGTCTCACGGGAACTATTGGTCAACCCATGATAGAAAGTCTGCATGAGTAGCCAATTCTCCATCCCATGATGAGGATATTCTGCAATGTAGTATTGAAAGCGTTCCCATGCCTTAGGGACAGACTCGTCATGATGTTGCTAAAAGCTTGAGATTCTCCCATGTAGAGCATTGGTCTTGCCTGTGGGAAAGAACTTTATGAGAAAGGCAATGAAGCAGTTATCCCATGTAGTGTTTCTATCTTCGTTGGCGTAGAACCATTGCTTTGCCTTCCCCAAGAGTGAATGGGAAGAGGCGAAGTAGTATGGCATCCTGGGTTACTCCTTTGATGGTAAAGGTGCTGCAGATCTCTAGGAAGTGTTGGAGATATGCACTTGCATCTTCATGTGCCTTTCCATAGAACTAGTTGGCTTGCACCATGTTGATGAGTGCTGGCTTGAGCTCAAATCTATTGTCTCTGACATTACCTGTCGGTCCAATACGGATGTTGGCCGTAGTTGGAGCAGAGAATTCATGGAGAGTCTTGTTGGCCATGACTTCAAACTCTGGTGTTAAGCTTCTCCTTATATGGTTGTCTTCCGATGTCAAAGATGGAGTCTTCTTGAGCTTGGCTCTAGTTCTCCTGATTAATGCTTCTGGATCTTCAACGTAGTTTGTCGGAAGGTCAAAACCGGTCATACATTACCCTGCATAAGATACACATATAGACAAAACAAGGGTAACTTTTCTTGAGCAGAGGTCAATAGTTATCTCGATCACATCAATAAGTATAAGTTTATCAATACTTCCTTTGCTAGTTACCTTCCCCGGCAACGGCACCAAAAATGCTTGTTGGTATTTATTAACGTGTCACTTGTTCTAAGTACTTAGCCACCTATTATAAACCTATACCTCCTCGCTTAACTAGGTTGTCATCCCTAGTGATGATGCCAGAGATATGTATTGGTACTATATAGTATTACTACTAGAATAACACTAAGCAGTTCTTATTAATGCAAGTGACTAGAGAAATTATATATAAATCTATGAATACTAAGTATCCGCAGGCACATAGATAATTATACCATTGTAGCATTTTACCCAAGAGTATTCCAGGTATCGTTATTTATATTTTTACCACTGGGAAGGTCTAGAATGGATATGTATTGTTAACTTATACTATTGAAGGAGAAAATAACCATAGCCAATACTCTACTCATAACAGGAACAAGTCATAGAATAAGATATAAATAAATGATAAGTATTGATAGGGATAAATTACTCAGAGCACTCTTTCTATAGCATTAGCATGGTCAGGTAGAATATTAGAGGAATAATTCCTAAGTCATTCTTAATTACAAGTCAAAGCATATATTTGATTAGTGCAATTACATATAGTAATCATGGCTAAGATCATCATTATATCTACATAGAAGGGATATTACCAAGGAAGATTGAGGGCAGAGCTTGTTCTACCTTCATAATCGGACCCTACGTGCTCCTATATTCGGGGAGTGGACTACAAAGGACTCAACGGGAGTGTCACATCTACAATCTACCACATGACCCAGAATATAGGGTGTATCCGTAGGTAAACAACGTATAAGCACCACGCTTACACATTGTCGACCACCCACCCATGGTACCTTGGAGTGAGCGCTATATGAACTTATGCATAAACATAATGATAAACTAGCTATACTAGATATATAATCAAAGTAGACAATGAACATCATAATGAAGAACATGAATAAGATGAATATTGATATTGTCATAAAAATTGTATCTAACATATAAAAACAATGGAGAAACAATAGAGAGAGGGGTACAAGAGTTGATACCGAATCACACTCTAGACAAGGTCGAGAATCCAAGCGAAGTCCTGCTTGCCTCCCTCTAGATCTAACCTAACTAGCTATGCTATGGAGATGGAGGAGCTCTAAGGAGATTAGGGTTTCTGTCTATAGATGACTTGATGACTTCTGATCTGAATGAGCTAGGGGGGCTAGGGTCTGGTTATATAGCCCTAGGGGAGCAACGTGAGCCCTCAGAATAAACCTATTTAAGCAATGGCTTAGATGCGTCCTCAAAGGCGGTGGGAGAACCGACGTAGAAGATGGCTGATAGGTGGGGCCCATAGGGGCCGATCGACCTACAGGTGGGGCAGCCCCACCTGGTGGCATCTCACCCTCTGCTTCGGTGACGTGGCTTCTGGATGCTTCTAGACCCTTCCCATGTAGGTGCCGCGGTGGAATTCCGTATTTTCCTTTGATGTTTAGGTCCTCCTTGGCGGTTTTCAGATCAAACCCTGCTGGAAACACAGATTCACCAAAACTCATAGAATTTGTTAGTTTAGACCCCTAGACCTTCATTGGCAATTATATTTATGCCCTTATACATGTTTATTTGACGATTTATAATGGTTGTTAACTACCGTCAACACACGCCTTCGCACGAGGCAATCGATCGAGCAAAGTCCTTCGTCTGTACTAGAAACCACTGCTTTCCAACATTGGCGCCCACCACGTGTACGCCAAGCAAGACCCTCGATTGCTAGAAAGAGAGCAGCCTCCATCAGGGTTCCCGCAGAACCCTCGACAAGAGGATGACCCAGACGAAGTGCCTGCAGCACCTACGCTACGACCATAGAAGATCAAGTTGAGGAAGATCCCACGGTTGAAGACTAGCCTTTGGCCATGAAGGAGCAGGAGGCACCAAGTCCCACTCTAGAGCAAGAGCTTCAACAACTACAAGCCTAGTTATAGAGCAAGAAACAAGAAAGAGATAGGGTCACGGCAGCCTTTGTTGCAAATCAACGGGCAGCTCAAGCATCAGCTCAGGCAGCGGAGATCAAGCAGTAGCTAGCTGTCTTATAGGTCGAGATACAAAGTATGCAGCCTTCGCAATCTGACTTCAACACGGCCAACCAACTTCACTCAACAAATCAAAGCCAACCCAATCCACCGCCATGCTCCATAATACAACCAACCTTTGGTACACTCTACACCTCACCGTGACCCCACAGAACCATTGATTCCAAATCACCACTGTTCGAAGGCATTCAGAGCTCACCATGGCCCCCCTCTGACAAACCTATTACCTTACCAAAATTCAATGGAAGGACAGAAACACAACAATTCATCCTAAGCTTTGAGGCAACAGTAACCTCCGCTGGCGAAAATGATGCAGCTAAAGGTGAAGTGCTAGCCTGGTACTCAATGCTAAGGCCAAGTTCTATCTATTCATGGGAAGACCTCCGCGACAAGATCTTGGCAAATTTCAAAGGGTTCGTAAGTGAATCCTTAACTTCCATGGACCTATTTCAATGCAAGCAAAATCAAGGAGAAGCTATAAAGGACTACTTCCAGAAATTCGTACCGATGAAAGCAAAAGCACCCAACATCCCAGAAGATGTCGCTATTGAAGCAACAATCAAAGGCCTTCGCATAGGCCCATTTGCAGCTCACTTAGCCAGGGAAAAGCCACAGACTATCAAAAATCTCTACAACGAATTCGAGAAGTATTGCAGATCCGACAACGACCTCCACAGAAGGCTGGAGGAACAAAACCACAGCAAACAGTTCTAGGGTAATAGCAGAAACACCCAAAAGGGCAACAGAAACCAAGGACAACCGCAAGCTCAGCAGGCGCAAAACCAGCAAGTTTTCAACATAGAACAACAAGGTAATAGCCAGCAAGGGCAACAATTGGCAAAGGCACGACCAAGCAATGTGCCCCAGAGACAATCCGATGGCAAGGGAAATGGAAAAGGTAGAAACTAGAATGAAAACAAAAACCAAAGGCAACGAAGGCAGTATTGTTGCTTTCATGGAGGAAACGAAGGTCAGATGTGGCAGAACCACGCAAAATAACTCACATTCAGAGGCGATTGTCTTCCACTAGACACTAAGCACCCCGAAAGAGAGCTAGATCGGATAGTTCCATCAAGCAAACTCCAAGGAAGAACTCGAAACAATTCACATTTTACATCTAGAATCCAATAGTGAGTACAAGTTTACAATACTTAGTTTACAATACTTAATCCATTTCATACAACAAGAGTTCTTGGAAATTATTTATTATAATACCAGGGTTCAGAGTGCGATAATTAACCAGTGGAATCAAAATAAACATCTAGCAGAAATGATACAATGATACGTCTGTGCCCACCAGAATAATCCTCCACACAAGATCTACCCCTCAAGTTGCACCTGCAATAGGGGTAAATAAACCCTGAATACATAATGTACTCGCAAGACTTACCCGACTAGTGGGAATAGTTTCCCGACTCCAAAGGGGGTATGATAGACAATATGGTTTGTTGTTTTCTCTTTTGTTTGTGAAAAGCATTACTAGTAGTACATCCTTATGATCATGGTTTATTAGTAGTCGTGATTACTTCATTAGCTAACCATTCTAGGTAAGCACCTGATCTACTTTCAAGCAAGGGTTGAGCCATCAGAACCATTTCGCCATCTTTCATCTTCTAGTTCTTACTATGGTGCTAGACCATAGACAAGTCGTACCATCTCACAGAAATAGCGATTCACGAACCAATGTATCCTTGCTGGGTACCCCGAAACACATGCCCCGCTTGTACCCTAGGCATAAACGAGACCAACCCATTCCACTCCTGTCGAGAGGTTTAGGTCCCCATCCAAACTTGGACTCCAAGCCCTCACACTTGAGACCTGGTCTCATCATGGTGCTTAGACCTCCACCTTTCCTCATCTCTAATCAGTCGATCCAGAAAGAGCCGAAACCCATGACAAGAGCGTAACGGACCTTCCTGCTCCCATAAGCAAGTATGTGCTCAGGATAAGAAGTCTGTGACATGACTACCATCCACAGCAATGGCTAGTCCTCAATCGACACGGATAGGGAAACCGTGTAACCAAGCTATGCCCCTTTGGCCATGGAACACAGCTAGTTACACCAACCAATACCCATACCATTTCCCTACCCGGTCTCCATTTGTCCTTTCATCATTTTATCATGAGAGTAATTATAAGAATTACCTATTGTGAGTAACGGTAGGTTACTCACGCTACCGAAAACCTAAGCATAGCAACTACTTGGACCTATACTAGTAGGACTCATAGGTCGATATATCTATGCATGTTGTTTCCATAAAATTCCTATAACGTAAATGCACAACGCATATATATACAGTGATTATCAAAAATAAGGGTTATGCACTAGGGCTTGCCTTGGGCAGGCGCCATGTCAGCTGATTCAGTCGTCGGTGGCTCCGGGACCTCCTCCCTCATGAGGATCTCCTTCTCATATTCCTCGACGATCTCCTCGAACTTGCAATCGTCTGTGGTCACTATCTGCACCAACTCATTCTCTACATGCATGCGATGATGATGCAACATTTAGTATTTAAGCAATAACAACTCTTAAAATAAAATATGCATATCAAGCAACTAAGCTAGCTCTAATGACTAAGGTACTGAGCTAACCACCATTTTCATCAAGCAAGATATTGGGTTCAAATAACAAACGTTTAACTTAGCAACTAAAAATATAACCTTATTCCTACTAATGTTTTAATCTATATGAAAGCATCTAGGCCCCTAGTTGGGTTTCAGTGATTAATGACAATACGAGATTATTGTGACTAACGTGTGTTTTGTAGATGCAATTAAGTTAGGTCATGGTAATGACAATTGATTGGGCAATCATGGTTGTCATGCCCCTACGATGGAAATCGTTTCGGTTTTTAAAGGATGGATGACAAGGTTAAGGATGGACTAGTTTTAAGTGTCGTTTGGTGTTGGAGAGACACTTAGAGTAGTTTAGGACTTTATTTTTCCTTTGGTCGTACTATTAAGGGGTATGGATGGGCAGCTTGACCTATGTGAGTCTAGTGGGTTAGGTGTGGTGCACACTTGTCAAATCTAGCACTAGGTAGCTCCTAAATAGCCCTAAGATCAATTGGAGCAAACTTCATTCACATATGATTGCGAGTTGGAAGTGAATGGAGGGTCAAATATTGATCGGACGCTGGCGCAGAGTCCGGTCAGTTCATTTGATCAAGGTGAAGTCGTCTGGATGCGACTGGACGCTGAGAGAAATGTGACCGGACACTCGGTGCCAGAGTCCGATCAACTCCAATAAGGTTCCAGAGAGGGAGAATCCTGATCGAACGCGTCCAGTCAGTGCTGACCGGACGCTGGTTAGGTTCTAGCTACTGACCGGACGCAGAGCAGCAAAGTGATAGGACGCTGGGTGCCAGAGTCCGATCAACATCAGTAAGGTTCCCGAGGCTAGTTTTTGTGACCAGACGCGTTCGGTCAGTGCTGACCGAACGTTGGACAGAGTCCAGTCACAACTTAACTGCTTGGTTGCGGGGAGAACTGACCGGAGCGTCCGGTCACCCCGCAGAGGCACATAACGGTTTGTTTTGAATGAGGGGTTATGAATACTTCCTCTATTCACTCAAGGGATCACTTTTGCTCATTCCAACAACTAAGAAACACCCTTGAGAGTGCCAAGAAGAGCAGGGTCCTAGTGAGGTGATTGAGATTTGAGAATCCAAGAGAGAGGCCTCATTAGTGAAAGCAAGAGTAGAAAAGTGTGCATCCACCTTTCTCATTAGGCTTGTCGTGGTCAAGTGAGAGTTCGTGCTTGTTACTTTGGTGATCGCCATCACCTAGACGGCTTGGTGGTGATTGGGAGCTTGGTGATCATCCGGCGGAGCTTGTGGATGACCAACCCAAGTTGTGAGTGGTTGTGGGTGATTCACCGTGACGGAGTGTCGAAGAATCAACCTGTAGAGAGCACTTGATTCTTGCGCGGATCAAGGGGGAGGTACACCCTGCGCGGGTGCTCCAACGAGGACTAGTGGGGAGTGGCGACTCTCCGATACCTTGGCAAAACATCGCCGTGTTCCTCCTTCTCTCTTTACTTTAAGCATTTACTTTGAGCAATTCAATTCTTGTCTTTACATTCATAGAATTGCCATGCTAGAGTAGGATTAGAACATAGGTTGCTAAACTTTTGTACGGTAGATTAATAGGAACACAATCTAGGCACAAGGGGTGAAGTGGGCTAACTATAGGATTTAATTATTGCAAAGAATTTTAGAACTAGCCCAATTCAGCACCCTCTTGGGCATCTTGATCCTTTCAATTGGTATCAGAGCCTCGTGCTCACGTATTTAGGCTTAACCGCCTAGAGAAAGATGTCTCACGGGGATGGACCTTCTCCTATCTTTGAGGGGGATGATTTTCCTTATTGGAAAATCCACATGGAGGTGTATTTAGAAGCTCTAGATGTTGCAATACTTAGAGCCGCCTCACAAGGATTCCCAAAACCTCGGGATCCCACTCACCTTCAAGGCAATGAAGTGAACTATGAGAAATGGAATGCAAAGGCTCGAAACACCATCTTTAGAGGCCTTTGTAAAGATGTGTTTAACCGGGTGAGAAACCACAAGGATGCCCATGCACTATGGTCGGACTTTTGTGCGCTCCATGAGGGAACTAAGAGCGAGCGTGAGGAACGCTATCATCTCGTAATGAAAAAGCTTAATTCTTTTGAGATGCTTCCTAAAGAGAGTGCTAATGAAATGTACTCACGCTTGAATGTTCTTGTAGAGGAAGTCAATGGGCTTGGACTCACTCAAATGCAACCATCTGATGTTGTAAGAAAAATTTTGAGTGTCCTCCCCATTGATAAATATGGGCATATTGTGACCGTGCTTCATTAAGGTGATCTTTCCACCGCTACAACAACTCAAATCTTGGGAAAGATCAAGGCTCATGAGATGTACATGCACATCACACCACAAGATGGCTCATCCTCTACCAAGAAGAAAGACAAAGACTTAGCATTCAAGGCTGGCCAAGAGAAGGGCAAAGCAAGAATTGAGTATGAGAGCTCAAGTGATGATGAAGTTGATGATGCAAGTCTTGCTCTCATGGTGAGAAGAACCGCCAAGATGCTAAAGAAGCTCAACAAGAGTGGCATCAAGTTCGATGGCAAGAAAAAGAAGTTCTTCACTAGCACAAGAAGGAAGCCAATCTCGGAGATGGATTGCTACAATTGTGGAGAACTTGGTCATCTAGCACATCAATGCACAAAGCCCAAGAAAGACAAGTACAAGAATAAGAACAAGGGCAAGAAAGATGACTCAAGTGATGAAGATGAAAAGAAGAAAAACAAGCCATACAAGAAGAAAGATGGCAAGAAGAAGGACTTCCACAAGAAGAAAAATGGCAAGGCATACATCGTCGGTGATTGGCTCATGGACATTGATTCATCAAGTTGCTCATCCGATGATGATAGTGATAATGAGAAGGTGGCCGCCATTGTGATTGACTCTTCATCATCTTCACCGACACCACCACCATCATCCTCTACACACATATGCCTTATGGCCAAGGGTGAACGAAAGGTATCAAATGATGATGATAGTAGTGGTGATGATCATGCTAATAATGATGATAGTGATAGTGATAGTGATGATGATGAATATGAATCACCTTCATATGATGATCTTGTTAAATTGCTAAATCAATATACTAAGATCATTAGAAAGACTAGAGCTAAGAATGATTCTCTTTTAGCTAAATGTTATATAGCCAAAAAGGCTAGTGTTGAGCTTAGAGAAGCAAATGAAGCTATGTCATCCAAACTCAAGGAGCTCAAATCTTCTAAGAAAGAGCTTAAAGATAAACATGATAAACTTGAGGGGATGCATAAAGAGCTCATCACTAGCCACAATACGCTAAAAGAAGAATATACAACTCTCAAGATAAATCATGATAATCTTGTTATTGCTCAAGAATTTTTATCCAATCAGCCACATGATGCTACTAACGATGTTGTTAAGATTGATATAGCTATATCATGTGATGATTTAATTGTTGAGAGCATTGAGCAAGGATCTAGTGGCAAAGGCAAGCAAGTGGTTGAAACCGACAACTATGATGAGTATGTCAAGCTCAAGCATGATAATGAAAAGCTCAAGAAAGATCTTGAAGATCTCAAAACCACCAACACTATAGTGATAGAAACTCTTGATCATGATGGTGATTTGATTCTTGAGAATGAGAAGCTCAAAGAAGAGAACAAGAAACTCAAGCTAGAGAAAAATAATGATGCACTCAAGGAAGAGAACAAGAAGCTCAAGTTAGAGAAAGAGCATCTCAAGATTGGATTGAGCAAGTTCACAAGAGGCAAGCACCTTCAAAGTGAGTTGCTAATGAACACCGTCATGAAGATGGATAGAAGTGGCATTGGGTACTTGGCAAACCAAGAGAAGAAGGCTCAAGCTCAACAACAACACAAGTCAAAGCCAAAGCCAAAGAGGTGTTTTGAGTGTGGACAAGAAGGTCACTTTGCCCATGAGTGTCAAACTCCACCACCACAACCCTTGCCCAAGCATGCTAGACCCTTTGCTTTCAATGCTCATTACATGCTTAGAAAGGACTCTAGTGGAAAGATGAAAGTTATGTTCTTTGGAACTCCAAACAAGAATAGGCCTAAGAAAATTTGGGTTGCAAAGTCACTTATTAAGAAAGTCAAGGGCCCTCAACAAGTTTGGGTTCCTAAAGCTTGATCTCTTGTGTGTAGGTGAACTACAAGACTGGTGGAAGTCATTGGGTAATTGATAGTGGTTGCACATAACATATGACCGGTGATCCTCGTATGTTCACCTCACTAGATGAAGAAGTAGATGGACAAGAAAGAATCACATTTGGAGATAATTCAAAGGGCAAAGTTAAAGGATTGGGCATAGTGGCAATATTAAATGATCATTCAATCTCAAATGTGCTATATGTTGCTTCATTGAGTTTCAACTTGCTATCCGTTGGTCAATTGTGTGATCTTGGCTTTCAATGCCTATTTACCGAGAAGGAAGTGGTTGTATCCAAGAAAGATGATGATCAAGTGATATTCAAGGGATTTAGATACAACAACCTATATCTAGTGGATTCACCTCTGAAGATGCTAACTTGAAGATATGTCTATTCACCAAAACATCACTTGGGTGGCTATGGCATAGAAGACTTGCTCATGTTGGAATGAGTTCACTTAAGAAGCTAATGAAGAATGAATTGGTGAGAGGGTTGAAGGATGTGAAGTTTGAGAAGGACAAGCTTTGTAGTGCATGCCAAGCCGGCAAACAAGTTGCGAACACTCATCCTACAAAAGCTTTCATGTCAACAACAAGAGTGCTATAGCTCCTTCACATGGATTTATTTGGACCAACAACATACAAGAGTTTGGGAGGAAATCTTTATTGTCTTGTGATTGTTGATGACTACTCTAGATACACATGGGTATTCTTCCTTCATGACAAATCCGAAGTTGCATCATGCTTCATGAAGTTTGCCAAGAGAGCACAAAATGAGTTTGAAGTGAAGCTCAAGAAGATTAGAAGCGACAATGGAAAAGAATTTGACAACACAAACATTGAAGCCTATTGTGATGAAGTTGGGATCAAGCATGAGGTCTCCACAACATATACTCCTCAACAAAATGGTGTAGTTGAGAGAAAGAACTGGACATTAATCACACTAGCAAGAACAATGCTTGATGAGTACAACACACCCGAAGCTCTATGGGTGGAAGCTATCAACACCGCATGCTATGCATCCAACCGCCTATTCCTTCAAAAGTTTCTTGGCAAGACACCTTATGAGTTTCTCAATGGGAAGAAGCCGGACATCTCTTTCTTTAGGGTGTTTGGTTGCAAATGCTACATCTATAAGAAGCGGCAACACCTAGGGAAGTTTCAAAGACGTTGTGATATTGGTTTTCTTGTTGGTTACTCATCAAAGTCCAAAGCATATAGAGTATTTAATCATGCCACCGGCTTGGTTGAAGAAACATATGATGTGGAATTTGATGAATCTAACGGCTCCCAAGGAGCACATGAGAATCTTGATGATGTAGGTGATGAACCATTGAGGGAGGCCATGAAGAATATTCCAGTTGGAGACATCAAGCCTAATGATGAAGAAGATGATGTACAAGTGATCAATCCACCTTCTTCATCAAATGTGCCACAAGATGGTGATAAAGATGAGAGAGTAGAAAATAAAGATACTCATGTCTCCCATGAGCAAATGGTGACACAAGCACAAGATGTTGATGCTCCACAACCTCCCCCTCAAGTGGTTGATAGAACAAACTCACCTCTACTACAAGCTCATCCACAAGATCTCATCATAGGGAGTCCATCAAAGGGTGTATTGACTCGATCTCAAAAATTTGCTTCATTTATTGAACATCACTCTTTTGTCTCTTGTTTTGAGCCTACCAAGGTAGAAGAAGCTCTTCAAGATCCGGATTGGATAAATGCCATGCATGAAGAGTTGAACAACTTCACCCGCAATGAAGTTTGGACTCTTGAAGAGCGACCACAAGGTGCAAGAGTCATTGGAACAAAGTGGGTTTTCCGCAACAAGCAAGATGATCAAGGCGTTGTTGTGAGGAACAAGGCAAGACTAGTTGCAAAGGGGTTCTCTCAAGTTGAAGGGTTGGATTTTGGAGAGACCTTTGCACCGGTTGCAAGACTAGAAGCCATTCGTATCCTCCTTGCATATGCATCACATCATGAAATGAAACTATATCAAATGGATGTGAAAAGTGCATTTTTAAATTGCTTTATAAATGAACTAGTCTATGTTGATCAACCTCCCGGGTTTGAAGACCCAAGATATCCTAATCATGTTTATAGGTTGTCCAAGGCGCTATATGGGCTTAAGCAAGCCCCAAGAGCTTGGTATGAGCGCCTTTGAGACTTCCTCATTGAGAAGAGCTTCACCATTGGAAAGGTCGACACCACACTATTCACCAAGAAGCTTGATGGATATATCTTCATTTGTCAAGTGTATGTTGATGATATCATCTTTGGATCATCAAATGAAGATTCTTGCAAAGAGTTTGGTGAATTGATGTCGAAGGAGTTTGAGATGTCAATGATTGGAGAGCTTACATTCTTTCTTGGCTTTCAAGTCAAGCAAATGAGAGAAGGGATTTTCATCTCTCAAGAGAAACATACTAATGATCTTCTCAAGAGATTCAAAATGGATGAATGTAAGCCAATCAAGACACCAATGCCAACTAATGGACATCTCGACCTAGATGAGGGAGGTAACACGGTTGATCAAACTCTCTACCGCTCTATGATTGGTAGCTTGTTATATTTAACCGCATCTAGGCCCGACATCATGTTTAGTGTGTGTATGTGTGCTAGATTTCAAGCTAATCCTAAGGAAGCTCACTTGATTGCTGTAAAAAGAATCCTTAGGTATCTTAAGCACACACCAAGCATTGGCCTTTGGTATCCCAAAGGAGCTATATTTGAATTAGTTGGCTATTCCGATTCGGATTATGCCGGTTGCAAAGTTGATAGAAAAAGCACATCCGGAGGGTGCCATTTTCTTGGTAGATCACTTGTGTCTGGTCCTCCAAGAAGCAAAATAGTGTGGCTTTGTCCACCGCCGAAGCGAAATACATTGCCACGGGTGCTTGTTGTGCATAAATAGTTTACATGAAGCAAACTTTGCTAGACTATGGTGTAGTTCTAGAAAAAGTACCTCTTTTGTGTGACAATGAGAGTGCGGTAAAACTTGCTAATAATCCGGTTCAACACTCTCGCACCAAACACATAGATATCCGCCATCACTTTCTTAGAGATCATGTTGCTAAGAATGATATTTCATTAGAAGGTGTAAGGACCGAGGATCAATTGGTGGATATCTTCACTAAACCCCTAGATGAGGCAATATTTTGTCGGTTGAGGAATGAGCTCAATGTGCTTGATTTCAGCAACTTCACTAGAAAATGAGCTTGTGTTATCCCTTGCATTACATTGTAACATACAACATGTTTACTTTGTGGTAATGCACTTAGGGCTTGTCTAACATGGTTAAGATAACCGCCGAAAAGCGTGTGAAGAAGCTTAACCTTGGATCAAACTTGACAAGCAACTAGAATTACTTTCAAGTATTGCATTGCATATGCATGAATGTTGTTTTGTCGTTTCTCTTCAATCACCCTTTTATTGCCTATTTTCTTAAAAAGAATTATAGTCTAAGGCAAAATACTTTGAAAAATTTGAGGGTTTGAGAGAGGTTACTCATATCAGTCCCAATTGGTGTTTATTTGGGGTCTTATTGAAGTTGGGACTTGAGTGGGAACAGGCAGCACAAAGGAACTTTGAAGATCTATTGAAAAAGGGTGACCGAATGCTACACCGGACTCTAATGTCCAGCATCCAGTCAGTTCACAGGTGTTGAACCGTTGCTGCGAAGGAGTGACCGGACGCTGGAACAGTGTTCTGCCTGCTTCTGGTCAGAAGATGATCTTGCGTCCGATCAAGCGAAGACAATGAAGACAGGATCGACCGGACTATGGCTACGTCCGGTCAGTGGTGATCGAACGCGTCTGGTCGCGACTCCAGGGGATTTGGACCTCTCTGGAGTCGACCAAACTCTGGGTGGCAGCGTCTGGTCGTTGCCACCGGAGCGTCCGGTCAATAGAAATCGTGCAGGATTCCAACTGTTTTCTGTTTCCTTTTCTATTCCGTCTGGGGGCCACTATAAAATCAGACCACGCCGTGACCTAATCCCCATCCCACAAGCTCGCCGCGCTGACATCGCCTACTCCCGCGCCCACGCGCCGCCGCATTGCGCCTCCCCACTGTTTCCGCACCGCCGCTCGTCTCCTGCACCGCCGCACCATGCCTTCCCGTGCCCTCGCGCCGCCACATGCCCCGCGCACCACCATGCTCATGCCACACTGCGCCACCACGTCCATGCCGCCGCAGCTCGCCCGATGTCTGCGCTAGCGTCGCCACGCCCCGTGTCGCCCGCAGCACTACCAGAGCCACCTCTTGCGCCTGCCTCACCGCAACAGCGCCACCAGAGCCGCCTCAATCTCGCCGTTCCTCAACAGTGCCATCAATAGTGCTACATTGCATAGCCTAACCCTAACCCTAGGTGATTCTTGGTGGTTCCCCATGATTCGTTCCTCTGCTCTTCGGTTCGCTAGTTCGTCAGGTAGCAAGCCCTCGTTTCTAATTTCGTATCTAATGCTTGCTTCTTAGGGATTCATATTTCTAGATGTATATTTAATTTTATTCATATATATCTGATCTATTCCATTATGCAGTGGGTCGGTGTTGTTGAGGTCTCATTGGTAGTTGTCTGTCAACTCAGGGCCAAGCTCGGGAGTATGGATTGAGGCCAAACCTCGAAAGTATCAGTGACAGTTGTTTCTTGTCTGAGGCAGCAGATCGTTCTAGATGGCTCGGAGGTGGTCTAGGTGATGAGGATCCGAGGCCTCCACCTCGCTTGCCTACTGATGTGAAAGGCAAGGCAACGAAGAAGATCACGTCGAAGAAGCTAAAGTATGCTGATGCTGATACAACGAGAGCAGCCACAGTTGCAGCCACCGCAGAGCACGCAGAGAGAGGAGGTGCTAGGAGTGGAGTTCAGATTATAGATCAGCTTTCACCAGCACAGAGGGCAGCTATTGAGTAGGTTGAGCGTCGTCATGGTAGTCCAGCTGGGACTGTTGATGAGGACATGACACACATGCATATGCCCATGTTTGGTGCATGGTATGGAGGGATAGGAGGCCAGCAAGGGTGTTCAAGTCAAGAAGGAGGCCCGAGGCTAATTCGGTTTGAGTCCCCGAGGTGGAGGTCCAAAGCAACTCAAGTTCGAGCCCGTCTCGGAGTCTAGGAGCAGCACGTACTAAAAACGACGCCCAGGTCGCATACGGTGTCCGTTTTGGGCGTTATTTATATGGATGGAAAGATAATTTCATGGAGCTTCCAATGGAACTAGTCCCACCATAAAATTAGATTGGAGTCAATGGGAATCATCGAAACAATTGGATGTCCAACAGAAATCAGAGGCCCGGTAGAACATGATTTCGAGTCTGCCTCGGCCTCCAGGACCAGTCTGCCTTAAACTGGTCACCCAAGACACATCCGGACTCCGTTTTCGACGATCCACATATGGTTGGAAACATAATTTGATAAGGAAGCCAATCCAAGTGGTCTCACGTCAAAAGTCCTTCAGAATCAACAGGAATCGTCAAAACAATTCAGCATCCAGAATCTGCCAGGGTGCTGCGACACCGTCTTTTGGTCCGTTTCACCGTGTATCGTGTTTGGGCCCATTAGGGGGCGCATCCAGGGTAGGTGACGACCCTAAGACCTTTATAATCATACGCTGCCACCGTCATTAGGTTTTTGGGTTTTGCTTAGATTATTCTGTCAAGAATAGTTTCGCCGTTCATCGGTTTGTGAGACCCCAACTTCGTGAGATTAATCATTCATCTGCAATTTGGTTGTGTTCTTCCTTGTTCTTGCTTGTGTTCTTCGTTGCGCAGCCAGGGATTAGCCTTCTTGGCGAGGTCAACCTGGTCCGTGACTTGGTTGATAACCAGAGGAGCTGTGGTGCTAAGATTGCAAGGTTCGATCTTTCGATTTGAAGCCGGATCGGTGTGTCATTCTCCGCCACAACAATAGTTACCTCTACCTGACGGAAGATCGGGATCCCCGTTGCCACTAAGTGGTAATTAGAGCTTCAAGTATTACCATTAGGTTTATCATTACCCTAGTTTTGTTTTGTCTTTGTCCTATAAATCCAGAAAATTGCCCCACAAAAATATTTGTGTTAATCTTTGTTTTCTCCCTATCTTATCACCCGTTGTGCCGTTGCAATATTTTAATTTTAGTTTGCTTTATTGAACGGTCGTCCCTCGCGTGTCATCGTGTTGGTTGCGTCTAGATTTTGTTGTGTGATCTTGGTCTAGTGTCAAGTCTTGTCTTCCAGTGTGGTGATAGTTTGTTCCTTTTAGCGAAATCTTGCATTCCTGTTGGTTGTTACGTGAGCAAATTGAGGGCAAAGAATAAGTCAAGTTGAGAGAGACATATAGTACAAATCTTTATCCTAAACCTTATTTCCACATTTAAAAAGGATATCTCATCTGATCTCCACGGTTGTAGCTGGTGGATTATTCTTGCGCACAGTTAGAAAGAAAGGAAAGCATTAATTGGCAGTTATAGTCTCCTTTGGAAATAATATGCACACAAGATTTTCTACTGTTGGTTAGTTGTGATCCTTGTTGGCCATCTCTTTGTTTTTTCCTTGCGCTAATCCAAAAGGAAAGTTCCTGTCAGGGTGTCCACGCCTAGGCAGTCCTACTGCTGATATTGCTTTGCTGGCCGAGAGTTTCGATCACGCTACAGTGCAGCTTCTTGATATTTTTATTTACAATTATTTTTGCAGCACTTTTCTGAGTAAAAAAAAGAAAGAGTTAAAGGCAAAGAGGTGCAAAAACCAAAAGAAGAAAAAAAGCCGCACCTAAAAAAAAAAAGAGAGAAAAAATAAAGAAGGAAAGAAAAAGAAAGTGAAAAAAAAGTTCAGAAGTGCTTGCATCCTTTTGAGTCCTTGTGTTGTATTGCTTGCTTGAACTAGGTCCATGACGAGTTTAGGCCAGCGACATAGACTAGCTTGGGACTACTTTTCAATCTTGCAATTTCTAACTTAAATTATTGCTATTCCTTGCTACCATATTTTAAGCCTCCTAAGCTCCACATATATACTTCAGATCAGTATAGAAAAAGGTCCTTGCAATCTCGGTGCCACTGCCTCACAGGTATCACGAACCAGCCACCGGTTGTACCGCCCACTGCTTGCATTGGTAAGAACTTTATAAGAGCTTGGTAAGACGCTTCCACTTGCTGTGAAAAGTGACACCACTGCAGCCACGTAGTCATTTGATAGGGATAATACTTTTATGTTGTCTTTTGCTGTCTTCTAACAATGATAGGTTGTTCGTATCCACCGACTTATGATGGTATAGGTGCTGATGAGTACATGGAGTGGGAAATTGCCATAGATAACATATTTGCTACTCACTTTATGTGTCCAAGGAGGAAGGTAAAAATGCAGCTAGTGTTTTGTGACATTCTGCTTTATCTTGGTGGGAGTCTTTAGATCCTTCTGATAAACCTCAAACTTGGAATGATATGAAACTCCTTATGCGAGAAACTTTTGTTAATCCACCTCCTATTTTGACTTCATATGCTGAGGTGCACCATTTAGAGGAAGAGTCTGTTGTTATTCTTCTTGCTATGACTATCCTTCTACAGGATAATATACATAAGCGAGAGGATGACATGGAAGAAAATGAGGAGCTCACAACCTCATATGTAAATTCAGAACCATCACTTCACAATGCACCTATTACTCCTGCTGAGAACACAGGAAATGCCCATGGTGCTACACTCACGGAAGGTGAAAATTGTCTTAAGGTACTAATTTTTTCCACAAACCATGCTATCATAGAGCAATTGTTAGTGGAACCCTCTCTTGATTTATCTTTGTCCCATGATAATTTGCTTGATGTTCCTTGTGATAAAGATGAATTAGTTGATGATGCTTTAGTTTTACATGTTTTGGAACCAGTCACTTGTGCTAAAAATACACATGTTATTCATATTGCTACTAAAACTGATGAGCTCAAACTGTTGTCTTTTTTACATACTTTAGGTTATATTGAATTTGATGTTTTGTATAACCTAGATTATTTGGAGGAGAGCCTTTTTAAATATACTGATTTGCCTTGGTTTTCTAAACACACATATCATGTAATTGGCAAATATAACAACAAGGGACAATATATGATACATCGAGTATACATTCGTAGTAATATGAATCTTCCTTTTGTTGTACAAGATTATGATCGCTTAGAGGGCAGCCATAATAATACAAATATTTTCTCATGTTCCTCAAAGAAACAAGTTTACTTCCAAGATGGGGAGCATTGTTGGTTGCTACCTATGTCTGCTAGACCATCTATTTCTGCATTGTCTTTGGTTAGTTCTAATCTTTTGCAGGATAGTGTTGACATACATCCTGTGTATTCGGATCATGGAGTCTACATGCTTGCTAAAATTTTTATGCGAGATGACATGCTAGAAACTTGGAAACATGGTCACGTTCCTTCTCACAATTATTTTAGTTCCCTTTGTCTTCGCAACCCCATTCTCCTTTGTGTTGTGCAGGATCAGTTTCAAGCACAATCGACGCCGAGGACGGCTTTTCGTCAAGAAGGAGAGGATGATGAGGACTTGACACCCATGCATATTACCATCGGCCTCCATGGGAATCATCGAAACAAGTGGACGTCCAATAGAAACCGGAGGCCCGGTCCAACATGATTTCGAGTCTGCCTTGGCCTCCAGGACCAGTCTGCCTTAAACTGGTCACCCAGGACGCATCCGGACTCCGTTTTTGACGATCCACATATGGTTGGAAAGCTAATTTGATAAGGAAGCCAATCCAGGTGGTCTCACGTCAAAAGGCCTTCAGAATCAACAGGAATCGTCAAAACAATTCAGCATCCAGAATCTTCCTGGGTGCTGCGACGCCGTCTTTTGGTCCGTTGGACCATGTATTATGTTTGGGCCCATTAGGGAGCGCATCCAGGGTAGGCGACGACCCTAAGACCTTTATAATCATACGCCGCCGCCATCAGTAGGTTTTTGGGTTTTGCTTAGATTGTTCTGTCAAGAACAGTTTCACCGTTCATCGGTTTGTGAGACCCCAACTTCGTGAGATTAATCATTCATCTGTAATTTGGTTGTGTTCTTCCTTGTTCTTGCTTGTGTTCTTCATTGCGTAGGCAGGGATTAGCCTTCTTGGTGAGGCCAACCTGGTCCGTGACTTGGTTGATAACCAGAGGAGCTGTGGTGCTAAGATTGCAGGGTTCGATCTTTCGATCTAACGCTGGATCGGTGTGTCATTCTCCGCCACAACGATAGTTACCTCTACTTGATGGAAGATCGGGATCCCCATCCCCATTAACTGTCATGCTTGAGGGATGCCATGTTGCTATAGAGGAGACTCAGCCTGGGAGCCACAGCAGCAGACAGAGTAGTCTCAGGAGGGAGAGCAGGCAGAGGAGATAGAGCTTGCACCACAGCTACGCCGCTCTAGTCGTACTCATACCTAGGTGACACCAAGGGCAGAGACACATTGGAGGGGTTCTCATCTGCCTCCTAGACCATAGGGTCCGCCTCCATTGAGTCATTTGGATTTGAGGGCCGCCACGGCCAAACAGGTGCAGCAGCTCTGATTTGTGCAGTTTGAGGAGTGGTTCCCGCCTAGAAGGGATGAGCGTGCTTCTAAGGGGTTCTATACACCACTACAGGAAGATTTTTATAATGCATATCTTAACAGTGGGGTTGCATTCAGGTCTTAGAGGGTCTGTTCTATTGAGGCCATTGTAGCAGCTGTAGGAGAGCAGATACGTCCACACCTTTCTTACCTGCCAGGGCTGATAGATCTACTTGGATGGACAGGCAGATATGTTCCATCTTGGGTCCGTGAGTTCTATGCTACACTTTGGAATGACCTAGGTCATAGGTTTATTCACTTTGCATTCAGAGGCCGGGATTACAGGCTGATGAGCTTCAGGGTCAGGGAGATACTCAGGCTATAGGATTCACCCATCCGTATAGACAAGGTTTGCTATGGACATACATAGCCTCCTAGACGCCCTCATGGCGGTCTTGTGCCTCCCAGATCTGGTCCGCCATTGCTTCATAGAGCCTTTCAGTGAGGGGTCGAGCAGGACACCCAGGGATCTTACTCCTACAGCCAGACTGCTGGATGCTATCATGAGGACCCTGCTACCAAGGATGGGATATCGTGAGGGATTGACTTGCATTCAGTTGTGGCTGCTGAACACCCTGATGCAGTAGACAGTCTTTGATGTTTGGGATGTCATACTTCCTGAGATGGAGGATACCCTTGCTGAGGGATTCAGAGGACACAGACAGCTGCCTTATGCACATTGGATTACTTTTCTGATTCATAGGCAGTTACAGTGAGGCCTCTAGAGATGTTGACAGAGTATTTTGGTGCTACAACCGAGTTCCCAGCATATAACTTGACCCAGATGCTCTGTCACAACAGGCCGAGTGCACCTAGCCAGCCGCGCCATCGCCTAGAGGTGCCATAGACTACAGCCAGTAGGATGAGACTATTAGGGGCATTACAGCTACAGAGGAGGAGGAGCTTGATGCTCAGTAGGAGGGTATGGTAGAGAGCGACCCCAATGACAGCTCAGATGATGACTACCTGGATATCCCTCAGATGCCTCCATGACAACATGACCATGAGGCCGGTAGCTCTAGTTTAGCTCCACCTGTACCACAAACAGACCCCACTCTACTTGCTATCCTTGAGCGGATGAGGTAGGATCAGGCTCACCAGGCTCAGGAGATCGCTGCTACATTTGCACGGTTCAAGCCAGACAAGATGAGTTCCAGCGACAGCAGCAGGCTATCCAGCAGCAGCAGGCCATGCAGCAGCAGCAGCTTCTCATGCAGCAGTAGTTACTTGGATTTATGCAGCATATAGTTACTGCTATTGGGGCTCCATCGCCACAGCCTACACCTCAGCTTGGTCAGCCTGCCACCACTTCACAGACTCCAGCTTAAGAGCCCAGTGGGCTTCAGAGTCTGGGACAGCCAGCGCAACAGCTTCCTTCACCTACAGAGCAGGTGTCCCAGTGGTTTGCCTCGCTAGTGACAGCCCCATAGTTCACACCTCTTCAGATAGGCTTCACACCGACTCAGACTTCCTCGCTGCTTGTGCTAGATACCTAAGTCTCTAGGAGCCTTGGTGTGACATTCAGTGAGTTGACAGGGCAACCTACTCCACCATATCTACATGTCCCTGGTCCTTCCATAGTTGCTCCTATTACCAGGACTACAGAGATGCTCCCCTCTTCAGTTGCATCATCAGAGCTGCCTGCCACAGTCATACCTATAGAGTCACAGGCCGCACCAATTCCAAATCCAACCTAGACCGCTTCAGCGTCACTTCCAGCGACAGAGGGTCATACAGCTCAAAGCTCAGGATCAGATGATGATGCTGCCTAGTTCTAGATCGGCCATCGCACCTCAGTGCTTGACTCGTCCACTGCAGCCCCACCAACCGACCCTTAGGTTTTGGTGTTTGACGCCAAAGGGGGAGAGGGATCGAGTATGTTAGACTTAGGGGGAGCAATACATTTAGGGGGAGCTTATCTATTATATTTGGCTTTCTATGTGTGATACATTTTTATGCATTCATGTTTACTATTATGCATCGAACTACATAAGTGTGATCGTAATCGTGATATTAATGTGATCGTGATATTTATGTGATATGTGACATGTGTGCTCTCTACTTTGAATTATTTATATGTCATGTCACCTGGTTATGCTCATTTGCTTTGCTTCCGCATTATACTCCGATGTAAATGAGCTCTATTTCTTGTACTCATGCTTATTTCATATCTTATGAGTACATCATGTTGGCTTGGGTCATATAAGCTTTCCTACCTCCTTTGTTCTTATTGTCAAAAGCTTATATGAACCAAGCATGTTGAAAACCTCATCTCTTTTACATACTCGAGGTTGTATTCTCATCAATCACTAAAAAGGGGGAGATTGAAAGCATCTAGGCCCCTAGTTGGGGTTTGGTGATTAATGACAATACGAGATTACTATGACTAACATGTGTTTTGTAGATGCAATTAAGTTAGGTCATGGTAATGACAATTGATTGGGCAATCATGGTTGTCATGCCCCTACGATGGAAATTATTTTGGTTTTCAAAGGATGGACTACAAGGTTAAGGATGGACTAGTTCTAAGTGTCGTTTGGTGTTGGAGAGACACTTAGAGTAGTTTAGGACTTTGTTGTTCCTTTGGCCATACTATTAAGGAGGGTATGGATGGGGAGCTTGACCTAGGTGAGTCTAGTGGGTTAGGTGTGGTGCACACTTGTCAAATCTAGCACTAGGTAGCTCCTAAATAGCCCTAAGATCAATTGGAGCAAACTTCATTCACATATGATTGCGAGTTGAAAGTGAATGGAGGGTAAAATGTTGACCGGATGCTGGTTCCGGTGTGATCGGACGCTGGCGCAGAGTCTGGTCAGTTCATTTGATCAAGGTGAAGTCATCTGGATGCGACCAGACGCTGAGAGAAATATGACCGGACGCTGGGTGCCAGAGTTCGGTCAACTCCAGTAAGGTTCTAGAGAGGGAGAATCCTGATTGGACATGTCCGGTCAGTGCTGACCGTACGCTGGTCAGGTTCTGGCTACTGACCGGACGCTGAGCAGCAAAGTGACCGGACGCTGGGTGCCAGAGTCTGGTCAACATCAGTAAGGTTTCAGAGGGCAGTTTTTGTGACCGGACGTGTCCGGTCACTGCTGACCGGACGCTGGACAGAGTCCGGTCACAACTTAACTGCTTGGTTGCGGGGAGAACTGACCGGAGCGTCCGGTCACCTTGACCAGAGCGTCCGATCACCCCGCAGAGGCACATAACGGTTCGTTTTGAATGAGGGGTTATAAATACTTCCTCTATTCACTCAAGGGATCACATTTGCTCATCCCAACAGCTGAGAAACACCCTTGAGAGTGCCAAGAAGAGCAAGGTCCTAGTGAGGTGATTGAGATTTGAGAATCCAAGAGAGAGGCCTCATTAGTGAAAGCAAGAGTAGCAAAGCGTGTATCTGCCCTTCTCATTAGGCTTGTCATGGTCAAGTGAGAGTTCGTGCCTATTACTTTGGTGATCGCCATCACCTAGACGGCTTGGTGGTGATTGGAAGCTTGGTGATCATCCAGCGGAGCTTGTGGATGACCCAACCCAAGTTGTGAGCGGTTGTGGGTGATTCACCGTGACGGAGTATTGAAGAATCAACCCGTAGAGAGCACTTGATCCTTGCGCGGATCAAGGGGGGGCTACACCCTTGCGTGGGTGCTCCAACGAGGACTAGTGGGGAGTGGCAACTCTCCGATACCTCGGCAAAACATCGCCGCATTCCTCCTTCTCTCTTTACTTTAAGCATTTACTTTGAACAATTCAATTCTTGTCTTTACATTCATAGAATTGCCATGCTAGAGTAGGATTGAAACATAGGTTGCTAAACTTTTGTGCGGTAGATCAATAGGAACACAATCTAGGCACAAGGGGTGAAGTGGGCTAACCGTAGGATTTAATTATTGCAAAGAATTTTAGAACTAGCCCAATTCAGCCCCCTTTTGGGCATCTTGATCCTTTCAGTATATTAAAACAAGGAGCATCTAACTACCCTAATGCTTAGTCTATTCTATGGCTATGAAAATTACAGTGATCACATAATAATACAATGAAGCTACTGTAAAAATTTTAGGACTAAAGCTATCACCATTTTGCCACAAAAATTCCTACAATAATTGGCTTGGTAATATTAAGTATTCTCAAACAATTTAACAGCTCCTAATGTCAACACATATAAGCATAAACTAAATACACCAACAGATAGAGCACAATTTTAGAAATCTAACAAAATTGGTTTCACAATTTTTGGACACCTATATGATTTATATGATTTACTAAAGATCAACTCAAAAATTAAATTAGAAAATCATTTACTAATTCTCTAGAAACAAAGAAAACAGAATCTTCGCGCAGCCCACATGCGCGGCCCACGTGGCGCAGCGTGCGTGCGAGGTGGCCTGCGGCGGGGGAGTCCCGCGCGTGTCAGCGCTTTTTCAAAAGAGACCTCACACTTCTCCCAATTTATAACCCAAAACTAACACTATTTCTCTCACTCATAGACCTTCTCACTTAACCCCCCGACCTATTCCTAATTCACCCGCGCGCACCCTCGGCGGCTCGATTACTGCATGGTGCGGTGGGTGGTGGCATGGCAGCTGCTACGCCCGGCCACCTAGGAACTGCTGCTTGGTTCAACCGCCACACGTAGCGGTGGCGTGGGGGCGAGACGCTAGCTGGAGCCCATTCTGTACTGGCTGTGGCTGCCTGGCAAACCCAAGCATCTATGAACCCAACTGGCTAGTGAGTAAGCATCAATAGACTACCGTGGACCTAGCCGCGATGATAGTTGGCGAAGAGAGTGACGGAGAGGGGTTGGCCATGTGCAGCCGAGCCGTGCGGTGGCGCGGTCGCGTCAGTGATGGTGGGGAGCCGGTAGTGGTTTAGCTAAGTTGTGCAGGGTGAAGAGGGAGTCAAGGCAAGGTTAGTGGTGCAGGTGAATTGGCTCGGGGCGGGCGGCCGGAGGGCTACCCGCATCCATGGTCGGACACGGCCTTATTGGCACGGCGGTGGATGAAGCACCAAATTGAAGCTTGGCAGCACCTTCTTCATGACTTGGTGGGGTCGGGCAGTGGCAGAATGTGAGGGCGAAGGCACAAGCACGCGAAATTGAATGGAGTTGACCTCTCGCTGGCTAACGCGTTGGCGTGGCTCTACGGCTGTACAGTGCCATAAATGGCATGGCGACGGTGAGCCCGGCCACGTGAGCGTGGCATCTTATTGGGCCAACGATGCAGTGCAGGTGCAGCGGGCAGGCGCGAGCACGATGGAAATGCGACGACAGTGGCAGCGACTGCATCATGGCACGAGGCGGGTTGGCGGTGGGGCAATGCGGATAGTAGGTGGCAGCACTGCTCAGCCGTGCGAGCAGCAGCGATGGCGGCTCCACGTGGTCGAGCCAAGGCAGCCAAGACAGGGCAGCCGTGGTTGGCCAAGCGCGGCAGCGCGCGTGCGCGCACGGAGCGCGCCGATGTGGCAACGTCGCGCCCCCGAGACATGGTGACCGCGCTCACCCGGTGGACAAGCCCAAGAACGTGCTATGCATGAATTTTAAAGCATCTAATACGACTAAACGGTTGCCTCTAAATTTATACCATCTTCACTATGCTCAAGATGGCACATGAGGCTACCAAACCAAGCTAAAACACCACACCACTTCTTAACCCTATTTCTCCAAATAAATTGCCAAACATGGCAATGTCTAGCTATCAACAAACTTGAAAATATTCGAAGTTTTGAGCTGGATTTGATCCCAAGTTGCATTTCTAGGCTATTAGAAATATTAGCTAGTAATATCATTTTTCAACAGCAAGTATTTCATTGTCATCTGCAAAGTTTATATTTCAAACTTTATTTAAGTGTCACATGTATGTTCTATAGTATTTTTGTTCAAGAAAAATTGGTTTACAACCCTACTTGATAATTATATGAGTTATTGGAGAGCTTTTCATTTAACAATTTTATTGATCATTTTAGTTGCAATGCTTCATCCATTCATTCCATCACATGCATTATCACATAAACATGATGCTCATGACATGTTTAGTAATTGGTTTAGGGCGTAACACCGAGGGTGTTACATCACATAACTAGGGACTGCCCAGACACCAAAGAGACCCAAGAAAGAATCAAAAGCAGAGCAAATCCGCCGCCGTCGCCACAACAGCCCTCTAGTGAGGTGAACCACACCTTCGTAGCACCTCAGCAGCAATATTGCCCAATTTATCCAAGCCTAAACTCCACTCAAATTCACCCATCCACCTTAGCCGTTGCCTACTACCCAAACTTTCTACCAACATGGAGACCAAGTACTTAGCAGCAGGGGCTGGCTAGCAACCAATGAGCGAAGGCCAACCTTACCTACATAAACCCAAGGCCTCTGCACATAACATTCATCAAGACCAATCAGCCATCTCAAATACATAATAGACAGCTAGAGGCATTGCCTCCGCCTCCAGCAACATAGCTTGCAACACCCAAAAATGAACCTAACCCAGAAAACCAGCTTAACCCTCACACACTCCTACCAACCATCGGCATGATACTGCTTATAGCCGAAGGCTCCTCCATGGAGTTCCAGACTAAGAAGCAAAAGAAGGATCACTTAAGGTTGGTCAACAACATAGCAGTCCAAGGACCAGTGCATTACACGGATTGGTCAAAGACCCCAATCACCTTCTAGAGCAAGATTTGCAGCTAGAGAGTTACTGTTATACTAACGCCATGGTAATCATGGCAAACATTGTAGGATGGGAAATCAACAGGGTTCTCATGGATTCCAGAAGCTCTACAGATATCATCTTCATAAATGCCTTCGACCAGATAAAGTTAAGCAGGAGTCAACTGCAGCCTTTGGACTCACCACTGATTGGGTTCGGCGGAAATAGGATAAACGCATTAGGAAAAATATCCCTCCTAGTCTCCTTCGAAGGTCAAGAAAATGCAAGAATAGAATACGTGACCTTTGACGTAGTAGATCTCTACTACCCCTACAACGCCATCTTTGGAAGAGGGTTTACAAACAAATTCAGCGCGGCCATCCACATGGGTTATCTGTGTATGAAAATACCAGCTTTGCATGTAATCATCATAGTTCACGGCAGCCAGAAAGAAGCAAGAAATATAGAAAAGAGCCATCTACAAATCCCAGCGCAATATCAACTCCGTCGAAGCACCTAAAAATAATTCAACAGAGCCTCCGGACATGCCGAAGGGAAAAATAGATCTCAAGGATCAGGAAGAAACAAAAATTGTCCCTTTGGAAGATGCAGTCCTAGACAGAAAGGTCATGATTGGAGGCAACTTGTCGAAGGAAGAAGAGGCAGAGCTCATAGAAACATTAGCCAAAAACAAAGACGTCTTCGCTTGGTCAGCCTTTGACCTAAAGGGGTCAGCAGGGACATTATACAGCACTCCCTTGACATCAATCCTAGAATGAAGCCGAAGAAGCAGCGACAAAGGAAAATGCCAGAGGAGAGAATTCTAGCAGCAAAAGCAAAAGTTCAGAGATTGCTAGACGCTAATGTCATTAGAGAGGTCAAATACCCAAAATGGTTGGCGAACGTAGTTCTGGTGCCAAAGAAAAACGGGAAGATGAGAATGTGCATAGACTTCACAGATCTAAACAAAGCATGCAAGAAAGACCCATTTCCATTACCAAGAATAGACACCTCTATCGACAAGGCAGCAGGTTGCAAGCGTTTCTCCCTTCTAGATTACTTCTCAGGATATCACCAGATCTGGCTCAGCAAAGAAGACCAGGAGAAGACAAGTTTCACTACCCCCTTTGGAATATACTGTTACACAAGAATGCCTGAAGGACTAAAAAACATCAGATCAACCTTCGCCAGGATGACGAAGGCAGTCCTTGGCCCACAGCCACAGAAAAACATTATAGCCTATGTCGATGACATTGCGGTGATGAGCAAGAATGAGGCAGACCACAAAGCAGACTTAAGGGAAACCTTCGCCAATCTAAGAGAAGTCGGGTTGAAACTCAACCCAGAAAAGTGTGTCTTCAGCGTAAGCAGAGGCAAAATGCTCGGATACATCATAGAACCTAAAGGCATAAGAGCCAACCCAGACAAAACAAAAGCCATAATCTCCATGGTGGAGCCATCAACCAAGAAGGAAGTCCAAAAAATCACAGAGAGAATAGCGACGCTGAGTAGATTCATCTCAAAGTCAGCAGAACACAACCTCCCATTCTTCAAAGCCTTAAGAGGCGGAGATAAAGTGGAATGGGGACCAGAACAGTCAAAGGCTTTCCAACAACTGAAAAATTACTTGGCCACCAGGCTTGTAGTGACAGTGCCAGATCCAGAGGCTCTACTACTGTTATACGTCGTAGCTTCCGACCACGCAGTTAGTGGGGTGCTCGTCGAAGAGAAAGAAAAAGAGTCAAAGGTCACTCAACAACCAGATTACTACACTCAAAAGCCCTGGCAGGAGCAAAACTGAACTATACAGAGATTGAAAAAATAGCATATGCATTGCTGATCACCTCAAGGAAACTGAAGCATTATTTCCAAGCACATGAAATCACAGTACCATCCTCACAACCGCTAGGGGAAATACTTGGCAACAAGGAAGCCTCCGGAAGAATAGGGAAATGGACAACAGAGTTATCCTAGTTTGAACTCAACTACGTGTCAAGAACAACAATCAAGTCATAGGCATTAGCGGATTTTATTGCAGATTGGACACCTTCGGCCCAACAAGCTCCACAGCCTCAGCCCTAGGTCTAGACACTTTACACAGATGGGGCTTGGGGGCATCTAGGTGCTGGAGCCTCCGCCATCTTAATAGCACCATCTGGCCTCCGCACAAAGTATGCAGCAAGGTTGGAATTTAGAGCAACAAATAATATAGCAGAATACGAAGGCCTTATACTAGGCCTCAGCAAGGCAAAAGCACTTGGAGCAAAAATGTTATTGGCAAAAACAGATTCCCATGTCATAACAGGGCAAGTTGAGAAAGAATACATGGCACGAGAACCAGAACTGGCCAAATACTTGGCCATAGTAAGGGCTCTAGAACGGAGGTTCCAAGGATTCACCCTATAGTACATTCCAAGAGCAGAGAATGCAGAAGCAGACAAACTAGCGAAGGCAGCAGCAAATAACTTGCCCATACCAAATGGGGCCTTCTATCAAGTATTGCAATCACCAGCAACACATACCACAGTGAACCCATTCAAAACAATCCTGGTCACTGAATCTGAAGACTGGAGGCAATTGATCATTGATTGCCTAAACAATGTGCATCATGCAGAGGACGAAGCAAGTGTGGCTAGGATGGCAGCAAGGGCAAGAAATTATACACTAATAGAGGGAATGCTGTACAAGAAAGGGGTTGTCCAACCACTGCTCAAGTGCATATCTCAGAGCGAAGGCAAAGACCTTCTACAAGAAATTCACTTAGGCTCATGTGGCTCACACATTGGTCCAAGGGCACTATCTGCGAAGGCCATTAGGCAAGGGTTCTATTGGCCTACTCACATTAAAGACGCAGAGCAAATTGTCAAGACATGCCAAGCTTGCTAGAGTACCTCCCTACACCAATCAAAACCTTCGGCCACAGTACAACTCATCCCACCCACTTGGCCCCTTCAAAGATGGGGAATGGATCTAGTTGGGCCATTACCACCATTGCAAGGGGGGAACAAATTTGCAGTAGTAGCAATAGAATACTTTACAAGGTGGATTGAAGCCAAACCACTCGCCAAAATCACATCAGAGACTGTGAAAAAATTCTTCTGGCAAAATGTAATTTGCAGATTCAGAGTACCAAGAACCCTAACAGTTGATAATGGAAAGCAATTCTACTCAGACAACTTCAAAGAATTCTACAAAAGTATAGGAACCAAGGTTGCCTTCGCCTTAGTCTACCACCCAGAATCAAACGGAGCAGCAGAAATAACTAATAGAGTGATATTCTCAGCAATAGTGAAGACCTGGTTCAACCTTCGCAAAGGCAAATGGGCAGAAGAACTGTCAAAGATAGTATGGTCCCATAACACTATAGCTTCTAGAACAACAGGATTCACACCATTTTAACTCTTATACTGCGAAAAAGCTATGCTACCCGAAGAGGCCAGGCATTAGAGCCTCCACGTCATAAAGCAAGCACTAGCAGAAGATGAAGAATACTCCAAAGAAACAATTGAGGGCACAAGGTTGGAAGAAGTTGAAAACATTGCAAAATACTAAGATCAAACCAAAAAATAGAGCGATAGCACGGTAATCAGGAAAATCATATAAGACGGAGACCTAGTCCTCAGAAGGAGACCTAATGCTGAAAACGTTGGAAAGCTCCAATCAAAATGGGAAGGCCCTTACATGGCGAAGGTAGCCAGAAGACCTGGGTCATTCTACCTGATCGACGACGAAGGCATAACAACAACTCATACCTGGAACATCGACGGTCTGCGTAGGTTTTACACCTAAATGTAAAAAGGTGGCCTCCGCGGAACTATAAGCGAAGGTCACCAACTCTCTCTAGTTTTCGCATTTTCTACATTTCATGCAAAATGGCTTGCACTCTTTTCCTCACAAAGGGGGCTCCTAGCAGAGGTGAGGTTTTCAATGAGATAGGTTCCATGTAAAAACCTCTAGAAATATAAAGAGGAATCCCCCAAAACAAGATACCATAAAAAGCAAAGGTCGAAAGTGGCTAGCAATGTAGCCATAATATTCAACAAACAAGCATTACGATAGAGGACCCCCCAATACTTTAGGCGAAGGCTCTAAAGTGTGGAATGACCTTCACGGCTAAAAATTAGCCTACAACCTTGAGAAAGTCCTGTGCACATTCAGTCGTCAAGTATTCATCATGACGGCCAAAAAGGCCAAAACCAGCCCGATGAAGACCTACCTCCGGCGTAGGCATCAGGAAAAGGCTTATCAGTAATAGGCCTCATCTAACAGCCGAAGTTAATAGCTAATAGTACAATAGCAGTAAAGAGCAGCAGATACGCCAAGTACAAAGAAATCTCAACTTCAAAGCGTACCCAACCATGAAGATTTATTGAAAACGTACAAGTGGTGCACTATAAAATCCAGCACCCTATCGCCGCAACCGCCCCAGTCAGCGCATTTTCACACCGCCACCCCCAGAAGAAATGAGAGATCAGGAGGTATCGTGAGAACCGAAAAGCAGCACACTATAGAGCCAACCGAGTAAAAAATGGAAGCCGGAGTCTCCTTAAAAATGAGAGATCGAGGAGGTATCGTGCGAAGACTCATAAATCTAGCAGCTTGCGCAGCCCGACGAAGGCCTCGATGAGGACAAACGCATCATCCACCCAATGTGGCAAGGCCTCCACAAGGTCTAGGGCAACATGAGTCTGGGAGCAGTCAGCCAGTGTCAGAGGTTAAAGGAGGGCATCGCACGAAGGCTCGTAGCATCCCCTAGCAACCAGAGACACCATCTGGGGTAACCCGGCATCAACCATGTTCGACGGGAGCACAGCTGCTTCAGCAAGACCGAAGGCCGAAGAAAGAAAATCTAGGCGCAAGTGGGAGCAATGTACAAGAAATGCTTCCTCGGCCTCTGTTGCTTGCTCAAATTGCTCTATGGCCTCTTGAGAAGCATCAAGAACTAAAATCAGCATCCCGACGAATGCTCAAATTGCCCTAAAGCCTTCACAGCATCAGCAATATCAAACACGAGCAACTCAGTTCCTCCGCTACGATGTGCTACAACTTCCCTCTCAACTTCAAGCAAGCACAGAGGCGGAGGCCCGGTCAACTAAGCTAGCAACAAAGTCTCCACAAGATGCCAAAGGTCGGAATATAACAACCAAGCCCCTTTGCGCAAGAGCGCAGACTCGTACTCAATGTCGACCAGAGAATAGAGAAGCGAAGGGGTAAAGAGAAACCAAGGCACAGAAATTTTAGCCCTTCGGCCTAGTCAAAGATATAAGAATTTGTTGTAACTAGGATTAAACAAGTAAAGAGGCAATAAAAAGTTTATTTCAAAGCTGATACAATTACAACAGTAGCGCATTAGAAGCGCAATAGTACAACAGCCCGAAGGCAGTAAAGAGAAAACAAAAAAGAGAGAAATATAAGAAGACGCTAAGGCTTCCCAAATAATAGCTACAAAGGCGCGAAGGCCTACAAAACAAGTCAACTAGAAAACTAAGGGCGATGCCCTCGCCAAGCTAATGACCCAGTAAACTCCGCTCGGTCATTGTCAATTTCATACTTTACAAAATTAAACATATCAGCAATGGAATGATAGGGAAAAGCTTCCCTCCAATACTACCACAATTCACCAATAACATAAATGTCATCTTGGTACATAGTAATAGGAGGCACATCCTGCACAGTCCTAGTGAAGGAGACCTGCGTAGGACAAGTTCACAATTTAGACCTAAATAATTACAACTACGACGCACAACCTTCTACCAAAGCCTAGGAAAACTAACTAGAACCTACACTACACCTCCGGTTCAGCAGAGAGCAGACGAAGGATCCGGCGGCTTTGGGACCTCAATAGCCGAAGATGAAGCCTTCAGAGCCGACGCCTAGGTAGCCGGTAGAAACCGTGACCTAGAAGTACCATGTGCAGCCTCCTTCCGTGGCTCCTGCAGAAATAACTCGCAAGTAAGAAACAACGAACAAACATCAAATAAAACTTAGCAAAAACAACATGCTATGAGGGAAAAACCAACCTCATCTCGTCAAGTCTTCACCATCGAGCGGGCCTCCGCCCGGCCAAACTTTACATAGAACGACTTCATGAAGTGGCGGACTGATTTCTGAACTTCATGAGAAGTCATTTCGAGATCGGCCAGACCCCCGAGATCCCTCTGTCGCACGTCGTTCACATGCGGGCAGCCATCCTGCGCCAGCACCTTCGAGAGGTTCGTGGTGGAGGCCAGGGTTCCAAAGTCAATGGCGCCATTGACAAAATCTGGGGGCTTCGCGAAGTTGGCCTTCATCCAGGAGAGGAGGTTGAAAGCCAAAGGCTCAGAAGGCAGCGGCGGCGTAGAGCCTCTGAATTGCTCGAGCGCACCCGCGTAGAGCTCGGCCGCCGCTTGCCCGATGGACTTGGCATTCTCAAGGTGCTTAGATAGCATATCTACCTACGCCTTTAAGATAGCGCCAGACTCCCTCTCGGCATCCACTTCTTTCTGAAGGTTGTTGGCTACTTTGATGGCCTTTAGGGCGTGCTCAACGGCCAATTGCTCAATGGCCTTCACACCTTCAACCTCTTTGTTGAGAGAATCAACCATCTGCTAGAACCCCTCCAGTTCTGCACAGACTGAGCGAAGGCTACCAACCTCCTCCGCAAGCTGAGCCTTTTCAGCCTCTAGAGTTTCCACCTCCTTTTTAGGGCCTCAATGGCCAAATTGTGGTCGACAACCTCTTTGGTGCCGCGCTCTTCGATGGCCTCCATGAGATAGTGGCTCTGCCAAACGACCAATCAGTTATAAGCAGATAGAGTAACAATCAAAGAAAAAGAAAGAAGGAAACATACCACACATTGCTGCTCCAAGTTCATCCACAACAGCTTGAAGTAGTCTACATTCCTCAAGTGATAGCGAAGGCGGCCTGCCAGCAAATCAAGTGTAAGAAACGTAAGACAAAAAATAGGGAAATAAAAGGATATAGGAAGTACAACCTCCTATATCATTATAAATAGCCTTAAGGGTGTCCGCCCACCCACTTATCGTACTGTCTGAGGTGCCTGAAATAAGCAAATGAAATCAGCAAAACTGAGAACCAAAACAACGCAAAAATGAAAATCAAGAAATAAGGAGCCACCTTCGCCACGATCCAAACTAGGGCCGGTTGGGCGAGGAGTTGGACCTGTAAGCGGCGTCCTCGGAGGGGCTCCCAAACCAATCTGGGCAAGATCCACACCTGGAGGGTCATTGGCATTCTCATCCGTCTTCCCAAGGGCCTCCGTCAGGCCCCCCTGGACAAACAAAAAGCAAGTTCAGACATATAGAAAAAAAAGAAAAATGGGCACAAACATGAAAGGAGAAACAAGTCCAAAAGATAACTCACCAAGATATAAAGGACTTGGGACTCTCTCAGAGCCCCCGGCATCCTCAGCACGATGACTGGTGCCTTGCAACCCTATGACCTGAGGCGAAGCAACTGGAGAGCCCGCCTCCACCTCATCCTCGAACCCCTCATTGACATCTGCCGCAGGATGACGAAGGCCAGTACCAACGTCCCCTTCCTCCACTCTCAGCGGAGAGGCATCACCACCACCAGTGGCCTCCTCCTCTCTTAGTGGAGAGGCGTCATCTTCACCAACTCCTCCACCTTCGGAGCCGGAGGTTTCATCACCCAAAACACCAAGCATAGGCGCCACGATAGAGGGTTCAGTGGCAAGGCCACCGCCCGAGCCCTGGAGGGCAGTATCCATCAGGTCTTCACCGCCTAGGTCCAAAGAGGCGGCGGAGCCTGCGCCTCCCATCCCAGCAGTAGCGGAGCCTAACCCTCTGCCAACATTCTCAGCAACCTCCTCTTTAGCATTCATAGGGGCAACCGTAGAAGCATCGGCGGAGGCAGCAGCGGAGGCAGCCCTAGTCTTCACCGCTTTGTAGTGACTTTGGAAGTTGTAGCCCCTTTTCTCTTCTTTGCCTCCCCGCCGGTAGTCACGTTTTTGGCGGCGGCTTTCCTTGCATTGTCTTCCAAGGATTTTTGCACCTTCGTAGGAACCTCGTGTGCCTCGTGGTGAATCCCAAATTCTTCAAAGACTCTATTGAGCCAGGGCATCGTACCTGCGATGGCCCGGGGCGCGAGATACTCCCTATCAGATATCTCACCCAGTATCTCGCGCGCTCCAGCCTCCGTGGATTTCACCAGCTTCTCCGTAGCCCTGCCCTCCTTTTTCCCAAACCCAAACTGTGGGAAGGGAACCCCCACACCTTCACCAAATACAGGCAAGTTGACCATCTCGATGGTCATAGAGGGCCTGTCTCTACCAAGGGGCCTGCAGTTGGCCGCCACCATCTCCTCGACCAAGTCCCGACCTCCGGAGTACCGGCAGGCTAGAGCAAAGGCCCTATCGCATGCTTCATGACCTTCTTCCATCCCCGGGCCTAGAATCCCCTGAGTCAAAGGCCTCATCGGCGTCATCACCGAGGCCAGAGGGTAACGGGTGTTCTTCTTCCCGTCTGCCCCAGTAGAAGTCATGCCTCCGGTCCTTACGTAGAACCAATACTGCATCCAATCCTTCGTCCACTTGTTCTTCTAGGCAAAGGAAATCTCTAGCTTCTCCCCCTTCTAATTCCTCTGAGGAATAAAGGCGCAACTCCCATATTGCGCAACCAACTGATCTTCGCCAATCCGCTTAGGCTGGCGCTGGAGCTTGTAGTACTCACAGAAGGTCCCGACGTTTGGGTCCACGCCATAAGACAAGCAAGCCCAACAAAACTTGCTCAGGGCAACTATGCCATTGGGCGTAAGGTGGTGAAGTTGAACCTCAAACGCCTCTAGCACTTGGCAAAGGAATTGCGCCGATGGGAAGCGAAGGCCACAGAGGAAGAAATCCCTGAAGACCCCGGCATCGGCGGCCTTGGGCTTGGGAATTGTTTCCCCCTCCGGAGGCATGACCTTAGCATCCCCGAAGTAGCCCAACCACCGCAACTCTTCGATCATGCCCTTGGTCATGAGCGAAGGCCCGAAATCCCATGTCTTGGAGTTGCCGGCCATATCCTCTGCCTCTTCAGTGGTGATCAAATCTGCGATGGAGGCCTCGACTCCAGAAAGATTTTCTTCAAGCCCAAGAGCCTCTACACTAGCAAACATGCACTCCTCAAAGTGCGTGGACCACACACTAGACCTAACTCCAAGAAGGCGACGATACGGCCCAAAGAAGGAAGTCCAGCGCGAAGAAGGATTAATGGGCGTAACCACTTCTAAAAACTCACAAACAGATCAAGGATGGAGCGAAGGCAAAAGCCAACTAGGCGAAGGCAAGGAAGAAAGAAGGCAATAGCGCAGGAAGCAACGGCAGAGAAAGCAATGGCCAGGATAGGGATGGGGGGCCTCCACCCACCACCCTTACATAGCCCGCGCCGCAATGCTTTGGCTTCCGCGACCAATGGTCGCATCCATTCAAAACATGTCGGTTTCGCAGCCACCGTAGCAAATCAAACATCAACACATCACCAATACAACGATCTGATCCAGGCATCCCAGGGGGAAAGGGGAAGAAGCCTCCGCGCGCGTAGGAGCCACCGCACCTCATAGCCTGAGGACCAAGGGAGAAGGAGCCTTCGCACGCGCAAGAGCCTCTACGCCTCAACGCCCGAGGATCGCATTTTGAGGGCAAGGCCCGCCAGCACCAGACCAAGCCCTCAAGGGGGGAACTGTTGGGACGTGGTTACAAGTCACGGAGGCTGGAGACCAAGGCCGTAGTAAAAGCTAATGATTAACAAACTTTATAGACAATGTGCAGGGCGAGAAGACGGCGACCCTTGCTCAGTCAAGCCATTCGGGGCGAAGGTCCCAAGACCGAGGCGAAGGCATCTAGACGGCAGTCCAGGGCGGAGGCTCCAACAACCGATGCGGAGGTGTCCGGGGGCAGCCAAGGGCAGAGGCTCCAGAGATACAAACGGAGGGTACGATGATTCGACGCATAAGTACGGGCGGAGGTCACCCCGGGCGGAGGCTCCGGAAGTCAAGGGACTTCCCAGACGGCGACGACGCCGGGCCGTGGGACGCAGGCCGGCTCACGGTCAAGGCCTATCAAGCAAAGGCGGTTGAAGAAGAAGGCACCCAAAACTACCCCTAGTAGTTTGTATCAACATAGGAATATTCCAAGAATGTACCATAGCCAACATAGGGGTAGCATAGTAAGAAGCAGTCTTTGTAAGAAGTGCCCTATAAAAGGGGAGCGGAAAAACTGTACAAGGAGTTAGTTGAGTGTATTTATGAAACCCTAAATCAACCCGGTCCCACCTACCACCGGGCACGCCTTCGCCCGAGGCAATCGATGGGGCAAAGGCCTTCCGCTCACTTCTCTGTCCCACCTGCTGAAAACCACCGCTTTCCAACAAACAGATTAGCAGTAGAAAGAAAACTCTTCAACAGGATGTATTTGAAGCCCATCAGCAGGAGGAACCTTATCAGAGAAAACAAATGTGTAGCACCATCAAAGTTGAATATTAGAAATGAAGAAAGTATTCGATATACACTTGCATGCAGAGTTAAATATAGTGGGAAAAATAATGACTTCTAGAATTGAACATAGAACAATAACGTTTGATATTAGATTAGAACTAGCAAAAATACTTGTGTGTTGCTACAGGACATATAGTTTGCTGTTCGGTCACCATAAAGCTCAGAAGATTTATTCAACAATTGCGTCATGCATTTTTATTCATCTTGGAGTATCAGCATCCAACATATATCAGAGTATCGGTGTTACTCTGACTCTCTGAGCATTCACAAGTTTCCATGCCTTATAGCCCCACAAGGCCTGACTGAAACAGTCGGCAGACATTATCATTTGGCACCAGGAGCACTCGTCCCATGGCCACGGACGCCAGGCGGAGATTGCATCTTGCCGGCGTAAAAAGGGTGTTTGATTGCATGACTAAAGTCTCACATGGGATACACGGGCTGTTCGGATATTAATAAAAAAATAAATTACATAATTCATCAGTAATCCACGAGACGAATTTATTAAGTCTAATTAATCCATCAACAGCACACGTTTACTGTAGCATCACATCGTCAAATCATGAACTAATTAGGTTTAAAAAATTCATCTCGCAAAATAGTCTCAATTTGTACATTTATTTTCATAAATAGTCTATATTTAATACTCCATGCATATGTTAAACATCCGATAAGATAGTGAATAAAGTTTAGAAGGTGATACACGCTAAGAAGTGGCTGGACGCTGTCTCACATCAGCTCGTTGACCATGCTTGCATGTCAGTCTATCGAAATCATCGCCAATGAACGGGGCTGTGTGCCCAAACGAACGTTCAGCGCGCCGGCTGGAAGTGCCATGACGATGGACGTACATACTCCGTTCGTCCCACTGAAAGTGACGTTTCAAACTCCGTGCTATCTTGTTTGACCGATGTGTTATTCAAAATTTTTATATAAATATTATTTATTTTGTTATGATTTATTTTATCATTAGATATATTTTAATAATAATTTATTTATTTTATAATTTGTAAAAAAAAATGAACAAAACGAATGGTCAAATACGATACCCAAAAGTCAAAAATGTCACTTTTTAGTGGGACGGAGGGAACAGTTTAGGTGCACATGCTTTCCTTTGTTGTCCGACATCGATCTACTCCCTCTATAAAAAAAAAGTCATTCTCGCTTCTCTAAAAGTCGGTAATTTTCAACTTTAACTAAATATATTTAATAAAATATTAATATTTATGATACATAACTATTATTATTAGATAGATCGTTGAATATACTTATATAATAAACTTATTTGAAAATATAAATGTTGCATATTTTCTATAAACCTAATCAAAGTTGAGAAAGCTTGACCACCACGATTCCCATAGCGACTCTATTTTTGAGACGGATGGAGTAAATAACACACACATCGTTGATGAGCTCCCACACGTACGCGCAACACCATCAGGAGCATGCAAAATGACTGCAGCTTCAAAATCATAGCATGTCGCGAGAGCACGCTCCTCCCTCTATCTCTGCTGGAGGCTCCTTGCACGTGCCCGCACCCGCACGTTGTCAATGAGGCCCATCTGGATCATGAAGGCTTTTGGTATCTCGGCTGTGATCTTTCTACGTACCTAGTAGCCGGCTTGTAAACGACAATGCGGCTCGTGTTGGCATCTTGTGTTATCCGGCCGGCACATATATAGTACACACGAGCACTGGCCGCGGACATCAATAGAGACTCAAATTCGTGGGGACTGGCCCAACGACGATGGCACCAACATGTTACTCGATTCCGTTACGAACATATATAGAAACTCGGCACAATCATGGCCGGCCGGAGCGCTCTGGTCCATGCCGTTTTGGGCAAAAACAACAATAGATCAAAACAATAACTGTGGTCTTCCTATTTTTGTAATCGTATATATTCCATATTCTATTTCCATCTTTCTGTATTCTCTTTCCTTGACTCAATGACTCCGTGATGGAAACCAGAGCGAGGTTGTTGCCGTTCCGAAGGAGGTTACTGCATGACCACCACGGAATTGACGAGGACAATTTCTCCTCAACGTAGTTTACTATCAGGATTCCTATTCAGCTTTGGTACCGTAGAGTTCTATTTAGATTTGGATTCGTAGCTATCCTAAACGTATCATATAAATCAAGAGAGCTACAGACAACACAGAGTTAGTTAGTAGGAGGTGGACGAAAAAATAGATGGACAAAAAACATAACCAAAAATTTTACCTCTTCATTATTAGGGATAGATTCATGTAAAATTAAATCCAAAAATATGTCATTTGGCATATAATGGCACTTGCACTTATCAATCCATCCCAAATGATAAGGCGTTTCATTTTTTGACACAAAGTTTGACCACTCGTCTTATTCAAAAATTTGTGCAAAATATCACTTCTTTTCTCGTGGCTTGGTGTCGGTGTTTCGAGTAAACACCAACGAGTAAATTTGTATTATTGCGCGTCTGGCCCAGATGGTATGCTAAAAAGACACAAGGTTTATGCTGGTTCGGGCAGAATGTCCCTACGTCCAGTTCGTTGTTGTTGCTCGTGTTATTTGCACTGAAAAATTCGTAGTAGGGGTACAAACGGGCGAGAGAGGGACAGGTCCCAAGTATATGATGGAAAGGTTGAAAGGGCGCTGAGAGCCTGGTTGCTGCTCAGCTATGTGTGATCAGATGCGTGGTGTGTTCTGTTGATCCGTCCCCTTAGTGGGGTGCCCTGCCTTCCCTTTTATAGACCAAGGGGAAGCAGGGATGACCGATGGGAGAAAGAAGAAAAACCAGAGGTAAAGAAGGTCCTTCGAAGGTGTCGGGTCTCCCTTTTCCTCTGAGCGGTGCCAGGGATAGCTCCATGCTGGGCGGTTGTCTGCTGATAATGTCGTGCTCTGGCTTGATCAGCAAGTGGTCACGTCCCATCCCGCCCCGGCGGGCAGCACGACGGACCAGGGTGTTGATCCGCCACCCTACGGGGAGCGGACGGTGTAGTTACCGCACGTCCGTCACTGTGGAGGATGTGAGTCTCCTCCTAGACCATAGTGATTGTCGTATTCTTCCGTCAGGATCCGTGTTCGAGGGCAAATGGCGGCGCCCACAACACTATAAGACAAATGTTGGTGCCCACAACATTGTTCGGGCTCTGACATGTCCAGAAGGGCTTTAAAGCGCTCGTCTTGTCATACCCTATCGGTACTTTCCAGCAGGTGCGAAGGGTATGGTCATCGGTATTGCGGTTGACTTTGAGTGTACTGCCTTATCCGCGCACGTAGTTATGAAGGAGCAGCGCCCAGACGTCGGGCAAGGCGCAACCTGCCCTCAGACGTCGAGCGAGGCGGGGCCAGCCCCCGGGGGTCGGACGAGACGGAGCCTGCCCTCGGACGTCGGGCGAGGCGGAGTCGGCCCTCCGACATCGGGTGAGGCGGTGCCAGCCCCCAGATGTCGGGCGAGGCGGAGACTGCCCTCAAACGTCAGGCGAGGCAGAGCCAGCCCTCGACGTCGGGCGAGGCGGAGCCACCTCTCGGACGTCGGGCGAGGCAGAGCCTGCCCTTGAACATCGGGCGAGGCGGAGTCTGCCCTCAGACGTCGGGCGAGGCGGAGCCAGCCCCCGGACATCACGCGAGGCGGAGTCAGCTTGGGGAGGGCCCATGGTCTCGGTGGACAGATGAGGAGTGACCCAGTAAACGGTGTAGTCATGCTCTTGATTGTGCGGATCCGTCAGCGTTCGACAGTTGTTAGCTCCTCGTCTTTGGGTATCCTAATATTGGTCCCCAACAGTAGCCCCGAGCCCTCGGGTGATTCGAGCAGAATCGCCTGTGGGATTTTTGACTTGCCAGCGGGTGGGCGCGAGCGCCTAGAGGAGGAGGATAGGATACTCCTTCGGAGGGTTTTCTGAAAGAGAGGATTCTGAGAGCCCTGTCCTTTCATCGTCGCCCACGGCATGCCCTAAAGATGCAATTTCTTCTTCACCGAGGTCGGACCCTCCACGTGTATGGTCGTGAGATTTTGTGGTTGTTTAGCCGGATAGCTCAATTGGGATCCTAACATCCCGTTCGCGAAGATCCGGTCAGAGTCAGCCCGGCTAAGACTCAATCGCGGACCGAGACTCTCGTGAATCTTGTGCGCCTGAGTTTTGGCCAATTGCGGGCCCATCCTTTTGTCGTAAGGGTGCCTTGGGATGGCCATCGAAACCGTTGATGGGCCAGCCCTAAAACTCCTTTGCCCAGTCGGGCTAGAGGAATGATTTTTGACCTGTATCTTTTTGCTGGTAAAGAGTCCTGGTCTACCCGGGGAGGCGAAACGTCTGGCGTGACTTTGGAGGGAAAGGATAGGGATTAGGGGCACATATTCTACGTGGTGACGTGGTGGTGAATCATGGTAGGCGCGGAGATCAGGCGGCCGGTTGCCTTCCTCGCATCCGTCACCCCTATAAAACCAAAGGGTTTGCCCTAGGGTTTCGTACATTGCCTCCTTGCCTTTGCATCTACAACCTCCACCGCCAATCACCTAAGCCTCCCGCATCTGCATCTCAACCACCATCAAGTTCGCATCCACCCACCCCAATCATTCAATGGAGCCATGGTGCAGATCCGATACCACCCTACAACGCCTAGAGGGCCTCGTTCACCGCGGCCTTCTTTGCGCGCGGACTGTAGCTGAGCAGTGGCGGCTGCCCAGCGATGAGGACGCGCCGTCACCGCCCGATGGGTATGTCATATCCTTCGCTCACTTCCACGAGCGGGCATTCGCCACCCCCCGCCCACAAGTTTCTTTGGGGCTTGTTGCACTACTACAAGGTGGAGCTGCAGCATCTTAATCCCAACGGAATCCAACACATTGCGGCGTTCATCGCCCTGTGTGAGGGGTTCCTAGGGATTAGTCCCCACTTCGACCTGTGGTGGTACTTCTTCGTCGTCACCCTCTTGAAGAAGCGGCAGAAGAAGCAGGAGTTGAATGTGCCGATGAGATGCGTCGGCATCAACTGCGCAACAACCGGGTCAGCGAGTACCCACCGATGCGTCTATCAACCTCCAACAAGGGGTGGCATTTGCATTGGTTCTACATCAAGAACAATGTAGCCGCCCCCTTGCCAGAGTTCACCGAGCGCCTTATTGAAGAGGTCCTAGAATCGTGGAGGATGTGGGGAGTCCCGGAGAAAGACAAAAAGAAAATCTAGGACCATCTCGTCGCCGTCCGAATTCTAAAGGAGAGGGGCATGAAGGGGTCGGGGATCATCGGGGCCTAACACGCGCGGAGGGTGGTGCCGCTGATGAGGTGCGCGCTTCCCCTGCACATGATGGCGCACGGGGCATCACTTGACGGGACGGCGCTCGCCGAGGGAGCGCTCTCCCCCTCCGAAGTGCCACAACACATCAAGGAGGCGATGGAGCCTCCACAGGATGACACCAATGCTGTCCTTGATTTCGTATATCCGATGCCGAGGCATCCCCTAATGCGGCTAGAACCGGGGTACATTGTCTTTGTAAATTTTCTTTCCTCGTGCCTCTTTTTTTAATCGAACTCCCAACCTCTTAACGCTGATATTGAGATAGGGGGACCAGCCGAAGAAGCTTGTGCTTACGGATCTTCCGGCTCCACTGCCGAAGGATCTGGTCGTGATGGTGGCCAACTGCGCCATGGTCGAGCGGTAGCGGAAGGCGAAGGAGGACGAGAGGAGGAAGAAGCAGCAGAAGCTACGCGCATGCGAGTGCGGGGAGGAAACCGACAGCGATGAAGATGACGACGAGGAAGAAGAAGAAGAGGTAGTTGCCGACACCGAGTGGGATGACCTGGAGAGCAAGGATACACTGACAGCTATCCCCTCGTCCATGCAAGGACCCCTCCCGTTTCATGCGGGAGGGAGTGAGTCCGTGAGGACGGCGGAGGCAGATCAGCCACCGCGCCCAAGGTGTCAGCGGAGGGGAGCGGCCCCACCGCTGCGTGCCTCAAGAGTCAGCGGGGGCGAGCGGATCTATGGCGGCACCCGAGGGGCTAGCGGGGTGGGCGGATCTGCCGCCGCGCATGAGGTGCCGAGGGAGGGGGATGGCTCCACTGTCGTGCCCTCAAATGCAAGGGAGGCGAGCCCCTAGGCTCGGGAGTAGGAGGTGGGCTCCAAACGGCCCTGTCCTGAGGAGGTAGAGCAAGGACCTAGGGGTTCGTCTCCCAAATGTATCCTACGCCTAACGGCGCCGATGTAAGTCATTGACTTCTCTGTTTTCTCTGTTTTTCTCTGTTTTCAGCGTGACTCACGCCTTCTATTTCTTGTAGCATTCTGAGACGGGGCCACTCTTTGGCGCTGGCGCCCAAGAAGAGTGTCACCATCCAGGCGAGACATCGGCCGTTGCCCGACGTTGCTCTTGCTTCGGGCGGGAGCAGATCCAGCGTCATAGCCTTGTCGGTCGGTTAAGCGCCGCCCGCGGTGGTGGCCGTGCCCTCAGTGGGATAAACGGTCACTGGGGTTGAGGGAACGCCCTTGGAGGTCGCCGAGCAAATGGCAACAGAAGCGATTCTGCTACCGATGTCGGAGCGGACAGAGCTGCCGCTCGCACTCGTGGCGCTGACCGCTGTGGGCATGACACCATCGGTCAAGGCCCCTCCGACATAGATGGAGATGGCAGCAACTGTGATGAGCCAGGCGTAGCCAGACGCAGCCGCGGTGGAGCCCGATGAAGCGGTGTGATCCGTGCCACCGGTGGCCTAGGTGACGACGTCCGACGTGGGCCGGATAGAGCAGGACATGGCCAAATGGTCCCCGGGCATCGTGGCGGTGGTGGAGAGGACTAGTAGGGGGTCACCCTTGGCCCTGATGTCGGGAGGCAGCCGCTCACCCGCGCGGGGTGAGTCGCTGCTCTAGTGGATGGATCCGCAAGACCCAACATCGATACTCTTCTCGCTCGACGATTCTACCGAGAGCATAGAGCGGGAGAGTCTCAATGAAGGGATCTCGGCTATGCTGGAAGTCGTGAACCAGGCTAGGTGCATCCTACGTGACGTCATCGTCCCTACTGGCTGTGTATCCACTTAACCTCTCCTCTCGCTTTCTTCTTTCTTCATGTATTTTTGTATTTTGACTTTGATCTTCTTTCAGTCCCTTATTGCTCATAGCCAGGAGAAATCCCGGTTCCTCCGTGAGTAGAAGGAAAAGTGGGACCGCCTCCCCAAAGAGGCCCGACTGCGTGGGGATGTGAGCACCCAGCTTGCTGTCGCCCAACAGAGGGTGGCCGAGCTGACTCCCCTGGCTGAGGAGGCGGACGGTCTCCGGCAGTGGGAGGCCGAGGCGCATCGAGACGCGGAGGATGCCGAGAAGGTGTTCTAGGATCTATCGGTGAGGGCGTGGTAGGATGAGCAAGAGGGCGCTAGAGTCCAAACGGAGCTGGACGAGCAGCTCTAGAGGGACGTCGAGGCCTGCCACTGCGTCCTCGACCTCCTGGCTGAGGTGGAGAAGGAGCGGGAGCTCAAGCTAGGAGCCGAGGAGAGGTCCATGGCCCTACAGCAGAGGCGAGCCTGGACGCCGAGGCGATAGCCTGATTGCACAAGGAGCGAGATGAGCTGCGCCAGACTATGGAGAGACTTTGCTCGGAGCGCGGCGCGGCCTGCGGGGAGCGTGACCAGGCCGTCCGAGAGCGCGACAAGGCACGGTAGGGGGTTAGCTCCCTTTGAGCTGATCTTGGAACCGTGGTAGCCCGAAGGCTGGAGTCCGAGAGCGTCTCCGTCGGGCTGGTCACGGAGCTTACCAAGGCACGGAGGATCCTTCTGGCAGAGAGCGATGAGCATGATCTCCTGCGCGCTGCCGTCAGGGTGGTCTTTGATGACCAGGAGATGGCGTGGCCGGAGGGAACCAGCTAGCTTGCGGCCTATGCGCCAGCTCGAGAGGGAAGCTCTTCACTCTAGAATTACCCAATCCTTCGCCATCACCCGCTCCCACTATGCCGAAAGTATCGACTTGGAGACAATGAGCCTTGGCTTCGCGCCTGGCTACGAAGCCTTCGAGCTGGATGAAATAGAGAAGGCGGTGGCTCCTATCGCGCGGAACCTGGCGGACAAAGTTGAAGAGATAGTTCTCCCCCGGAGGGGATAGTTAGTCAACTAGGTTGGGTGATCTTGGATAAGCGTCACTATACTCTGGACAATTGTGAATCCTTATGTGTCAAGAACAAATTCGTAACTTTGGTATTTTGTTTCATTTGATTGAATTTGTTTCCTTCCCTTTTTGTATGCGATAAGAGAAGGCTCACGTATTCTGACCCTTCCATGTGTTAAAACCATAGGGCCCGAGGTGTAAGGGGAAAACTTCTATCGCGCCGGTGAGAAAACACACCGTAGCCACCGAGGCGTAGGTGTTTTGTAGTTCAACCGAGCCTAATTAATCATTCGTTTCCACAAACCTTGCCACTAGGCTTAGTGTGAAGTAGAGGTCTGATGTGGCGACTATTTCAGAAAAGGTATACTTATACCTTTATCGGCCCCCGAGTGAGATCCGCCCCTTTGCCGCTGCTGGGGTCGGATGTCACTGAAAATCGAGGGGAGGATAGCAAAACTTAGGAGAATGCATCTCTTG